>JAWDJE010000005.1:235075000-236287500 GCA_035047345.1 Bradypodion ventrale
AAAATAGGGAAAACTAATAGGCCGGATAGATATGATCTAGACAACATACCCAAGGAATACACGGTGGAGGTGAGGAACAGATTCAATGGTCTGGACCAGATAGACAGAGTACCAGAAGAATTATGGACAGAGATGAGAGACATTATGCAGGAAGCAGCAAGGAAAACTATACCAAAAGAAAAGAAGCGCAAGAAAGCAAAGTGGTTGTCGGATGAGGCTCTTAAAATAGCAGAGGAAAGAAGGAACGCAAAAGGCAAAGGAGAAAGGAAAAAATACAATCACTTAAATAAATAATTTCAAAGAAAAGTAAGGAGAGATAAGGAAAGCTACCTAAATGAACAGTGCAAAGAAATAGAGGGAAACAACACAAGAGGCAGGACTAGAGATCTCTTTAAAAAAATTGGGGAAGTCAAGGGAACGTTCAAAGCAAAAATGACCACGATAAAAGACAAAGATGGAAAAAGAGTTAGCGGATGCAGAAGAGATAAAGAAAAGATGGAAAGAGTACACAGAGGAACTTTACAAAAAAGAACTAAACACCCCGGATAATAACAATGAGGGGGAAATTGAACTTGAATCAGACATCCTAGAGAGTGAAGTCAGAAAGGCCCTAAAAAGCACGGCAAATAACAAAGCCAGTGGAGATGATGGTATCCCAGTTGAATTCTTCAAAGCCCTAAAAGATGATGGAATCAAGCTACTACATGCTATATGCCAGCATATTTGGAAAACGAAACAGTGGCCACAGGATTGGAAAAGATCAGTATACGTCCCAATCACAAAAAAGGACAATGCCAAAGAATGTTCAAATTATCGAACAATTGCGCTCATCCCACAAGATAGCAAAGTGATGCTCAAGATAATACAGGATAGACTGCAGCAGCATGTAGAAAGAGAACTACCAGAGGTGCAGGCTGGGTTCAGAAGAGGCAGGGGGACCAGAGATCACATTGCCAACATACGTTGGATCATGGAGAAAACAAAGGAATACCAGAAACAAGCTTACTTCTGTTTCATTGAGTACACCAAGGCCTTTGATTGTGTGGACCACAACAAAATGTGGCAAGTAATTAAAGAGATGGGAATACCAGAACACCTCATATGTCTCATGAGAAATCTGTACACGAGTCAAGAAGCAACAGTTAGGACAGAGTATGGAATGACGGAGTGGTTTGGAATAGGAAAAGGAGTAAGACAAGGCTGCATTTTGTCACCCTGCTTATTCAACTTATACATAGAGCACATAATGCGCAATGCAGGGATGGAGGAATCACAATATGGGATCAAAATTGCTGGGAGAAACATCAACAATTTGAGATATGCAGATGATACCACCCTAATGGCAGAAAGTGAAGAAGACCTAAAGAAGCTCCTAATTAGGTTGAAAGAAGAGAGTGCAAAAGCTGGCCTGAGACTCAATATCAAGAAAACCAAGATAATGGCAACAGGCCATATCAGTCCCTGGAAAATAGATGGGGAAGAAGTAGAAGCAGTAACAGATTTTACTTTCTTAGGATCCAAGATCTCTGCAGATGGAGATTGCAGCCATGAAATAAAAAGGCTGATTCTTGGGAGACAAGCTATGAAAAACCTGGAGAACATAGTGAAAAGTAGAGATATCTCACTGCAAACAAAGGTCCGCATAGTCAAAGTAATGGTATTTCCGGTGGTAATGTATGGCTGTGAGAGCTGGACCATTAGAAAGGCTGAGCGAAGAAAAATAGATGCCTTTGAGATGTGGTGCTGGAGGAGAGTTTTGAGAGTCCCCTGGACAGCGAGGAGAACAAATAGGTCAACATTAGAAGAGATTAGTCCTGAGTGCTCCTTAGAAGGACAAATAACAAAGATGAAGTTGAAGTATTTTGGACATCAATGAGAAGAGAGGATTCACTTGAGAAGGCCTTGATGCTGGGGAAGGTGGAGGGCAAAGGAAGAAGGGGACGGCCAAAGATGAGATGGCTAGATGGTATTGTAGACACAATGGGCACGGGGCTATGTGGACTAAGGAAGATGATGGAGGACAGAGATGCCTGGAGAGCGATGGTCCATAGGGTCGCAAAGAGTCGGAATCGACTGTGCGACTGAACAAAAAATGCCTTTGCCTTGTCATCTGCATTGGTTTCATGTTTAGGCCTAATCAACAGTGATGCTGTTACAATTTAAACTTGTAAATGGTCTAGATCAGTGGTTCCCAACTTTTTTTTTTGTGGCCATACACCACCTAAGCATCTCTAAAATCCTGATGCCCCCCCCCCCGCATATAATTCTTATTATTCAGAAAGTGAACTCCCATTCATCCCTAAAAGGCCATTCACTGTCAATAACTCATTCTTGAATTGCTCCCGTTAAAAATCAAGTTGCCCCCCTGCTGGGAACCACAGGTTTAGATAGAAACAGGCCACCTGAAATACTGTCTTTTCCATATTTATTTCCCAAAACCAATTGCTTCCTCCAATTATCTTTGTGGCACAAAGACTAACAAGTTAATTTTTCATAAAATGATGCTTATTACATCTCTATTTCTAGAGTGCCTTTGTTGAACAACTTTCTGCTCCTTTAGTTATTTGTTTTTAGTAGTGCATTGCACTAAAGTAGAGTTCAGCTCTTCCCTTTGGTATGTTCCTTAATCCTATTTTGATTTGCAGCTGATGTCTAATGACAGCCTCAGGATAGATGTTTTCAATTAGCACTCAGAAAGCAAACCAAAACAAAACCTTTACTGGAGAAGTTCCAACAAAGAAGTGGATTTCTTGAACGGAAACAGTTTTCTTGAAGAGGAATTGATTTTTAAAAAGAGGCTTGGACAAATCCCAGTCCACTCTTTTAGTGTATGGGACCAAAGACAATGAAACAGCCGAAGGGTTGGCTTAACACAGGTTTATTGCATGATGATCCGGGGGAACATGAGGTAATGGCGGATGGGTAGCTCAATATATACAGTGGCTATACATTTTGAATGTGGCTCCTCGACAGTCTATTGGTTACTGTCCGCGTGACGTCATGGACGGTCACGCCCTTCTTGTCCAGGTGTAGGTGATGGCGGGAATCTTCCCGCGCTGTTGTTTGCTGGTGAGTATGGGCCAGGAGAGCTTGGACGCTCGCTATTGCCACCCGGTGGTCATTAGCTCACGTCCTATTGTAAGGGCTACAGTTAAGCAGCTGCTGGTTATAATGTTACCCAAGCATGGTTACATTGGATACACGTGAATGGGTACATTGTAAAAGGTACAGTAATGGAACACAACATCCCTCCCCCCTAGGATGGGACGAAGTCCCTCAGCCAAGATGGCTTATTGCAAACGCGTTTGGGCCGCGATGTGGGCTGACCTGCCCCAGGGGCGCTACTGCTTCCTTGTTCCCTGGTCCCTTGTCCTGAAACGGGAGAGGGAGACTTGTTAGCGGCTTGCCGTGGTTTGGCGGTTTTGGGGGAAGGGAAAAACTCCATTGTGGGCAGACCGGAGACACTCGGGGCTAACGAAAAACCCCTCTTCTCGCTTGGACGGGTGGGGGACCACTCCGCAAAACTTCCCCGGTTCTGAAAATCAAAATCTAACTCTGTTGGGGTATCCGTATTAGTGGGGAGATCCCGCGGAATATCTATGAGATCGGCTTCCCTTCTCTCTGCTGACCGATCCCGCAGGATATCTACGAGGACAGATTCCCTTTCCTCCCCTCTTGGTGGGGACCCATGGCCCCCCTTTCCTCCCCCTTAGGCTGAACGGGTGGGGGAGAACCCTAATGCTGAATCCTGTTTCCCGCGGTCCGTGCCCTGCTCGCCGGGGACCCTGCGCCGGAGCTGGTCTGCGTGCCGCCTCCAGAGTAGACCTGTGCCGGTCTCGACGCGGTACGAGACGGGACCGGTCTGCTCTAAGATGACGCCCGGTACCCAGGCCGGACCCGCGCTGGCGTAGTTCCTGCAATACACGGGGGCACCCACATCGAAACTCTTTGTGTCCTCTATCCCAATGTTCTTCCCCTTGTCCTCTACTCTCGTGGGGTCTAGTCTAGTTAGTATGGTGGTCAGTTTCCTGCGCATAAGCAGCTCCGCGGGGGAATACCCTGACGCTAGGGGAGTCACTCTGTAACCTAGCAGAAACTGGCACACTTGATGGTTTAGGTCCCCGGGCCCCATGCGCCGCAGCGCGTCCTTGGTGGTGCGCACAAGGCGCTCTACTTGGCCGTTTGTGGCAGGGTGAAAAGGAGCGGAGGTGATGTGCCGAATGGCGTTGATTTCTGTGAATGCCCTGAACTCAGAGGACGTGAAACAACTTGCGTTGTCGCTTACGAGAGTGTCGGGTAAACCGAACGTGGAAAAAACCCTCCGCAAGTGCTTTATGGTTGTGGCCGTGGACGTGCTTGTAACCGGAATGACTTCCAACCACTTGGAGAAAGCATCCACCACAAGGAGAAACAGCGTCCCACGGAACGGGCCAGCAAAGTCTACATGAATCCGGGACCACGGCCCCTTCGCCGCGTCCCACTCCCTGTGAGGCAGGCGGGCTTCTTCTGGTCTGGAGCTTTGGCAAGGCTCACAAGTGCCGACCATGTGCTCGATGTCGGCGTCTAGTTGGGGCCACCAGAAATAGCTCCGTGCCAGGGCTTTGGAGCGCACAATTCCAGGGTGACTGACATGCAGGAGTTTGAGTACCCGCGGTCGTAAGGACGCCGGGATCACTACTCGCTGGCCCCACAGAAGGCACCCCCTCTCAAGGGACAACTCTAACTTCTTTCGAAAAAATGGGTCGAACTCCGCTGCCGGGGAGGACGCTGGCCACCCTTTCTGCACCCAGGAGCTAACCTTTGCTAAAATGTTGTCCTTGCCGGTCGCCTTGGCGATGTCGGCGGGCAGTATTGGGGGCGAGTCGAGGACCTCTATCATCAGCACCTGGTGGTCTGGCTCCTCCCCGCCCACGTGGCTGTTACCCTGGGGAAGGGGGGACCTCGATAGAGCGTCCGCATGGCTGATCTCCCTCCCGGGCCTGTACACTAACGCGTGCTGATACGCGTTGAGAAAAATGGCCCACCTAAGCATCCTTGGGGACAGGATCTGTGGCGTGGGCTTATCTGCGGTGAAAATGCCTAGCAGGGGCTTGTGATCGGTTACGATTGTGAAGGGGCGGCCGTACAGGAAGTCGTGGAACTTTTTTGTTCCCGCAATTATCGCTAATGCTTCCCTGTCTGTCTGGGCGTAGTTTCTCTCCGCTTGGGACAGGGACCTGGAATAGAACGCTATTGGGGCCTCCCTCCCGTTTTCCAGCACGTGGCACAGCACCGCCCCCACCCCCACCGGGGATGCGTCACATATCAGGACCACTGGGCGCTTGGGGTTGAAATGGGTGAGGATGGCATCAGACGCCAGAAGCTGCTTTAGCTCAGTAAATGCCCTCTCTTGCTCGTCGCCCCACTTCCATGCCTCGTCCTTTTTAAGCAATCTGTGCAACGGTTCGGCCACGGCTGCTTTCCGGGGAAGGAAGGAGTGGTAAAAATTCAGCAGCCCTAGGAACGACTGCAACTCGGGCTTGGAGGTGGGGCGAGGGGCTTTCTTGATGGCGGCTACCTTAGATGTGGACGGCCTTATTCCCTCAGGAGTGACACGGAACCCTAGGAATTCGACCTCGGTCGCGAAGAAGACGCATTTGTCTTTTCGCAGTCTCAACCCCGCCTTTTCGAATATCGCTTGAACCTTGCCCAACCTCTTTGCCAATTCGGCCCGACTCCCCCCCGTTATCAATACGTCATCAAAATAAGGCAACACCCCCTCGAGCCCCTTCAGGAGGCGTTCCACGAGTGACTGGAAAATTCCAGGCGGCGAGTTTACGCCGAACTGAAGGCGCGTCACCTGGAACGCCCCCTTATGGGTGACTATGGTTTGAGCAGCCGCTGCGGCTGGGGTCACCAAGAGCTGCTGGTAGGCTTGTGCTAAGTCGAGTTTAGCGAAACACTTTCCCCCATGTAACCTGGCCAGCAAATGGCTGACTACCGGCACCGGATACGCATTAGGGCGAATGGCCTTGTTGATGGTGCACTTGTAATCAGCGCATATGCGCACCTCCCCATTGGCCTTTAGTGCTGTTACAATTGGAGTTTCCCACTCTGCAGAATCAACAGGAACAAGAATCCCCTGGCCCACCAATTTGTCCAGTTCCGCCTCTATTTTGTCCTTGAGAGCGAATGGCACCCGGCGCGGTTTGAGTCTTATTGGGCGGACCTCAGGGTCTAGGTCGAAGGCTACTGGGGGTCCCTTAAATTTCCCAAGTCCCTTTTTGAAGACTTCGGGATGCGCGTTGCACACCTCCTGAATCGGGTCAGTCCCCACGGCAACGGCGTGCACCCCCCCAATGAACAAACCCAGGGGCTGGAACCATTGAGTCCCGAGGAGGCTGCAATTCCCCCCTTTAAGAACAACTAGGGGGAGAGTCGCGGCGTGTTTCTTAAATTGGACCTGAAATTTTCCAACCCCCAACACTGGAATGTAGTTCCCTTGCACGTCCCGTAGCGTGGACCTCAAAGCTTTGAGTTTGGGCCGCACGTGGGGGGCAATTTTCAGAAACTCTTTCTGGGGGTTGATGGAATATGAGGAACCCGAGTCAATTTCCATCCTAATGGGGGCCCCTTGTACTAGTACCTCAACAAAGTAACGGGGGTGTCCCGCGGACACGCTGAACACCGGTGCGTCGTCCTCGCTGTCGTCGGTGATGCGGCCCATGCCGTCTCGCTTCCTCGTGGCCTGGGTGCCGTCCTTGGGTCTCGTTCGCGCGGTCTCTCGAGCTCTTCCGGGCCTCACGCCGTTTCCTGCAGACCTTGGCGATGTGCCCGCGGCGGCCGCAGTTGTGACACTCGTCCTTTCTGAAGGGGCATTTGGCGCGGTCGTGGTTCGCTCCGCAGCCGTCGCAACGCCGGCCTTCCTTCCGGACCTTCCGGACGTCCTCATCGTCGCTGCTCTCCGCGGACGACTTCGAAACTCGCCGGGCCGCGTGCACCGAAACGTGCACCGAAGTCTCTGCCTTGCCCGTCTTTGGCCGCCAGTCCTGGAGCTCCTGGACCCCGGCCTTCGTGGCTTCCGCGGCTTGTGCCTCCTTCAGGACCTCCTGCAACGTGGGGGGTGGCTCCCGGTTCATCAAGGTGCGCTGAGTCTCGGCGTTGTTCAGGCCGCACAGCACGCAGTCTCTTAGTGTGATTTCTGCGTTCTCCCATTTGCATGGGCCGGCCGCCAGTCGCAGGGCCGCTGCGAAGTCGGCGACCGTCTCCCCGGGCGCTTGGACTCGCCTCCAAAACGCGCTCCGAGCGGGGAACATCGCCGTCGAGGGCCGGAAGTACTCGCGCAGCATGTGCATGAGCTCTTTCACCTTGAATTCACTCGCCCTCCTCGGCGCGATCAGGTCCACCAAAACCCTCTTGGTGTCTGGCCCCAGCATCCTGGTGAAGATGGCCCTTTTCTTTGCCTCATCCGTGACTTCGGATTCTACCAGGGCTCCCTGGAAGTCCATCTCGAAGATGTCCCAGTCTGCCGGTCTCCTGATTTCGAAACCGGCGCATGTCTTGGTCCCGTGGGCAGCCATATCCCATCCTCGTCGCCAATTTAGTGTAAGGGACCAAAGTCAATGAAACAGCCGAAGGGTTGGCTTAACACAGGTTTATTGCATGATGATCAGGGGGAACATGAGGTAATGGCGGATGGGTAGCTCAATATATACAGTGGCTATACATTTTGAATGTGGCTCCTCGACAGTCTATTGGTTACTGTCCATGTGACGTCATGGACGGTCACGCCCTTCTTGTCCAGGTGTAGGTGATGGCGGGAATCTTCCCGCGCTGTTGTTTGCTGGTGAGTATGGGCCAGGAGAGCTTGGACGCTCGCTATTGCCACCCGGTGGTCATTAGCTCGTGTCCTATTGTAAGGGCTACAGTTAAGCAGCTGCTGGTTATAATGTTACACAAGCATGGTTACATTGGATACACGTGAATGGGTACATTGTAAAAGGTACAGTAATGGAACACAACAACTCTGTAATAGAAATTGGGTGGTAGTGCAACATATGTTCTGTTTGGATGAATTCTACCACAGGTTGGGAATTTTTACAGCAAAAAGGGCCTTCTTAGTAGTGACACCTCACTTGTGGAACGAACCCTGGTTCCGGTATCTCTGCGGCCTTTTTAGCATAAACTGAAGACCTTTCTGTTCTTCTTAGGCAGAAATAGGGAACTTAATACTTGCCAGGTGTTGATCAACCACTCCCATCACCCCTTATGATTGGCTAGGGCAGTTAGCAGGGGTTGATGGGAATTGGAATTCGACACAACCTGGTGCACCAGAGGTTTCTCATACCTGCTCTTAGATTTAGCTTGCATTTTAACTGCATTTTCAGTTTTTAGTTTTGTTGTTTTACAGCGTAAGTTGGTACCAGATCAGGAAAGGCCAGTCTATGCCAGAGGTCAGCAAACTTGACTCTCCAGATGTTCTTGGACTTCAATTCCCAGAAGCCCTGATCAGCAGGTGTACTGACTTGGGCTTCTGGTAACTGAAGTCCAAGAATACCTGGAGAGCCAAGTTTGTTGACCCCTCATCTATGCAATTCTTCCAATCCAGATATTTTGGGCTACAGCTTCTAGACATTTCTGACTTCTTACTGCTATGGCTATGTTTATGAGAAGTTGCAGTCTACAACATCTGGAGTCTGTCTGGTTCAAGCTGATCTTTTGAGTGGTAATTTTTGTCCAAGCCTAGTGCTAAGATACAGTTGGCATTGGTATTGAGGTTCCTTGTGAAATTTGGTGGAAACTGCAGAGGCTGTCTGCGCTTAATCCTTGTCATCTCTCCCCCCCCCCCCCTCGCAGATTTGTAGGCTGGAGCAATTATTTCCTTTCTGAATGGGAAAGGAAAAAAGTCAATTTTTGCAGCAGTAGCAGCACAGTTGAGTGGTGCGCTTCTAATAGCTAGAGTCATGCTGTCAATGGTTGCTGCAAATGGGATTGAGGTGGGGGAGGGAAGGCACCCGAATAAGCTATTATACTTGATTCTTTATTCCAAATTTCTCATACCGGAGAAAAGGCAAACTACAGGTAAAAGATAAAGTGAAGGGTAGGAGAAAGAGTTATGGAGAACTGCCTCCCCTAATACAGGAAAAGGGATGAGAACAGAAAATTGGCAATACTGTACTGTACTGTACTGTATATTATATAAAATGGCTTTAAATGATGAAGTAAAGGTCTCACACACCCCAAGCCCCCCCCCCCCCAACACAAAATCAATACCTGCCTGGCAAGGCCGGGCAATCAGCTAGTATTATATAAAATGGCTTTAAATGATGAAGTAAAGGTCTCCCTTGCTTGAAAGCCAGTCGTGTCCAACTCTGGGAGACAGTGCCCATCTCAGTTTACAGCCAAAGAGCCAGCATTGTCTGCAGACGTTTCTGTGGTCATGTGGCAGGCATGACTACACACTAGAATGCATGGAATACTATTAACTTTCCTACTGAAGCGGTACCTATTTATCTATTTGCAATTTCTTGCTTTTGAACTGCTGGGTTGGCAGGAGCTGGGACAGATGATGGGCGTTCACTCTGTTGCACCTGCCGACTTTCTGGTTGTCAAGCTCAGTGTCTTAACCACTAAGCCACTGCGGTCCCAATAAATGATTATTTATTTTAAGTGGGGGGGGGGGAAACATCATTCGTTCCTTTGAGTTCTGGCCTGCTTAAGGCAAAGCTTGGTTGACAGGGAACGGGGCAGTGGGGTGGAAAGGGAATAATGCCCCTCACCCCCCACCCCACCCCCAGAAAGCAGAACTTAGGGGCAGCCGACTGTTCCCCTTTCATTTCTCAGACTCTCCCACCATGTAGGCAGGGTGGAGCGACACAAGGCCCGCCTGGTGCACGGAGCATGCGCGCCCGGTGGGTGGAGGGATGGCGAGGGGAGGTAGCGGCTGCTGTTTATTATTTGCCGCGCCTGCTGCTGATCCGCCTGGGCACTGGGCAGAGCTCGAGCAGTGCAGGCAGGGAAGACCGGCGGCTGTCGGAGGAGCCTGGCCAGCTCGTGCCTCCTCCTCCTCCTCCCGCTATGCAGGCAGTGGGAGACGGGGGAGGGCTGCTCCTGCTGCCCCTGAGATGCCCGGAGGAGGGAGGCAGCTAGCCCCGGCACCAGGAGGATGGGGCCGTCGGCGGGGGGCGCCGGCCGGAGCTGCAGAGAGCCACGACGGCCGGCTCGGGGTGGTCGGGCTACTCCTGCTGCTGCCCTTAATGCCGCCCTTGCCCGGACCGGGCGCTGGGCTGGCGCCGCCTTGGCGTCCGCCTTCTGCTACTGGAACTCGTTGAGCGGCGAGTTCGTGCACGACGACGTGTGGGCGATCCTCAACAACCCCGACGTGCGCCCGGACGCCCCGCTGGCGGCCGCCTTCGCCGACGACTTTTGGGGCAAAGGCATGGGCGAGAACACCAGCCACAAGTCCTACCGCCCGCTCTGCGTCCTCACCTTCAAGTAAGTCCGACTCCGAGCCTCCCACCCCCCCTTTCTCGGACACCCCCCCCCCCCCGTCTGGATCCGCGAACCCCTCTGGGAATGCCGCCCCCGGGGATGTCGAGGCGCTTTGCACATGCTCGAGAGATGTGTTGCTCGCTCAGCTGCGCAGTGCCGAACACACATCCCTAAAGTTGCGGGAACCTGGAATCTTTCCCAACTGTCCCGTGGTTGGAGATCCTGGGAGGCGTCTAGGATGTGTGTGACGCAAAAGCACTCTGCACATGCCCTGGGACGGGCAAGCGGTCATTATTTTTATTTATTTATTAAATTTTAAAAAGAGTACATGCAAATCAACCAAAGAAAAGAAATACAAATACCATCCAAGCGGTCATTCTTGCGTTTATATTGCTTTTGGGGCATGGGAGATTTGTCTGTCTGTCGCATTTTTTTACTGCCCATTTTGGGAAAGTTACCACTCTGGGTGGTGGCACATATAACTAACAAAATAACATTATAAAACACACAACAATTTTAAAATAAACCAATCAAATGTAAATAAATCCAAAATAAAATAACTGGCATCTATGGGCACAGAGAATCCTAAAATACTAGGTGAGATCTATCTAGGCAGCGATGGGTTGTTTCGGTTTTTGGGTTGATGAGTTTGATCCTTGTGGGGATCAAGGTTGAGTCAGCATTCCATCCTTTCAAGATTGGTAAAATAAGCACCAATTGGGGACAAAATTTTAATTAACTTGTGAACCGCCCAGAGAGTGCACTAAGTGCTATGGGGCGGTCTATAAGTATAATGGCTATTGCTATTTTTTTTTAGGCAGTAAAAGCTTATGCCCCCATATCGTTTGCATTGTCTATGGCTATAGGAGTTGCCTATCCCTTAATGGAGTTGCAAACAGGGAGCAGAAGGAGACGGGGACCCCCTCCAGGGAGGAGTTTCCAGTTGAGCATGCCAATGGGCGAGATGATTTAAAGAGGGATGGGAGAGTGAGAACTGGAGCCAGTTGCTCCAATTTTACGGTCATCCTAATGTGTTGAACTACAGCACCCATTGTGCCCAGGCAGTACTAGAAACATGGTAATTGTAGTCCAGCACATGAGGAGGGCAAAGAGAGTCAGAGGAACTTCCAGCTGTTGTTAGAGAATTGCATGGAGTTTAATGGGAAAGGTCTGTCTTCTTGTGATGGATCCTACCGTACCTGTCTTTCTAACTTTTGGAGGCAGTTGCTTCTGCATCTTTTTTCCCCAGCACCCCATTTGTGCTTCTCCTTGTTTGATGGTGGCTTGAGCAGAATTATGCCCACTAGCACGGAGTCCTCACCTTCCCTGGTTTCTTCACCTCCAGTTTTGACAGCTCCCCCCACCCCTAATTTAGGACAGTAGAGTTTGCTGGAAGGAGGACCAACTTTTATCTTTTGAGTATACATTATCCACACCATTGCTCTTTTCTGTGCCTTGGACAGCTGCTACCTAGGGTTGGGAGAGGTCTGGCACTTAATTTTTATGCGTACATTTCTTCTCTCTTTATTACCTCTTCAACAGAATTGGGTAGAACAGAGCTCTTTAAAAGGTGTGATGTACTTTATCTGGTGTTGCAGATACAATTTCTGATGTGAATGTGGATAATGTGAGTGTGGAAAATGTGTTATCCCAGCCACACCCCTGCCTTCTCTGCTGAGCCAGGAAGTGAATCACAGTCAGTGGTACATAGTTGTAAGAGCCCCGGTGACGGTTAAACTGCTGTACTGCAGCCAAAATGTTATGAGTTTGATCTTGACCAAAGCTCAAGGTTGACTCCCATCTTTCCAAGATTGGTAAAATGAGTACCCAGTATTTTGGGGGCAAAATTCTATTTACAGAACAGTATTTTGTGAACTGCCCAGAGAGTGCACTAAGCACTATTGCTACACAGATTGTTGGTGCTGAGAGCCAATGATAACATTCCCCACCCTTTTTTAAAAACAGGATTTTCCTTCTCTGTTTTGGATCTTCCTATGGACCCTGCTGGGATGGGGACTAAACGCCAAAGGTTTATACAGCCCTGGCCCTTCTCTCTCCCATTTAGTCACATCCCTGTGATAAAAATTGCCCCAAGCCTGCTGATTTGCCTTTTGTTATCTGGTCATACTACTATTGTATAGGGCATTTTGGGGGTTGTAATCCAAAAATATTAATACTGTACTTCTATATTTTGTTTACAGAAGGATGGGTTATAAATAAAAAGCTTCCCACAAACCAAATTGGCCCCCTAATGCTTGTATGGTGGAGGACTTCTATCACTTTTCCAGTGTTGCAAAAAGGTTCTGCTACCTGGTCAATTAGGGGACTGCGATGGCTTAGTGGTTAAGACGCTGACCTTGATGACTGACAGGTCAGCAGTTCGAGACCCGAGTGCTGCATGACAGAGTGAGGTTCAATCTCTGCCCCAGCTCCTGCAGTTCGAAAGCAAGAAATTGCAAGTAAATAACCACTTCGGTGGGAAGGTAAACAGCGTTCCTTGCACTTTGGTGTCTAGACATGCCTGCCACATGTCCACAGAAACGTCTGCAGACGCAGACAGCGCTGGCTCTTTGGCTATAAACAGAGGTGAGCATTGAACCCTAGAGTCGGATACGGCTGGCTTTCGAGCAGGGGCGACCTTAAATCCCATATGTGGAATGGCGTAGTTGTTATCTAATCCTGTTTCTTTTTCTGGCAGCAGTGTTTCTTGGGATAGCCTCAGCCCCTTGGTGGATCTCTATAAACATCTAATAGGAGGGATGGGATCAGTTCTTGATCATCCCAAAGTGTAGGACATATAATAACAGGCTCAAACTGCAGGAAGCCAGATTTTGGTGGAATACCAGGGGAGAAAAACCCATTAACTGTTAGAGCAGTAGGACAGTGGAACCAATTAACTGGGGAGGTGGTGAGTGCTCCAATGCTGTAGGCATTCAAGACAATATTGGTCAGGGGTGCCCAAACTTTTTGGGTCATGGGACAGTCACGTGGTTCAGGGGGCTGGTCACTATGGCCAGGGGGCAGATCTGGCCCCCGATGCCAATTCATCCAGCCCACAAAGCCCTTGTTGCTCCTGGAAGTGTAAGTAAAATGCACCCGTACGGATGAATTGGCATCAGGGCCTGGATCCAGCCCCTGGGCCGTAGTTTGGGCACCCCTGATATTGGTCAACCATCTGTCAAATCTGCTTTGATTTGGATTCCTGCACTGAGCCAGGGGTTGGACTCAGTGGCCTCATAAGCTCTTTCCAGCTCAGTTATTCTATGATCAGCACATCTTGTACCTTTGCTTCCCCCCCTTTCTGTTATTGTCTCAGTAGCCACTGTTTCCCACACATTATTTCCATGGCATGGCTATTTGGAGGACTTTGGTGTCTCATTTACCCTTACCTAGGGTTGAGTAGAGACTGGGTTGGATTCCTACCTGCAGGGTGTGCAGTGTGGAGTAGGTGGGAGGTGGAGGGGAGAGAAAGATCCTTCTGCTTATGACTTTGTGGACTAAAACTGTTGACTGAGTTGTCACCTTGAGAAGGAAGAATTAGACTTCGGAAAGATGCCTGATTAAATTTTGCGATGTAATAAACTTTGCTCCAGGTGGATAGTTCTCTCACTTCTTTTGAGCTTATTATCCCTCACTTCTCTGTCCATTGGGACTGCGTCTTATAGCTACTTTGGCCTGCAAATTTGTTCTTAGTTTTCTGCTTCTTGCATCTCAAGGTGCCATTGGGCATGTGACACAGCTGCATCACTTGAACCTTTTGTTGAATATTGCTTTGGTGACAAGGTCTTCTCAGTGGCTCCATGTTGGCTCTACTCCATGAGTGTAAGGCAAACAGCTTGCTTCACATTCAGAAGCAATGGATGGATGCTTGCAGTCTAATAAACTCTTGAAAGGAGGGCAGCTGAAGAACAATTCCCTGTTGGAACATAAGGACATAAGCTCCATTACTAGCAGTCAGATCATTTGCCTACCAAGTCCAGTATTGTTTGTGCTGGTACATGGCAGATCTCTAAGATCTGAAGAGAGGTTCTTTTCTTAGCACACCTAGAGATGGTGAGTATTGAATTTACAACCTGCTACATTCAAAGCACATGTTGTTCCCTCCCCAGGCACCACTCAGCTGCAGGGGAGGGAGAAGCCATCCACCAGCATGGGCTTGTGACTCAACCAAGACCTGCATTGCAAAAGCAGCAGCTGTTCTCTTCCTCAACCTGAATTTCTGCTCATCGGGTGTAATTCCCAATGTTGTTTTCCCCTTTGAGGCGTCTTACATGTTCATCTTTTAGGAGAGAGAATGGTATTTATTGACTTGTCTTGCACTTCCCCTGGTCTGATGAACCCCCTTGGCTCATCTGCTGCTTGAAGTCTGGCAGATGTCTTTAGCAGATGATGTTTTTGGACACAGAGTACTCCTTCGTGTTCTTTACATAAGTGCCCAGAACGTATTAGGGACAGGGCTAGGCTAATTGCTGGATTCTGGGAGTTGTAATCCAACACACCTGGAAGGTACTGTGTTGGTGAAAGCCATCTGTCATGCAGAAGGTTTCAAACTTTGCATTTTCAGCTCAAAGTAGCAGAAGGGGGCGGATGGGGAGAAACCTCTAACCTGAGACTTTGGAGACAGTGCTGCTGCCTAGCCATATTTTTTGCTTCCTATTCCTTGTTTTTTGCAACTCAGTGGTCCATGTTGACACTATATGTGGTACTGTTAAATTCTAACTTTCGGTGACCCTTTTCAAGGTTTTCTAGATAGAGAATACACAGAAGTCATTTATCAATCTCTTCTTCTGGGGCTGCCTTGGGACTGTGCAGGTTGCCCAATACCACACAATCTGACACTTTTCCTAGAAGACACAGTGGGGAATTGAACTCCCAACCTCTGGCTCTGCAGCTAGATACCTACAGCCACAGAACTACGCAGCCAGATTTATGCCCTGTCCATAATGAATGCCACCCCCTTCCTCTTCTGGTGGCTTCTGTGTTCTGAGCAGCAGTGGGTGTTTAGATCATCAGTCACTCTTTATATTTTCAGTAGTACTTAAGTGTGACTAGGTGGGAAATTAAAGTGGGAGTTGTTTTGTGCGGGGATAGTGAAAAAAAGAAAGTAAGGAAGATTGGAGCCCATGCTGGGTGTCACTATGTTCCCTGGTCAAAGGATGTCAGGCAAAAGGGAGAAATGTGTAACCAGTACACATTGGTTGAGTGTCTGATTAATGTTTGAGGAACAGTGGCTCTCTGGGTGTTGCTGAACTGCATTTCCCAGCAGCCTTATTCTTCATGTCCAGTGGTGAAGGATGGGAGTTGCCGTCCATTACTTCTGGAGGTGAGACTGTGGTGGCTTAGTGGTTAAGATGCTAAACTTGACAACTGGAAGGCTGGCAGGTCAGCAGTTCGAGACCCGAGTGCTGCACCATGGAGTGAGCACCTATCTCTGTCCCAGCTTCTGCCAATCCATCAGTTCGAAAGCAAGAAACTCCAATTAGTTAAATAGGGACCACTTTGGTGGGAAGGTAATAGCGTTCCATGCACTCCGATGTCTAGTAATGGCCTCCACATGTCCACATAAATGTCTGTGGCTATGACTGGCTTTTGAGCTGTTGCCCTCAGTCAATTAGCTCAACTGATTTGGAGGGATAGAAGTAAAGAGGTGACAGTTATTAGATGGCATCCATGCCAAGGACATATTGAAGAATGGCAGCTGTGTGCTGAGTGTGGTTTATATGCATGAGAGCAAGGAAGGGAATGGATACTTTACTTCCTGATTCTCTAAGGGTTTTTCCCCTATGTCTGGGGAGCCATCAGTTTATTTAGCTTGTTGGCAGAAGGAAGAGGAACTCTGGATATAATGTTTCTCCCTCCCTTTACACGATGTTGGAATTGCTGTTTTAAAAGGCGCCAGATTGGATCTCTGCTTTTGGCATCCTATCAGACTGCTTAGGCCTGCCAAAAAAAAAAGTTTGCTATTTTTTTTTAAAGGACACACTGCACACATGCAGGGTGAGTGGGTGGAGGGAGTGAAGCATCTATGTGTGTATGATAATTAAAAAAAATCTATGAAAAAAATTCAGAATATAAACACTTGCAGTTGCAATAATGGAATGTAATTTAGCACCTGCATCAGTTTCCATCTTCTGCAGTGTAAATAAATAAATAAAAACCCCAGTTGCCACTATAGTCTTGTAAGGGAATTGAGATTGTGGGAAGGAAGAGGAGATTGCCTTGTCTTTGGTAGGATTCATTGACCTTCCTGCAACTCATTCACATAGTGATTATCTGTTCCCATGGGGCTTTTCTCACCACTGAAAGAGAAGGATTACAGAAGCAGCAATGACTTTCTTACCATAAATCAGTGCATGATGACAGCTCTTCCATGTCATTATAGCAGAAGTTGTCCTGCGAATAACATAGGCATTTGAATGCACTCTGAGCCTGCAGTCCTAAAATACATGCAACAAGGAAGGGAGCCCTGTTAAACACTTCTACATACATGTGCCCGTATGGGCATGTTTTACTTCCGCTTCCAGGAGCGACGAGGGCAGCGTGGTGTGGGCTGGATGAATCGCAGCAAACCTGTTCGTGTGGATTCATGGGGGCTTGGTCTTCTGGAAATTGAAGTCCAAGAACATCTGGAGTGCCAAGGTTCATCATCATGGGAGTAGACCATCAGGCATCGGTTAACTAACATGACAACCCTGAGGACTAATGGCCTTTGGTGCCAAAGTCCACAGGCAAGGGTGATGGTCCCCAAGTGGTTTCAATCCCATTTAAACCCACCTTGATGGAGGACAGAAGCTTCATCCATATTGGCCTGGGACTGATGAGGACTTTGTGTACCAAAAGGATTCAGGACCAGAAAGTGACTCACGGAACTGGATCAGTGGTATGGATGAGATGCAGAAGGCAAATGGAAGACTACTGTATTATATTGTTCCCAGGACAATCTTCGTGGCTGATAGGAATACAGTAAAGCCTCGACTTACATATACCTCGAGTTGTATGAAATTCGACTTACATAATGATTTTTGCACTAAAACCTTGTCCTGATTTACATAAATGTCCCAATTTAGATAACACAATTTCCTATGGGTTTGCTTCGAGTTACATAAAAGATTCGTTTTTCCTATAGGGTTGCTTCCGTTTACATAAATATCATTTTCCTATGGGTTTGCTTTGAGTTATGTAAAAATTCATTTTTCCCAAGGGTTTGCTTCGAGTTATGTAAAAATTCATTTTTCCTATGGGTTTGCTTCGAGTGAAGTAAAAAAACCGATTTACATGAAAGCCTACGGAACAGACTTTTTATGTAAATAGGGGTTTTACTGTATTTAAAATCGGATATGGCACTTGAAGAAGAAATGAAGAGAGCCCTAGTGTTTCAGTGACTAATGTGCTGTATTGTAGCTAAAACTGCTGACATTGTAAGTTCGATCCTGATGGGGATCAGGGTTGACTCAGCCTTCCATCCTTTTGAGGTCGGTAAAATTAGTTCCCAACATGTTGGGCGCCAAACACTAATTACCTTGTAAACTGCCCAGAGAGTGCACTAAACACAATTGGGTGGTGTAATTACTATTGCTAGTTTGGGCACAACTTCAGATGAATGGGCTCCTACTCTGTATGTTTTCTCAACAACTCATCTGCGCATGCGCAGGACCTCTCTGTGGATGCAAGAACTCATCTGCGCATGTGCAGAACCCCTCTGCACACGCGTAGAGCCCATTTGCGATGGGTGCGCGTGCGCAGTCACTCCTTTCCCCGCCATTCAAATATGGGACGGCGGCGGGAAAGGGGAGGAACGAGTGGAGAAATACGGGAAATCCCGGCCAATCCGGGATACTTGACAGGTATGAAAATGGATGTGGGACTTAGAAATTTGAGGTGTTTTTTTGGATTATAGTTCCCAGAATCCCACAGCCAGCCATATTAGCTGTGGGATTGTGGAATTTCTAGCCTGAAAATATATCTCCCATGTCTGCAGTTACATCTTACTATTGAAAATCATGGTATGGAAGCATGAGGCTTAAATTGCACTGTCAAACACCAAAACAAACAGGGAGGGAATGTTTAGCTGCATTCTCCACATTTTGACTTAATGATATGTTTTAAAACTTTTAAAAATTTTGAGTGATCGTCTTCCCTGCCTTTTTTAGCAAGTCCACACAGACATCTTGTTGGTTTGCTGCTTAATTCAGTTTAGCTGTTTGGGAGTTACCATCAATAGGCAAGAGTTGGGCAACATATTCTCCCCTACCCACCGCCCAAATATTATTATCTCATTATATCTCATTATTCCTCATCTTTTGCTGTACTGACTGTGGCTGATGGGCATTGTAATCCAATGAGAGATGGAATGAAGAACTTTACTTGGGGAACTGGTACAGACATGATGCTCAAGTGCCACTTACACAGGATGGGCAATCTGTGGAGGTCTGAGGGCTGTACACATATGCACAAAAACACTCACACATGTCCCTGGACTTTGGAGGGCCACACTTAAGCTATTACTCTGCCTACCCACAAAATTATTTTCTTTAAAAGTATGTTGTGTGTGTGTGTGTGTGTGTGTGTGTGTGTGTGTGTGTGTGTGTGTGTGTGTGTGTGTGTTGAATTGAAACACACAAAGAAAAAGCTCTCTTGTGCCCCTCTAGTGACAATTTTTAAAATTTATTTACAGAATTTGTATCCCGTCTTCCTCATCGCAAGATGACCCAAAATACAGTTTTTGTGTGTGAATAAATATGCTGGATAGGGGTGCCTGGTGTGCGGTGGTCCATGGGGTCATGAAGGGTCGGAATCGACAGTGCGACTGAACAAGAACAACAACAAAATATGCTGGAGGTCCCCAAACAGTGGCAAAGTCATAAGGGGATTTTTTCAGTCTTTTAAAAAAAACTTTAAAAAAGTGACATTGGCAGGGAGGGGCATCTCAGTTCAGGAATGAATTTGTTAGTAGGAAACTCCACTGCTATTTGGTCCCTTGGAAAACTGCATGCAGCTGGTGGACTATATTTACTGCACACCTGTGCATTTGTGTTTTTCAGTTGTACCAGTTATTCTGCCTCTTTCAGTTGCTTTGGCACCTCCCCTAAGCTGGAAAAAGGTCACCATAGTATTTTGTAAGGGCAACCGTGATAGCAGTGACTGTTTTCTTGCTGTTTGTCTGTGGCGGTGTTGAGATGTTTTTAGTGAGCATGTAAGAAGAGCCCTGCTGGATCAGAACAATAGATCCAGGGTTGGGTTTGCATAATGGACAACCAGGTAATTCTGAGGATCCAGGCATGAGACAATAGCACCTTTTTAATGTTTCTCAGCAATCCACTGACTATAAATGGGTAGATTGTTGGTGTTTGTTCCCTGAGAGTATTCTTTCTAGGACTTCAAGCCAAAAAGGACAAGGAATGAAGTTTCACTTTTGCTTTTTTCATTCTACTTGTCTCTGACCTCATCCTTCATCTTATGAATATTCTTTGTGGTGTGAGAGAAGATTAGACTGGCCTTGGGTCTCAGGGTCCTGCAGATATTTCTCTTAATTCAAGTCTTCAACCGTCTGGTACTGTTACGGCGTTTCCTAATACAGTACCTGTTGTTGGATCTTCTGAAGAACTGTTGCACAAATAAAGCTCAGAAGTCTTCAAAGCTTTTATCATTGAATTATTTATTAACAAGTCTAACCAACGTATTCAACTATATCTTTCCTATGAGTGTAACATAACTAGCATAGTCACCTATGTGTGATTAGAAGTGAAAGAGAAAGAGAAATGTGTCTTTTATATATAGTCTGGTTGCAGTTATTTAGTGATGTCAGCAAGGAGGGAAAAATTCAAAGCATAACAGTCACTGATTGGTTCTTTTAAAATATTTTGAGCATTCACAATACAGCATAGTGCTGACAGGTACCCTTCAGACATTTTAGACTGCAACACCCATAAGCTTGATGCAGGATAACTCGAGTTGTAGTTCAGCATATCTATCTATAGGGTGCTGGGTTTGGGAAGGCTAGAATTTTTTTAAAAAATGGTTTACTGAGAAAGATAGGTATTCATTGCTCTTTCTCTCCACTGGCAGATGTTCTAAGAAATTTAATAGGTACTGAAGAGCTTTTAATCAAGGATAGCAGATGCCCAACCATATATTAACCAGATTTTGTGGTGCGGTGCATGCTACATGATTGCAATATTTTTAAAAAAAATTCCATGGATGAACTTAGCAAACCACAGTGTCACTGCCATTGAAGTAATTGCTGCTTTTTAGTACAGATGGAAAATGTATTTTTGGGTCATTGTTCCACATCCTGGCAATTACTTGTGCAAACTAAGGGATCCCAGGTATCAAACCTGGGCTGGATTGCTTTCTTGCATTACACCGTATATTAGTTACCTCCTCCAGATTGCTATTGCTGCTATCACCACTTTTGTCAATATGGCGTCTGGATGATTTCTTTTCAAGCCACAATTTCACAGCCTTGCTTAGAAGAACAGGCTACAGGTCGAGAAAGGTGCTTTTTTGTTTTGTGTAGGAATGTGATCCATGTAAAGATAATCAGCCTCATCTAACAGAGCAGTTTATAGCCCCAGATCTTTTAAGAGAGCGTTAAAAGGTCTAACGGAGTCCAGCTTCATTAGACAGAGTAAGAAGGGAAAAGAGATAGAGAGAAAGCAAACACACACACACTGCACTTTTGGCTGAACAAAGGAATAATCATGGCTTCTCTTTATTCAAGCAGAGTATATCAGAAACACTAAGGCACATACAACCAATTAGAAGTGTCCGAAGAATGTCCGAACCCAAATAAGGAGAAATAAGGAGAATACTTTTTCACTATTCTACGCATGCCCACAATCAAGCGTTGTCTCTCAGTAAGCAAAGAGGCCTTTGTTTACAATATGTTTAGGAAGACAGGCAAGACAGAAACCAGATACATTCCTACATGTCCTCCTTTTTCATTTAAATTTGAGAGAGGGACGGCTAATCATACCCCTGTATGTCATCATACTCCATAACTACTCCTCCATATACATCATCACTGTCCTCCTGGACATCGTACCCCTCCTGACTCCTGGTACTTTGTTCCGGAGGATGATACCTCATTGAGTACAATTGCCGTCGTGCAAAACCCGATGTCTCCCTTCTACGCAGTGGACATGTGTTACATATAGAAATAAGATTAGGAATACAATACATGCAAAAACACAAAGGTATAAGGCAGATAATAATAATGAACCCATAAAAGAAAACTTGTCTAAGGACAGACAAATCAGGCAACCAAGAAGTCACCCAATCAAAGAGATTAACATCAGTGCGTACATTGTTAGCAATGCTTTCCTGTAAATTCTGAAGTTCTTTCTCAATAGTATTATTCAGATCCTGGAATTTTACCCGACATCCCTGGTTCCCGACCAGTTTACAAAATCCTCCGGATTTTGCTAACAGGTAATCTATGGCCAGTCTGTCCTGCATTTGGTCTTGATGAAGCTTAGTGATTTCCATTTGAAGATCCCGTATGACCCTCCCTGTGGCATTGATTGACTTCTCCAGCCTACAGGTGAGTCCCAAAATGGACCTTCTATTCTCCTGGGAAATGACACCTGGGTATGATCCCAAGGTGAGTGCTCCAGTGATAGCACCCCCTATAGCTCTCCCCCAGGAGCTACCATCAGAAAGCTGAACATCGATTATCACTTCATCATTGCAACCAGAACCCATCGGGCCGGCAGCAGCTCTCCGGCGCTGTGCATCTGCCTGAAGCGGCATTTGCACTTGTACGGGTAAGGTAAAATAACCCAATGCTGCACATTGATATTGTCCTGGATGGAAATTCGTGGCAACTCCATTAAAAAAGAACCACATGTTAGGATCCTTAATTTGCCATCCATTGCAAATTGAACCACTATCTATAGCAGAATAATCAGGAATAAACATAGGAAATACATCATATATATCTTCAATAGTAGTGTTAAACAAGGTATAATTAAGCTTATAAAAACTGTTATAACTACCCCATAACCAAAAATAATCATCACAACCCGTATAATTGCCTACATTCCGCAAAACCCGTTTTGCTTGAGTCCAGTACTTCCATTTACTATTCCAGACTCCAGAACTATGACAGCAGAAACAAAGTCCTTTAGTGTATTTCTTGAATGTCATGCTTCGCCAGCGGGTGTTGTTAAATTGTTCTGGAGGATTAGAGAAGAGTGTAGACCTATCAACATGTTGCAAATGTCCAATAACCAACTCTGGCGTGTTGAACAATGCCGGAAGAAAGGCCATTTGAGACACTGCCAGTGGATGCTCATAGTATAACGTTGGATTCTTACCATGAACCTCAAACATATAGTTAGCATGACGAATCCAAAAGTTGGGGTTGCCCCCATGAGGTATTGTTCTTACAGCTGGAAGCACAGTAAGAAAGAAAAGAACAAATGTCAGCAAATTTAGTTTACTGGTGAACCACCATCCTGGAGCTGAGTAACCTTCTTCTCTCTCCATGGGCGGATCGCTCGAGCAGGAATCCACACAGGTCCTGAGGTCGTAGAAACAGCTGCGTATCCTCGTCCCCAGGTGATTAGAGGTACAGGACCTTTCCACTCAGGATCCGGTTGCTGCCGATAAACAACCAATGGCTTAGGTCCTGAAATGCAATTCGACTGGAGAGTGTGACCTGTTATGGGGAGCAAGAAGAAAATTAAGAGTATACAGTACTTTAGCAACAGCTGTAGGTATTTCAGCCACAGGAACCCCTCTATCTCCCACTTGGTTGTGTAACAAATTTTTGAATGTCAGGTGGGCTCTTTCAACAATCGCCTGTCCAGTCGAGTTATAGGGTATTCCATGGGTTAGCTTAATGTCCCACTGACGACAAAAGTCCTGAAAGGCAGAAGAAACATATGATGGCCCATTGTCTGTCTTAAGGCGTTTAGGTTTACCCATTACCGCAAACGAACGAATGCAATGTTGTATAACATGTCTGGATGTTTCCCCCCGTAAGGGTGTAGCCCATATAAATCCAGAGAAGGTATCAACAGTCACATGTAACTTAGAAAGCGGAGCCAAAGCAGGTACTTGCGTGACATCCATTTGCCATAGTTGATTGGCTTCTGTTCCTCGAGGATTAACAGCATCAAATGGCAGGAATATAGGAGACTTCGTACAGGAAGCACAGGATGACACAATGTCTCTAGCCTGTGACATAGGAATGGAAAATCGTTTATGCAAAACCTTAGCAGATTGATGAAACATTGCATGACTGTCAATGGGGTTGTCAAAGAGAGAAAAAACCTCAGCAGAGTCTCGGAGAGCAGAATCTGCTCGTGCATTGCCCTCCGTCAAATAACCTGGGATCCTTGTGTGAGAGCGTATGTGGGCAATGAAGAATGGGACCGTACGGTTGGAAAGAAAACCTTGAAGCTGTTGGAATAAAGCAAAAAGATCCCTATCCATCGATGGAGACAAATAAGCTTTAGCTAAAGTAAAAACAAGGCGGTAAACATATTGAGTATCCACAATCAGGTTAAAAGGCACATCAGAAAACGTAGAGAAAGCAAGTATGACCGCTGCCAGTTCCGACCGCTGGGCCGATGCTTGAGGTCCTGTAAAAACAACCTCCCATTCCCCAGTAGGACCCTGCCATGTAAGGACTCCACGGGAGGGGGAGCCATCCGAGAAAAGAGTAACGGCATGCAAGATAGGTTGCATGCAAAGCGGGGATGACAGGGAGTAAGAAGTGAGATTCAGCAAGGTAAACCGCTTATCTTTGGGGGGGGGGGGTTAAATTTAACTTTCCCACAAAGTCCGCCATGGCCACCTGAAATGCCTCAGAATGCTGTAGCAAGGCGGTTAGCTGATCCTGCGAAAAAGGAAAACAAACAAAGTCAACGTCATAGCCAGTCAAATGCTTTGCCCTAGTACGGCATTTGAGGAAAAGATCAGCAATCGCATCAGGTAGGCGATAACAGTTTTTCGAGGGAGTGTGCGCCAAGTGTAGCCATTCCACGATGGCCACCTTCTGAGCGTTGACAGGCGCGAACAAAACAGCAGTGGGCAGCCTCGGTGTGGAAAGAAGAGCGCATGCCAGCGCAATGGTGCCTGAGGGCACCCGATCCACAGCGATGGTATGCAGCTTTTTGTTGAGGCGTTGAAGAGCTGTACGCATCTCCGTTGTGCAGGGAATGATGTCCGCTGGAGAAGTGTGTCCAGAAAGAGCAGCAAAGAGTGGTGACAGTTCCTCAGTGCTCAGGGCCAAGAAGGGACGAGCCCAATTTATGTTCCCTAGCAATTGTTGCAATTGTACAAGAGTGAACTGCTCTGGAATAGCTATTGTTGGCAATAGCGGAGTCGAAGCTGTAGCTGAGAGCCTATGTCCCAGATATTGGAATGGATACATCCGCTGCACTTTTTCAGGAGCTATGATCAAGCCTGCTTGTTGCAAAATGTCTGCTAGGTCCTGCAGGTGTTTCTCCGTGACTTGTGGACCATGCAATAAAATGTCATCTGTGTAATGATAGACTTTAACCTCTGGATGACGTTGCCTGAAAGGTTCCAAAGCCTTGTTCACAAAATGTTGGCATAGAGTCGGCAAGTTGGCCATACCCATAGGCAAGACACACCATTCAAACCGTTGAGTAGGATGTTCATTATTGTATACTGGCAATGTAAATGCAAATTTTTCTCTGTCTTGTGGCGCTAGCAAGATTGTGTAAAAACAGTCCTTCAAATCTATGACCATGAGTTGATGATCTTCCGGAATCATATTCGGATTAGGGAGTCCAGATTGTAGAGGACCCATTGGCAAGATGTGCTCATTAACTTTTCTCAAATCATGCAACAATCTCCATTTTCCAGACTCCTTTTTCACCACAAAAATTGGAGAGTTCCAAGGACTAGTGGTTGTTTGAATATGTCCCAGATTTAATTGCTCCTGTACAAGGGCCTCCGCCGCCTGGAGCTTTTCTCTTGAGAGCGGCCATTGATCCGTCCACACTGGCGGGGTGTTTTTCCATTGTAGTGGAAGTGCATGCAACGGCGCTGCAGGGGAGGCCCGTATCAAAAATTTGTCTGCAAGGTACACCCTGTTTTAGCCAGGAGATCCCGGCCCCACAGAGTAATAGGAATATCCATAATCAGCGGGTGAAGAGAAACTTTTGTTCCCCCTGAGGTCTCAAAGACGATTGGATGAACACTTTGCTGTGCTGGCTCGTACCCGCCCACCCCAAAAACTTCCCTACAGGGGCGGACGGCCCATCCAGTTGGCCAATCTTTTTTTGCCACCACTGAAATATCAGCTCCTGTATCGACCAGTCCAGACACTGAACGTCCACTCATAATCAGCGAGCGGGTCGGTCTATCCTTGGTGATTTGTATCACCGCCATAGCCGCTGTTACAGTCCCCTCCTGGGATGGAGTTACAGTGGTCCCTAGTGGGAGCAGATGAAGGCATCCTACAGGTTGTCCCTTAGGCAGGGTGAGATGTTGCGTGGCTGATGCAGGAATGACAATTTCTTGGTGACCCAATGTAACTGACCCTGCTGCAATGTGTACAGAAGCGGGCAAGGCGTCTGGGCAAGGAAGAACAATGCCCATCATGCCCTGGGAAATAACATCATCAACCAGTGTGGGAAGAGCCTCCACACACCCTGGCACAGTAAAAGTTCAGTCCTTGGATAACCTCAATAAAAGCCCTTCTTTTAAAGGATGGTTTTTTTTATATCGTGAAATCATTTCTTGGGCAAGTTCCATATCTTCTTCCAAAACCTCCGCTATTGCTTCCTCACTGACCTCTGGTAGCCCTATTATTTTGCCTGGGCCCGAGCATGGCCCGCACTCCCATTTCCCTGCTGCTGTGGAAAAGAGTCAGAGTCTTTGTGCTGAGCAGCTGAGGAGTTGGCATTAGGATTTGAGCGGCACTGATTGGCCCAATGGTACCCTTTCTGGCAAATGGGACACTTCCTTGAAGGGCGTGCTGCCTGCTTTTGAGAGAAGCGACATTGTGCTTTAAAATGCCCTTCTTTCCCACAGCCAAAACGACGTTTATTTTGAGCCTGAGTTGTGGGCAACTGAACTGCAGCTGCCAGAAGTTGAGCCTTGTAACTGTGAGTCCCCACAGTTTGACAAACTTTCATCATGTCTGCTATCGATGTTCCTGGCCTAGCATAAACAGCTGTCAGAGCACCCTTACAATCCTCATTGGCATTTTCAAAAGCCAGTTGTTTCATGAGCATTTCCCGTGCCGGGACATTTTCCACCTGGCGGCTGAGGGCAGTCATGAGTCTGTTAATGAACTCAGTGTAATTCTCTTTAGGGCCCTGCCTTATTGCTGCAAATCCAGCAACTGAGCTATCCCCTTTGGAAGGAATCTTACTCCAGGCGCGCATGACTATCTGTGCAATATCTCCCAGCTGGGCATCAGTGAGTGCCAACTGCTGTGTGGGGTTGGCAAAATTTCCCTCCCCACATAACATATCCATCGTGAGTGCAGGGCGTGTATGATGTACCTCCCAAGCCACATCCCTCCACTCCTCCAAACAGAGCATAGCTTCTGCAGGAGGCAGGAGTGCTTTGATCATCTGTTTCCAATCAACTGGTAGCAATTTTTGAGAAGCAATGGCTTCCAACAAAGCTTTTGTAAAAGGTGCATTAGCCCCATAGTCACGTATGCTGACTCTCAGTTCCTTCAGATATTTGTAATGGAGGGTTTCATATCTATCTGGGACTGCCAGTGCATTGCCAACAGCCGGAGCCCCCCTGATCACTGGGTATATTTCAGTAGATTCCACATCCAGCACAGCTGCGGTTAAAGCAGCAGAGAACAGGTCTTTTGTAGGGCTAAAAGTGCTTGATTGCTGCAAGGCAGGATATAATGTCCCATCTTCTTTTCCACCCCCACCTCCATCAGGGGGCTTATGCTGTTGTTTCTCATATGATGGAGGGGCAGTTGGACCCCCTCCCTTGGCTGGAGGCAAAAGCTGTGGAAGGGGACCATCCAAGCCTTTGTGAGAACAACATATTTTTGGAGTAAGTCTTTGAAGGCAGTTTCTGACTTCCTCCCACGTAAATAGCACTGAAACAGAAAGTCTCTCATGCTTTTGCAATGCATTTCCAATCTGTTTCCACTGTTTTAAGTCCAAACATTCATCATATTTAACCCAATGACAGTTTTTTCCTATAGCTTTGACCAGCTGCTGTATTTCCTTCTCTTCAGCCTTTCGCCCATTGTTATTCAAAAGATCTGAGATATCTTTACAAAGTTCCTGCTCTGCCGAAGTAAGCACGCACCCCATGATAAAAAAATTTTTTCTTTTTCTTTTTTCACTCACCCTGTGTGGGACCCAATGTAGAATTGGATGAATTTCGAGCGCTCGAATGACCTGTCCTCTGGTCGGAGTGAGTGAAGACCTTGTCCCCGGTCGCCAATTATGAGGTGCTAATTGCTAATTGCTGAAGCAGAGTTCAAAGAAGGCTCTCATTGTAGTTCAAAGCCTCCCACGGAGCGCCACTTGTAGGAATCTGATCCATGTAAAGATAATCAGCCTCATCTAACAGAGCAGTTTATAGCCCCAGATCTTTTAAGAGAGCGTTAAAAGGTCTAACGGAGTCCAGCTTCATTAGACAGAGTAAGAAGGGAAAAGAGATAGAGAGAAAGCAAACACACACACACTGCACTTTTGGCTGAACAAAGGAATAATCATGGCTTCTCTTTATTCAAGCAGAGTATATCAGAAACACTAAGGCACATACAACCAATTAGAAGTGTCCGAAGAATGTCCGAACCCAAATAAGGAGAAATAAGGAGAATACTTTTTCACTATTCTACGCATGCCCACAATCAAGCGTTGTCTCTCAGTAAGCAAAGAGGCCTTTGTTTACAATATGTTTAGGAAGACAGGCAAGACAGAAACCAGATACATTCCTACAGTTTTGTACTACTCAACTCCCACTTTTTGTGTGCCAAAATCTGTCGGGATTCTGGGATTTTTAGTCCAAAATGACCTTTGAAATTACCCAGTTAGGCCTACAGATTTTGGAACAGTCTGCCTTAGGAGATCTGCCTGTTGCATTAATATTGGAGTTAGATGCCAAGCAAATAATTTATATTCTAAATGGAAAATAGGCAGCTAGCATAATGCTTGTGTTCTGAAGTTACTTCTACATAGCTGCTTCCCTATTTATCTGTCAGTGAACTAGAATGGCCTCAAAGCAGCTGTGAGAAAAGCTTTGTGAACTGGAAGAAGATGGAGATTTCTTGTCTATCTCAAGCTGATGTTTTGTGTGATTGACTTTTATGGAAAGTGGCCATTGTGGCTGGAGTATAAGTCATGTTCTTTGTGTACAGAGGGTCTCAGGTTCGTATCCTAGCATATTTATAGATATCGCTGGGTTGGTAAAGCAGTTTTTGCCTGAAGCCTTTGAAGACTATTGCATGTCAAAGCTGGCAGTATTTGACTAGGGAGACCAGTAATCTGATCCAGTATGTTTGCTGGAATGTGTGCTAAGGCAATAAAGTGTTTGTGAGGAGATAACTAAGGATAGCGAAATCAACAAATTAGTGTGCCCTAAATTTCATCTTTTCTGTAACTATTTATTTATTTATTTATTTCTACCCCACCCTCCTAGTGCAACGCTATAAGGCTATACTGTGGTGTGCTGCCCAAAGTAGTGGACTAGGACTCAGGGGACCTGAGTTCAAATCTCTACTTGGCCATGGAAACTCACTGGGTGATAGCAGTAATAAAAATACACACAATAATAGGCTCAAATTACAGGAAGCCAGATAGAGGCTGAATATCAAGAAAAACCTCTTAACTGTTAGAGCAGTACGATAATGAAACCGCTTACCTCAAGAGGTGCTTCTAATGCTGGAGACATTCAGGAGAAAATTGGACAGTCATCTTGTCAGATCTGCTTTGATTTGGTTTCCTGTATTAAGCAGGGCATTGGGTTTGATAGTCTCATAAACCCCTTCCAAATCAGTTATTTTATGATGCTAAGAGTCTGAGCAAAATTGCAATGGATATTTGTCTACATTTTTTTCTGACATTCACATGTTAGATGCATTTTACCTAGTGTGACAAGAATTATTTATTTATTTATTGCATTTTTAAAATAAGCTGTGCACACTCTTCTTTATGAATGTATTTGTGCACATATTTGTTGTTGCAGGTAGATGGCAACATTCTGAGAAATATGGATTTCAGCACACAAGTTGTGGTTTGGTTATCGTTCTAAAGAACAAACATTTGCATCTGTCCACTTACCCAAGATGGTCCTAAATGTGTATTGGCTGATAATCCAATCCATCCGAAAACCTTGTGTTTTCCATCCGAAAACCTTGTGTTTTGTTGTTGCTGACTCTCAACCATTATGGTTTTTTATTTTTACAGGCTGAATATATGGTTGGCTGGGATGAATCCCTTCTATTTTCATGCTGTGAATGTTGTCTTGCACTGCTTGGTGACACTTATGCTGATGTATACTTGCGACAAAGCCGTTTTCAAAGACAACCGCCTGGCCTTTGTCACAGCGCTCTTCTTTGCTGTTCATCCCATCCACACTGAGGCTGTAAGTATATATATATATAAAACTTTATAAATGTTCTGGCTATGTGAAAGCAGAAGATATTTTTGGTAACTGAAAATCTACCTTTTCACTATGTAGCATTGATTGTCAGATTCAAGATACCTCTTCACAGTAATTGGTTGAGGACCAGTAAGCAAAATGTAGCACGTTTAGGACAAATCAATAGTTGTTCAGGAAGGAGGCTAAGAATAAACTTTATTAAAACTTTCTGGTCATACCTTAGCATCAGAGTGTCAACGAGGCTTGGTTAGAAGTAAATCCCACTGAGTTTAGAGGGTATTTCTTCCTCAAGTGTTGGCTTTCATGCCATGAGTTTGATTCTGTTTTTGAGCCTTAAGCTACGTTGCTAGGAATAAGTGCCAAGTGTTTTCACTGAAGTATAATGAGATGCTTGGCTATTTGCACACTGTTGAAAAAAACAAAAACCTTTGAGGTATCTTTCTACTGACACATTGTTTGGCCTCCCTTTTTTCATCTGGCATTTTCTATCTCTCGGTTGTTTCCCTTGAAACAGAAGGCAAAAGAGAAATTCCAGTATTCAGTGAAGCCCTTTGGTGGTATTGTCTGTGGAGAGCATAATAAATAGTGTAATATGGCACATTTTGGACCATGCACATGGCAGTATATTAAAAAAGCTGAAAACACTGATCAGTTAATCACTGTGATGTGGTTATAACTGAATGAAACATTGACTTTAAAGTTGAGTTGGTGCTGGCATTTCATATCCAACTAACAAACCATTATGTTTTCTAGAAGTGGTTTATCAATCCTTCCTTCTGGTGGTACTCTGGCATAATGCAGTGTGCCCAAGGCCGCACAAATGGCAGGCTGTATAATCTGGCTGGTTACATATACATGAGGTTATCTAAATGTCCTGTTCTCAGGAGGCATGAACTTAGCTTCTAACATTGGCAACCAGGTGCCCCACTCTGTCTGCACCAGTTTGATACAGATGTAAAACTATTTAAAGGCTACAATCCTGGACGTGTTTTACCTAGAAGTCTCACTGGTAACAGCGTTCCGTGCGCTCCGGTGTCTAGTCATGCCTGCCACATGACCACGGAAACGTCTGCAGAAGCAGACACCGCTGGCTCTTCGGCTTAGAAACAGATGAGTACTGCACCCTAGAGTCGGATACGACTGGCCTTCGAGCAAGGGAAACCTTTTACCTCACTGAAGTAAGGAAAATTTGCTCTGGAAATATACATGCATTGCATCTAGAGCACTGTTTCCCAGCCTTTGGTTTTTGGACTTCAATTCCCAGAAGCCTAAGTCAATTCCCCAAAGCACTGATCAGCTAATTTACTGATTTAGGCTTCTGGGAATAAAAGTCCCCCTGTGGGGAGTGGGCCCCATGTTGGGAACCACTGATTGAGAGTGTTCACAACATTTCATAGACATGTTATGTTATGTTGTAAATGTTAGAGTGGGCTTTGAGAAATCTAAGTCCAAATCCTTATTGAGCTATGAAACTTGCTGGATATCTCTGGGGAAGTCACCCTCTTTTAGGTGACCCTGCTTTCTATGGTCATTGGGAAGATAAGGGACAGTCATGTATACTATTTTGAGTGATTGGCAGAAAAACAGCGTGTGATAGGGTAGTACTACTATTCCTATATTGCAGATTTGTCTTGTTTGGATTTCTGTAATGATAGATCATCCATTGCTGAGCATGTCAAAACTTCACCTTTGGCCAGATTGTTTCAGGGTAACCCAGGATTCATTCCCACCTTATATTGCCAGTGCCAAGCATGGACACTTACAACAAAACATAAATGAAAGTTGGTCACCCTGGAAATGAGATATCTGAGGAAGGCTGCTGGACTGGCTAGAAGGGATAAAATCAGGAATGAGATTATAAGGAAAAGAATTGGAATAGAACCAATTTTAAACTATATACCAAGACAATAAATAAAGTTCTCCCAATTGGAAGGAATGTCTTAGAATTCCATACCATACAAGGCATTCTTGAAAAGAGTTAAATGACAGATTTAGAGGAAGGTAGAGTGATAATATGAAAGACATATTACAAGAACACCAAACACCACCTGTGGAAGCCACTAGAAGTGCTAGAACAAGAACCTTTTACGTATTTCTCTTGACACACAAAGGGGTAAAAGAAGAAGATATTGGAAATAGAAAGTGTATGCAGTGAGAGACTTGCCTGAAACTACATTGCAAAGGTGTATCAGGAGTGAGATTTGTATGCAGATCCTCCCTGATTTACAGCTGAATCTCTGAGCCATTATACAGTATAGTACTTTGGAGGTTTAGTTACAGTTTGCCAAGAGTGTAATTTTTAAAAAATCTAGCAATAGAGAAGGATTTAGATTCCTATTCTAAAGTGATGTAATGCCTTTTCACTAGTTGGCATTATTTTTAGCAGTTTGGACCATTTGACATATGGACTTGCTCTCTGTCAGAATGTGAACCTGTAAGACCTGTCAAAAAATAGGAGATAGGAATAGCAGTTCTGCACAGTTCCTACTAAGACTCAGTGGAGCTTCTATATATAAAAGAAGTTGCGGGAAGCTTGTGTCTGTATTAAATCCATGTTTTCCAACCTTCTTTTTTAGAACATGCTCCTTAAATAAAGAAGACAAATATTTGAGTCTAGTCTAATTTGACCATGTTTGAGCATGTGTCTGCAAATTAGTATAAATTTAGGTAAAGGTAAATTGCTTGAAAGCCAGTCATATCCTACTCTAAGGTTCAGTGCTCATCTCTGTTTGTTTGTTTTCATACTTCTATCGCCGCCCAACTCGACAATGACTCTGGGTGGCTTACAGAAATAGACAATATCAAAACACTGAAAACGCATAAAACCCCATTAAAAACACATAAAACCTCATTAAAACCCCACTCACTCACATAAAAAGAGAGAATTCTCAACTGTTAAACCAGCTAGCAGGCGGGGATTTCCCCACTGTCGGCGCCCCACACCTGCCCCGCCAGCCAGGTTTTCAGTTCTTTCCTAAAGGGCAGCAATTCTGTCTGCAGCCGCAATTCCACTGGCAGGAGGTTCCATAGGGCCAGTGCGGACACGGAGAAGGCCCTGTTTCTTGTGCTAGAGAGATGGGCCCCTCTAGCCGATGGTACAAGTATAGAGCCCCTCCAGTCCACTTTGGTTGGATGGACGGATGATCTTGGGATGACGCGGTCTCTTAGGTATCCTGGCCCACTACCATGTAGGGCTTTAAAGGTAATAACCAGCACCTTGAATAGCACCCAGAGGCAAATTGGTAACCAGTGCAGCTCCTGAAGCAGTGGTGAGGTGCGAGCATAACGCCCACATCCCATCACCATCTGGGCAGTCATGTTCTGGACCAACTGCAGCCTCCGAATGATCGTCAAGGGCAACCCCATGTAGAGCGCATTGCAGTAATCTAGTCTAGAGGTGACCAGAGCATGCATGACCATGAGGAAGGAGTCCCGGTCCAGGAGTGGGCACAACTGGCAAATCACCTGAAGTTGGGCGAAAGCCCTCCTGGCCACGGCTGCCACCTGCCCTTTGAGCAGTAGTTGTGAGTCCAGGAGGACCCCCAAGTTGTGCACCGGGTCTGTCTGGGACAAACTAGCCCCATCCAGAACCAAAGATGGTAGCTCCTGGGATAACACAGGGCCCCCAGTCCATAGCCACTCCTTGCTGGGATTCAGTTGTAGCCTGTTGTCCCCCATCCAGACCCCAACATCCTCCAGACACCTGGATAGGACTTTGACAGCATCGCTTGGATCACCACAGGCCGAGATGTACAACTGAGTGTCATCAGCGTACTGGTGGTACCTCACCCTGTGAGAATGGATGATCTCATCCAACGGCTTCATGTAGATGTTAAATAGGAGAGGAGAAAGCACCGAGCCCTGAGGCACCCCATATTGGAGTGGCCTAGGGCTGGTCGTCTCGCTCTCCAACCACACTGATTGGGTCCAGCCCTTTAGGAATGAGGAGAACCAGGACCACACAGTGCCCTGGATCCCTAATCCCTTGAGCCGTTCCAGAAGGATACCATAGTTGACAGTATTGAAGACCGCTGAGAAGTCAAGGAGAGCAAGGACGGACAGATGACCACCATCCCGCTCCCGCCAGAGATCAGCCACCAGCGTGACCAATGCCGTCTCTGTACCATATCCAGGCCTGAATCCTGACTGAAAAGGGTCCAGATAATCCACTTCATCCAGGACCCCCTGCAACTGCCGCACCACCGCCTTCTCCAATACCTTCCCAAAAAAGGGAAGGTTGGAGACCGGTCTATAATTGGTTGGAATTGTGAATCGAGTGAGGTTTTTTTTAGGAGGGGGCGCACCAAGGCATGTTTTAAAGATGCCGGAAACACCCCCTCCCGTAAAGATGAATTGATTACTGCCTCGACCCAGCCTCCTGTCACTGCCTTGGAGGCTTTTACCAGCCTGACAGGACAGGGATCTAAAGGGCAGGTAGTGGCGTGAACAGCTGCAAGGAGCCTGTCCACTTCCTCAGGGACAACTGGATCGAACCGATCCCAGATAACGTGGGTAGACTGTAGTCCGGTCCCCTCCTGACCCTCCCCATCCACTCCAGGACTTAGCCTTGAGCTAATCTGATTGATTTTAGCCATCAGATAATCAGCAAAATCCTTAGCCGATCCCTGCCAACCGGGTACAGGTCCCCCTCTACCAAGGAGAGACATGGTCATCCGGAACAGGGTGGCTGGGCGATTATCCGTGGATGCAATGGAGGAACGCTGTTTACCTTCCCACCATAGTGGTACCTATTTATCTATTTGCAATTTCTTGCTTTCAAATTGCTAGGTTGGCAGGAGCTGGGACAGAGGCGGGTTCTCACTCCATCATGAAGTACTTGGGACTCGAACTCCCGACCTTCCAGTCATCAAGTTCAGTGTATTAACCACTAAGCCACTGCAGTTCCTTAGTATAGATTTAGCATACTCTAAATTGCCCAGATACCTCTTCTGCAAAGACTTTGTTTTCATCTGGGATGGACTACAAGTAGATTGTGGATCACATGCAGCCCCAAGATTACCCCAGAATAACCCTTCCCAGTGAATAGTCTCTGAAGAGCCTCAAATCCCTGAAAAACAAAAAAAAACCAAGTGTACCCGTTTTGTAATTTCTAGTTGTTTCTAGGCCATTGTTGCAAATCAGAGATGGCAGGGTTTGAACTAGGGAGACCCGTGATCTGATCTGATCTGATGCTTGCTGGTATGTGTGATAAGACAATAAGCAGCCAATTCTGCATTTGTATGTACAACAGCTTGCTCACTTTGACACAAAGGTCATCTGATCTTCTTGGCAGCACAGTGGATGGTCATCGAATCAAGGAGAGACTTCCCTCCTCTGAAGTAATCCATTTTGTTCTGGAATAGTTGTTGCTAATAAGTACTTCCCGAATGTGTCATTAGAATGTTCCTTTTTGAATTCAGTTTCATGATATTTTATTCCTGAGAGTTTCACAGTGTGATGGAGCTGTGTATTCAATACAGAATTCATTTTTGGCGGTATATGGCCCCGTTTTGGCTTTGTAATGAGCCATACCTGAAGAATGGTGTCTATCCCTCCCAATTTTATTGGGTTATAACTGGCATCAGTTTTAGCTAACCAGTAGGCAGTGGTAGGATTCAGCCGGTACGCCCTGGTATGTCCATACCGGTAGTAGAAATTCCAGCTGGTCCCGCCCATCCAGTTGCCGGAGCCTTGGGTCATAGCCTGCAACTGCCTCCCATACCATTGGCACAGCCACCCCGGGCTTCCCCCACCCGGTTTCCAGAGCCACCTGGCCACGCCCACCCAGTCACATGGCCACACCCACCATGCCACACCCACAGAGTAGTAGTAATTTTTTTTAATCCCACCACTGCTAGTAGGAGAGGATAATGAAAGCTCAAGCCCTGTGACATCTGGAAGGCTACATGTTTTCTGTACCTGGTGTTTAGAATTCTATTCAGCTGTTCTATTATTCTGTATTACCAAAGCACAATCCAGAGCAGAAATCTCTCCCCACACCCCTTCCCACTTTTTAAGCATCTGAATCCTTTAAAATTCATGCTCGGTATAGGATTCAGGAACTTGTTATCCAAAAAGGAACTTTTTCTAGTTCTCAGAAATAATTGTGGACATGGATGGCCAACTTGATTCTCAGTGAATATTGAAACTCCATGGTTCTTCTGCCACTGCCTGTCAAAAAAGGAAAGTATTCCAGATAATTTAGAAACATGTTTCTAATTTAAAAGTGAAATTTGCAAAGGGCAAGTTTATTTTTGAAACATTGCAAGTGACATTTTGATCTTTTTAACTAGTGCTTTGTTGATGACACTGGGCGATGAGAAAGGCCTAAACGTTCAAATGCTTTTGAAATGGAAGAGCTGCCATGTTGAGATCTTTTCAAGAATGATTATCTCCTTAATAATGGAGAAGACTTGAGCTGTCTAGATCTGGGATTCTCAATCTGCGGCACCATTTCCTGTGGCCCCCCACTGCCTCCACCACACCAGGAAGTGCTGTGTGGTAGAGGAAGGGCAAAATGGCCATCCGGCCCCCGAAGCTGTCGGAGGGAGCGTGACGCAGCCCCCATCTTAAAAAGGTTGAGAACTCCTGGTCTAGATGGCTCCCAGGTAGTTTCAGACCTTAATCAGGTGGTCTTTAAATAGTGATTTATTTATTTTGAAGGAGCAGAGTGGTGAGATACTTAAATTTGGAAGGAGAGGGCGAATAACAGGTGAAGGATACAGACACGCTTTGAATGTTATGCTTTTGTTAATGGTGGGAATTAACAGAGTACAAAGCAAATACTAGAATTATGAAGATTAATTAACTTTTGTTACAAGCAAAGTTTTAGGAGGAATGTTTTTAAGTTCTTGGTATTTAGGGGGAGGTAGAGTCTTGAAATAACATCAATAAATTATGAAGAAACTAGCTCTCTTTAGAGACTTTTTGGAGAACCTTTCCAGCTCTCTTAGATGGCATTTCAAATTTATGTGTGAACTAGGAATCACCTAACCTTTGATTAGAGGTTTTACTGTCCGTAGGAGTTATTGTTCTTGTCTATAGGGAGGGATTTCTTCTGATACTTTTTTTCTCTGCAATAATACTCTTCATTTTAAAGATTATTGGTTTAATGTCATATATTTGCACAGTTAGAAGTGTCTCTGGAAAGTGGTGTTTTTGTGAGTCTGTAAAGTATGGTTTTGTATTTATATTCCAAATAATGATTTTGGCTGTAATGAGTTAGCTTTTGTCTAGGAGAGAAGTTTCTTTTGTGAAATGATGCAATGACTGTCTTTCAGACTAATTAGTATTGTTTGCATGTTTGTTGTCCTGTCTGTTGAAGGTGCGAGGTAGTGGTTTTATATCATCACTAATTGTTTTTGGAGCAACGAGCAGAGTAGTGGTGCTGTTGGCAGTTGACCATACTTCATGGTGTGGCTCAAGACCGAATGAGGCAATGTCACGTATTGTTGTGTTGTTTTTTCTCCTCTTTCATAGGAAGTAGGGACTGCAGTGACTCAAGTGGTTAAGACACTGACTGGAAGGCGGCAGGTCAGTAGTTCGATACCTGAGTACTGCACAACGGAATGAGCTTCCGTCTCTGTCCCAGCCCCTGCCAACCTAGCAGTTCAAAAGCAAGAAATTGCAAGTAGATAAATAGGTACCACTTTGGTGGGAAGGTAAACAGCATTCTGTGCACTCCTGGTGTCTAGGCCTGCCTGCCACATGTCCACGGAAAAGTCTGCAGACCCAGACAGTGCTGGACCTTTGGCTATAAACAGAGATGAGCACTGAACCCTAGAGTCTGATAGCACTGGCTTTCGAGCAAAGGTGACCTGTGTATGAAGTACAGGAACAGGACTGAAAGAGCAAGCAAGGTCCTGTCCTTTTAAGATCTTGTTTTAAAAAGAAAAATGCGTTCACATGCACAGCAGCCTTGTCTGAGTAGCACCATTCCTCCAAATGAATGGGTAATGTGATGTTACTCAACGCTCTTCCATAATAAAGAAAACAAATTACTTTACTGAGTTCACAAAGTAATACCATGATAGTTACTTTTAAACAAAATAGCATTACAAGTTCTTTTTCTTGGTCTCTGTGAATACACACACCTCCAGGTGTACATGGACTTCAATTATCAGAAGCCCAAGTCAGCACTCTTGCTAATCAGGGCTTCTGGGAATTGAAGTTCAAGAGAACAGCTGGAGGGCCAAGGTTCACCATCACTGTCCTACAGCAATGGTAGGCTTTCTGAGGCTCTCAGTCTAAATTTCATTTGGCCTCCAGCTAGATTTCAGAATCTTCTTTAATCAAACTGGTCAGAACTCCAGCAAGAAGATCTGTTTCTCTCCACAGACAATTGGGTAGTACAAAGGCCATATTAGCAGCAATCTCGTTGTTCTGTGAAGGACAATGACAATAAAGATGTATTTATCTATCTAAATCCATTCCCTGAAATTTCAGGACCAAACTCAAAGATAAAGAGGCAGATTTTTTTGATGATGGTTGGGTTGGATGGGGTGGCCCTATATGCTACACAGAATGAGAGGATCTAAGTCTATGTGGGTTGGATGGACCCTTATTTTGTTGAAGAAGGCAGGCCAGGCAAGGTTGGTGAGATAGATCTATTTCTGGGCCTGCTGATTATGGGAAAGAAATATGAAGGGCTTTCAGGTAAATGGGCCCAGAATCCTAAATAGGTGATGTGGCAATCTAAAGCTGGGGAGACAATAACTTTTTTTAATGTGTAGACCAGTGGTTCCCAATGTGGGGCCCATGCTCCACAGGTGGACTTTAATTCCCAGAAGCCTAAGTCAGTACATTGGCTGATCAGTGCTTTGGGGGAACTGACTTAGGCTTCTGAGAAATGAAGTCCAAAAAACAAAGTTTGGGAAACACTGGTGTAGACCGGGGGTTCCCAACCTAAGGCCCACGGGATGGATCTGGTTCCCGGTGCCATTTCATTTGCCCCCCAACCCCCCAAGGGCATTCGGGAAACAAAATAGCTGCCTCTTTGAAGCTGTTGGGACAAAATAGCTACCCCCATCTTTCAGGCAAGGCAAAATGGCCATCCAGCCCTAGAAGCTGATTAAGAGTGCATGACCCGGTCCCCGGCTTGAAAAGGTTGGGAACCCCTGGTGTAGACCATTGGTGAAACTGCCAAACAGCTGCAGTGGTCCCCACCATTCAGGGCCATAGCCAGGATGGGGCCATTCCTGCTAGAGTTTCTGTATGGATGGAGATATTGGGGGAGGGGGGGGCTGCAAGCAGTGAAGGGAAAATAGATATAAGCAACAGAGAAAAGGTATGAGACCACACAGAGAATAGAGCAGGAGTTCTCAACCTTTTTATGTCGGAGGCTGGGTCATGCTCCCTCAAACAGCTTCGGGGGCCAGATGGCCATTTTGCCCATCCCCCACCACATGGCACTTCCTGGTGTGGTGGAGGCAGTGGGGGGCCATATGAAATGGTGCTGCGGTCCTCATCCAGTCCGTGGACCACAGGTTGAGAATCTTTGGAATAGAGGTTTACTTCTTAGGCTGGTGCTTTCAAGAGGGAAAAAAAATCTCCCATTCCTTTCTTAATATGCAGAGTATTATCATGCCTCCTCTGGAAGTGATGTGGTATGGGAAAAAACCCTAATGAAGGGGTTTCTTCCCACTCTTTCGTTATTCCACCTTACACCTGTGTTATCTTTGGGGTTACAAGTGCATGTTATCCTATATGATGAAGTCATGTGGGAGGAGAAGCTAACCATGGTCCCCAAAACAAAGATCTTTCAAGCTAACTAGCCTACGTATTTTTATTTTTTGTTTGTAGTATCCAGAATGTCTTTACTTAAAACATTGTCTTGTCAGTCTGCCATGTGTACTATGTAACATAATTCTGCTTGTTTTGATTTCTTTGGCAAAACAGTAATATAATTCAATATCTTTTTGCTAAAAAAAGAGAGAAGCAGGTGAGGATCAGGAAAACAACTCTTTAACAAAATAGAGGTCTCCCGTTTTGCATGTGCATATGTTTGGATTAAGACTCAATGAACATGAAGGGGTTTCCTGCTGAGTAGACATGTGTTGGATTGTTCTGAGAAACATACATTAGCTAGTACTAAAATGTTGACATATGTTTAATTTTTTAACGACAGCAATAACATGTGTTTTTCCCTTCCCATTCCTTCTTAGGTAACGGGTATAGTAGGCAGAGCAGATGTCTTGGCCTGCCTGCTATTTCTTTTGGCTTTTCTCTCCTATAATAGGTATGTTTTTTCTGTCTTAAAGTTATGATATTTTTAGTATTTGTAGGGGGCACAATAGAATAAGAAACAAAAACTCATAGTATCTATTTTAGTAATTCCTTCACTTGTCATCTTATTTGTGTTTTCACTTTCCCTTTTTTTAGGAATTAGAACACTCCAATACTGTAGGCATTGAAGAAAATATTGGGCAATCATCTGTCAAATCTGCTTTGATTTGAATTCCTGCATTGAGCAGGGGGTTGTACTCAATGGCCTCATAAGCCCCTTCCATTTGCCTTCTGCATCTCTGTGTGACACCCGTATCACTGATCCAGTTCTGCAAGTCACTGTTAGTCTTCAGGGTTGTCAGGTTAGTTAACCTCCGCCTGATGATTGGCGTTGAGGTGCTGGCAGTATTGGCTACTCCTGTGATGGTGAACCTTGGCACTCCAGGTGTTCTTGGACTTAAGTTACCAGAAGCCCAAGTCATTACACCTGTTGATCAGGGCTTCTGGGAATTGAAGTTCAAGAACAGCTGGTGTGCCAAGGTTCATCATCACTGGTCTACTCTATTACCCTAGTAGGATAACCTGGCCAGGCTGTTCTCTTTACCCTACTTAAATTGCCTGCTACACTGCTGTGACCCACAAAAAAACAGTTCCTCTTTATCATGATCAGTATCTCACAAACATTTTAATGATGTCCCAACTCAGAATCCTGGTAAGAAAGGGGAACTTATTACATCTCCATTTTATTGTGTATTGCTCTCTCTTTCTCCTCCTCCCACATCTAAGCTGGAAAATACCAGGAGAAGTTAGCCTACCAGGTTGCTGTCCTGCAACCAAAAGGATGTGAGTTTGATCCTGGCCATGGGTCAAGGTTGGCTCAGCCTTCCATCCTTCTGAGGTTGGTAAAATGAGTATGCAGCATGTTGGGAGGGAAAGGCTAATTTGTGAAAAATGCTAACATGTGAACTGCCTAGAGAGTGCACTAAAGTGCTATGGGGCAGTAAGTGTGATTATTTTGCTTTAACCATTGGATAGATTTTTTTTATAAAAAAAAGCTGCTGTTACATCCATCATGGGGTGCTCATTATCTGCACAAAGCAACAAAGTGAGTATGAGAGATAAAGAACCTATCTGGGTTCCCACAATTACAATGTCAATCAGTTCAGCTGCCTTTTGAAGGTGATGAATAGGGACTGTACTGGACTATATTAGAGGAAGTCACATCGTGTCTGTTTGGACTATTTGTTCATCAATCTCAATATTGTCCACTCTTCCCAATTAGAGTGTTGAGCAGAGAGGTCTTTCTCATCAGCTGCTTGATGATTTTTCAATTGGAGATGCTGTGGATTCAGTCTGGACTCTTCCGAATGAAAAGCCTGTGCCATATTGCTGAGCGGTGTTTCCTTCCTGAAGTCTCATGAGATTGAGTTTGTGAACAAGGAAATGTTTCAGTCAAGGTCTATGTTGTTTTGCTGTGCAAATGAAGGCTTGCCAAAGGCATTTTAAGCTTCTCAACTATCTTTGGTTCTGAAACAAAGCAAGAAGAAGAGGCAGCTGGCAAAAGCTTTCCCCTTTCCTGTTCCTATCTTCTTTTCACTAATCTCCCCTATCCTGGATTCCTTGACCTTAGTTTTAAAATCTTTCCTCCTTATCACTTTTCCTATTTAATGAAGCTGGTTTGTTCCAGCTTCGTTGCAGCCACTTTTGTTTATAGTATAATGTGGATCAGTAGAAAGGGTTCTAATTTAAGAAGGTTGTAAGGTCACCCTTGCTTGAAAGCCAGTCGTATCTGACTCTAGAGTAGGGTGTTCATCTCCGCTTACAATCAAAGAGGCAGCGCTGACTGCATCTACAGATGTTTCCGTGATCATGTGGTAGGCATAACTAGATGCCAGAGTGCATGGAATGCTGTTATCTTTCCTGTCAAATTGATACCTATTTACCGGTATTTACTTGCAATTTCTTGCTTTCAAACTGCTAGGTTGGCAGGAGCTGGGGCAGAGACGGGAGCTCACTGTCATGCAGCACTCGGATCTTGAACTGCTGACCTGCTGAACTTCCAGTCATCAAGTTCAGTGTCTTAACCACTAAGCCACTCCAGTCCCTAATTTCAGAAGGTAAAATATGCTTAGTAGAAAAATAGAAAGAAATGTATCTGTTCTTAAAATAATTTCTTGCATTTCCTCCCTCTGCTTTACAGGAGCGTGGATCAGCTTTATGTTGGGGAACATTTCCCTCCCACTGCCTCTATCTCCTTTTTGCTGCTTAGTTTGTTTTTCGGGACCTGTGCAATGCTAGTAAAAGAAACCGGGATCACCGTGTTTGGTGTCTGCTTGGTGTATGATGGCTTCCAGCTTTCACAAACTAGACCTAGATTGTAAGTGAAAAGTAACTTTAACACCCAATTGTTTCTTCTGTATTTCTCTGAATATCAGGCTACAAAATATGCATGCTTGCAAACTTGTTTAATAGCCTACCTGCCCTCATATACCTCTGTTAGGCAGTTGTGCCATAAGAGTGGGAGGGGGGGAGGGGAGAAAAATAATTAATTTTATTAAGTTACATAGGAAGCTGCCTTCATGTAATTGGTTCATCTAGCCCAGCGTTTATAACCGTTACCATTGGCTTTTCAGTGGCTTTCCTGGTAGGGTCTCATCCTTGTGCCCTAGTGGCGCAGTGGTTAAACCGCTGTACTGTGAAGTGTTGTGAGTTCGATCTTGACAGCGATCAGGGTAGACTCAGCCTCCTATCCTTCCGTGTTCAGTAAAATGAGTACCCAGTGTATTGGGGCAAAATGCTACCTTGTGTATCGCCCAGAAAGTGCAATAAACCTTTAATTGTAATTGCTATTGCTTTTATCAGGCCCACCCTGTTTAGCTTCAAGGTCAGGCACTATCACTCCATGCTTCTAGTGAAATAGGTTGGAATTCATGAAGGTTAATGCTAAGTAAAAGCTGTTACTCTTTAAGGTGCCATAATAAACTTTGGCTTTCTAAAAAATTTATAAAGACTCTTGGCTGCCAAGAGATTATTCTTGTTTACTACAAATGAACAGGTACATACTGTGTAAAAACCTAGCCTCACTTTGAGACTGGCTTTGTCATTTGTTGTGTATGTAAAGAGAGATATGCAAACAGCAGATTGACATGATTAGCACTAAGATGAGCAAGTGTTTCTAACTCCTAGTTGTCAGAATTTGAGAAATTCTGGGCAACCAGAAAAGAATTTTTATGTGAAAAAACAGTGACTTCTATTCAGTTCTGGTATCCAAAACAAATGCCTCAGGGTCAAAAGGCAGATAAATACTGTATGATGAATGACTGCTATTATTTTCAGTGTCAACTACTTTCTGTAAAACAATCTCTATGCCATTCTTGTTACTGATGCCACTTGTTCTGGGAGCATCATTATTCTTACTTATTGTGATAATAAAATGATTAATGTAGGGGGAACTACCCCGAGTTTTTTGGAGATCTTTAAGCAAATGCTCGCCATGTTCACATTTGGGCAGAATAAACTCTTTGGAAACCTTAATGCCTGGTTAGTAACACTCATATGTATCTTTGACTATTTAGTGAAAACCTTTCTTTCTAGCTGCTTCTTGAGATAGATTCTCATCACTGACAGATGTTAAGCATCATGTGTTATTGCTTCGGTAACAAATAATTGCTCCATCTGATCAGTAGAGCTCTCAGAAATCAGATGTGGCATATCTTTATGTGTCTGTACTCAATCATTATTGAGCACAAACGATGACAATTTATGGAGCATATATTTTACATGCACTCAACTGCTTCTTTTTATTTCTGGGAGATTTCTCTAGACAAGTAAAATAACACCATACCTGTTCAGGTGTCCATACCTGTTCTTAAGCCATGAACAGAGGGAACAGGCCAGATCTGCCATTCAGTGTCATCTTACTTGAGCAGGCTGAATGTGAAGAAGAAAGCAGTTTCTACACATAGATTTACTCAGTGTGATTAGAAACTCTGCTCCTCCGTCCCCCTCAGTTTTTATGATCTTGTGGATAGCTCCCACAGATAGGGACTGTTCTTTGTGTTTAGCTCTCCATGGGGAAGTGTGACCATGGAGAGGGTAAGGCTATCCTGCTTCCTCTGCTCATGGATTATATTTAATTATTTTAGCGGGTGCCTGAGTTACAACTCGGATGTCACTGCAACCAAAATTTAAGGTCAGTAGTGAGCTAATGCTTATTGTTGCCAAAGATGTTAAACTCTTAGAATAATAATAATAAAGCCATAATATCTAAAATAAAATGAAGAAGGTAAGAGAGGCAACATCATCCCACCCCAAATGTTTGGGAATATTACTTTTTAATTTAATTTTTACATTTGTATCGCCGCCCCCTTGCCGAAGTGACTCCGGGCGGCTCACAATTAAAAGACATACAAACACTCATTAAAAATACAATAAAAAACATTTAAAACCATCCCCCATTAAAAAGAAACCCACCCATCCCATCCATAAAAGAGAGGGAGGATCTATCAGATGAGCCAGCAGGCGGGGGTCACTCCTCCATCAGTGCCCCCACCTGCCCTGCCAGCCAAGTTTTAAGTTCTTTTCTAAAGGGCAGCAATTTTGTCTGCAGCCATAACTCTATTGGCAGGAAGTCCCATAGGGCAGGCGCTGAAAGGGAGAAGGCCCTCCTTGTGCTAGAGAGACGAGCCCCTCTAGCCAATGGTACAATTAGAGAGCGCCTCTGTACTTCCAACCCGCTCTGGTTGGATGGACAGATGTTCTTGGAGAGACGCGGTCTCTTAGGTATCCTGGCCCACTACCATGTGGAACTTTAAAGGTCATTACCAGCACCTTGAATTGCACCCAGAGGCATACTTGTAACCAGTGCAACTCCCGAAGCAGTGGCGAGGCGCAGGCATAACGCCTACACCTCATCACCACTCGGGCAGCCGCATTCTGGACCAACTGCAGCATCCGAATGGTTGTCAAGGGTAGCTCCATGTAGAGTGTATTACAATAGTCATGTCTGGAGGTGACCAGAGCATGTGTTACCATGAGCAAGGAGTCCCGGTCCAGGAGCGGGCACAACTGTCAAATCACATGAAGTTGTGCAAAAGCTCTCCTGGGCTTTTGGAATGGTAATTCCTGGAAACCTAAACCTAGCAGTTGCACACTTTGCAGTAGCTCAGCCTGGTATGCAGGCATGTGGAGCTTTCCTTGGAATAATGTTCAGCTACAGGCAACAAGAAAATAAGTGACATGGGAAGTAGTCTCTGATTTGGAGTTCTTTATGATGGCCACCTTTATGACAAATTTCGGTGCATCCGGTCTTTCAGTGGGCTTCAGGCAGTGTACATAGCTCCCCACCTTTGTCCTCACAGCTGTCCTGTGAGATATGTTTAACCAGAAGGGACAGTGTATAGCCTCAGGTCACCTGGTAGGTTTCTTTGGAACAGGGATCCTTCAGGCCCCATTCCACCACCATTGCTTGGACACTCCACTGGCTTTTTTTACACTGTTTGTCAGACTGGTGGCACTAGGCGTTGTCTCAATTCAGCTGAAAGGGAATCAGAAATAATCTCAATCTTCTGAGACAAGGTTTGGATTTCTCTCCTAATTAGGAAAAGTGGAGAGGTGCATCAGAAGCTTACGCGACAGCTGGCTGCTTCCCTTCCTGCTTCATTGCAATTTCCTTCAGATAACCGAGAGAATGGGAAGCTTCGCTTGGCTCATAAAGGGACATGGAATTCCTGCCACCCTGCCTCACCTGAAGAACAGCAGCAGAGCAGCCTTTCAGTCTTGAGCAAAGCTCTGTGGGCCGTACTCAGGTACCACTTTCAGACACTTGCTGGGAATTTGAAATGCATGTCTTGTGCCATGTGGTTTTCAAACCTTCCCTGGGTGGGCAACTTGTAGGGCTATAAGTAATGGGAAAGTCTTCTTAAGAAAGCATCAGCTTGCTCAGATAGTCTAGTTTCCTCCAGCCTCCTGTTTTCCAGACTTGCTGGACTGTGTTTTCTATCATCCTTTGTTGTGTGTACAAATACAAACAATGTAGTTCCACTAATAGCAGTACTTCAAATCAAGAATAAAATGCCAGCAACCACTGCAATTGGTATTTATCTAAGCTAGGCGGTTGCGAATCCCTGACTTAGATGAAACAAAAGGGAAGTACATTGGACCCTCGATTAACGATGCGTTCGAATAACGTCAAATCCGAATAACAACGCATTATTTTTTGAAATGTCATGCCCCAAATAACAACGTGATGTCGTTACATGAATGGATTGTATTTTGGTTCTCAGCCACTGCGGGTGCCTCTCTGAGGGTCAGGGGTGTCAATCGGGGCTCCCCCCCATTTGGACGCTGTTGCAAGTCCAAAACTGCAGCTGATGAAGGAGTTTTCCCCACTGCTTTGCCTTCCAGCAATCCAGGTGGTGAGGGGGGGGGTGTGTTTGGTAAAAGCCCCAATTGGCTCTCCCTAGGATCAGAGAGGCACCCGGGCTGCCTCTGCCCACCCACACCCCAAAAAGGACGACTGGTCTCCTACCTGTTCACGCTGGTTGTGGAGGAAAAAAATCTCTCCCTGCCTGCCCTGCCCGACAAACAGCTGATCAGATCAAAGTTTCGGGCGGCCATTTTGCTTTGTTTTTTTGGACTTCAATTCCCAGAAAGCAAAGCTTCCTGTAAAAATGCATGCGGTGGCCATTTTCTGGGGTGTGGGTGGGCAGAGGCAGCCCTAGGGGGAGCTGATTGGGGCTTTTTCCAACCCCCCCCCCCCCCCACACACACACACTTGCCCGGATTGCTGTAAGGCAAAGCAGTGGGGAAAACTCCTTCGCTGGCTGCAGTTTCGGGCTTGCAGCAGCGTCCAGGTAGTTGGGGAGGGGGGGGGGGGGGTTCGGAAAAAGCCCCATCAGCTACCCCGACTCTCCTGGGGGTGGCAGGGGTAGCAGAGACCCCAAAATGGGCTACAAAATATTCTGCCCGAACGACAACGAAATCCGAATAACGACGCGACTTGGGGAACCAAGTCTTGTCGTTATTCGGAGTTCCACTGTACTTTAGGACCGCCTCTCTATCCCACACAGATGCGCGACCAACAGCTTCCTGTTTCAGTTCTTCTCTTACTGCTGAGGTGGTAACACCTCTTTTCACGAGCTCCAGAGCATTTTGAATCTCTCTACTCTTCAACCTCTGTTTTTGCAAGCAACAATAATACCACCATCTGCAAAGAAAGTGATGGTTACTTCTTGATTTGTCATCAGCGTTTGCTCTTAAACGTGATGCGCTCTTTGACCTTGGCCTTAGGAATGAGTGTCGTACAATATTTCAAAAAACATAACTGGAAGATTGCTGCGTAATTATTTGCCTCTACAGATATAGGAGACCAATGTAATATAGTGGATCAAGAGACCTGGGTTCAAATCGCTGCTCAACCATGGAAACTCTCTAGTCTAGAGAAATGTTTCTCAACCTTGGGACTCCAGCTTTTCTTGGACTTCCAATTCCCAGAAGACCTGATCAGCAGACATGCTGACTTGGCCTTCTGGTATTTCAAGTCCCAAGAACACCTGGAGGCCCAAGCTTGAGAAACCCTATTTTAGAGGATAGAAATGATAAATCACTCCTTTAACATCTGACATACTTTGAAAACCCTATTGGGATCACCATAAGTCAGGAGCAACATGGTGGCACATAAAACCCAGGAGCACTGAAGTATCTTAAGGGCTTGGCAACCCCTGTTTATTACTGAACATCACTCTTCTTTATGAATGCCATGGTTTTTTTTTTCTCCAACTGAGAAAAGAAATCTGCTGGATCATTGCCACTCCAAGGAAGTTAGGCCCCTAATTATAAGAGATTTCAAATCTGAAAGAGACCATAATGAAACTTGTTGGTGAGGGTGGAAGGCCAAACTACTGATGGGAAATTGGCCGTGTCCACTGGGAACAAATGAACTTGAACTACAGCAAAAATAGTGCCTGCTAGGTTGGGTGAGCTGAGTAACTTATTAGGGTGCTAACATATCTGTCCAATGGATTTAGCTAGACTTTTTGTCATGGAAATATTTCACTTTACAGAAATAAATGAAAAGTTACCACACTTGAGAGGAACTGACAGCTTAGATGTTATATGGAAGCGTGGCTTTCTAATGAGTATTAAAGGGGAGAGCTGAGTATTTTTAACTACCATTTTGTGGCTTTATTCATCCCTCCTTTTTACAACACTTCAGTTACCTTTTTGTAGCTCTGCACAGCATGGTGAATGGACTTTATTGCCTCCTCACTGATTAACATGAAGCTAAGAATATTGTCTAGCTTTTTACCTCCAGCAAGAAATTAAAATACTGTATATATATATACTTCAAGACATTTTATCTTCAAAAATTTAGCACTCTTCTCAGTTTTTTCATTATATCTTCTAAACCATGCGCTTTTTTGTGTACTACATGTAATTAGAAAGTTGTAGAGCATTAAAATTCATTCAATTATCACTGGTCAAACTTATTTTTTAACCCCATAGGTACCGAGATACAGGGCTTTGAACTCACCTAGCGGGAGGTCTTTTTGACAAACCTCACAAATAACACATATTAAGTGGGATATTATCGGTGTGTAGGGACCCTGGTGGTGCAGTGGTTAAACTGCTGTACTGCAGCCAAAAGGTTATGAGTTAGATCCTGACCAGGGCTCAAGGTTGACTCAGCCTTCCATCCTTCTGAGGTCAGTAAAATGAGTTGGGGGCAAAATGCTAATTAATTTAATTTAATTTAATTTCAATAGTCATATTTATATATGCCGCCCACTCAGGCAGAACCCGACTTAGGGCGGCATTAAACTGTGAACCGCCCAGAGAATGCACTAAGCACCATGAGAAGGTATATAAATGTGATTGCTTTTGCTTTTCTTTATAGCCAGGCTATTTCTGTCCAGGCGGGTTGGCTTGTTTATGGAATTTACAAATGTTTCTTAATATCAAAAGTTTTGGAGTGCTGTGAAGTAAGTTAAAATATCAAATGCAGTACACTGCAACCAATGCAGGGGCCTCAGCAATGTTACTGCATAATGTGTTTCTCTTCCAAAATATATTTAAACCACCATTTCTTTGCTGTAAAGAGATTGCTGTTTTTCTCAGTCAGAAAGTATTGCATCATTTCCTAGATTCAATCTGATATGGTTGAAATAATATAGCCCTCTTCCCCTTATCCCTAGAGAAATAGGAAATCTCTAATGCAAAGTTGGGTTTTCTTAATTACAATGGATTTCCCCTCTTGTTAAAAAGGTTGATTTATAGCAGGGAGTGGCTATTGTATTTTTAACTTCACCAACAGATTGCAAAATCTGGGCACACTGATGTATGAGGAGTGATTCTCTTAACGAGGCACTGGTCAGGACATTAATTGTAGGAGTGTTGTAAGACAGCTTTCTCTGTTTTATAGCTAAGCAGTGTATTTGCAGTTCAGCTGCATGTGATGGATGTTGTGTATGCTTCTGAGGTCGGTGGGATCAGATTGTTTATACTGGAGCTTTTGTCTCTAGGCCAACATATATGCAAGATATTCAATACTTGCTCCTTAACTGGTATCACCACCAGCAAAGGAGGGAGAGGGCTCAACCTTCTGGAGGCTGTGGCACAGCTTCAACCCTTTTTTGTAATCTATGTTTTGAGACTTGCTGTTTTTGCTGTCAAATATTGCTGCTCTTAACTTCTTTGAGAGCAAGAACTTCCCAACCCCAAAAGAGGAAAAAGAGAGATTCTTAACTTCTCCCCTGAGTATATTTGAGGCACTAAATTGTTTTCCTCAACTCAGCCTTTGCAGGTAGGTGGATGGTCTGGCTTATTCACTTACTTGATAGTGAAAGCTGTACTTGACGTTGGCTGCAACTCGATCTGAGTACAGTAAAACCACTTTTCGAACCGGGGGCTGGATCACACTCTCTCAGTCAGCGTTGAGGGCCAGATGGTCATTTTGCCCTGCCTACATGATGGGGGTGGCCATTTTGTCCCAACAGCTTCAAAGGGTCCCCATTTTGTTTCTCAAATGCCCTTGGAGGGGTAGGGGGTTAGATTCAGCCCACAGGCCTTAGGTTGGGAACCCCTGGACAAGAATAATCTTCTCTGGCCAGGCATGACACAAGTTGTCAAAGAATCATGATAGGAGTGTGGGGAAAGACTAATTTTCTGAATACTAGCATTTTTAAAATTATAATTATCATTTATAGTAAGCTTCAGGGGCATGAAAAACACAATAGTATGATTGTAAATACATGCAAATAAATTACACTTCCACTCATAGCTGGAAACTGTAGTAATATTGTTTTAATATGGTAAACCAAAAGGCAATACATTTCAAAGTATTTAAATAATACTATGGTCTAAGCCAGTGATGGGCAGTCTTGGCCCTCCAGCTGTTCTTGAACTTCAATTCCCAGAAGCCGAAGCCAACACACCAGCTGGTCAGGGTTTCTGGGAATTGAAGTTCAAGAACAGCTGGAGGGCCAAGACTGCCCATCACTGGTCTAAGCTATACAGGTTATCCCCCATATCTGTGGGTTTAGTATCTACAGTTTCAGTTATTTCTTTATTATTCAGTTATTAAAAATATTCAAGAAGAAAATCCTAGAATACATACAGTACAGTAATGTACCGTATATTTCTAGGATGCATTACCTGAGCTGGCCATTAGAGGCCACTGGCTCCAATGTAAATTATAGGGTTTGCTATTATCTGCGGCAGGACTTGGAACAAATTCCCAGCAAACAGACAGGTGTGTGTGAGCTATACTACTTCTGTGTTCCAGTAGTGATAGCACATCTGGCAGGCACTTAGGTCTCAACTTGCCGACCTTCCAGTCGCCAAGGTCAGCGTCTCAACCGCCGAAGGATTGGTAGAAACTATTAAAAATTGTTGTTCTCTGTCAAAATACTTTAGCAGGTTTTCATATAAATGTATGATTTCCTTTAGTATCAAAGAAAATAAATCTTCATTAAACTATAAGAAGTGATCAGATTTGTTTAAAAGCAGATAGCTGGTTAAAATGGATGGGTCAGCATCCTTGATAGATCTGTGGGCGATATGTGGTAGATCTGATAGTTCTCTGTGATTATCTAACTTTCAGCTGTTGTAAATGAGCAGAGCTTGGGAAAGTTCTGTGTTTAGATTGTAGCTTCCTGCATCCCCTTAGCTAGCTTGGCTTCTGGCTGAAATTCTGCCGTCAGAAATCCACAAAATTACAAACTTATGATCCAATTTGTGCATCCCAGTTAAAAATGTATTTCAAAGTGTGCATTAAAATGTGTACTCATAAATGTATACTCCATGTGCATAGATTTAGAAATATTCACCTAGAGTATTGTGTAAGAAATAAAAGCACATAATATTCAATGGAGATAGCCACATAACTGGAGTTTTTAAGTTGTTGAATGCTGACGTTAACATGCATGGCCTTCTCATCATCTAGGTAAGATGAAGAGCATCAGCAATTTTACAGTGCAGTTCTATATGTGTCTTCTCAGATGTAGAGCCTGTTGAGTTTAATAGCCTTTATTCCCCAAATATTTGGTTTTTAATTCCTCTCCATAGGCAGTCTTGTTACCAAACTCACATAGAAATAAGATCTATAGGGCAGGCATTCTACAATTTGCTAAACAAAAGAGTTGTATAATGTATTGTATTGAGACAGACAGACAGACCCAACATAAAATGATGTCAGGTGGAAGAATGAAGCCACTAATTTGTTTTGCAGTAATGCATACAGCTGAGTTTAAATTATGAAGATAATAGTATGATTAAACTAGTCTGTACATAGTACGATTGGTGGTATGAATGGAAGACAAAGATTGGACATTGTATTTGAGTCTACAGTACTGTATTTAGGAATAATGCATCCTGTCTCACAAATAAGGACCAGATCTGCTGAGCCCCTTGTAATTCTGTTTCTGGTGTGTGTGTGTGTGTGTGTGTGTGTATATATATATGTATGTATGTATGTATGTATGTATGTATGTATGTATGTATATATATATATATATATATATATATATATATATATATATATATATATATATATATATATATATATATATATATATATATATATATATATATTGTTGCTGTAACGTGCGCTCCGGTGTATAGTCATGCCTGCCACATGACCACGGAAACGTCTGCAGAAGCAGACAGCGCTGGCTCTTTGGCTTAGAAACAGAGATGAGCACTGCACCCTAGAGTCGGACACGACTGGCTTTCGAGCAAGGGAAACCTTTACCTTTACCTAACGTGTAATATTATTAGGATCAGTACGATCCTCCATTTTGTCTTCTTCTTCTTCTTGGTCTTGAAGTATCACGGGACTAGTGTTCCCGCCTTAACTATTGAGTCATGTAAAGTCTTCACTCCAGTCCGATGACCTCCCAGTCACCCCACTCCTCTCCTGACCAATCCTGTTGTTTCCCGCCCAAATGTATCCATTCCCGATTGTATATATTTAGCAGTTTTGCGCCATTGCTTCCCATGTTCTGACTGCCTAATAAAGTTGTTTGGCCCTGTTATGCTGGCTGCTTCGCATTTCTACCAGAACATCAAAGCTTCTATGATTTTTTTTGCCTACTTCCCTGATATAACCGTCCGAACAAGAGACCAGATGTTGGAAGGTGACAGCTGATGGTCACTGGAGATTAAGATAGATTTTCTAAGGTTTTTGTGGGATGAGCAGAATGATCAGTGTCACAGAAACCAGAAAGAGCTGCTCATCGTTTCTACGATGACTCAGACAGATGGTTCCAGCCGCATAATATGGAATACTTTTGAGATTTGGAAGCTATTAAAGCACTCCACCTAATACAATAGAAATGTACTGATACATTTCATGCTTTACATGAAATAGAAAAAAGTTAATAATATAAGTCACATGTTTCTTGTCCTTTCCAAACCTATCTCCACTAGTCATTACACATTTATTTTATTTTTAAAATATATAAAATAATTTATAATGTATAAGTTTAATAAAAATACAAAAATCAAAACATACAACAAATCAAAAATAATGATTCTATGTGCACTTCCTTGTCCATGGCACTATGAAGGAAAATTATTATTATTTGTAATATTTCAATTACCTCCATTTAGCTCCAAAAAGACATTGTTCCTTGCATTATTGCTTGCCCTTTCAGTAAAACATTACCCCAAACCTTTCCTATCTTTAAATCTATTTTCTTTTGCCATTCCATTTTCCAACCTTATTTCACTTGTCAGTTTATCATTAGTACCAATATTCCAGATATTCTTATAACATTCATCAAGTTGAAAATCAAAATTGACCTTCCAGTTGTGAGATATAATTAGTATTGACAATATAACCAATATAACAATATTTTTGAACCAATCTGTGCATCTCCAAAACAAGATAATAATGCAATTATTGGGCATTTATCAAATTAATCAATAAAATCTCATTCACTTCATCAAATACTATTTCCATATTTTCTGTATTATTTTACACCCCCACCATAAATGAAAATAAGTACCAACATCTTGTTTACGTCTCCAACAATTTTTGAGTACAGTATTTTGAATCATAACTGCTGTTGATCCTCTATTTCTATTAATCTATATATTTTGCTTACCAAATCTTTTCTTATTTTGTTTAATTTATCATGCTCCCTCAGCTATTAATTCTTCAAATTGTGTTAACTTTTTACAGTTTCAATTTGTTTTCCCCCAACTTCTAGTCCATTTTTATGATTGGATCACATTGTACCAAGATGTCTTACTTTGCTTCCTTCCTAATATTCCCATTATTATTTATTTATCATATGATTAACTTCAGTAATCTTATCACCATACACCTTTCCAAATTCTTTGCTGGGCTTTCCTTTACATTTTTCAGAAATTCCTCCAGATCCACTATTTGGGTTAATGGGGAGATGTCTGGGCTAAATTTTTTCTTATATTTATTTCAAATTTTTTATTTCAAATTTGCAGCAAATTGCTGTAGAGTAAATTTCTTTTATTTCTTATAGTCTTTTAAATACTGTATCTTGCTTGAAAAATGAACTTTTTAACTTTCTCTTTCACTTTATATAAATCTATATTTCCCTAAATCAACTCTCTTGGGTTTATTATCATATTAGAAATATTTTTCGTTTGAGTAGCAATATAATAAAATGTAATAGTTGGAATACTCAACCCTCCTTCCTTTTTGGCTAAATACCATAAACCTTTGCTTATTCTTGATCTTTTATCCCCATTACTAAACTTATTTGCACATTATGGATTACTAATTTCACATGCCTTTCATTTTTAGGAAGAGGTAGAGTAAACATATGATGCAGTGCCATGCCAATTACTAAAGAGTAAATCCTACTGAACACATGTAGGATTATGCTGTTTCCTGGCTACCAGCATTCCTTTCTCATGTTTTTTCAGTAATGTAACTCTTAGATACTAAAAACTAACATACTAAATACTGTACATTAAAATATCTTGCTAACTATTATGAGTCTCTTTTTGAATCATATTGTTTTCATTTTTGTAACATTTTACTAAGAATATCTTGGGACAAGAGAGTGTCTAACAAAGATAAGATGTTTTAACTGTGAGATTCTAAATGCTTTTGTACTTCTATTCTATCATAATATGAAGGAGATTTAATTGTGTTTCAACATTTACAATACACATTTTTTTCTTGGGGGTTTGTGGTAGATCACTTTATCCAAGTAACTTTTCTTTTCTTTTGGTTTGCTTAATAAACAGAAGTTGGAAAAGTTACTTTTGGGATGACAGCTTCTAGATTCCACCAGCCAACATGGCCATTGAAGGGGTTGACTGGGGTATGATTAGGGCTCCTTTTTGCCTCATAAAAATCTTAGGAATTCTGCCTTTTCAGGTTTTTGAGAACATTTTTGTTAGTGAGCTCATACTCCATTTAGTCTTGTAGTTCCCTATGATTTCTTGTTCAGAACCATTGTAGTTAAAGAGGCTTAATTTTTCAAAACAGACATGCCTTCCATAGCTATTTTTTTGATCTGGGCTTCTTGACATATGTTAATCTCTCAGTAAAAATTCTGGTTTTGCTTCTTCTGTTTGATACCTGAACTCTCTCTAGAAATTAAAATGGCTAAACTGAAGCAATAGTACTTTGGACAAATCATGAGAAGTTTCCTTAGCAAAGAGAATAATGTAATGAAAAGGTGAAGGCAGCAGGAAAGAGAGATACTGTACCTAGAATAAAATGGATTGATTCAAAGGAAGCCATGCTTGTTTTGTAAGACTGAACAGGACTGGTTATGATGAGATATTTTGGAACTGATAGGATCAGAAATGACTTGACAGTATATAACAGTGATGGCTAACCTTGGCACTCCAGCTCTTCTCAAACTTCAATTCCCAGAAGCCCTGATCATTGTTAATTGAAGTACGGAAACACCTGGAGTGCCAAGGTTATCCACCACTGGCATATAGCATTGATTTCAGTAGAATTTAATAGGAAATAACTTCTGTTGGACTGTTTCTGAAATATTTTTGTTCAAAAATAGATTTAAGGTAGTTTGGTATATCTCCTAACCCTTCTGGGAAATCCATTTGATTATCATTTTTATTGCACTGGGGTGGCATAGGCTGGAATACTGGAAATTTCAGAATCTACTAATGGCACTCCTAATAATTTTTCTTAATAATGCAAGCCTGTACCAGTGTTGCTAAAATGTATTACCTCTTTGGGCTAAAAGGTAAAGGTCGCCCTTGTTTGAAAGCCAATCATGTCCGACTCTAGAGCTTGGTGATCATATCCGTTTATAGCCAAAGAGCCAGTGCTGTCTGCATCTGCAGACATTTCCATGAACATGTGGCAGGCATGACTAAACACTGGAATGTACGGGATGCTGTTTACCTTCCCACCAAAATGGTGTGACTAATTCCAAATAAATAAATTTGTGTTTAGGTGACTTTTCCAAACTGGCTTAGCCATCAATAAGATGATTCTCTAATAGTCTTCAGAAGCTGTCATTCATGCTTGGGTCTAATCCCCTGTATATTCAGTAAAAAAAAATTCCTGCTTCTGCCAAGATGAAGGTGAAAGGGATAACATGGCAGACTTTGATCATAAGCTTAGAACTGTGAATGAGTTTATTTGGGTTTCTGGAATGTATTATGTATTAAACATAAGGAAGCTGTTTAATATATGTTTAATTCATGCAGTACGAGGCTGTCAGTGGCTACTATACCGATGCAATAAAGCATTGTCTTATTAAATCTGTTTCACTTAAATTGCTAAAAAGGCAAATAGAAACATTGGAAGAACTGGGCATGGCTGAAATAATGCTTGGGAAAATTATATATATAGGGCTAATGTCTCAACCAGCATGGCCACGGGGAATCACAGTGGCAAGAATTTCTCGGAGAGGTATCCCTGTCTATGTGTTGAGCACTTTGGCGGATCTTTATGGATGCCATTGTCATTTTAAAATCCCACTGAGATCTCATTTGGTCCCTACTTCACTACCCTGCACTCAGTGTATATACAGTACAGGTAAACTGTTTTTTGTCATGTATCCGAGGTAGTAGATTATAGTCTGTGAAAACTCACACAGAAATAAAAATAACCAAAAAGAAGGAAGAAGGGGAAAAGCTGTGTTGTCTCAGGGGTGACGATTTTTGGTAGTCAAAAGTTTTCCCCTGTCCTTCCTGAAGCACCCATGGGTTTCTAATGAAGATTACTTGGGATTTGTCACGGCCAGAGGATGAAAAGAAGAAATTTTAATTCTTAAAAAAAAAGCCTCAACTGACAAAATCAACTTTACACCATGCATAGGATTCCAACCATCTTATATTGTCTTATTTCATCTGTCCACTAAAGAAACACAAAATGGCTTACAGCATATATACACATAGATTTACCCATGTCAGACAAGAGGGCCCTGATCTACCAAAGCTAACATTAAGATACAGCAGTTAGTCTTCAAAGTGCCACAACATTTTTGTTATTTTGTTTACTATCTGATAGAGGAATATGGCTACTATCTCAAAAAAGACACAAAGAAGTGATAGAGTGTTGCTGTTGTTTTTTAAAATGAAAATTGACATCCCCAAGTGATTGCAAATAGCAGTGGAGCAATTGGAAGATTCTATATATTCTTTTTTTCCCACTTTTCCTTGGTGATGTTAGGAAATAGGGCTGCAGGTAGAAATTATTACGATTGCAGGATAAATCAAAAGTGCGCATATAGCACACACTTATAATGAGATACAGCAATTAATACCGGCTTTGTTTTTATATCATGCTGGTCCTGTGCTGTGAAATTTCTTTCATGTGGCTGTGGTTGATGGTGTTTAGAAGGCAACAAAGGCTCAGACATAAGGAATTTAGAGTTTTGTCTCAATAAGTTTGTACCCTAAACTGCCATCCTAATTACAGCTGTGCTGAAATGCTTTAAAACAGGCATTTCTAACCTACGGCCCGTGGGCCTAATCTGGCCCACAGTGCCAGTTAATCTGGCCCACAGTGAGGACCCCAGGGCTGCTACCTCAAGCACAAAAAATGCACCGGAAGCGTAAAAAATGCAGTGAAAACACGACAAAAATGTGGCGAAAAAAAGCTACAACCCTGGCGAAAACGTGCCGCCTTTGCTCTTGCTGCCACGGGGAGTAGCAGAAGCCGAGAAAAAAAAACCCAAAATGTGCCATCAATGCACCTGCCGCTGCCGCTACCGAAGCGGCAGAAGCGGTGGGAAGAACAACGCCTCCAGCCCTCCACTTGTGTGAGCAGGTGTGACTATAGCCCACGGTGCGAAAGCGTTGCGAGCTCCTGCTTTAAAGCCATGGTGAAATTAGATGATATACATAGAATGTGAGTATAATATGATAGAGCTTACATAGCTTTGTGCATGAGCCATTAGATTTGAAGTGAAGCCTGCATCTCTCTTCTGATGACCAGCCGTCAAATAAAGCTGGCTGATTTACACACCAGGAGGCCAGAAAGCTTATGTGAGGATTGCAGGGAATTCCAGCTCCTAACAATGTGCTGTCATTTTACACACAGACACATTTCCTCAATAAATAAATAAATAAATCTGTGTGGCTTTTGTACAAAATCTAAACACAAAGCTGAATGATGTTCTTTTTTAAGATCTCTAAAATTTCAAAGAGATACCCAGTGTGGGGGTAGTGATTAGATTGTTGGATTAGGACTATGGAGACCAGGGTTGAAATCCCTGCTAAACCATTGAAACTTACTGTGGGAGACCACTCGTTAAATATCTCACTTATCTTGAAAGCTCTGTTAGGTTCACTATAATTTATTGTATTTATTCATCTTTAGCATCTTTATACCTGATTTAGTGCAGCCACGACTCAAAACAGTAAATAAATACAGAAACGTAGATAGAACAATAAGCACCATGATAAACCAAAACAAAATTTAAGTTGATTTTTTCTTTAGGGCACATAACTAATTAAAATTTCAAAAACAGACTAGATTCTTTAGGACTCTTCATCTGCCTGAGCATGGGCCAGATCCAGCCCACAGCACCAAATAATCTGACCCCTGACCTTGCTCCAGCCGCCGCCTGCGGAATCAGCCATGGACTAATCAGCCATTGTAAATGCATTTACAGCAACCATAAATGAGACTGCTGTTGTCGTAAATGCGTTTACGACAGCTGTGGATGCATTTTACGGCAGCGTTTACGGTGGGGAGAACCATCAGTCGGGCCCGCTCAGCTGTCTGAGGGGACATGGTCCAGCCTGTGGCTGAAAAAGGTTGAGAACCCCTGGCATAAATCATGGCTGAAAGGATCCTTAGACAATCTTAAGGTTTCTTGGAAGCCTGTGAGATAAGTAATGGGAGAGAGTTTTCAGCCAAGTTCATTTAATTATTTACCCTTAATCCTAGGAATGCATAGCAGATTCCCCACTGCCTGTTTGGTCCTCCATCTAACTCTAAGAGGCAGACTAGGCTGTGAATAGTTAACTAGGGATTTGTCCTGGGGCCCACCTGACTTGTTGACTACTGCATCATGCTGGCTGGAAAAAGGTTGGTCTTCTGTACCTTTTTGTTGTTGTTGCAATGTACAGCTAGCTGTGACAGCTGGACCATAAGGAAGGCTGAGTGCAGAAGAAGAGACCTCTTTGAATTGTGGTGCTGGAGGAGACTTGAGAGTCCCTGGACTGCAAAGAGATCACATCAGTCAATCCTAAAGGAAATAAATCTTGACTGCTCCTTGGAAGGACAAATATTGAAGCTGAAGCTCAAATACTTTGGCCACCAAATGAGAAGAGAGAACTCACTGGAGAAGGCCCTGATACTAGGAAAGATTGAAGGCAAAAGGAGAAGGGGACAGAGATGGCTAGATGGCATTGTTGATGCGGTGGATGTAAGTCTGGGCGGACTACAGAGGATGGCAGATGACAGAGAAGCCTGGCGTGCTGTGGTCTGTGGGGTTGCAAAGGGTCGGATTGGACTGTGTGACTGAACAACAACAACAGCTAGCTGCCATGGAATGTCATGTGTGTTCTAGAGTACTGGATTTATTCTGGGCAATGCAGTATATGTATATAAGAATTAAAAAGTAATAGCTGAATTGCAAGCATCACGTTTGAAGCTGTGTTTGAAGCTATGTTAGCCCAGTGAATAGACAAACTATGTTCCGCGGTACACTGATGGACTTCTGTTCCCAGAAACCTAAATCAGTACATTGGCTGATCAGTGCTTTGGGGAATTGACTTAGGCTTCTTGGAATTAAAGTCCAATAACCAAAGGTTGGGAAACACTGAAATGGAGTATATTCCGTCAGCCATGGCTACTGTAGATGATGGTTGTGCATCTGGAGGACTATACGATTCCTATCCCAGGCACAGTGTGTGCCCTGCAAATGACTGCTCTAGCAGGGAGTCAAATCGTGGTGTGGATCTAGCTTGCAAATTGCAGTTTGTGCCAACTGTCTCTTAATGACCCGGCTACCATATATTGTTGTTCTGCTGTATCAGAATCCGAATATTGGTGATCCTCATGGCGATCAACCATGAAGACTGTCCTGAGAACATAATCCAGTGATCTTTCATCTGCCTTCCACATTGCAGCATAACACCTGTACCAGTGATCCAGTTCTACAAGTCAATTTCTGTTCCTGAGCCCTTTTGGCAGGTCCCAGGTCAGTATGGATGAAGCTGCTGCTCCCCATCAGGATGGATTCAAGTGGGATTTAATCCACTTGGGGACCATTATCCTTCCCTGTGGACTTTGGCACCCAAGGCCTTTCGTCCTTAGGGTTGTCAGGTTTGTTAACCACTGCCTAAAACTCAGCTTGCGTTGTTGGCAGTATGGTTTACTCTATTACCATAGCAGGATACCCTGGCGAGACAAATGCTGCCATATTGGCAGCAGCGGCTGCAACTCATATCCGAGAATGCATTTTTTCCTGAATTTTTTTAAGGTGGATCTGTTAGGTGTTGTGGTCTGGGTTCGAGTCATGCAGAGTTAAGCAGTTAGCTTTTGGCAGTGGCGGCGGTGCCCGTGTGGTTTTATCTCTCTCTCCCAGACAATAACAAGCAGAGATGCAGAGTAACAGTGCAACAGAAACAGCTTTTACTCAGCAAAATAGTTCATAAAGAATACATAAACATCAGATTCCTCTCTGGCAGATAAACAGTTTGTAAGTCCTTGTGAGCACTACTTTAAGTCCTGAGGCACAGTAAAAGTACTCACAGCAGCTCCAGCCTTCTCCTGGCTGGCTGTAGGTTGGGCAAAACCCTTTTTGTCCTGGCTTGTTCCTTCAGTTGAGTTCCAGACCTCCGAAGATTGCTCTGGCTCTTTCTCTCCTCCAGAGAGTGTCAGCAAAGCCAGCAGCCTTGTCCTCCAGGCAAATCAGTGATGTCCATAAGGCAGTAAAGCTAGCAAGCAGTCCGGCTAGCATGCATCCAGTTGTTTAGGCATACAGCAGTTTTTGGCACGAAGCAATGTGGCTTTTGAGAAGCCCTGATTTATACATGATCTGCTCAGTCACCCACACAGTGAATTCAGCTGGGTGCTGCTCTGTTGAAACCCTTAAAGACATAGTTTCATGTATCTTAGACAATACTACTCACATGTATACATTACATCCCTATCAGGATCCCAGCTTGCCATGAAGTGACCCACACACTATGATCACGGAGCCATCTCCTGCGACACATATGAAATGAGACATGCAGGATTTAGCACTGGGACTGCAGTGGACTGCCACAGCCTTGAGGATATTGACAAGCTACGCCTTCACAACCAGTTCATCTGGCATGGCCTCTTCTGCCTCCATGACCGTTGGGAATCAGAGTTCCTCCTCCACTCATTTTGCCGTTGGGCCCAATATAATGGTTTCCAGTAGCTTTTCCTCCACTGATGGGACCCATATAATGGTTTCCAGTGGCATTTCCTCCACTGAGGGTGCCCATAGCCATTGACCCTTTTAGGGAGTCAGGTTATTTACTGCCGCCCAACACTTGGCGTTAAATTGCAGGCTGTATGGTCTTCTCCTTTACCGTAGTGGGATGTCTGGCCAGACATTTGTCACCATATAATGATGGAAATTATCTTCAGAAGCAGAATATGTGGAAATCATATGTGAACAAACTCTAACTTAGGGTTTCTTAACCTTAGGTCCCCAGGTGTTCTTGGTCTTTAATTCCCAGGAACCCAAGTCAGTACATCTGTTGATCAGGGCTCCTGGGAACTGAAGTCCAAGAACATCTGGGAACACAAGGTTGAGAAATTTAACCTAACCATGGTAGAGTTGCTGTATGTTTCAAGTTGTGCCATTGTGCAGGTTCTTAAGTAGGGTTAGTAGCAACCACAGTTGGAAATGCTGGCTGATTTAAATTCTTCTGTGTTTTCCCCTTCAATCACACATTCTTTTCTGTTGTATATTTTGTGCTACCTTACATTTTAATTTTTTGTGCGTTTGTTTGAGATTTGCCAAGGCTAAGCCAGCCCGGTATCATGTTCAATCAAAGTCAGCACCAGCTTATTTTTCTGCAGAAGGGTGATGTTGTTGTTAGATGGCAATAAATCCTCAACTTCCTTTACTTTTCCCAATAAATGGCAGAAACAGTAGGTGGTATGTACTGTGCCAATAACTGTTATGTTTATATTGGTCTGGGAAGTTTATTGCTGTGCTATCATTAAGTACAGAACCATGGTATTTCTCTCTTCCGTCGCATTCCAGTTACTAGTCACAGGTTTTAGTGCTTTATGTGGTTGCTCAGGATTCTTAAACACAGCAGTCTGGGGTAGAATAATCCATTTATTAGAATTGTGAACTTGCTTGAAAAGAGAAAGAACAGTTAATGTGAAATCTTGTGTGTTGGCTGAAGCTCTAGAGATCTGGGTAGATTTTTGGCGAGTGGCCAACTGTTCAAAGCAAAGCAATCACACATATATTGCCCCATAGCACTTAGTTTACAAGTTAATTACCATTTTGCCTCCAATGTGCTGGGTATTCATTTTACCAACATCAGAAGGATGGAAAGTTGAGTCAACCTTGAGCCTTGGCCAGGATTGAACTCACAACCTTTTGGTTTGCGGTACAGCAATTTAACCACTGCGACACCAGAAACATTATTTTTATCCTTTGATTTTTAGGCTTCCTAATTATTCTAAATAATGAATGATGTATAAAGTAATGCTTTTATGTTTCATTCTTCACTGTGGTGGCTCTAGAGGACAGATAACATGTCCTTTAAGAAGGGCCCAAAATTCTCCTGATCTCTGACCTTTTTGTCTTTTGTTGCTTCTTTTGACTGATCTCTTGGCAGTAAAATTTAGGTTCACTTAATTCCAGATTTATTTGTTTTTTCTTGCATGGCCCATCATGAGAGCACTGTCTTGGAAGGGGACTACAGCTAAGTGGCAGAGCATAGGTTTTACACATGGAAATTCCTGGCATCACAAATCAAGAGAATCCATTGTTGGTAGTCAGTGAAGCAACTACCCATTGGAAGTAGCTCAGCTAAAACACTTTGTAGAAAAGAGGCTAAGATTTTTCCTTTGTAAACAGTTTTCAGAGACATCTATTCAATTTAAAAATGAAAATCTTTCAAAAATTAAACCAGCTTAATAAGAAACTTATGTTTTATAACTTTTTTTATTTTTGAATGTACAAAAGGAGACATATAGATACTACAAGAAAGCGGGGGAGGGGGGGAACTAAGTACATACTGTGTAAGCCCATCACCGAGGGACACCAATTCTTGTCTACTGCATTGAGTTAAAACAATTTATCATTTTCAAATGTCAGTGATGTCCCCCTTGGTGTATTGTATCCCCCACATAACATACATCAAACAAAATTTGTGAAAAATAATCCTCCTTCTCTCTCCTTTCCAACACCATAACAATAAAATCCTACTCCCGCCCCCCTTTCCAGTTTATATAAATACCTGGTCAATCCCATTTAGGGATGGAGAAGGAGGAGGGAGAGCTTGTCATTCTTCCCTTCTATTCTAAGTTCCCTCTTTTGTCATTCCCTGTCTCTTCATCTTAATTTTTCACTGTTTTAGTTCAATTGGTCCCTATTCTATTTCATATTCCTAATAAGAAACTTATTTCAGCAACTTCAGAAACAACTGCCTGAAGAGTTGAATTGTAATCCATGAAACATAACACTGAAATAATTTTATTAATCTTAAATATGCCCCAGTACTTTCATTTTTGTATGTTCTTTTCTGGTTTTGACTTCCAGTTTTACCTCTTATGCCTTCAATTGTGTCCTTTTGTTTTTCTTCTTCCATGACTTACTAAAGTTTTTAGGAAATTAAGGAGCTACCTTAGTCTGAGTCTGACTAAACTCAGGATTGTCAACTGCCTGACAGCAGTTCTCCATTGTTTCACTCAGGATTCTTTCCTAGTCCTTCATGGAGATTCCTACTATTCCTTCTTGGAGATTCCTACTATTCCACGATGGGACTCCCATTCAAGTATTAACCGGGTTGCTTAGCTTCCAACCTTAGATGGGATTTGTTATGTTTAGGATAGTATGATGAGTTCTTGTTATCTTTGTACTGCATGGCTCATGTTCCACTGCAATGGATATCTTCAAGGGGCAAGTAATGGGTAGGCTACACATCAAAGATAGCTTAAAAGCTTGGCTTGGTCTTATTCCAGATCTTTTTCTTCATCATGCTTTAAGAGACTTTAAAAATGAGGCAGGAGATGAGAAGAAGTTCTACAGCTGGAGTTCTCAACCTTCTCAAGTTGGGGGCCGGGTCACTCTTCCTCAGACAGTTTTGGGGGTTGGACGACCATTTTGCCCTTCCTCCACCACATGGCACTTCCTGGTGTGGTGTAGGCGGTGGGGGCCCCAATGAAATGGTGCTGTGGGCTACATCTGGACCACGGCCTGCAGGTTGAGAAACCCTGTTCTACAGCAATCCTCCACAACATATTGTCCCACAGTGGCAACATTATAGTCTGGAAATGATAAGTATGGGCATCTGAAAGATGTCTGTAAGGCCCCAGTTGGAGAACTTTATTGTATGGAATTTTTAAAAAAAATCATGTCGGAGCACACAAAGGTGCTTTCTGGATTGAAAGGATTTTTTGCTGGAGGAGCTCCACTCAGAGGACGCCCGAATGAGGCTCCTTTTCATGTCCCCAAGATCTTTTCCCACAGAAGTGGTCCCCATTTATCTACTTGCAATTTCTTGCTTTTGAACTGGTAGGTTAGCAGGAGCTGGGACAGACAACAGGCGCTTATTCCATTATGCAGTACTCGGGTCTTGAACTGCTGGCTTGCTGACCTTCCAGCTAGCAAGGTGAGCTTCTTAACCACTGAGCCACCGCAGTCCCTTTGTATGGAATGTAAAACTCAGAGGATGTATTACACCAACAGACTAACAAAAAGATGCTAATGATGTCTCTGTAACCTTTATATTCCAGTGAATCAGAGAAATTTTATCTAAGATATATTCATCTGACAAGGGTGTAGTTAGTCTGTCAGAGCAGGCAAACGATAACTTAATATCTAAGTAGGATGAATAGGTATCCCCTCAATTTTCACCTGAAAATTGTCTTGAAAATATTCATTAAAGTGCATTTGCATGCACTTGGTTCTGTTGTTTATACGAATTATGCATAGTTTTCTTTCTCTCCTTACATTTTAATGCTTCCAGTTTTCCTGTAAATCAGAGGGAGCAGCATCGCAGAGGGAGAAGGAACTTAAGTTCAAAGTCTCTCCCAACCATCTGTAGATGGTTTAACTATTAATAGAAAAATTACTCCAGGTAGTTCTGGAAATTAGCTTGCAGGCAAACAACTTTCTCCTAATATGTTCATTTTCATATAAAATTCCATATACTGTACATGTACTTTTGGCAAGCAATTTTCCTGATACAAACAATTTTTTGATGTAATTTTCATCAATACACAGTTTCATGTGCCCTTTCCCCTAATACAGTTTAGGTTTAGATTATATGAAGGACTATATATCTCTACGTCGGAGCTGTGGTGGCTTATTGCTTAAGAAATTGGTAGGTTAGCAGTTTGAGACCCGAGTGCTGTTTGAGACCCAAGCGAAAAGATTTTGCTGGAGGAACTCTGCTCAGGGGATGCCCGAATATTTATTTATTTATTTATTTATATTCATATTTATATAGCCGCCCAACTCACAAAGACTCTGGGTGGCATACAATCTTAAAACCCTTAAAACAAGAACAACCCCATTAAAACAAATTACCCCGCTAAAACCCCCACACATTAAAAAGAGGAAAATTACTTTGATATTAAACCAACCAGCAGGTGGGGGTCACAACATCTTCAGGACCCCACCTGCCCCGCCAGCCATGTTTTCAGATCTTTCTTGAATAAGGTTCCTTTCATGTCCTCAAGATCTTTTCCCCAACGAAGTGGTCCCTATTTATCTACTTGCAATTTGTTGCTTTCGAACTGCTAGGTTGGCAGGAGCTGGGACAGAGACGGGCACTCATTCTATTGTGCAATGCTTGGGTCTTGAACTGCCGATTTGCCGACCTTTCAGCTAACAAGGCGAGCTTCTTAACCACCGAGCCACCGCAATGACCAGCCTGAATGGGTGGAATCAGATAATCTGAAAAGTTTACACATTTTGGTTCAGTCATTCACCACATGTGGCAGTGACACACATATTTAGCAGCTACCTATGGGTACCAGCCAAAGATTTCTTAAAATGGTATTTTCTGGGCTTTTACGTCTTTGGTGATCTTTACCTTAGTATTGCAGTTAAGAATGCGTAGGTTTTTTGAACTGAAAAATATATTCCAATCTCCATGTCATTTGTTAGAAAAAGCGGATTTCCATGTTTTCTGTAGTAAAACTGCTGTGTACTTTTTTGTGGATTTTTAAGACCGTACTTCCAGATCCCTACAGTCAGTGTGAGACATTACCCTTGCTGTTGTTACAGATTTTTTTCCAGTTCATTGCCTCTGTTGAGCCCTTTTCAATAAACCTGAGAGGAGAGAGAAAATATACCCTTTGCTATCAATCTGTAACTTACTAGGTGTCAGAAAAATAACCTGTTATGAGATAAATATGGGAAACCAAACATTTCCTTTGTTTTATAATGATAAAAAAGGTAAGTGATATTCACAAAGTACTGTGTTTTTGAATGAGGTGAGAGAACATTGAATTATTTCCCTGCCTGCTCACTTCTCTGGTTCTCCCCAAAAGACCTTTGAGGCTATTTTCCCCCATGGACAGACTCTGAAGGTGGAAATAAACTCATGGTGACAAGCAGTTGTGCCCTGGAGAACTGGCAGTGAAAAATCCTTGAGTTTATAAACACATGTTTGCTAAGTTCATGCCCAATTCTGTTCTCCAGTGTGCTCTCCGGCACTGTCGGGTTTTCTCACATTAAGCTGAAACATGTAGGAGCTCTGGGAATATGTCAGTGACACAGAAGGAGAACTCAGTTTGAGAAAACATCTACATGAAGTGCTTTAACACAGCAGTATGGAGATAGACCAGGAGGGAAACAGGTTTCATTAAATAAAGAGCTTTGTTTGATGTGTCTCCTACCTGATTCCCAAGCGGTTGCAAATATCCCTCAAAACAACATCCCTGGATGTTGTAGGGTGGCAAAAGCAAAAAAGGAAGGAATTTCCAGAAATTAAGAGGGCCAGCCTAGGTGATACCAAATGTAATGTAGTGCAGGATTTCTCAACCTTGAGCCTCCAGGTGTTCTTCAACTTCAATTACTAGAAGCCCAAGTCAGCACACCTGCTGATCAGCATGTTCCAGGAACTGAAGTCCAAGAACATCTGAGGGCCCAAGGTTGATATACCCTTGTTGTTCAGTCGCACAGTCGATTCCGACTCTTTGCGACCCTATGGACCATCGCTCTCCAGGCACCTCTGTCCTCCACCATCCTCCTTAGTCCACACAGCCCCGTGCCCATTGTGTCTACAATACCATCTAGCCATCTCATCTTTGGCCGTCCCCTTCTTCTTTTGCCCTCCACCTTCCCCAGCATCAAGGCCTTCTCAAGTGAATCCTCTCTTCTCATTTGATGTCCAAAATACTTCAACTTCATCTTTGTTATTTGTCCTTCTAAGGAGCACTCAGGGCTAATCTCTTCTAATATTGACCTATTTGTTCTCCTCGCTGTCCAGGGGACTCTCAAAACTCTCCTCCAGCACCACATCTCAAAGGCATCTATTTTTCTTCGCTCAGCCTTTCTAATGGTCCAGCTCTCACAGCCATACATCACCACCGGAAATACCATTGCTTTGATATACCCTGGAGTAGTGGATAGTCATGGACTAGGACCGTGATGGTGAACTTTGGCACACCAGATGTTCTTGGACTTCAATTCTCAGAAGCCCAAGTACCATGTGAATCCACACGAATGGGTTAACTGCGATTCATCTGGCCAGCGCTGCCCTCGGCACTCCCAGAAGCGGAAGTAAAACCCGCCCGGACGGTGTTTTACTTCCACTTGTGGGAGTGACGAGGGCAGTGCAGGCCGGATGAATTGCAGTAAACACATTCATGTGGATTCACAAGGTGCTTGGGCCTCTGAGAATTGAAGTCCAAGAACATCTGGAGCACCAAGGTTCGCCATCACAGGACTAGGATTCAGGTGGGCCTGGGTTTGAATCGCTACTCAGCCATGGGAACTGTCTAGGAAGCTGGAGCTTGTAAAACCATTCCTTAAATATCTCACTTACCTGGAAAGCCCTATTAGGGTTCCTTTATATCAGTTTCAACTTGATGGCACATAACAACAACAATTGAGGCAATTGTTAGATAAAAAAACATTCAACTACTTCTCTTATTTCTCCCCTCCCTTTACAAAATAGCGACCAACAGGAATGCAAAACTTGAAAAGAGATGGCCTTTTCTTCCCCAGTTAGACTGGAATCAATCCCAGTGTCCCTAGTTGAAAATGTGTTGGCAAAGATTTCCCACTCCATGCCATTAGCTATAGTTTAGTAAGGGGAAGCCAGAAGCATAACTTAATTTGGCACGGTGTGGGCGACATCTAGTCCATGGACTGCCAGCATTCCCTGAGGCTATATTTTTTGGCCTTTGGCCAAATTACATCATAGATACTTAGTGACAGACCAGGAAATCTCTTTAGAACAAGCCTCTGCTTCAGTCAAATATCTGGCCTCTGCCCAACTTGCATCATTGCAAATTGGTGGCAGACCAGGAAATTCCTTTTAAACAAGCATTTCCTGCTCATTTTGAAGGGTCTTTTTTTTTACACATTACCACTGGCTTTCAAAAGTATGTGCGTGTTTGTGGAGTAGATGAGTACAGACCATGACAGATTATGGAAATGGAATTGGTTCTCAGGCCGGCCAGAATTACCTCCCTGTGATGTAATGACTTCCTAGTTCCGTGATGGCGAACCTTGGCATTCCAGATGTCTTGGACTTTAATTCCCAGAAGCCCAAGCACCTTGTGAATCCACACGAAGGGGTGTACTGCGATTCATCCGGCCCGTGCTGCCCTCGTCGCTCCCGGAAGCGGAAGTAAAATACGCCCGTACGTTTTACTTCCGTGTTTTACTTCCGCTTCCGGGAGCGACGAGGGCAGCGCGGGCCGGATGAATCACGGTAAACTCCTTCATGTGGATTCACAGGGTGCCCGGGCTTATGGGAATTGAAGTCCAAGAACATCTGGAGTGCCAAGGTTCACCATCGCTTGCCTAGTTAATCCAGAGTCATCAGGAAAGAGACATTACCTGAGAAATAGTGCATTCCTGTTGGTTCCTTTCCCTTATAATAGGTGGAGGTCTCTGCTTTCTGAGGTAGCCCATCCTGCTTGTTGGCCCGTGATTGCTCTACCTTCAGTGTAGAGCAGTGTTTCCCAACCTTTGATTTTTGGACTTCAATTCCCAGAAGTAAGTAAGTTCCTCAAAGTACTGATTTAGGCTTCTGGGAATTGAAGTTCCTCTGTACGACATGTGCCCCCACGTTGGGAACCACTGGTGTAGAGGTTAGCTCAAAGCCTCAGTTGCCATAGTGAGAGATTGTAATGCTCAGTTGAGTTAATGTGGGGAAGTCCCAGGGTATGCCATGTTGTGCTCTGCCTCCCCCCACTTGGCTAAAGAGCTGGCCTTAATATGAAATGACCTTCATGCCCAGACCAGGGCACTCAGAAACACTATAACGCTTGTTCCCAAAAATCATGGACCTCCAGGCATATGCTACAAAAAGATAATAAATTCATATTTAGGATAAACCCATGCCCCTTTACCATGAGTTTAAACATTAGAAAAATAAAAATGCATTATCTAAACCCCTGGTGACTAACCTTAGCACTCCAGGTGTTCTTGGACTTCAGTTAACAGAAGCCCAAGTCAGCACACTTGCTGATCAGGGCTTCTGTGAATTGAAATCCAAGAACAGCTGGAGTGCCAAGGTTCGCCATCACTGAACACACAGATCTTTCAGGATATTTATATGGTAAAGGAGACCATCTCAGAGGAGTTACAAGTGGAACTTTGTCACTATTTTGGATCCTCTGTTTAATATCAATGAAGTTATAGTTTGTAGTTACTACTACTGCAGTTACTGACTAGTGGAAAAAACTGTGGAGACACAGCAAAGGGTTTGGAGCTCTGCTTGCTTGGCTTTTTGGATTAGTTGGCTTTCAGTGGCATACTTGGCATAAGTAATCCCCTTATACTAATCTTGTTCTATATAGGTAACATTTCTCTGCAATCTTGAACCTATTATGTAAAAATTTCTCATCTGGATTGCTTCCCTTACTCCATCTATGTGGGCACCCTGAGGGTAGTGGTGTGAGAAAAGTATTTGTGAATACACTCAAAGAATAGATATTTGCGCATTACTCTTGGTGGTACGGAATTATTTTTCTGACCTTGCAAGAAGCCCTTTGGCTGTTGTCTTTGTTGTTGTTGTTAAGTATAAACATGTTGAATCTTTGGCTTTAATGCACATTTTGTGTGGACTGGTGAAAGAAGATGCTCATAGCTAAACTGTAGTACTAGTAAAAGGTTATTGTCAGACAGCTCTGACGTCACTGGGCTGTTATTCAGAGACCTTAAGCATCTGCTGTGATTCTTGAGAACCTTACAAGAGTGGAAACAATTATGAAAACAGCAGTGAAAACAAGACTTGCAAAACTAAGTGCTGAAGAGATAGAATATAGAAAGGTTTAAGCTTTGATCACAGAAATGATGAAACTCTGGAAATGATAGGGTAGGTACCAATAAAATCTATGTGACTTTGAGCCACAATTCTCTGCATTTTGACTTGAAGGTGGGGAATGGTTTGTCTCTTGAACCTTAATATTGAATTCAGCCTCTGCACAATTATGTACACTCTCATGTAAGACTGTTAAATACAGGCCTATAGAAAGTTTCTTATTAGTCCAAAATAAAAAGTGGCGAGGGAGAGTCTAGAACTGTGATAACAAACCTTGGTACTCCAGGAGTTCTTGGGCTTCAATTACTCCTGCTGATCAGGGTTTCTGGGAATTGAAGTTCAAGAACACCTGGAGTGCCAAGGTTCGTCATCGCTGGTAGAAGCTCAGTTCTACATATGTAGAGGATACACAGTTAATTCATTGTATGACAATACAGGACCAAGAAGGCAATATTAAACTATGCAAGACATCTCTCTGGGCTGTATTTAGTTTGTGTTCAAATTGTGCAAGGAGTGTGTAAAAGAAGAAATGAGAGGATTGCCTTTTTCTTCTTAGTAGATACCCCGTTCTGTGAGTGTTTGAGGCACACAAAGAACACCAGGATATCTGATGGAATCAGCACAATGTCAATGCAAGTCCAAGATGCACTAAGTCCAGTTACAACAGACACGGTCAGGTCAAGTCATTATAGGCAAAGACAAGGCAAAAGCCTTCTTCTGCAGAGAGCAAATGGAAAGTGAGCTTAGCTGATTGAAGCCTTCTCCATAAGACAGAAGCAACCTGATGTCATATAACAATAGCAGTCTAAAAAGGGGACTGGAAATCTTGGCCTTCTATTTGGTTTGGAGTCCAGTTTACATAATCATTCATGAGATTGACTTTGGCCCTACGACCCTGGGCTTCTTAGAGCTGAAGTTCCAAACATTTGAAGAGGCAGAATTTCCTCGCCCTTGATTTTAGCAGTGTCTCCTTCTGCAAGACCTTTCAGTTCAGTCTCCAATTAACAAGCAGTAGCACCGTTTGCTAGTTGCAAGCAATCCTCTTTTTTAAAACTTGTGCGAGTCAAGGTTCTTTGCTTTTTATCTCAACAAAGACAAACTGTCTGGTCTTCCAAGGAATTTATTTTTGTTCGCACAAGGCCATCTGGGCTCAGACATTTTAACACCACTGTAAAACCCACATGATTTTGAGTTTTATGGGGCCACCTACCCTGCTGCCTTCAGTAATGGTTATTTTTTCAAAGGCCTTGGTCCAGCAGTGTTTATTAATCATTTCTTTATTTGTTGTTTGTATCACAGCTTGTTTCTCAAAGTCCCTTTTTTTGTCCAAGCAGTTTCAAAATTTATGGTCAGTTCCTTTTGAAAAAAGGCTTTCAATAATAAGTCGTGATTACTGGAACAAATAAGGAAATGCTTAATAAAGCATGGAATTATTTGCGTATACCTTGCATATCACTTTCAAATACCTTTGTCTAACATGAAAGCAAGAATATAAGAAAGTTAAGCAACAATTTCCTGTAGGAATACTTCTGGTTTTGTTTCTAATATGTTTGCTTTTTTATTTTTCATTTTTAAATGTTCCCCAGTGAGAGATGTGTTTTGGAATTGTTTGCTCTGTAGTTATGGTAAATAGATAAATATTTTTGATCCAGCATTTATACTGAATTAGAGGTAACATCATCTCAGGGACCAGCCTGTCAATTTTTACTGACTGAATGAATCCTCAGTTGGCAGAAACATAAGGTTTTCTAATTATTTGTACAAAGTCTAACCATCATGATAGTTCACATTATCTGCCAGTCAGACATTGTGCTATCAGCCCCCCTCCCCCTTGTTGATGTTGTAGGTAGAGGATGAAGAGGTCTTTAACACAAGAACAAGAAACATTTTTTCTGCCCAAGAAACACATTCATTTTTCAGAGCTATTTTCAAGAGTTGTATTTGAGTGGCAAAATAATGGGTCAAAATACTACCTTATTTTGGCTTAAAGGTCTTGCTGCCAGTAACTGAGCCGCAGGAGGCAGTTCAGTCTTTTGAAATAGGGGAAAGCGTTACTGATATCCAAGAAGCCATTGAAGAGTGGTAATAGGAAGCAGTTATATGTCCATTTTGGAGGGACTAGAAAAGAAGGCCTTACTTGTGACTCCAGGCAGGAGGATTAGAAAAGAGTCAAGGGTCTAAGCTTCCCTCATAAAGTCTGGGTGCAAATAATCTAAAATATTCACTTGGGTTTGAGAACTTCTGGGGATTCCATATGGCTACAGAGACTTCATGGGTCCTCCTGGTGTGATCTTCTCCGTTTTAGGGGGAAGATAGTCTAGTAAACTAGATCTTCATACAGAGTGCAAATAGCATTATTTGCAGCATAGAACAGAATCAAATGAGCTTAATTCTGTATATATTGTTGTTATGTACCATTAGGTTATTTTCAGCTTTGTGGTGAACCTATTAATGGTCTCCAGAAGGTCCTGTCCCTGATATCCACTCTCAGGTCTTGCAAACTAAAGATCGTGGCCTCCTTTACTGAGCCAATATGTCATGTTAGTTTCCTTCTTTTCCCCATTTTGTGTTTTCCAAAGAGTCTTCTCTTCTCATTATAGGCCCAAAGTATGGTAAACTCAGTTTAGTCACTTTATACCAGGGGTGGCCAACCTTCACATGCCATGGGACAGACTACACCTCCTTGGACAGATCTGCGGGCTGGAGGTGTAGTTCCTCCTGGCGCTTCTGATGCTTCCAGTACTTCTGGCGGTGGCAGGGGGGGAGTGGTGCGTTTTTGCCCATTTTTGCCCCATTCTCAGCACTTTTTTCGTGCTTCCGTGACTTGCGGTGTTGGTGCTGGGATCCTCACTGCGGGTTGGCCACCCATGCTTTGTACCATGCAAAGTTTTTTATAGTTTACTTTTTTGACTTTAGTTCTCACAATTCTCTTTTCAGCTTTGCATGGGTGTCGGGTTAGTTAACCACCTGACAATTGGTGTTGAATCTCTGACAGTATGGTCTACTCCATTGATGGCTAACCTTGGCACTCCAAGTGTTCTTGGACTTCAATTACCAGAAGCCCAAGTCGGCACTCCTACTGATAAGGGCTTCTGTGAATTGAAGTTCAAGAACACCAAGAACATCACTGGTCTATTCCATTACATAGCAGGATAACTTGACCAGTCATGGATTGTGAATTATATTATTATAATTAGGTAAGAAATGGGGTTAATTCTAGGTTTTTATGACAGCTATTAGAGTCATGAGTTGTTGGGTGGCTTAGTTTAGAGATTCCTCTGTATTTCAGGTAACAAACATTACTGGCAATGTTCTGCAGTTTAAGATGTTCAGACATTTCTCATGGTAAGCTGGCTTTCTAAAGCTAGTGTGCACTTTTAATCAAAAATCCCACTGAAATCAAAAAGATCCTAGTCTTTAATGGTTAGTCCATTAGGTAAACAGATGTGAACAGGAGGTGGGAAGAATCTGCTCTCAGGTTAATTAAGTCAACTGCTCATTCCCTGCGGTGACTTCACACCATGTCAAATATTGAGAACCATTTGGAGTTGCTTTTTAAAATGAGAACACATGAAGTGGTGGTTTGTGGAATTTTGAACCTTATAAGATTTTTGGCATTCAATTTAGATATGAGGATCAGACTCTTGACAGGAAGGGCTGAGAAAATTTAACCTTCACTGCAGTATGTGGCTTATTTCATTACTTTTTTCCTGACAGGACATTCATAAGATTGATTTAATTAGACAAAACGATGTCTGGAACAGATTTAGATTCCCTAGTGTTTTCTTTTTTGTGTTTAAATTTGAAAACTATCTCGTGTGTGCCTTGTCTCTATTCTTTTGTTGGCGAGTTCCTCTTCACACTTTCAAGGGATTCTTAAGGTTGCACACTGTCTACTATAAAAGCACTGATGAGAAGACTGCTTTTAATCTCTTTTAAACAGGGAAATTCTGTAATCTGTTCTCTGCCTTTCTTGCTGTTGGGACTTCCAGTTGAAGCATAATTTGAACCATGTGCTAGTTAGGGAAATGGAGTGGTGGCACATCATAAAGTAGACGATCTGTATGGGAATAGTTTTTAATGCCTGAATTGTATACGTACAGGGGTGGAGTAGTAGTGCGATTGGCAGCTGGGAGTTTGATTGCTAATTGGTGCATGGCTGGAATGAGTAAATTTTTGAGAATAAGAAAGAGTTGGATTTGGAAGTGTAGAGAGGAAAAAGTGTTTTGGATTCAGTCAGGAGAAATGTCTGTTATAGAGCTTATTAGGAAAAATCTGTCTTGAGAGCTTATGGAGTAGGTAGGGTGTATGTAAGAAAGAGAGAGAGTCTGTAAAAATGCATATACAGTACAGGTGAAACTCAGAAAATTAGAATATCATGCAAATGTTCATTCATTTCACTTAAATGGTGAAACAAATATAAGAGATATCATGCCTTAATTTGTTATAATTGTGATGATCATAACATACAGCGTACATGAGATTATGTGATGATTATGGGGTACATGAGATTGGGGGGTTGGGTTTTTCATTAGCTGTAAGCCATAAGCATCTATATTATAACAAAGTAAGGCTTGAACTATCTTGCTTTGCATGTAATGAGTCTATCTCATATATTTGTTTCACCTTTTAAGTTGCATTACTGAACTGAATGAACATTTGCACAATCTTCTAATTTTCCGAGTTTTACCTATACAGTAAAACCTCTGTTTACGAGTGATTTGGTTAATGTTAACATCGCATAATGAAAGGAAATCCAGAGAAAATAGTGGCTCAGTTGATGGATTGGTTTTGCAGTACAAAGCTCATGTGGGTTTCATAACACCCTTCTGACGCTTCCCATGGTGGCAGGAGGGTTTTCAGAGCATTTCTGCTCTGTTTTTGGAATTTTTCATCGCATTTAGTCCCTCCCGGCGCCACAAGGAAGTGCCAAAAATCCCCCCTTCCCCTCAACAGCTGATTGTCGGAGACTAGTCCTTGCAATTACCAGAGCTGGCCACTAGAGGGCGCTGTTGGAAATGTGCTAAATATGCATTGAAATGAAATGAAAATGCATTCCGGAGCTTTTTTTAAAAAAAAAACCGTATTTTTCTCTCTTCAAACTTTTTCTAAAGTGCACTTTGGAATTTTTCGCTATGTTTTCGCCACTTTAGAAAGATTTCTGAACAGAAAAAAATACGTTTTATGCCTTTTTACTGAGCTCTGGAATATGTTACTTGGTTTTCAGTGCATTCCTATGGGAAACCGCATTTTGGTTAAAGTAATTTTCACTGTACGAAACGTCCCGGAGAATGCATTAATTACGTTAACTGAGGTACTACTGTATCTTCATTACGTTAACTGAGGTACTACTGTATCTTCATCTTGGTCTCCCTTGCTTGCTCGAAAGCCAGTCTTATCCAACTCTAGGGTTCATTGCTCATCTCTGTTTATAGCCAAAGAGCCAGCGCTATCTGCGTCAGCAGATATTTCCATGGACATGTGGCAGGCATGCCTCAACACCGTAATATACAGAATAGTTTACTTTCCCACCGAAGTGGTACCTATTTATCTGCTTGCAATTTCTTGCTTTCGAACTGTTAGGTTGACAGGAGTTGGAACAGAGACAGGAGCTCACTCTGTCATGCAGTACTCAGGTATCGAACTCTGACCTTCCACTTGTCAAATTCAGCTTCTTTAACCACGTGAAATTACAGAAAGAATATTTTACATTTTACTGATGCTTTGACCTTTATTATTTGTACCTTAGAACCTACTTTTCTGTTCGTGCCAATTACCTGTTGTTCATTTAAATCAAACTCTACTCATTATATACTGTATGTGTAATGTAAGAGATGTTAAGCAGACTAAATGCAGACAGCACATAAATCTACACTTTGGCAGAAGGAACAAAGTGATTGACTGAATCACTTTGTTCCTTCTGCCACTGAAGGGGGCAAGTGATTGATTTCACTAAACATATGAATAATAAAAGATACTAGTTTGGGGTAGACAGGCTCTGGTTGAGCTGAATACAAGGGGAAACCCCCCTTTTTGGATGGTGGTTAATGTTATAACACCTTCTGCAGATGTACTTAGAAGTGTTGATTGGGTTTAGGTGTTAAAAGGTGACAATAAGATTCTTGCAACTGCCTTTAAAGCATGTTGCCTGCTAGTGTGAAAATTAATGGAAAGGTCATTGCCTTCTTGGGAAATAATGTTATTACAGAGGTGAGACAATGAGACCCCCAGTCATCAGACTGTCATTTGCTTCCTCCTTTCTAGAACTCCCTCATGTGTTAACCCTAGCACTTGATTTTTTCTTCCCATCCACGTCTCCTTTATGGTTTTGTACCATGTCTATTAAATATAAAGTGAAATACTATACTGATAATGCCTTCAACAAATAAGTTGAGAGAGTATATAAATATAGTAATTTCCCCCCTTTCAGTTCTGAAAAATTGGTGACTATTGAGAGTCGTTTTTATAAATATTCTTTTTTTCTGTTTTTTTATATTGCAGTTACCTGACCGTAACTAATAAGCAGAAGTTCTTATATACCATGAGACCTTTTTTAAAGAGAGCTGCCTTGGTACTTACCTATGTAAGTAATACTCCAAAATAATATTATTTCGTTTAATTTTTGTAGATGAATTGCATATCAATGGGAGCTCGTAGTTCCCAGGAGTAAGCTACTATATTTGTGTCTTACTCTGTTGGAGCACAAGAATGCTTGTGAGAATTACATTGGTTAGAAAACAATAATTTATCAGTATTTATTTTATGTATACATACACACTTCATTTTTATACCACTTAACTTGCATTCTGAGAGGTTAAAACAACAGATAAGATACAATTACAAAAGATACTGAATCCCTACCCAACCAAAATCAGCAGTGTAACATATAACTCAATTATACAATATCACAAACAGATTCCCCACCCTCACCCCCCAGTATCTGTGGGGGATGCATTCCAAGTCCTTATGTGGATACCTGAAACTGCAGATAACAGTGAACCCTATATCTGACACATATTAAATTTAATTTAATAGTTCAACGTATTCGCCGCCCACTCAGGCAAGCCTGACCCAGGGCGGCTTACAAAATTTAAAACCCCATACAATAAAAACAATTAAAATCCATACCCCTAATTAAAAAACCACCCACCTCATGCAGGAGAGAGAGGGTGCATCTTATGATACATCTTATAGTAAAAGCCATCTTATGGTAAGAGCCAGCGGGCAGGAGCCACATTACCCTCAGGGCCCCATACCTGCCCGCCAGCCAGGTCTTAAGTCCTTTCCTAAATGGCAGCAACTCCATCTGTAACCGTAGCTCAACTGGCAGGAGGTTCCAAAGGGCCGGTCCGGACACGGAAAAGGCCCTTTTTCTTGTTTCAGAGATGTGAGCTCCCCTAGGTGATGGAACAACTAGGGAGCCCCTCCGGTCCACTCTGGTTGGACAAACAGATGTTCTTAGGGCAATGCGGTCTCTTAGGTATCCAGGCCCACTACCATATAGGGCTTTAAAGGTCATAACCAGCACCTTGAATTGCACTTGGAGGCAAACGGGTAACCAGTGCAGCTCCTGGAGCAGGAGTGAGGCATGGGCATAACGCCCATGCCCCATCACTACCCGGGCTGCCGCATTCTGGACCAGCTGCAGCCCCCAAATGGTTGTCAAGGGCAGCCACATGTAGAGCTCATTGCAGTAGTCTAGTCTGGAGGTGACCAGAGCATGTGTGACCGTAAGCAAGGAGTCCCTATCCAGGAGTGGGCGCAACTGGTGTATCACACGGAGTTGTGCAAAGGCCCTCCTGGCCATGACTGCCACCTGCTCTTCTAGCAACAGTCGTGAATCCAGCAGGACCCCCAAGTTGCGCACTGGATCTGTCTGGGGCAGAGTAGTCCCATCCAAGACCAAGGATGGCAGCTCCTGGACTAGTGCAGGACCCTGAACCCACAGGCACTCAGTCTTGCTGGGATTCATATACTTGAGTCATAGGGTTTCAAATGTTTGCCTCTATTCCTTGTAAACATATTGCAGATAGTAGCCTCTAATGGCCAGCCCTGGTAATATGCCATAGAAATACTTTAGATATTTTAATTGATTATTTTTTGACCTATGAATAACTGAAACCGCAGATACTGAGCCCACAGATATGGAGGGTGACTGTATTAGTAGAAGTGTGCATATTTGTGTGTTGGATTACAGCACCCAGAATTTTCTAGACAAGATGGCCATGTTTGGGGAATGCAGGGAGTTGTGGTCCAAAACCAGAAATGTGCACAGCTCTGTTTATCATAGTGATACAAAAACATGGGCTTCTGGATGTTGTTGGAGTGTAATTCCTATTGTCTCTCTGTTGGCTTTGCAGCCCAAGGCTGCTGAGATATTAGCTAGAGCAGGGGTGGCTAAACCTTTTGGGCCAAGGGCCGATCACATGGTTTCCTCCCACCGGAAGCAGAAAACGTGCCCGCACATGCCCAAACTTTTCGGGCTGTGGGCCAGTCATGTGATAGAGCAGGCTGGTCACATGGTTTCCTCCCAGTGGAAGTAAAACACGCCCGCACATGTGGGTCCATTTTACGACAGCCATGGGTCATTTATGGCAGCGCTTTGTGCATGCCAGGGTGCATTTTACCTCCGTTTCTGGGAGCGGTGTGGGTGGTGCAGGCTGGATAGAATAGTGCCGCAGGCCATAGTTTGGGCACCCCTGACCTAGAGGGCCGTGTTTTCCTCCTGCCTGTCTTAGCAGTCTGAGGATTGTCAGCAGTCTAAGGAGATTCAGCCATTACAATGGCCTCTGGTTAGGCAATCACAGAGAAAAGTGTGCCTCCTTCTAGTATTAACCACAGTATCTCCTCTTATCTAAAGGTGATCCTACTTTTGTATTTTCGTCTGTGGATAATGGGAGGCTCCATGCCAGCCTTTTCAGAACAGGACAATCCAGCTTCCTTTTCACCATATCTTCTTACAAGGTATGATATCAGAGACAGATTTACTAATTCATGTCATCCTTTTATTTTACCTGAAATAGTTTCGCTCACAAAGGTTTTTTTTTGCTTTTCCTATAAAATTTCTGTTTTTAAAATTGCTTAGAAACATTAGAATATTTCTGTAATTATGTAAACATAAGGCAGTAGGAAAAGAGGAAGGCCAAATCTGAGGCAGATTGATTCCATGAGGGAAACCACAGGCTTGTGTTTGCAAGACCTAAGCAGGGTTGTTGAGGACAAGACATTTTGGATATCTCTCATTCATAGGGTTGCTATGAGTTGGAGATGGCTTGATGGCATGTAACAACAAAAAGTGTGTGAAATCATTCTAGAGCCTTTGCATGTCCATTATTTGGCAACAGTTGGCATCCTCAAAGTTAGTGTTATACTGTATACATAATTGTGACAGTCACCTAAAAATAATTATCAGTATTTTCTTATGAATGTCTAATAAATAAGAACGTAGTTACACCAAGTATGAGGTTTTCATTACATTCATCTGATGTTATCTGTGTTCACACGTGAATAGTGGCAGCCCTCAGTTTATAGACATTTACACATATATGTGATTTTGAACTTAGGGAAATGTTTCACAATGTGACACAAAACCAGCACATGTATTATTATCTCATTATTATTATTTTTGAATAGTAGCCGTGTTAAGACGCTGAACTCACTGACTGCATGACAGAGTGAGCTCCCACCTCTGTCCCAGCTTCTGCCAACCTAGCAGTTCGAAAGCAAGAAATTGCAAGTAGATAAATAGGTGGGAAGGTAAACAGCCTTCCATGTTGAGGCATGCCTGCCACATGTCCATGGAAATGTCTGCAGATTCAGACAGCGCTGGCTCTTTGGCTATAAACAGAGATGAGCACTGAACCCTAGAGTCAGATACAACTGCCTTTCATGCAAGGGTGACCTTTACCTTTATACTGTGTTTCAAGCATATCAGAGAATAAACAAAACAAAAACGTTGTAGCACCTTGAGGACTAACGCTTATATATTTATGTTAGCTTTCGTGGATCAAGTCCATGTCGTCAGACAAGTCTCACTCTCATGTCTGATGAAGTGGACTTGATCCATGAAACCGGACATTAAAATATAACAGTTAGCTATCAAAGTGCTACAGCATTTTAGTTTTGGTTATTCTTTGATATTGTATTATTTCGGTTTCTCTTCAAAAGGACCTTGTGATATACAAAATACTATTACAGCTAGCAGATGAGGAGCTTGTGGTGTGAGCAACTTTCTCCATAACCATAAGCAGGGCAGAGGTGTGTGACTTTAAAACAGAGAGGCTTTTTACCTGGACACACAGGAGAACATAGAGATTATGTCTATAAGGAAGAAAAAGGAATACATACTTGGAATTTTACTTTCTGGATATATTAATTGCTGTACATTGTTAAGATAGGGAGCTGAAGATTCATTACTAGGAGTGTAGCTTCCAGAAATCACCTGCAGCCCATAGGTACCGTATTTTCCGGCATATAAGACGACTGGGCGTATAAGACGACCCCCAACTTTTCCAGTTAAAATATAGAGTTTGGAATATACTTGCCGTATAAGACTACCTCTCTTCCAATGCACACCAAATAAAAATTAACCCACACTCAACCCGAAGACGCGCAGCCCTCCGAGTCAAATGGGCAGGTTCTGTTGGAGAGCCAATCCACGCTCACATTCTCCTACTCGAGGTACAGGAAGATGTGTGCAGCTTGCTTCCCCTTGCTTCATACTCCCCGAACAGAGCAGGGACTTGGCCGCGGCACCCCCCACCATATGCGCCGGACATATGAAGCAAGGGGAAACAAGCTGCAGTTAAGTACCTGTACTATAAGACAACCCCTGACTTTGGCACAGATTTTTCGGGGTTAAAAAGTAGTCTTATATGCCAGAAAATACAGTAATCATTGTTCCATCAAAAGCTTGGATTAATTCAGCCCCTGATCTTGTAAAACATTCTCAGGATACTGTGCTTCATTTTAAAGGAGATCTGTAGTCCTTCAGAGTGCTCATTTAAATTAACCAACTTCTCTGAAAGGCTACCGGAGTGAAGCTTGTGCCAGGGATTGATGCAAAATAAATGCCATATTTTCAGTTTTCCATCTGTGAAAACGTTCCGTGAGTTGTCCTCTTTTCACTAAATGCTGCTCAGATTAATCCGCAGAATGGAATAGGACCCCCTTGTCTTGGTGAGATGGTGTCACCCTGTGAGTTTTTAATAATGGCCTTGAAGCTTTAGCTTGACAAATGTAATGCTTTGACATCAAAGTTTATGCCTGAGACTAGCAAGGAGAAAAGCAAAAGAGAATGTAAACTGTAGAAACCACCTGAAGAGAAAGCTGTCTGAAAGACAAACAGCTCTTTATATCTAGCAGTAGATTAAACAGTGGGGAAAGCAGAGTTACAAAAAGGGAAAAAATAAACAGATGTTCTCAGGGATGACATAAGAGGCTGGGGTAGAAGAAAACAGCATGGGGCAGGTCTGTAGCCCATTAACTTTTCTTGCCACATGTTTTTCCTCAGGGGATCAACTGAATTTTAACTCTCCTTAAAAGCTGGAGGATATTAATAATGCCCCTCATTACAAGTAACAATTTTTCATTGAAGTATTTACAGCTGAAGCTATTTAAGCACCAGGTTCTTTCTGTCTTTTGTGCAGCTCTAAATCAAATGTGCTTGACAAGGCACTTCATAATGATGTTGTAAAACATATGGGACTACAATTATAACCAGGTGCTGTTATTTATGGCCTCTGTATCTCCGCTGTATTGGTTTGTTTACTCTGAGGCACACTGCTATCAAGGAGTCCATCCATGCGACAAACTCTTCCCATTCTCTGCAGCACTTGGCATACTTGTCTTTTTGTCAGCTGAATCGTTTTAAGATAACCATAACAGCTTCTTTTTGAGAATGTACATGGATATCTTAACAGTATCTGATTTCTGTCTGCCTGAGATAAAGGAAGCAAACAGAATGTAGTCTTATAATAACTTTGTCTTTACATACAGTAGGAATGGTGCCCATTCACTCCATGCAGATCACTTCTATATCTTCTAGTCAATATGAATTAACCATCTGTCATGTTTTGCTTCTACATTACTTTGCAATTGTCTTTTTAAAATCTGCTTGGAAATGTAAATTTACCATATTGGGGGGGGGGGGGATGAGGGTGCGTCTTATAGTCCAAATTCTGTCCAGCAAGGCTGTTGTAAAAGGATATTTTACAACACCCGCAGCTGGCCGAAGATCTCCACCGCCACCGCCACAGCTGTTCCGGTGCAGTTCGGCTTCAGGAGAGGGGAAAGAAAAACATATGTTTGGCGGGCCATTACCACAGGTGGCCACAAGAGGGCGCAAATTGCAATTTCCCATTTAAATGCATTGGAAATCAATTTTTTGTATTCTAAAGCTTTTCTGTTTGTATGTTCCCAATGCATTTAAGTGGGAAACCAAACCTGTGCATAAAAAGAAAGGGTTTCATTTACCTTTCTTGTTCCTGCTCCATGTGTCCCTGCTCCTTTGTCCCTGCTCCATGTTGTCAAAATGGAGTCGGAAGCCATGCTTCCTGGTTGCAGGGAGAGCAAGAGGCTAGGCTAGAGCATCGCTTCCTGCCTCAGTGTAATTGGTCTGCCCGTCCATTTCCCCTGCAGCGCCACCACTGGTTGGTGGTGCAAATACATACAGTACTATTTGGTTCAGATTTTTTCCTTGTTTCCCTGCTCTAAAAAACTGGGTGCATCTTATGGTCAGGTGCATCTTATGGTCCAAAAAATACGGTATATATGCATATGTTTAAGCAGAGCTCGTTTTTTTTAAAAAAAACCCTATCATTCCCAGAATCTGTGTGATAACATTTTTGGTGGCTGTGTTAGTTGGAGGAGTCTAGGAAATGTAGTACAGTAAAACCCCTACTTATGCAAAAACTCTGTTCCATAGGCTTTTTTTACTTAACTCAAAGCAAACACATAGGAACAATGAATTTTTACATAACTTGAAGCAAACCCATAGGAAAAATGAATTTTTTACTTAACTCTAAGCAAACCCATAGGAAAATGATATTTATGTAAATCAAAGCAACCCCATAAGAAAAACAATTTTTTTACATAACTCAAAGCAAACCCATAGGAAATTACTACCACTACTTACTTTATTATGGAAATCATGTTATGTAAATCGGGACATTTATGTAAATCGGGCCATGGTTTTAGTGCAAAATCATTATGTAAGTCGAATGTTATATAACTCGAGGCATATGTAAATCAGGGTTTTACTGTATATTTCATAAGAACGTCTGATACTAAATATAGGAGAAAAGAGGCAGAATGGTTAGGAAAGGAAAATGCAACTGTTGCTAAGGATTTCATCTCTTGTATTATGTTTGTAACTTCAGATTATGTTCCTAACACTGAGACCCAGGAATCAAGAAGAAATTTATTCCATTTGCAAATCAGTTTAGTGTTCCTTTAAAGTTGGTAAATGGGTTGGTTAGCTAAGCTTGCAAATTGAACATCCAGCCACTTATTATTGAAGAGAATTGTGTGGAACAGGTCTCGGTGTTTCGATTTCTGGGAATGGAGCTGAGGGATGATCTAACATGGGGAGCAAACACCAAAGATCTGATGAAGAGAGCACAGCAGAGGTTATACTTCTTGAGAATCCTCAGGAAGAACAACCTTTCAAAGGACCTGCTGTTGGCATTCTACCACTGTACCATAGAGAGTGTGTTAACCTATGGTCTGTGAGTATGGTTTGGGAGTTGTACAGCTAGGGAAAGAACAATGCTGTCCAGGGTTGTAAAGACTGCGGAGGGGATAGTCGGGCGTACTCTTTCCACTCTAGATCAAATCTATGCCACCAGGTGTTGTAAGAAAGCTGTAGAGATTGTGCAAGATAGTACGCACCCCGGAAATGATCTCTTCCATCTTCTGCCTTCTAGAAGAAGGTATAGGGTCATAAAGACCAGGACCAGCCGCTTGAGAAATAGTTTCTACCCAAAAGCGGTTCTGGCTTTGAATGCAGTCAGTGCAATGAGGTCTATGAGGGAGCTTCTGTATATAGTTTTTAGAGTTTTAGAGTTTTTATAGTTTTAGAGCATTTTAGGGGTTAAATGTGTATATGTGGGGTGGGAGTATGTTGATTATTTTTGAAGTGTTGTCCCCCCCCCCCCCCCCCAATCTCGTTGTTCTGTGCAGGACAATGACAATAAAGATTTATCTATCTATATTGCTTTAGTTATATTTGAAGCCTCTGATCTCATGGAAGATCAAAAGCTTAGAAGTCTTGGACTAGGTCAGCTAGGTAAGGAGTTCGTAATCTAAACAAAGTAACATTCCTTAGCTCTGGTGATATGGATGTGGAAATCCCCATGCTGAGTATTATGGGAGTTCCTTGTCGTTAGACCAATGATGGCAAACCTTTTAGAGACCAAGTGCCCAAACAGAGGGGTAGGGTGAACTCTGTGCTGGGGGGGCAAAGAGGAAGCGCTCCCATTGAGCTGCTGGGCAGAGCGGTGGGGTGAACTCTGTGCTGGGGAAGGAGGAATTACTCCCATTGGGCTGCTGGGCAGAGGGGCAAGGCAACCTCAGTGCCGGGGGGAGAGAGGAAATGCTCCCTTTGGGCTGCTGGGCAGAGGGGCAGAGTGAACTCTGTGATGGATGGATGGAGGGAGGCACAATGTGTATGCCAACAGAAAGGACTGGGAGTGCCACGTATGGCACATGTGCCATAGGTTCTCCACCATGCCTACGCTGACTGCAACATGTTAAAACAATTATTAGATTTATTAAATGGCTGCAGAACATTCTCTAAAGTTTCATAAACAAGGAAACAACTCTTTACAGTTTGAATGCAAGCCCTAAGTGTTTACATCCAAGCTGCCACTTTTCCTCAAAGTTGTGTTCCAGGAGGCTGGTTTTTTTTATTTCCTTGAGAAAAATCTGGTTGCACAAGCAGTATTTATAATGATTTTGCGAGCAGTAGACTAAATGCATGAGAGCATCCTTTATATCATAGAAGTGTCTGCTGTCTAGGTTTTTTTAAAAAATAAATAAATCTTGCAAGCATAAATAATAATTGTAGAGCTTTCTTTAACATGGCGTAGGGCAGGAACCCACTTGTCAAAGTTGATGTTAAAAGTTGTTTTATACTTGGGTGCAGTTCTCTGCCTGCTTGCATGAGGCTAAGCCTTTTAAAAAGTGTGGAAATTACTCCTGGACAAGTATTGTCTATATAGGGTTAAAGTGTAAGTACTGGCCAAAATCTTTTTGGGGGTGGGGGTAGGATCTCCCTGAACAACAGTGATGATGTCCCCACTGATTGTTGCTGATCAAAGGCTTCCTTTTTCAGCTTCAGAGTTAGGGCAGTGGAGGATTTAATGGCATTCCTGCAGACTTCTTCTTTCCTGTCCTGATCAAATTTTGCAGTGCCTAAATGAAGCTACTTTCTTTGCTTGTCATTGCCCAAACCCAAGACCTCATTGGTGCATGTTTCTGGCAGCTTTCGGTAAATCAGTAAATGAGCCAGATTCTGTGTCTCCACATTCACACCTTGTGTTGTTGTCTGCCAGCAGGCCCCCACTTGAGCTCCAACCCTCAGCCTATTCAGGGTCCTCCAAGTGATATAGGGGAGGTCAGGTTCCTCAGCCATATCATCCTTTAATGGGGAGGTTGAGATCTTCTGCTATATCTTCCTTTAATGGTGTCCCTTGTCCAGCAAGTTCCTTCCTCCATCTTCTAATTTGGTTTTGCTCTTGTGTACCCTCAAGAATGTTTGTTCTTGCCATAAACAAGGGAATATCTAAGGTGGCCTAATTTTGTTACATATGGAAGTAATGTAGTGAAATAAACATAGCTTGGAAAATTTAGTGGCTGAACTCTAGCAGTGAAAGTAACATTGCATAAGGCTGGTGATGTAATCACCCTTACAAAGTGTAACTTTTGTTACTGGGTTCTAGATAGTGTTTTAAGTCTATAATTCCCAGAGGCCTCCCAGGTCACTGGACATTACTAGGGTATTTTGGGTATTGTAGAACACAAAGGTTGTTTTCAAGCTCCGGGAACCCCTAGGTGCTGAAATAAGCTATTTTGAAAACATTGGGAAGGGGTTGTAGACCCATTGTCAAGCACAATAATTTGCATGCAGACGATCATTCATTTGTTGGCATCTCCCATTTATCTCAATGAAGTGGCAGCTGATGGGAAAAAATCCTCTGCTTGACAATCTGCAGGGCTGATGTCAGTCACACAGTAGGTCATCCTAGGTTAATTGGATCCTGCTTTGCAAAACTTAGAAATGCAGTTTTGAATTAAATTCCCATGTCTCTACTCAGTGGAAGATTTTAAGAGTTATAGCCGAAGAAGCATAAGTTCGAAGCCCTGTTTTCCCATCTTCCTTTATAATAATAATTATATGCCATCAACTCAATTCTAACCTATGCTTATCCTTTCCAGGGTTTTCTTATTAGAACATACACAGAAGTGGTTTGCCATTCCCTTCTTCTGGGGGTAGCTTGGGACTGTGTAGCTTGCCCAAAGCTACATAGGCTGGCTCTTCTGCCAAGATATACAGCGCGGAATCAAATTCCCAACCTCTGGCTTTGCTATCAGATATCTAAGCCAATGAACTATCCAGCTAGGTCATCATGCCTGCAAATTGCATGCTGACTTTCTTCTTTCCCTCAGTAAGATTTTGTGGAGCAGGATGACAAGGTGTGTGTGTGTGTGTGTGTGTGTGTGTGTGTGTGTGAGTGTGTGAGTGAGAGAGAGAGAGAGAGAGAGAGAGAGAGAGAGAGAGAGAGAGAGAGAGAGAGAGAGAGATTTAAAATAACTATGCCAACTTATTCTTTGGTCTAAGTTTAGTGCCCACTGTAATAACCATTACTAGCTTTTTGTGGCATATTCATATAAGGAACTGTTGCTCAAGGCTATTAAAGCAAGGAAGGCACTGCAAATGGTTGATATCTTAAGGGCTGCCACAGATGGAATCCATGTATTTACAAAGGGGCTTGCAGCGAATCAATACACATTCTCTTTGTTCCTACTGCGAATGCATTCTAAACCATGCAAGTCTAATGAGAGCTTTCACCTTTTGATAACAAGCAAAATGGCCAGGAAGTTTTCTGCTGTGATGAGTCCAGACACAAACCAACAAGTGATGCCCAGCATGTGATAAGTGTTTTGGGTTTGGTAAAACAATGAATGGACTTGGGTGGAGAGTTGGAAAGGAATGAAAGGAGTGCCAAGAGAGAACAGAGGAAATTTGAACCATTTGCTTTGGTGATCCTGTTTTTTTTACCATAATGTATATTTTATGTAAAACTTTAAGCTGTTTCAAAGTGTTTGACAAATCCATTAAGTTATTCATGGAGGAAAGGGCAGCTAAGCACATATTTTTCCTTCAGCTTCATGTATTGCTCTCAAGAGCAATTTTAGAGCCATGTGGCTCTTCAGTCTGCCCCCCTTTGAGACTCCTCTTCTGTGTTGCATTAGTTGCAGGCTCTGAGGTCATGAGAGATCCCCAGCTTGGAAAAGTTACTGTTTTGGACCACCATGCCCAGAAACCACAAGGCAGCATTGCTAATGTGGTCCAGAACAATATCCTTCTTAAGTCTGAAGAGATCTTACAATATCTTTGACCTAAATTAAATTGGTAGTCCCAACTTTTCATTTGTTATATCTTTGTCTTTCTTCCAGTGAGCTTAAAGCAGAATACACTCTTTGACCTACCTTTTCCTGCATTGTCTCTGGATTTTGTCAGCCTTTTGTTGACTATGCCAAGGTAGGCAAAGACAACAGGTGTCCAAAGCTTAGAAAAGTTACCTTTTTAGACTACAACTCTCAGGTTCCCCTAATCAACAAGGCCATTGGGAGTTCCAGTCCAAAAAGTTACTTTTCTTAAGGGATTTTTTGAAATGGTAGCCATGTTAGTCTGTGTTTCAAACATATCAGAGAGTAAACAAAAAAAAGATAAAACATGGGACTTTAAAGACCAACTGGTGTATTTTAATGTTATCTTTCCTTTTCTTAGGGAGACTACTAATAATGCACTAGGACAGGGGTCCTCAAACATGGATCTCCAGATGTTCTTGGGCTTCTGGTAATTGAAGTCCAAGAACACCTGGAGAGCCAAGTTTGAAGACCCCTGAACTAGGAAAATAAACCCTACCAGTCCCTTGAACAAGGTATTGTACTAGCCTTTGAACTTCTTGTTTCCTTTTGCAGGTTTCTAACATATTCCTACCTCCTGGCCTTCAATGCCTGGCTTCTGCTGGCCCCAATTACTTTGTGCTATGATTGGCAGGTGGGGAGCATCCCTTTGATTGAAACAATCTGGGATGTGAGGAATTTTGCCACAGTATTCTTGGCAGTAGTGATGCTGGTCCTTGGGCTCCATTGCATAGTAGAATTCAAGGTAACCAAACTCTTAATCCATGTTAAAGCTTGTGTTTGTGTTGTGTATTGATTATGTGGAATCTTTTATGTTTTGAATCCTGTGACTTTTCTGGTATTTGAGTTCATTAAGCCAACTCATTACCCAAATGACAATACTATTCTTCAGATGACAATTTAGCGCTTAAACTTGGTCATTAGTGTGGTAGCCAAATCCTTTGCCTAAATGCCAGAATGGAAATCTAGTTGCATTTTACTAAAAATGCTATTAGCACAGTGAGCTCAGTTGAAAACAATGAAAGCAGTGTATCTGAAGAGACCATACATAGTATATTTTTCTTTCTGCACAATCTATTCTGGGCTTGATTGGATGGGTGAAGAATTCAGGCTGGCAGAAGGTGATATTTGATCCAACCTATTTTATGTTATTATAAGAGTGACACCATCCTGATTCTCTTTCTAAAAGACCTCTTGTATCTGTGGGTGGATTAGAAATGAGGAAGCTAAGCTATTATCCCCCTTCCATTCAGTTCAAATATGACTGTGTCATTCAGAGCCAGCCCAGTCATGAAGCAAACAGAGAAATCTCCCTCATGAGATACATGATGGGACTTCAGAATCATGATAGATTGTTGAAGGACAAAGCTTTGAGTTTTATGTAGTTTGTGTTGTGCCCCATAAGCTAGCACAGAGCCCTCAAATTTCCTTAATACTGATGTTATTCGGTCATCAACATTGAAGTAACACTTAGTCTTCAGTTCAGTTGGGTTTTGTGTGTGAAACTGGAAGGAAGGGGAAAATCTTTACCTCAGGCAGCAACATTTCCAGAGCTGACCCTATGGTTATTGGTTCAGCAGTCAAAATACAAACAGGAAAGATTATTTCTGTGCAGGCCATTGGTATAAATCAGAGATTCTCAACCTGCGGCCCATGGGCCGGATGTGACCCCCCCCCCCACCGCCTCCACGACACTAGGAAGTGCCATGTAGTGGAGGAAGGGCAAAATGGCAGTCTGCCCGCTGAAGCTGTCTAAGGGAGCATGACCCGGCCCCTGGCTTAAAAAGGTTGAGAACTCCAGGTATAAAGTGACCCCCACATTTAACTTCAGTTATTTTCAACCATACTGTACCTAGAAACAAATTAATTTTTTGGTCTACAGCAATGGTTGCCAATTTTTTTCGGCCTTGCCCCACCTAAGCATCTCTAAAATCCTGATGCTCTCTCTCCCCATGTGACATATCATTTTATTATTCAAAAAGTGAATTATTCACACAGAGGAAACCTAAAAGGCCATTCACTGTTAATAACTCACTCTCAAATTGTCCCTCTAAAAATCAAATTGCCCGCTGTTTGACATGTGCCCCACATTGGGAACCATAGGTGTACAGGCCCAAGAATCTCCCCAGGTCAGCGATGGCGAACCTTTTAGAGACTGAGTGGCCAAACTGCAACCCAAAGCCCACTCTGTGCTGGGGGGAAGTAGGTGCGCTCCCATCGGGATGCTGGGCAGAAGGGTGGGGTGAACTCTGTGCTGGTGGAGGGAAGAAGCACTCCCATTGGGCTGCTGGGCAGAGGGGTGGGGCGAACTCTTTGCTGGGATGATGGCATGCAGGCCCCTCTGGCACACATGCCACAGGTTCACCACTATGGCTCTAGGTGGTTCTATGAGCTGTCATTGGAAAAGAAAACTTTTCTAAGCTCTGTTTTAAACTTATTCATCATAACTCCCTTCCCTCTAGCACAGGGGTTTGCAACCTTTTTGCACTGCAGGTCGGACCACACCCTCTCAGACAGCTGTACAGGCCAGAGGCATGGTTCCTCTCGCCGCTTCTGCCACTTCCGGCAGTGGGTCACTCATGGCTGTTTTCATTGCTTCCCGTAGCAGCGGGGGTGAGGGTGGTGTGTCTTCAGGCACTTCTGGCATGTTTTGGGTGCTTCTGGCGCGTTTTGGCTCCTTCTGGCAGCAGTGGGGTCCTCACCGTGGGCTGGATTAATTGTGCCATGGGCTGGACCTGGCCCATGGGCCGTAGGTTGCAAATCTCTGCTCTAGCAATTTGAAAATCATGGTGTGAAAATGTCTGGGGTCTCCCCTGTGTTTTTTAGATGGGTAAATTTTCCCACGGGACAAATTCTTTGTGGTTTGTTTTAATTTGTCCCCCACATAGCTGATTTGTTAGGTCTAGTAAACAATGATACAGTATAGTGTTTCTTTCTATTTGTTGGTGTTAGAGAAATATGTTTGCTGTAGATCATTGTGCGTGATTAACTTGGTGAGCAGTCTTAAAAGAAGAGTGTTGTACTGATTATTTCTGAGAAAGGTCGTCTCATCGAGGTTGAGGCCTGGGTTAATGTCACTAAGACCAAGGACTGTCTAATTAATTTTAATGGAAGACATGGATCCATTTGTGTGTAAAGGAATAAAGTATTGGCGTCACTTAAATAAATGAGTTAGTATTCTCAGACAGGAGTGTGTGTGTGTGTGTTTATCACCCAAAAGAATACGATAGCTTGAGGTTCCTGAATCTATATCCCTATATAGTTAGGGATAATCAGCTTCAGTGGTCTGGTAATTGTAGATTACTGCAGAATAAAATGTTTTATGCTGCTTTTGAAGATGGTTCAAAAGAAGCAGGTAATGAAGAATGTACCAGCCAGACTGATGATAAGTACTAGAACAAGTGTATAATATTTCTTCTTCCTGGCTATACTAGCTGCTAATATATTTCCAGGCCCATTTTAAAGAACTGCTTATCTTCTCTAAAACTTTATATGACTCCAGATCGCAGTACTGGCAGGAACACCTTTCCTGACATTAAGCTATCTGCAACTGAGACGCTGTGCCTCAGTTTACTCGTTGATCTGAATGGAGACTGAAGGCAGAAAGCCAGAAGAAAGTTGACAGTAGGAGGGACAGCTGTAAGGAGTAACAGTCTTTTAAGTGCAAGAGTATACTGCTGGAAGCCAAGGTCAGGATCATCAGGACTGTTTTACTCTTGATGATTGTACAGATGTTGAAAGCTGGAGAAGGCTGACATGAAAAATATATCAATTGCTTCAAAACAAGAAGTTGGAGGAGAGGATTACAGATGCAGTGGACCACCTCAAAGACCAATAACAGGTTCTAAGTCAAATCATGCCTTAGCTGTGACTAGAAGCTAAAATGAATTAATGGAGACAATTGCATTTTGGACATAACACAAGATAACAGGATCCAGCTGCAGATGACAATACTGTAATGTAAAAGAAACCACATCTTCCAGTTCTTAAGACCTGAGCAGGTCCCTTAATGGTAGGTCATTTTTAGGATGTTAATTCAGAGAGTATCCAGATGTCAGAAACGGGGTGATAATAATGACATTACTGCAAGGTGTATATCTCACTCAGAGGTAGGGAGAAGGGAAGGGCCATATATCGTTTCGTCCTACCATCCCCACTTGTGGAGTGTCCTCCCTGTTGAGACTTGTTTGTCCGAACATAGTTATCTTTCTTAAAGTCATCTGAAGACATTTCTTTGCTTCCATGCATTTGATGGGATGTGTTTGACTGATTCTTAAATAACAGGATTATACCAGTTAATTATCTCTGAATAATTAACTCTGAGGAAGTGCAACTTTATATTACAGATACATACATTATTTCTGTTGTTTCATTTTCAACTTTTTCTGCATTTTAACTCTTTGTGTGTATTATAACCTTTCATAAATATCTGTTCTGGGATTTTGCAAGGCTTCAAATGCATCTTTTAAATTAATTTTTTCTCTGAGTAATGCGAGTGTGCACGCATGTTCTATCTATTTCTTACATAAAGTAAAAAAAAAAATCTAAGGTAGTTCATAGTATTAACAGAAAGCAGAACATTTAGATGAAGTTAGTCACCATTTTTGCAAACACTCAGAGCCTGAACTTATTAATGAAACTCAGAGAAAGTTGTGAGGCGTTTGAATGTAATTGGGGGCTGTTTTATAATATTCTTGAGAGGCAAGCTAGGTAAAGTAATTTGACTAGCGGGTGGAGATATTGCAAGCTTCTGTTCTGAAACAAAGCACTGATTGTTCTTTGTTATGTATGCATGCTCATTGTACTGTAAGATAAGAATGTAACCACTCCAATTACAATGTATCTCAGCTGTAAAGGAACGCGAGCAAGCAGCCCATAGAGGGCAGCTGCGAGCGTTCAGTCTCACATGGTTCACATTGCTCAATCACGGACAGCCGCGGGAAAACCTTCCCCGCATTCAGCAGCAGGAGAAAAGAACTACTGAAGAGAGGCGTGGCTGGGCGAGGCCACGCCGGTAGCGGCCAATGAGCTACCGTGCTACAAGATTCAAATGTATAATGCTACTGTATATATAGAGATGTATCACCGCCATTACCTCATGCTCCACCGGAACATCATGCAATAAATCTGTGTTAAGCCAACCCTTCGGCTGTTCTGTTGTCTTTGGTCCCATACAGTAAACTGGCGACGAAGGTGGGATGATGGCTGCCCACGGGACCAAGACATGCGCCGGCTACGAGATCAGGAAGCCGGGAGACTTGGAGCTGTTTGAGATAGACTTCAATGGAGCGCTGGTGGAGCTCGAAGTCTCAGATGAGGACAAGAAGAGGGCCATCTTCGTCCGCATGCTCGGACACGAGACCAAGAGGACCTTGGTGGACCTGATCGCGCCGAGGAGGGTGAGCGACTTCAAAGCCAAAGAGCTCCTGGCGGTGTTGCGCACCCACCTCCGGCCCGCGATAGCGATGTTCCCCGCTCGGAGCGCGTTCTGGAGGTGAGTCCAGGCGCCAGGGGAATCGGTCGCTGAGTTCGCCGCGGCCCTGCGGCTGGCCGCTGGCCCATGCAAGTGGGAGACCCCAGAAGTCACCCTCCGAGACTGCCTGCTCTGCGGCCTGAGGGACACCGAGACTCAGCGCGCGCTGATGAGACAGGAGCCGCCTCCCACGTGGCAGCAAGTCCTCGACACGGCACAGGCCGCGGAAGCCACGACGGCCGGGGTGCAAGAGCTCCAGGACTGGCGCCCGAAACCCGCCAAGGCAGAGAGCTCGGTGCGCGCGGCCCGGCGAGTTTCGAACTCGTCCGCGGAGAGCGGCGACGATGAGGACGTCCGGAAGGTCCAGAAGGAAGGCCGGCGCTGCGACGGCTGCGGCGCCGCCCACGCCCGCGCCAGATGCCCGTTCCGCAAGGCCGAGTGCCACAACTGCGGCCGGCGCGGGCACATCGCCAAGGTCTGCCGAAAACGGCGCGAGGCCAAGAGGAGTTCCCCAGACCGCTCGGCGAGGCAGGACCGCACCACGAGGCCCAAGGACGGCACCCGGACCACGAGGAAGCGGGACGGAGTAGGGCGCATCTCCGACGACAGTGAGGACGACGCTCCGGTTTTCAGTGTATTCACAGAGCACCCCCGATATTTCGTTGAGGTAGTAATACAAGGGGCCCCTGTTAGGATGGAGGTGGGCTCGGGTTCTTCTTACTCTATCATTTCCCAGGGAGAGTTCCTAAAAATAGCCCCCCACGTGCGGCCCAAGCTCAAAGCGCTGAGGTCCACGCTGAAGGACGTGCAAGGGAACCGCATCCCGGTGTTGGGGGTTGGGAAGTTCCAGGTCCAGTTCAAAAAGCGCGCCGCAACGCTTCCCCTAGTCGTCCTCAAGGGAGGTAAATGCAGCCTCCTCGGGACTCAATGGTTCCAGCCCCTGGGGTTGTTCATTGGGGGGGTGCACGCCGTGGGAGTACACGCTGCCGGGACTGATCCAATACAGAGCGTGTGCGATGCGCACCCCGAGGTTTTCAAAAAGGGACTCGGAAAATTCAAGGGCCCCCCAGTGACTTTCGACCTGGACCCTGGAGTACGTCCAATCAGACTTAAACCGCGCAGAGTGCCTTTCGCACTAAAGGACAAAATAGAGGCGGAGTTGGACAAATTGGTGGGCCAGGGGATTCTTGTTCCTGTTGATTCTGCGGAGTGGGAAACTCCAATTGTAACAGCGCTCAAGGCCAACGGGGAGGTCCGCATATGTGCTGACTACAAGTGCACCATCAATAAGGCGATCCGCCCTAATGCGTATCCGGTGCCGGTAGTCAGCCACTTGTTGGCCAGGTTACACGGGGGGAGGTGTTTCGCTAAACTCGACCTGGCCCAAGCCTACCAGCAACTCCCGGTGACCCCCGCCGCAGCTGCTGCGCAGACCATAGTCACCCACAAAGGGGCGTTCCAGGTAACGCGCCTCCAATTCGGCGTGAATTCGGCGCCCGGGATCTTCCAGTCACTCGTGGAACGCCTCATGAAGGGGTTAGAGGGGGTGTTACCCTACTTTGATGACGTATTGATTACAGGGGGGAGCCGGGCCGAATTAGCAGAAAGGTTGGGAAAGGTCCTGGCAAAATTCGAAAAGGCGGGGTTGCGGTTGCGGAAAGACAAATGCGTTTTCTTCCCAACTGAGGTTGAGTTCCTAGGGTTCCGTGTTACTCCCGAGGGAATAAGGCCATCCCAATCCAAGGTGGCCGCCATCAAGAAGGCCCCTCGCCCCACCTCCAAGCCCGAGCTGCAGTCGTTCCTTGGGCTGCTCAACTTCTACCACTCCTTCCTTCCTCGGAAGGCAGCCGTGGCGGAACCGCTACACAAATTGTTAAAAAAGGACGAGGCATGGAAGTGGGGCGACGACCATGAGAAGGCTTTCAATGACCTGAAGCGACTCCTGGCATCAGATGCTGTACTGACCCACTTCAATCCCAAACGCCCAGTGGTCCTGATATGCGATGCATCCCCGGTGGGGGTGGGGGCGGTGTTATGCCACGTGCTGGAGAACGGGAGGGAGGCCCCGATAGCGTTCTACTCTAGGTCCTTGTCCCAAGCGGAGAGAAACTACGCCCAGACAGACAGGGAAGCACTAGCGATAATTGCGGGGACCAAGAAATTTCATGATTTTGTGTATGGCCGCCCCTTCACCATAGTGACCGACCATAAGCCCTTGCTAGGCATCTTCACCGCAGATAAGCCCACACCCCAAATCCTGTCCCCGAGAATGCTCAGGTGGGCCATTTTTCTCAACGCGTATCAGCACGCGTTGGTGTACCGGCCCGGGAAGGAGATCAGCCATGCGGATGCCCTGTCGAGGTCCCCCATTCCCCGGGATTGCTGCCACGTGGGCGAGGAAGAGAGGGACCACCAGGTCTTAATGATAGAGGTCCTAGACTCCCCCCCAGTAGTACCGGCCGACATCGCCAAAGCGACCGGTAAGGACAAAACGTTAGCTACAGTTTGCTCCTGGGTACAGAAAGGGTGGCCCGTGTCTTCCCCAGCAGCGGAATTCGACACATTTTTCAAAAAGAAATTAGAATTGTCCCTAGAGAGGGGTTGCCTTTTGTGGGGACAGCGGGTAGTGATCCCCACGTCCCTCCGGCCGAGGGTGCTTAAACTGCTGCACGTCAGCCACCCCGGGATCGTCCGCTCTAAGGCACTAGCCCGCAGTTACTTTTGGTGGCCCCAGCTAGACGCCGACATCGAGCACATGGTCGGCACTTGCGAAGCGTGCCAAAGCTCCAGGCCAGAAGAGGCTCGCTTGCCACATAGGGAGTGGGACGCAGCAAGGGGCCCCTGGTCCCGGGTTCACGTAGACTTTGCTGGCCCGTTCAGGGGAACACTTTTCCTCCTTGTGGTGGACGCGTTCTCCAAGTGGTTGGAGGTCATTCCAGTCTCGAGCACCTCCTCGGCCACAACAATTAAACAGTTACGGAGGGTCTTTTCCACGTTCGGTTTACCCGACACCCTCGTCAGCGATAACGCTAGCTGTTTCACGTCCGCCGAGTTCAGGGCATTCATGGATCTCAACGCCATTCGGCACATCACCTCCGCCCCTTTCCACCCGGCCACCAACGGCCAAGTAGAGCGCCTCGTGCGCACCACTAAGGACGCGCTGCGGCGCATGGGCCCCGGAGATCTTAACTTACAACTGTGCCAATTCCTGCTAAGGTACAGGGTCACCCCATTGGCGTCAGGGTACTCCCCCGCAGAGCTGTTAATGCGCAGGAAGCTGGCCACGGTAATCTCCAAGCTAGACCCCACGAGAGTAGAGAACAAAGGGCGGAACGTAGGGGTGGAACCCGCAAAGAGTTTCAGCGTAGGCGCCCCGGTGCATTGCAGGAACTACGCCAACGCGGGGCCAGCCTGGGTGCCGGGCACTGTAATAGAACAAACCGGCCCCGTTTCATACCGCGTGGAGACCAATACAGGCCTCCTGTGGAGGCGGCACGCGGATCAACTCAGGCGCAGGATCCCCGGAGAGCAGGACGAAGACGAACATAGCCACGAATCAGCGTTAGGGTACTCCCCCACCCGCTTAGCCCAAGGGGGAGAAAAAGGGGGACATGGGTCCCCACCAAGGGGGGAGGAAAGGGAATCGATCCTCAGAGATCTTTTGCGGGAGTTTGCGGCGGAAAGGAAGAGCCCCGATCTCACACACAGCCCCCGGAAGCGTCCCCAAAACACAGATTCCCCAAGAAGTTTAGACCTTGATTTACAGTACCAGGGGGAGTTAGCGGAGTGGTCCCCCACCCGTCCTAGCGAAAAGAGGGGTTTCAGTTCAGCCCCTGGTACTTCCAGTCCCAGTAGCCCCTGTGAGTTAGAATGCAACATAGCACCAATTTCCCGGAGACCGACACCCCCAAGACAGGAGGCGACGGCGAGTCCGCCCACCACAGTCTCAAGGTCCCCCGAGCGGGGAACAGAAGGTAGCAGAACCACAAGGGCATCCTCATCGGTCCCGCGGTTCACAATAGGAGGGTCCCCGGGGTCCGAGAGCAACAGGCAGGGGTTCACGTCCCAGCTGTTCATTCCATTCCCATCCCCCAGCGCAAGGCAGGCACGGACGCCCCACAGAGCCACTAACGAATCCCCGTTTCCCGTTGCAGGACAAGCACCCACGGAGTCAGGGATCACAGGCTCTCCGGTACTAGGTCAGGCGCAAGCACGCCCCAAGTGCACGTGCGGCAAGCCACAATGGTTGCGGGACTTCGTCCCATCCTAGGGGGGAGGGATGTTATGTATGCATGCTCATTGTACTGTAAGATAAGAATGTAACCACTCCAATTACAATGTATCTCAGCTGTAAAGGAACGCGAGCAAGCAGCCCATAGAGGGCAGCTGCGAGCGTTCAGTCTCACATGGTTCACATTGCTCAATCACGGACAGCCGCGGGAAAACCTTCCCCGCATTCAGCAGCAGGAGAAAAGAACTACTGAAGAGAGGCGTGGCTGGGCGAGGCCACGCCGGTAGCGGCCAATGAGCTACCGTGCTACAAGATTCAAATGTATAATGCTACTGTATATATAGAGATGTATCACCGCCATTACCTCATGCTCCACCGGAACATCATGCAATAAATCTGTGTTAAGCCAACCCTTCGGCTGTTCTGTTGTCTTTGGTCCCATACAGTAAATTCTTAGAGCTGCCTTTTGCTTTTAAAATAAATTATTCTGTCAGCAGTTGCTGTCCCGGAAATGTAAAAAAAGATGTGTTTCATTTTCTTGCTCTGAATACCAAGAATGCCTAAGGACGCTGGCACTACCTTAAACAACTGATTGATCAGAAGCAAAACAGATGGTTCCGACAAAGACAGCAAAACATTCCTTTATCTCTCTTAATCAGTGTCTCTTATTCTTCAAGCATTGAACAGATGTACACCCCTAAACTACAATGCAGAAAAAAACGTTTAAAAAATCTTAAAAACTAGTTTCCAAGAAATATATAACAGGTGGGTACATTTCTATACAGTATGTGGAAAGAAAGAGAACAAGAAAAGCAAGCAAACAAAAAAGACCAGGAGGAATATGTGAGGGAGAAAAAAAGAAAGCGGGAATAAAAATAAGCCCGGAGAGTATGATAGACAAGGAAAATGGGTACGACTTCATTCCTTTTTGCTCATAGTCTGTTCCCAAAAAGCCAATGGGGCTGCGGTGACTCAGTGGTTAAGAAGCTCGCCTTGTTAGCTGGAAGGCCGGCATGTCAGCAGTTTGAGACCCAGGTACTGCATGACAGATTGAGTGCCCATCTCTGTCCTAGCTCCTACCAGCCTAGCAGTTAAAAAGCAAGACATTGCAAGTACTGTAGATAAATAGGTACTGTTGTTCCATGTGCTCCAGTGTCTAGTTATGACTACCATATGATGATGAAAATGTCTGCTGGTGCAGATAGCGCTGGCTCCTTGGCTGTAAGTGGAAATGAGCACTACCTACTAGAGTCAGATATGGCTGGCTTTCCAGTAAGGGAGATCTTTAATTGATGTGAAATAGTTTGCATCTCTGAAAGGAGAAAGCCAGCAAGGACTGACATGACTGTGAGGAAAGACGGATTAGGACTCTAGGATGGAAACACTTCATATACCTAAACTGAAGAACTGGGAATGTACGTAAACCATAGCCCTAATTATGGATGGATCCATTCAACCCTTGGTCTCATTCAGAACTTTGAAAAATGTACATATTTGAACTATAGCTCCTGGAGTTCCACAAACCAATACTGTGAAGGAAGAGGTCTTATGATTCTGAATTTTCAAATCTTGGCTGGTGGCTGCTACTCGTATCCGAGCACACATTTTCCCTGAAGGTTATTTTCTCAGCTGGTGGATGTATGTCTGTATGGTAATCATAATTTCTGGCTTTTTTGTCCACTTCCCAGTTGGGTTTTGTTATACCTGGTCGGTGACAGTGAAGGATTCCTTTCCAGCATAGATGGCAACTTTTTGTTTGGATCATAGACAGACTCTATGGTCTGTATTATAATGTGTCTCTTAAGTTGAGAAATCTGTTTTGAGGGATCTGGACCCTTTTGGATCTAGGAATGGTTTCTTCTATGTGTAATTATTACAGACCACCAAGAGACTTTGCAGTTAAGTCATTGTATAACTTAGCAAATAAATTAATAAAAATTGAACTATCATAATAAAGCATGTTTACTATGTTGCTTAGATTTTAGAGATGCACCATCTGGATACATGCTTGTTCTCTTGGGTGCAGAGTTGGAAGATATATTACACGGAATATAATTACAGAATATGTCTACTGGGTTGACTCTTTTGTTGTGAATGAATTTTTAAGTGAGACTCATTTGTTGTTGGCTCTGGTGATTTGGATAATTGCATTATTGGAATGCATGCACAATGCTGATAAAGAGCATTTTAAACTATGAAGTTTGCTGGCCTAGTTTTGCTTGAGAGATAGTCCATATTTATAATTTGCCAGGAACATAGGTTGATGGCTTTGAGAGGGGTTCTCCTTCCTTCTTTCCTTCTCTGGTTTTGCTTATTCTCCTCTTGGCATGGGTCCATGTGGCATTTTACTGGTGAGAATACAGCCTAGAATGCAAAAGCAGCTCTCAAGTATACTGTAGCTTGTTTCCATGTTTCACAGAATGAGCAGGGATTTTGTTCCTTAGTGCTCCCTTGGTCTTTTTCTGGTGCATAGGTCATAGATCCTGCCAGAGGCATACCTGTCAAGTTTTGGACTTGAAAATAATGGAAATTTTGGGCATGCCCCCACCTGGCCACGTCCCCACTTCCCCACAATCCAGGCACTTCCAAGATCCTAGAAGAGGAGAAGTGTTGGGCTCCTGCGGGTGGAAGAGGAAGCATCACCTAGGCACTTTAGCACCACTGCTGCTCCTCATGGGGAGCAATGTAGTAGGCCAGCCCCAACAGGCCAGCTTCAGCTGCAGAGGAAGATATAAATACTGTAATAATTCTATTTTAAATTTTAGCAGTGGTGCTAAGGTGAGTGCCTAGGTGGTGCTTCCTCATCCACCCGGGGAAACCCAACACTCCTGCTCCCTTGGCTTTGTTGTTGGCCAAAATAAATCTTCCTAACACATCCACAGCCTAAAATGAATAAACGAAAAGAGGTTAGGATGCAACATGAAAACAAGATACCCTTTGAAAACTAAATGTTATATATCCAGATATTGGAAAGTTAGCAAGTCAAGTTGTCTGATGAAGGGAAATTCTCCTGAAAGAGTCTGCATACCGGTTGACTTTCACAATGTATTGGACTTGTTGTATTGCTCTACTGGAAGATTCTGAATATATTAACTACAAGATTAATTCAATATACTACTTAAGAATAAAACATTATATTATATTACCTATTACTACATATTCAAGCCTCAAACGGATTTCCTATCTTTGAACATTGCCACTCCGTTTGGCCACTTCTGTGTACCTGTGCTTTTGCAAAATAAATCTTCATCAGAATGTGTGGGGCTGTGGTGGCTCAGTGGTTAAGAAGCTCACCTTGCTAGCTGGAAGGCTGGCAAGTCGGCAGCTTGAAACCCGGGTACTGCATGATGGATTGAGTGCCCATCTCTGTTCCAGCTCTTGGGGACATGAAAGGAGTCTCATTTAGGCATTCCCTGGGCGGAGTTATTCCAGGAAAAATCCTTTCAATCCAGAATAATTTTTAACATGAAATTATTATCAGAACATGTTTCTGGTAGTAATCAGCAGACCAGTAATGAGATGGATTCTGTTATTCTCTCCACATTCACACAGTGTGATGTTGTCTTCCAGCAACCACCACTTGAGCATGTTGGCCTTGCATTTTGGGACTCTGACCCCCAGCCTATTCAGGGTCCTCAGCCATATCCTCCTTTAATGTTATTCCTTGTTCAGTGAGCTCCTTCCTCCATCTTCTCATTTAACTTTGCTCTTCCATACCCTCAAGTGTGTTTGTTCTTGCCATAAAGCTCTTCCTGGATCTGAGCTGGTGGACTTGGGGCACATATCCATTCAGAGGATGTTGAAGGTCTCTTGCTTAGTTTTCTCAGCGTCTGCTGCTGCTTCTCTTAGTGATCTTAGGTGGATCAGTACCAACAAGAGGGTATATTCTCTCAACTGGTGTAGGTTTGAGGCATCCTTTGCCTATACACTTTACTTCATTAACAGTGCTATCAACTTGTTTTGCGAGTGTAGATGTGCTCAATACTGGAGCAGCATACTCTGCCACCCATAAAAGTTTATTTATTTATTTATTAAATTTATACCCTGCCTTACTCGATGCAAGCATGACTCAAGGTGGCATACAGACAAAAATAAATACAATATACAGATATAATGCACAATATACAGCAATCCATGAAAATACAATCAAGCAGAATTACAACAAAGTAGAACAACAATACAATTAAAAAAATACAGTTCGGGGAGGGGCAACGGGTCTCGGCGGCGGCGGCAACAGCATTGGCTTTGGTGTCTTCTTATAGCCCCCTGAGCAGGCAGAGCTCCAGGGGGCGGGGAAGGCGCCGGTCACACCTGCCTCCCATCCCCAAGCTGGTGGCGTGGGCTCAGGAAGAGGCAACGGGTTCTAGCGGCGGCAGCCGCAGCAGCATCTTCGGTGTCTTCTTATAGCCCCCCCAAGCAGGCAGAGCTTCAGGGGGGCGGGGAAGGAAGTTTCATTACACAACATTACCTGAGTTCAAGAGTACAGTATTTATGCACACACCTTTAGCAATTGTTGTACTTGTATCTGAATTGATATTATCGGGAAGAGAAGGGAATAATCCATCTCTTTTTAAATTGCACCCTGATGGATGAAGTGGAGATTAAAATCAGTTAAAGAATAATTTGTAACATGACTGAAGTAAATTCCATTAAGTTCACTGGAGCATAATACCAGGTAAGGGGAAACAGAGCTATAACATTAATTAATTATATTCACATAGTATGCATGACCTGTTAATGATAGGAATCACTTAGTTCAGTGTTGTATCATCAATATTTTTTTAAAAGGGAAGAAAGGGTGGAGGAAGGAGAGAGCTGAAAGGGGAGAAGGTAGGTTTTATGAGAGTAGGAGGAATCCATGTGAAAACTACACCAATTGGAAGGTGCTGTGTGAATTCTTGCCATGGAGACAATTACCGTATATACTCGAGCATAAATCGGGTTTTTTAGCCCCCAAAATGAGGTCCAAAAATGGGACTCAACTTATACTCAGGTCAACATGAACACTTAAAACATACCCACTCAAATATCTAAATTAATTAATTTTATCATATTTTCATGTATTTTAATTATTGAAACTCACTACCAGCTGCTGCATTTTCCACCCCTGACTTAAACTTGGGTCAATCTATTTTCCTAGTTTTAGATGTCCAAATTAGGTACCTCAATTTATATTTGGGATGATTTATAGTCGAGTATATACTGGTAACAGGTTTGCAAAGTTTTTTTAGCTGCATAGGATATTTTTGGTAAATTTTATGTTTTCTAGTGTGCTGAATCAAAAAATGACCTCGATTCCCCCCTCGCTAGTTTTTTCATAAAATATGAGGGTTTTGCATTAAAAAGCATAAGAGTGATGAGAAAATCACTATTTTATTACAATGAACTAAACATATTATTTCTTATAATTAAACAATCGATTTCTTCATAATATATACTTAACATTCCGTGTTAACTCTTTTTGTCTGTGTCACCTTCTCTTTTATGTTCCTCCAAACACGCTTTCACTTTCCATTTTCTGTTTCCTGTTTGAGCATCCAACAGTAGTCAGCTAGCATATTGACGTTCCATCTTCCTTGGTAGCGTCTCTCGATATCACGGACATCCTGGTGAAATCTTTTACCTTGCTCTTCACTGTAGGCTCCCATGTTTTCAGGATAATAGTCGACATGGGAGTGTACGAAATGAACTTCTAAGCTTATCTTGCATCCTTGAACTCTATACGCATTCAGCATGTGTTGTGCAATGGTTTTGTAGTGAGGGTCTTTAGTATTCCCTAAAAACATGTGAACTACATCTTTGAAAGAGTCCCAAGCTTCCTTTTCCTTTTCTCCCATTGTTCCTAAAAAGAGGGGATCGGATAACAGTTTTCGTATGTCGGGGCCAGTAAAAACTCCCTCTTTCAACTTGGCTTCAGACAGTTTTGGGAACTTGGAACACAGATATCTGAAACATTCCCCATCTTTTGGCAGTGATTTAACAAACTGCTTCATAAGCCCTAATTTGATATGAAGAGGTGGCAATAAAACCTTTTCTGTTGGAACCAAGGTTGTATTAATGACATCCCCCCCCCCCCGGGGGATTAAGGTGTCTCGAAGTGGCCAGTCAGTTTTTATCAAATGGATGTCTCTGGCTTGACTGTCCCACAAACATAGGTAGCAGGGATATTTTGTATAACCTGCCTGCTGGCCTAACAACATGGTTAGTATTTTAAAGTCTCCACAAATCATCCAGCGATGTTCTTGATATTTGATTTTGTCAAGAATCACAGTTAAATCATTATAATTTTCATCTAAATGCACCGAGTGCCCTATAGGAAGTGATGCAAATGTATTTTCATTATGCAGCAAGACTCCTTTACTTCATGTTGTTCTTCATGCTATGACAAAAATAATTAGACCTATGAATCTAGGGAAATAGTGGGGGGGAAATCCCTGTTATTCACCACCTTTTACTTATGAATTCTTCCTACATCAAATATACAACAGAGCACTTACCTTGGGGTTTGCTTTAGCCCAGTGTTTCCCAAACTTTAGTTTGTGGACTTCAATTCCCAGAAGCCTAAGTCTATTCCCAAAGCACTGGTCAGCCAGTGTACTTACTTAGGCTTCTCGGAACTGAAGTCCTTCATGGGGCGTATGACCCACTTTGGGAACCACTGCTTTAGCCCAATCTGCAACTGTGTAGCATTCTCCTATGGGGATAAATGTGTTATATCTTGCTCCCCACCATATATAGTTCTTGTCATGTGTGGTCTCAGAAGTATGTGAAATCATTCTTATTTTGCCAGGCATATGGGAAATAGCTAGAAGAATCCTGCTGCACTGTTGTGTTTGCTGCTGGATTGGTTTATATTTGTTTATATTACATGTGTGGAATGAACACCTCTATTGAATGATGACTTTGAAGTGTTATAAACTCATAAATTTGCATCTGTTAAACACTGACTAAGGCCGTCATTAAAACAAAAACTACAAAAGTTACTAGACTACAAAAACTACAGATTTACCTCCCTAGAAGACCCTGCTAGCTTAGGATTTCAATGTCCATCCTCTGTAGTGACGTGAATGAGAAGCTGGTAGATGAACAGATCCTCTTTCAAACTTGTGTTTTTGTGTTGACCATGGAAGAAGAGATTTTCCTGTCTCTGTGAATAGCATGGAAGTCAGGCAGAGTGTCAGAATCTTTGCCAGTTAGTCCTACTTGGATAAAATTACAGGTTATTCCTAGGCTACCAAGAGAGTGTTTAAACATAAAACTGGTCCACATGCTTTTCAAAATCTTTGTAGTCTTTGTATCTAGAGCAGGGGAACCCAACCTTTTTTTGGCCATGCCCCACCTAAGAATCTCTAAAATCCACCCCACACCCTGACATATATTTCTTATTATACAAAAAGTGAATTATTAATGTGTAGGAAGACTAAAAGGCCATTCTTTTTCTTTATACATGCCAAATGCACCACCAGCATATAACATACAAAGTTAAAATTAACACATTTAAAAACAAAATAGAATTAAAAAGGGGCTAGATGACAGCTGCCCGATATCGGGCCACATCAACAGCATTTCCTCTTGCCAACAGAAGATCCTCCTCAGTGCACGTTGAGGGACTTCGTGTGCATTGTATCATATGGGAGATTGGTTGTACATCTCTGCATTCACACAGGCTGTCATCTACAGGGAAACCCCACTTTCTCAGATTAGTTCTTGATCTTCCTGCCCCTGTAGTCTATTTAAAGCTTTCCACACAGGCCATTAACCCAATGGTCTAAACAAGCTTCCAAACAACATGGCATCCATGAAAGATAAAAATAAAAGAAGGAAGAAATCACTCATTCTCGAATTGCCCCCCCCCCCAAAAAAAATCGAATGCCCCCTCCCAGTGGGACGTGTGCCCCACATCGGTAACCACAGATCTACAGGCTTTGTGTAGCTAGCTGCAATTGATGGTTCACTTATAAGCTTCTGTAATCTGGTAGAGGTCAAAATGGGCAAGCTTTTTTGAAACACATTACTCTTTTCTCTGTCCACCTCTTGCTTTTCCAAGCAGTTCTTGTTGTTTGATGTCAAAGGCATTACAAAGGCAAACTGGGCCGTTTATTGAAGTCTGGCTTGTTACTCCCCAGAAAACTGCATTCATTTTCATGAAAGATCCATTTTGAATAAATCCTCCTTTAACTTTCCTGAGGGTGTGTTTGATTTCCTGACACCTCTGCTAAAATATATATTGATGTTCTTGATGCTTCAGCCGTGAGATTTTCTGGGTGTCTTGAGTTATTATATGCTTGAGGAAAGAAGGGCAATAAGTCAAAAAACACAGACTGGCTAAAAGGGATAAATCCTTCCTTCACTTCTAGCATAAGCTATGTGTATAGTATTTTTTTTAAAAAAATGACTTAAAGGAGAGTAGGAAATATAAGAAGATTAGCAAGCTTTTAAAATTGTAAGGTGTGACTCTAAGGATTCGTAAATCATGGACCAGACACAGGCTTGTAATGGGGCTTCTGTCCTAAAGAATGGGTGGTAAATTCTGGATTTATCACCCATCCTTAGGAAGCAGGAGTAGGCAGTGTGTTTCTTTAACTGTTTTGTACTATCTCCCAGGCTTAGCAGTTTAGCTAGTGATCAGTAACATTGGTAGTTGTAATAAAAAAGTCTAGAGATTACCAGGTTGCCTTCCTTTAAATTAAATGATATTTATAGGAGGACTTGTGTTGAACCAGTCCTTTGAGTTCATGTATGTTGTGTATGTTCATGTATGTCAGCATTCCGTGCACTCAGGTGTCTAGGCATGCCTGCCACATGTCCACGGAAATGTCTGCAGACGCAGACATGGCTGGCTCTTTGGCTAATAAACAGAGATGGGCATTGAACCCTAGAGTTGGATACAACTGGCTTTCCAGGAAGGGTGACCTTTACCTATGACATGGCTTCTCAGGCCAGTACAAATGCTTACCATAACTCTGGAATATTTTATCTTAAAAAGGTTGCAAAAAACTAAATTTCTAGTTGCAGTGAAACCCTCAAAATGTGCTCTTTTGAAACACAGGAGGAGGCTATGTGATGTGGCTTTGCCTATTTATTCTCCAGACCAAATATATCCAGGGAAAAGTGGTGTGTGTGCGTATGAGAAGGGCAACATGAGGTGTTATCTTTATCATAATCATGCAATCTCTGTGGATGCAGTTGGAATGAGCTTCCAGCTTATAGGTTACTTTCTGAAGCGTTTTCAGAATATGAAATGAATATTTCTGCTGCTTAGAAGAGTTTAAACAACTATAGGTCATGTACAAATCACACAGAGTGGTTGAGACTACAGGTATGAGCTATTGTAGAAGAGCTTGATAATAACTCATTAAACTTATGTCACTACAGACTACTTTTAAAATAACAAGCAACAATGTCATTACTTTAATTTTTAAAATCAGAAATGAAATAGACATTATAAGTGTTTTTCCATTGTGAGTAACATCTTCCCATTAACGTAACAGTGTTAGTTTGGGAGACATTCTGATGGACCATTTCATTTATTTTTTATGTAATGAGTACCATACTATTCATAAAAGATACGTGTTTCTGTTTCTACCGTGTTTCCCCGATTATAGGACCTCCTCCCATAATAAGACACCCCTCCTTTTCCCCCTGCCTTTGAAATATAAGGCCCCACCCAAAAATAAGACCTCCTTACCTCTTGCCCGGCTCCAGACGGAGGCCACGCGGCCGTGGCGGTAGCTGGCCTTCCTTCCCGCCGCGGCCCAGCTCCTCACCCCTGGCTGGGGATGTGGTCTCTGGGTCTGGGCGGCCCACACCTGGCTCCGGACGTAGGCCACGCAGCCACGGCGGTAGCTGACCTTCCTTCCCGCCGCGGCCCAGCTCCTCACCCCCGGCTGGGGGTGTGGTCTCTGGGTCTGGGCGGCCCACGCCTGTCTCCAGACAGAGGCTACGCGGCCGCGGCGGTAGCTGGCCTTCCTTCCCGCAACGGCCCAGATCCTTCTCACCCCGGCTGGACCTGGAGACCACACCCCCAGTCGGGGGTGAGGAGGAGCTGGGCCGCGGTGGGAAGGAAGGCCAGCTACCTCCGCGGCCATGGTCCGGAGCCGGACGGGGGCCGCCCGGTCCCAGAGACCACACCCCCAGCCGGGGGTGAGGAGGAGCTGGGCCGTGGTGGGAAGGAAGGTCAGCTACATCCGCGGCCGCGTGGCCTCCGACCACACCCCCAGCTGGGAAAAATAAGACATCCCCGAAAATAAGACCTTGTGCTAATTTTAGAATTTTAAAAAATATAAGACAGTGTCTTATATTCGGGGAAACACGGTAAGTAACAGTTAAAGGCAGTTAGATAAAGTGGAAAGAGATCTCATCTTGCGTCAGACTACATACAACACACATTATCTATAACCAGTCTCACAGTGGGCTGGTTTAATGGGATGTATACTCCAGCACATATACACAAAGGGAGCCAGTTTTGTGAAGGCTGCAACACAGTAATTGGAGATTTTATTTTTACTTTTCTACCCAAAGTCCTTGTGTTTGTGGAAGCCAGTATCTCTTGATTTTTCTGTAACTCGTTTTTCTCTTTATTGTTCTACCCTTTTATTTGTTTAATAAATTAATTTTTTAAAAGCCAGTTTTGAGTCTTTGGGTTCACTGAGTACTCTGAGGTAAATAAATCAGGACTTGACTCCAAGACTTAGCCCCAGACTATTGGGGAGCATGTGACTGTTTGGATCAGGTACCCAAAAGGTGTAGATATGCGAAACCTCCTCCCCGTCCCAGAAAAGGGCTGTGGTTGTAGCCTAGTCTTCTATCCTTTCAAACCCAATATATTATGTATCTTTGCCTAGAATTGCTGCTCATTCTTTCCTTTGAGAGCATCTCTTTGTGTCATTTTGTTCTTCATGTTAAAGCAGTTTAGTTTCTTAAAATGAAAAGGCTTAAAGGCCATGGTGGGAGAGAGAGAGTTTTACTAGTTCCAATTTGTCTTTCCAGTTTTGTATCCAAATACTTCTTTTATGTCATTGTCTTCATTTTTGTAAAGCAAAAATACAATTAAAATTTGTAGGGCTTAAGGTTGATAAAGTCAAACCAATTCTTCACTTAACTCCTAGGAGTAGAAAGAAGAAAAAGTATGCAGCCAGCTGTGAAGATTAGGTTCTGATTAATAAATGTACAGTTGTGTGGATGTCCCGAAGAGGATATAAAGATGATGAAAGATCACAATATGCAGTTTTCATAGTTGTTAGCATTTCTTTTCTGCCCTTGTGTTCGAACACTGAATGGATATAAGGAATATCTTCCTCCCAGGTAACCTGAAGGCTCTCCCCCAGTATCGCCAACCAAGGTTAACTATAGATAATGAAAAATCTGTTAGTGCATAGGTCTTTGCTTTCAGCACTTTTTAAACTGGGGAACGATGGGTTGTTATGCAGCAGAAATGTTGAGCTTCAGGGCTTGGGGGCAAAACCGGCCATATTGGGTACGGGTCTCCCAAATAGCTACACCCCCCAAAATGTAGGAAACCTCTTGGCAACTCACTGATAGCAGAGAAAAGGCTTTTCTAGGGAAATGCTGTGTTTTTCTAATGCTAATTTGTAATGATTTTAATAGTGAGGTTTTAAATGATTTTAACTGTATTAGTTTTTAATATGAAAACTGATTTAATTATGTTTATATATAATGTATTGTTTTTATGGTTATCTATTTTTAATTATTACTGTAAAAATAACATACTGCCTTTTTTTCTGGGATGTAAATCAGTCAGACAGACCAGATGCAGGGAAAGTAGGACTAATTATTAATGCAGTGTTTGGGTTGAATTGCAGTGTTGATTCACCAGAGATCTTTAGCCTAGGTAGCCAATGTCATGCTAAAATTGCTTTGGCTAAGCGACAGTTCCTGGAATTCATTCATCAGGAGATACTGTGACCATTTAAATTATAAAAAATGCAGGAGGAAGGCAATACCTTTATTGGGCCACTCAAAAATTAAAATTAAAACGTTGCAAGCTTTCGAGATCCAAAATCTCTTCATCAGGCATGGCAGGATGTTTTGCTAGGTACATATCTTAGAAATGCATGTTGAACAACAGTGAAAATCCTCTTTGTATTATCACCCCATCCCCACAGGAAGCTAGGCGTTTGCTCCTCTCCACATTTGGCCATTTAAATCTGTTTTAAAATAGGTTTATGTTTGAGCAGCAGAAAGCTCAGATACATTAACTGAACTGTTGTCTATGTAATTTCCTCGTCTTCCTTCGAAGTAAGAGGTAAGAAGGTATGAAAAGCTCAGAAACTGTTTAATGGAAAGAGATTGGTTAGAGATCCAGTGTGGTGTAATAGCCGGAGGATTGGGCTACAACTTGAAGACCTTGGTTCAAGTTGCCACTTGCCCATGAAACTCACTTGTTGATCTTGGGTTAGTTGCAGTCTCACAGCCTTTCCTACTTTACAATGCTTTGGTAGGGATGAATTGGAGGAGAACCATTTATGCTACCTTGAGCTGGCAGGAAGGAAAGCAAAATATAAATACTGTACTAGTAATGGATGAATGAATGGTTTCCAACTTGGGAAACTGTTGTATGTTAGTTCAACTTTGCACTGGAATAGGCACACATATATCTGAGTAGTTATGCACAAATGTGAGCTGTGCTTTGTATGGTTGGTTGGAGATTATCTAAATAGGCAAGAACTATATCTCACTGTGTCTGCTGTGCTTTGATCCTATCCTGTGTGCTTCATTCTACCCATTGCAGGAGTATGGTTTTCTTAAAATCAAATTCAGCCGATGGGCTGGAGAAGATGCCCTTAATTATTTTTTAATTATGCCTTTAATTATTTTTTAAATTTTAATTTAAAATTATATATTCTTTAAAAATTAACAAAAATGTATAGGATTTGGTATTTGGTTAAGATACATGTGCTGCAGGTAAAGTGTGCATCTTTTATATCTACTTGTCTACATGTGCATTTAAGAAGAATGTGTAGGTGTGTTTTCGTTTCACTGAAAATTAGTAAGGGAGTATTTCTTACTGTTTGAGAACTATAAAATGCTCTTGCACACTGTAAACTGTAAATTGGCCATAAAAATAACACCTTGCAGTTTCTGGTTTCTATTGTCATAGCAATTTGTTGTCACATCTACTTAGCTTTATTGGGCATCAAATAAGAATGTTTGCTGCTGTAGGTAGAAGGGAGTTCTCAAAGGAGAGCCTAAATGTTGCAAAAAATAATAATAAGAAATTGCTGAACAAATTATCAGTATCAGCAGACTTTGCAAATTGCAAGGAAACTTGCAGCTGCTGGAATTTTGTCTTTTGGATTAGTGTTAAGGCAGTCATGAACTGTGCTTGTTGGGAAATTATCAGAGAACATTAAAAAGAACTGGTTAATGTTCTAGTCTAGTTATGGGTAAGGCAATTGGGTGTCTTCTCTGGGCATTTCAGATTTTATGCATGAGTATAGAACAGTGTTTCCCAACCTTTGGCTTTTGGACTTCAATTCCCAGAAGTCTAAGTCAATTCCCCAAAGCACTGATCAGCCAATGTACTGACTTAGGTTTCTGGGAATTGAAGTTCCCCTGTGAGGTGTGGGCCCCACGTTGGGAACTACTGATATAGAACATTATAGTAATTTTACTTCCTGCCATTAATTATTTTTAAATTTTAATTTAAAATAATATTTTTCTTTAAAAATTAACAAAAAAAATATTATAACTAAATTACTCTTCCCTTAATCATACCTTAAGATACTAAAGGTAGAACAAAATATTGGTTCAAGTTGGACCATACTGTCCCATACCTCTTCTGTACAGCCCAGCTTGGGAAGCAAACTCAAACTTGTCTTGGCAAACTCTTTGCCCCAAATGATGACATGTGGGCATTGGGCATGACATAAAAAATCTCACACGAGTAAGTCTAAATCACACTGTCAAGTTCTGCAAAATCTTAATGGTTGACTTAGATACCACTTGGATTTTGCATGTAAGTCTCTTGTGGCAGAGCAATGGCTATTACTGTACAGTAAAACGCTGTTTTATGAGAAAAGTCCATTCCTTAACTTGATTTCCGCCCTGAAAAATGAGGCATTCCAATAAGAATGCATTGGGGGGACCCGTTCCCGACCCCCAAATAATAATAATAATAATAATAATAATAATAATAATAATAATAATAATAATAATAAACACTCTAACTCCTCTCCAGACCACTCTACTGCCGCCCACAGGGCCCAGAATGGATGTGGGTGGTCTTTTATAGCCCACCAGGTGCAATGCACTCTGGGAAATCACTATCTGTAAAATGGTTTTTTTCTGTAAAACAGGACACGTTTTCACAAAAAAAAACCTTCTGTAAAACATGGTTTCTGTAAAATGAGGTTTCTGTAAAATGGGGTTTTACTGTACTTGTTTCCTGATGGCTTGTGATTTAACAGTAAGCTGTAGTTAATATACACTGGGTAAAATCCTGTTTCTTAGCATAGAAAGTCAAAGTTAGTGTAGTCCCAATAATCAGTGGAAATTGTAGAATAGTTGACTCACCAAATTCCTGCTGATTCAGTGGGTCTGCTCTTGTTGTGACTTACTATGCTAAGCAACAGGATTTCAGTTATTTTCCACAAGGCAGCTTCAAATGATGCTTGATATATTTGATTGGTAGTCCCTCTCAAATTGTGGGGTACAAGCTGGTGTAGGTTCAAACAGAATGCAATAATGGTTTGATTTTATGACTGATCTCACCTGGTAGAGACACAGAGAATGAGCAGGCACATTGCTCAAATGCTTTAATAACAAAGAACTGAGCATTCATACATACTGGGACCATAATATAAATAGATATTGTTGACTGAGAACTAGTTCTTTAGTGATGTGATTTTGCCTGAATTTGGCATTCTTTTCACTCATGTGTGTCTAATTATTGTTTTGTTGCAGAAACTGGAACACAGAGAAGTTTTAGTTGGCCTGTTGTTCCTGGTTTTCCCCTTCATACCAGCTAGCAACCTCTTCTTCAGGGTGGGATTTGTTGTGGCAGAACGTGTCCTGTATATGCCTAGGTAATTTTCATGTTTAATTATGTTGCAATGAGAAACTCAGTTATGAATTTTTCAATGAAGCTTTTGGCCAGCATTGATGTCTACAGCTTGAATATTCATAACATGTTAGAACTGCAACTTCAGAAATTGTGTAAAGTCTGTGGGATAATCTCTCCTAAACATAATAATACAGCTTTCGCCAATCTTAGTTGCTGCAAATGTTTAGGTCTGTGATTCCCTTCATCCTTAGCCAACATGAACCGTGGTCAGGCATGACTAGAGTTGTAGACTGAATTGTTTGAAAGTCACCAGGCTGATGAAAGCTGCAGTGGAAGAAATATTTTAACTAGGCGTAAACAGTGATTTTGTGTAATGTCTCATCTAGTACTTCATGGTCTGCTGCTTATTATGCAAAATAAATCTGAAAATTACATTTAGAAGGTTCAGTGCCTATGTCTATTCAGTGCTTTTATTGGAATGATGCTGTGTTGGCAGTGATTGTTAAACAGATTGGTTCTCTTTTGACAGCTGTTGAAATTCAGCAACTTGATGACTCAGTGTACTATAAGCTTTAAGTATAAAATTCTATAGTGTTAATCAAAAGTATAGAGTCGGCCTCAGGCAAATGATTTTATGTTTTGTGAAGCTTCCCCCCCCATACAATTGTATAATTTTGTACAATTTTGTGGTACTCTCCTGACAATAAAGGCCTCGCCCCTCCAAAATAGAAGATAACCAGCAGGTTTCTACTATATAAGAGAGTTAAATAACAATGGGCAGCTGTGCTGCGGCAAAGAGTTTTTATGTGCAGTTTGTCAAGGGAGGGATGAAATATTTTAACAGGATCCTGAGAGATGTAATATGGGACTGTGGCCAAAGTTTAGGACTGTGATGGCAAACCTTGGCACTCCAGATGTTCTTGGACTTCAATTCCCAAAATCCCAAGCTCCCGTGAATCCACACGAATAGGTTTACTGTGATTCATCTGGCCCACACCACCCTCGTCGCTCCCAGAAGCGGAAGTAAAACGTGCCTGTACTGTATGGGCGCATTTTACTTCTGCTTCCGGGAGCGATGAATTGCAGTAAACCCATCCGTGTGGATTCACGGGGGCGTGGGCTTCTGGGAATTGAAGTCCAAGAACATCTGGAGTGCCAAGGTTCGTCATCACAGATTTAGGAGATGAGAAATATCAGTTTGGCTTTCAGGAACCTTTTGCCAGTTTGCAGACTAAAATTCACCACTGATAGTGAACCTATGGCACGTGTATTAGAGGGAGGTACTCAGAGCCCTCTCTGAGGTCACTCTGCCCAGTAGCCCAATGGGAGCTCCGCCTCCTTCCCAGCACAGAGTTCACTCTGCCCAGCAGCCCAATAGGAGTGCTTCCTTTCCCAGCATAGAGTTCACCCCGCCCGTTTGACCAGCAGCCCACTAGGATCACTCCCTCCTTCCCCCCAGCACAGAGTTCGCTCCACCCCTCTGTGGCACAGACAGCAGCCTGTTGAGTTTGGGCACTCGGTCTCTAAAAGGTTTGCCATCACAGTCATAGGTCAACACAATTACGAAAGACTCTGACTTAAGCTAGCTGAAGACATTTTGTTACCTGAGACAGCTAGCAAATAGTAAGTGCATGGCAGCCAAATTATTTCAGTACATGAGATGGTCATACAAACTTTTCTCACCATGCATAGTGTTAAAAATAAAGTCTAAGTTGGCCTAATTGTTGGGTTGCCGTGGATCAGATCTCCTCCTATTCTCCTCCTTCAGATAATTCTTGACAAGATCTGCCCCTTCCTTCTTTACTTTCCTCAATTCCTCTGGGAGCTGAAAACAGTGTTATCTTCAACCCGTGATCCCTTGATCCTTAATTGCCTTCTGCAAAAACTTTCTGTGTCTCAGCTTGATGGACCATTTGAATTTAAATCTAAAGTGAAAAATGGGCAAGGCAGCTAATTCTTGTGTTAGGTTGAAAAAGGATAGATCTTGTTTCTTGTCCCAGGGTTTCCTGAGGAAAGAGAGGAATGCGGAAATCCAATACTGGCAAGAGTATTATTGAAAGACTAAATATGAGTGCTTACAGAATGATTGAATTGTGATAAATGACTGTTGTATATTAAACAACACAGTCTTGGGGCATTCTCTTCAAACACAAATTTGTGTCCATTGTAAATCAGGAATAATTCTCTCCTATGTGGCTCCAAAGGAGATTCTGGCAATAAAATTTTGTGGGTTTTTAAAAATGTTATTGAGTACACTCCAGAGAAGCAGTTTCATCTATTGCTTTCCTGCCAAGCATAGTGTGTCTTCCTTAGATTTTCTTGCCATTTTATATTTCTAGGGTCTCACTAGATGTTGAAAGAAATGCCTATTCCATGCGATTATCCCATTTTTTCCTTCCCACTGGATGATTTCCTCAGAGATAAATATCTCAACAGCCACACTTGCAGATCGAGCCCATGTTTATCTTCTAGTGTCCAGTCACAAAGCAAAGGATGTCCTTTCTAAGCATTATATTTGTTCACATTTAGGTTCTAGATTTTGGAAAAGCAACAGCAGGCAGAAAGGATTAAAATGTATGTGTGCAGTTAATTAAAAAACAGATTAGGCCATCTAATTGGAAAATTATTTTGTTACGCTTGGCTTTCTTCAGCAGTTGAAGACTACTTCATTGACTAACTAGTTGTTCCAGAGGTAGAGCTCTGTACAAACCCCTGACCTCTTTGGAGAAGGGCCAAGTGAGAGATGTGGTAATTTAATGAAATATTTGAAAGAAGAACATGCACACATTTATTGCTTCACACCTTTGCCACCAGTTTCTTGATGAATGTTATTTTTCAGCAAATTTCACAAGTTTTATATTTGACCTATATGTTTAATAACAACTGTTTGCTTGCTGTGCTGTCTGCTGTTTTCTTTTTTAAAAAACTTGACTATTTTTTAAAAACTTTAACGCCGCCCCAGCTCCACTGTCGGGAAGCCTGTGCAGCACCAGACGCCGGGGGCATTCCATCTCCCCCGGCGTCTTCGGACCCCGCCCACCCCCCTGGAGGACTTAAGGGCTGCAGGGCTGGCAGGACTTCCAACGCCGCCCCAGCTCCACCGTCGGAAAGCCTGTGCAGCGCTGGACGCCGGGGGCATTCCATCTCCCCCGGCGTCTTCGGACCCCGCCCACCCCCCTGGAGGACTTAAGGGCTGCGGGGCTGGCAGGACTTCCAATGCCGCCCCAGCTCCACCCCCGGGAAGCCTGTGCAGCGCCAGACGCCGGGGGCATTCCATCTCCTCCGGCGTCTTCGGACCCCACCCACTGCCAGGGAGGTCGTATTCATTGTTGTTTTCTCTTCTTCTCTGGGACTTAATGTTTTGCTATTTTTGCTTTTGAAATTTTATTGTAGTGCATATTTTATTTATATTTTGTTGTAACTGAAAGGTATATTTTGTAGTCTGAAATTTTGTAACTGTATCTCTGGAGATATGTGTATTGTATTATTATTATTATTATTATTATTATTATTATTATTATTATTATTATTATTATTATTATTATTATTATTATTATTATTATTATTATGCATTTATTGTCCGCCAACCCCTGAGTCGGGTTGTACCTGAGTGGGCGGTATATAAGCGCAAAAATTAAATTAAATTATTTCTGTGATTTAATTGATAAATGTCTGAGATGGAATGCCTGATGTTTGAGCCCCCTAAAACTGGATTGCTTTTTTTAAAAAAAGTTTAATTTATTTGAAAATAAAATTTTAAATAGTTTCAGTAATATTTTGAACGATATAGATGGACTTGTCTTTAGAGCTGCTTTCAAAATTCCTTGGTGATAAACCCAGTTCTGAAAGAAGTTTCAACAAATAGCAGTCATCTGTGTAGCTGAACTTTTTGTAAAATATACTTGATAGAATCTGTCTTTGTAATAGGGTTTGAAATGAGTGGCATGTATCATTCATAAAAAAGAGGCTTAATTAGGTGTGTGGTCAGACCTAGACCCAGAAGCAGTTTGTAGCCTAAGGAAGGAGAAATTTCACCCCAATGGACAAATTGGGTGCTTATTCCATTTGAACTATGGATAGTTGGTACTATTTCTTACACTCCAGTGGTAGAGATGGCACTTGCCCCTGATGCCTCTGTGTTTAGCATGAGGATCTTTGGCAAGGAGTCCTTCATACATAAGCAGTTCTCTTAATGAAGACCTCTCCTCTGTCTCAAATATTTGGGTTAGATACCGTCACACTTTGGTTGTATTAACGAAGTGTTTCTCACTGGAAGCATTTGTGCCAGACATATCCATAATTCATTATGAGGAACAGAAGTAAGGTTTCGAGTTGCTGGTGATGTGTAGTCCTCTAAATCAGGGGTTCCCAATGTAAGGCCCGTGGGCTGGATCCGGCCTATGGCATCATTTCATGTTCCCCCCCCCCCAAGGGCATTTGAAAAACAAAATGACCACCCCCTTTGAGGACTTAATCTCCATTTTATGGATTATGGCCTCTTTTACTGTATTCTTCAACAAAGGTGGTTAAACATTTTACTGTGATTGTGATGTTGTTTGCTGCGGAGAAGCAGCCATGGTTACATAATGATCTGGGGGCTTGTCCTTGTTTCCAAAAATAGACATATGTCTAAATTGAATTTTTTACAAAGCATTTTGACATGTTTCATCGAGTTTATAAGAGAGAGGCATTGCAAGGAGAATCTATCAAGTAAGATGTTTTGTAAAAAGCTGGGAGAGTCACTGATACCACTGCATATTTCAAGGGTTTTTAGGAGCGGGGGAATATAACAGGCTTCATGTGAATATATATTAATGCTTAAACCACATTTTTATATTAATGGTTTTCTTTTTTCATGAAATTACATAATGAGTCAAAAGAATGTTCTCGATTTTAAAAATAGCTGAAATACTTGTCTTATTTCAGCGCCGTTAATGGCATTTTGTTTGAGAGCAATTCAAATTCAGCATGTGGTGAGGGTGCAGTTGGTAGAGTTGCAATTTTCATGAGTTCTGACCCCCTAAAATCATGGGCAAATGGTCTTCTTTTTCTTCCTCAGCCAAGTATTCATTTGCTATAATTCACTTTGATCTAGAATTAAACGAGCACACAAAACAAGAGACATTTGTTTTCTCCTCCTCCTCCAGTATTTGTCCCTGCTTCCATTTTTAGGCAATCAGGGCCATAGCCAGGGGGTGGCCAGGGGTGGCTTTTCCCACCCTGAGTTTGCAGTTTGCCCACCCTCAAACTCCCGGCTGCTTATATACATATATATATTACCTGTCCTGAAAAAAATATTCGCCCACCCACATCTAGAATCCTGGCTATGGCCCTGTAGGAAATGCTTGTGGTAGCATACAGTTATAATAAAATGTAATTGAAGTAACAGGTATTAAATGATAGGCTCATTAAAATAAAACAAAACCAAACATGATCATAAAACCTACTAAAATTAGGTATCATTAAGAATTGAAATAATCACAGTATGTTAGCAATATCATAAGCTAATTTAAAGGATGGGTCTCCCCTGTCTTCTGAACAGCAGCAGCGGAAGTGGAAACTGATGGTTGTCCTGAAGGGAGCTCATTCCACAATTTGCAACCCACGTAAGAGGAGGTCCTCCCCTATACGACTGTCAGATGGGTCTCTACAGCTCTTGATATTGTTAAGATGGGCTCTGATTAAGATTTCAGTGTTCTCACCAAGACAATGTAGTCCCTTTTAAGGTAAAGGTAAAGGTTTCCCTTGCTCGAAAGCCAGTCGTATCCGACTCTAGGGTTCAGTGCTCATCTCTGTCTCAAAGCCGAAGAGCCAGCGCTGTCTGCTTTTGCAGACGTTTCCGTGGTCATGTGGCAGGCATGACTAGACACTGGAGTGCATGCAACGCTGTTTCCTTCCCACCGAAGTGGTCCCTATTTATCTACTTGCCATTTCTTGCTTTTGAACTGCTAGGTTGGCAGGAGCTGGGACAAAGACAGGAGCTCATTCCGTCCTGCAGTACTTGGGAATCAAACTGCTGACCTTCCCGCCTCCCAGTCAGCGTCTTAGCCACTTGAGCCACTGCTGTGAAAACTAACACCAACTGCCTGAATTGGGCCAAGTAGGCAAGAAAGGTCCACTGCCTATCTTCCAGTACTGGTGTTACATGATCTTGTTACTTGGCAGCACTTAGCTGTTTACCTGCTACCTATTGCATAAATTGACAGCCTCCGACTCTCATCAGGCTTAGCCCCATCTATAGCATATTTCAGTACTCAAAATGCAACAGCCTCTTCTGTATGGGACATTTCTATTTGTATGTTTTGATTTATTTTCTTTTGCTTGCTGGCTTACTAAGAGTCATGTTCTGAGATTACTGTGTCTAGGAGGGGAAATGTAGAATCAGTGGATAGAGAGTATACTCCGACTATAAAGATGATAGGTCCTGGTGGTGTAGTGGTTAAACTGCTGTACTGCAGCCAAAAGGTCATGAGTTCGATCCTGATCAGCAGGTGTGCTTACTTGGGCTTCTGGTAATTGATTGGGGCACCAAGGTTGGCCACCCTTGATGTAGACTGCTGGTAGAGTTCTAAATAGGGAGCAGGGTGCTTTGAGTTTGTAATCAAGTATCCAAGTGAGAAGTAATTCATTTTTCTTTCTAGCTAATAATTTCATTAGGTTGCTTTTTTTAAGGCATAAAGTGCTACTACTTCCTTACAGTGTCCTGCACTCTGGGATGATCAAGAACAGATCTTGCCCCTCATCTTTATGAGTATCTTTCAAGTATTTAAAAAGTGCTTTCATATCCCCCTCAGTCCTCTTTTCTCAAGGCTAAACATGCCCAGTTCCTTCAGTCTTTCCTCATAGGTTTGATCTCCAGTCCCTAGATCATTCTTGTTGCCCCACTCTTAACCTGTTCCAGTTTATTGGCATCTTTCTTAAAGTGAGATGTCCAGAATGGACTCCTGATTTATTTATCCAAAGCCTGAAGGACTAAAATTTCAAACCAACATACTTTTTAAAAACCCCACTAATAATCTAAAAATGGATAATAAACTACATATTTGCATATTTACACTCTACTTTTCCAATATTCCGCAGTTTGAATAGCCTTGTCATTTGCTTCAAACAAATCCTTGATATCACACTGTCCAGGCAAGTAACTACAGATTATCAGATGTTCCAAGTCTTGTCTTTCACATTGTTCACCATCATTAAAATAGCCTCGCCTCTTTAAGGTTTGTTTTGCATTGGGTCACCCCTGTTGTCAGGCTATTCAGACTTCCATGTCCCATATTGAAGATGGTAACATCCTGCTGGCTTTTCATTTGTTGCCCAGAACCCTCCAGGTAATATTCTTTCCCATAGTTCAGTTCAACGAGCCTCAACTGAAGATGGACTTGGTGCTGTTGTATTTAGGAAGATATCCCTTGACTTCAACCTTGATGGATGATGCTGAAGTCAAGAAAGAGCTTCTTGGGGTTTTTTCTTCTCAACTTCTGCTGCTACTTGTCTTCTAACATCTGGAAGATCTCTACCCATGAGTGAGAAGATTTTATTTACAGGAGTCAGTCAACAACAGCCTATGGGCCACATTACATGAGTAGGGCTTTTACAGACTGAGGGAGCATACCCTGCAGCAAAGAAACTCAGGGCAAGGGCAGATGTACAGAGAACATTAGGCTGCGTATTTGTAAGTTTGTGGATGAGATTGCCCATGGCGCATACCTTCTGCTTAATAGCCTGACAGTGATGTTTCTAAGTTAAAGCAGATTGCCACAGTGGTTTAATTTGTGGCCTCTCCAGGTTATGTTCAGCTCATTTCTTGCCTCCTTATTTCATAAATGGAATGCACATATTGTAGTTTTTTCTGGATTAAGTTTCAGGTGATTGTTGTCATAAAAGAGAGCTAGTTCTTCAAGAGCAAATGCCAGCTTAGTCTCTACTTCTTCCAATGTAGTTCCTTGAGCAGTGATCGCTATGTCATCTGTATAAATGAAAGTCCTATTTCTGGTATTGATCAGGTGGTCTTTGGTATAGATCAGGCATTCTCCACCTATAACCCGTGGGCTAAATCCAGTCCCCGAAGCCATTTCATCCACATGTCCTCCTCATTCCAGCCACTGCCTAGAAGTGCCGAAAACACACTGAAAATAGCAAGAACATGTTTTTTGTGAGTTCTCGGGTAAAAATGCATGTTTTTGGCAAGTTCTCGTGTGAAAATGCGCATTTTTGGTGAGTTCTTGTGCATTTTCGATGAGTTCTCACGCAAAACATGCGAGAACTCACTGAAAATACACAAGAACTCACCAAAATTGTGCATTTTCGCACGAGAACTCACACAGAAACATGTGACCAGCCCACTCAGCCATTCTGAGGGGAGCCATCCGGCCCCCACCCTGAAAAGGTTGAGAAAGCCTGGTATAGATATTATATAACATAGGGGGTCAGTACTCTAGATGAGGTTTAACTGGTGCCAAATAGAGGACTAGTACCGTATGAGTTTTTTTGAGAGTATACTTCTGTTAATGTACCCTAAAATAGTGTTAGTCTGTTGGCTCATATTCAGTTTGCGATGTACAACAATTTGAAGACTTAAAGTCATATTATTGAGTTTGGCAGCTGAGAAAGCTGGTTGTAAAGAAGAGTAAGCAAAGATGCAGAGAAACAACACAATTTTCTCTGAAAGTAGGCAAGCTATTGAGAGAGTTTGGACTGACAGATGCTAATGAAATAAGCTGTGGTATGAAGAGCCTTCTGCCCTGCATGGACCTGCAAATTGAACTCGTTAGTTAACCAAACCTTCCTATTTTTCCTCTGTTCTTTTCTAGAAAACTGTGAATAATAACTTGGGAACCTGCCAGGGCAACTTAAATGAGCATCAAATCATGATTTGTTCCAAAACAGTTAACTCCAGTGATGTAGATCAGGAGCATTGGGAAAGTGAAGTTAATTAGAGCATCCTGATATTATTGTTCATACTGTGATGTAAGGAGTGAGCAGCATGAATGCATAGGGAAAGGGTCTTCTCATATTTTGTTTAATTTGAAATAATATAATGCAAGCATAGATACTGTAAATGCAAGGGATCTACTCCTACTTATTGTGGCAATCAGTTGGAAAGAACTACAGCCATTGTATCTCAAATGAAAAACACAATTAAACTATTGTTTTCCTTTCTTTTTCAGTATGGGGTATTGCATTCTCTTGGTCCATGGCTTAAACAAGCTCTGCACTTGGCTGAATAAATGGAGAGCCACAGCCATAACATTCTCAGCTTTGCTGCTGCTGTTACTCTCTTGGAAGACCATGAAACAGAATGAAATCTGGTTGTCAAGGGAGTCCTTGTTCAGGTAGGATTAACTGAACATAAATTACACAGTTGTGGTGAGAAAATGTTGGTTTTGTGCACTTGCCCAAAGGCATATCTGTTCTGCACATCTATATTTTTCCTACCTTAGAAATGTGAGCTGAAATTCTGTTGCGTAGCTCCATGCATACAGTGGGAATACTGCCATCATCAAGGCAAATTGCCACTTCTGTTAGCAATTTCAGGGTACATTCAACTTCATTGCATTGTGTATAAGTCATGTGCATACTGAAATCACCAAAGTCTTCAATCAGTGTCAGTATACCATTTATAACGACATCATTCGAGTTGCTTGAATGGATTTTTGGTATATGAGATACATATTATGACCAAGATCCAGTTGCTAGTCCTAGGTAGGGTAGATACATTGAATCAGTGGATATATATAAAGATTGTCCTACCATTCAGCAACTGATTCAGTTGGACTACTATAGTTGGGTCTTGCAATTGGAATTAATTATTTTGACCACAATATGCTATGGTAGTTAAAAGTGTTGGACTGGTACAGGGTAAATGGAGTTCTAGTTTCCATTCAACCAATGTCATGAATTAAAGCCTGAGTCTAGAACTTGAAGACTGACTTAAATGGCCATTCATCTGTACAACTAATTTGTTAACAAGTCACTCTCCTCTCAGCCTGATCTTCTTTATAGGGTTGTTGTGGCTTTGAGTCAAAAGGGAGGATAGCCACATATTCTGGATAAATTAGTGACTGATAGTAAATAAAAATAAATAGGTGATATTGATTTTTTTGTTGCTCAATCGCACAGTTGATTCTGACCCTTCGTGATCCCATGGACAATTGCACGCCAGGCCACCATCCTCTTCAACCCGCACAACTCTGTGCCCATTGCATCAACAATTCCATCTAGCCTTCTCATTTTCTGCCGCCCCTTCTTTTTTCGCCCTCCACCTTTCCCAGCATCAAAGCTTTCTCACATGAATCCTCTCTTCTCATTTGTTGTCCAAAGTACTTTAGCTTCATTTTCACTATTTGACCGTCCAAAGAGCAGTCAGGGTTGATTTCTTCTAAGATCGACCTATTTCATCTCCTTGCTGTCCAGGGTACTCTCAAGATTCTCCTGCAACACCACATTTCAAAGACGTCTATTCTTCTGTGTTCTACTTTGTTTATGGTCCATTTCTCACAACCATACATTACCACCGGGAATACCATTGTTTTGACTATCCGGACTTTTGTTTGCAAGGTGATGTCCCTACTTTTAACAATGTTCCCTAGGTTTCTCATAGCTTGTCTCCCAAGAATCAGTCGCCTTTTTATTTCATGGCTGCAATCACCATTTGCAGTGATCTTGGATCCTAAAAATGTAAAGTCTGTCATTGCTTCTACTTCTTTCCCATCTATTTTCCAGGGACTGATAGGGCCTGTTGTCATCATCTTGGTTTTCTTGATGTTGAGTCTCAAAGCCAGCTTTTGCACTCTCCTCTTTCAACCTAAGCGGAAGTTTCATTAGGTCTTCCTCACTTTCTGCCATTAGGGTAGTATCATCTGCATATCTCAAATTGTTGATGTTTCTCCCAGCAATTTTAATTCCGACTTGTGATTCATCCATTATGTGCTCTGTATATAAGTTAAATAAACAGGATGACAAAATGTAGCCTTGTCTTACTCCTTTTCCTATTACAAACCACTCCGTCATTCCGTATCCTATCTTAACTGTTGCTTCTTGACTCATGTACAGATTTCTTACGAGACCTATAAGGTGTTCTGGTATTCCCATCTCTTTAATTACTTGCCACATTTTGTTGTAGTCCACACAGTCAAAGGCCTTGGAGTAGTCAATGAAACAGAAATAGACTTGTTTCTGGTATTCCTTTGTTTTTTTCATGACAAAGTGGAACAACAGGTGGTAATCTATCCATTGGAAATTACCAAACCTTTGAAATGCTGTTCCCTAGGATTACCCTGTTTAAAAATAGCTTGGTAGTGGAAGTGTGCTTGTTGAGCCAAATGGCCTGACTATTCTCTCCAAACACCAAAAAAGAGAGTATGTTGTCTTTTCATTTATGCAGATTGTAAAGCTGTTAGTGTGGAGCATACAGTGGTACCTTGCTTTTGTGTATAGCAAACAGAATTTTAAAATAGTTTCGAAACATCTATAACAGTCTGCCCAAACATATTTTTTTTTGAGGGCTGGAGGCGGGCTATTCCCGCTGCTGACAGTTTTGACGTCAGCAGCGGTGGCGGTGGAGGCAGTGACCGTGCTTTGTCTGGGCTGCTCCGAGCAGCCTCTTGCCCAGTCCCACTCCCTCAGCAGCCTTTGCTAAAGCTGATCGCTGCTTAGGGGAAATTTTCGGAGCCTCCTGTGTTTCAAAATTTGCAGGGCTGGAAGGGTAAACCTGGCATGCTGAGGTGACATCATCACGAGTGCGCCAGGGGCCTCTCTTAGTGCTATGAATTTTGAAACACAGGAGGCTCCAAAAATTTCCCCGAAGCAGCAATCAGTTTTAGCAAAGGCTGCTGAGGGGATGGGACCGAGCAAGAGGCTGCTCGGAGCAGCCTGGACAAAGCGCGGTCACTGCCTCCGGCGACACCGCTGCTGACGTCAGATGGTGGGGGCGGTCCGTGGTGAGCCCTGGAGCTCACTGCGGGCTGCATTAATGATATGCAGGGGTCTAATTGGGCCCGCGGGCCATAGTTTGGGTGCCCCTGATCTATGCTGTTGAAAGATCAATAGAAAGCAATTTAACAGGAGACTGCTCAGCAATCAGTTTAACATGGTGCAAAACTTTATTACTGGTGGTGTTCAACCACGGGGCAAGAAAAAAGAAAAAGCTAGCCAAACTCTCAGTATATTCCCTTCATGTGGTCCACTCTTATTGGCTGAATTGGTATTGTTGAGGTTGGTCACTTGATTTTGTTGTTGTTCCAACAAATGTTGATGATTTATCTTGTTGTTTTGAACTGTTGCAAACCCCCCGAAGTGATCTTGTTATTAGATGGGCAGAATACAAAGCAGACAGACAGACAGACTGTCTCATTCCTTGAGAACTACATTTTGTAGAACTAGGGACCCAGTGTTTGGCATCCCCAAGTTATGTCCTGAAAAAAAGAAAAAACAGATAGCTATGTTGGCCTTAAGAAAAATTCCAAAATCAATTTTAAGATAGTATCTTTATTAAGTTGTCAAAATATATGCAAGTATTAGTATTTTCTAGATTTCTTTGTCAAACAAAAAAAAAATCAGATTGGAGTGAGGAAAACATGCTGATTTGATTTTGAATCCTTGTTAATCTGTATGATGTTTTGGAATTGTAACGGAAGAAGAAAGGCATTCTTCTGCGGGCATTCAGATATAGCTTTACAATATGATAGTAGGGGATGTAGTGGCTCAGTGTTTAAGGAGCTTACCTTGTTAGCTGGAAGGGTGGCAAGTCGGCAGTTCAAGACCCGGGTACTGTATGATGGATTGAGTGCCTGTCTCTGTCCCCGCTCTTGGGGACATGAAAGCAGCCTCATTTGGGCATTCCCTGAGTGGAGTTGCTTCTGCAAAAATCCTTTCAACCCAGAATAATTTCTGACATGAAATAAATAAATAAATAAATAATTTATTTATTGTAGCATTCCAGTGTTAAACTATATATTCTCCACACAATATGCAAAAAGCAGAAACTCTTCAGCCTTGTAATCATCATTTACATTGGTGTCATGAATGCCATTATATACATTGCAGTTTGGTAGTGAAAACATTGTAGCAATCAATAAGGAAGGAAATCACACAGAGACACTGTTTTCAAATGTAGCATATCTGTGTTTAGCATATTTTTCTTTGGTTTTTCCCACCCCAAAATCATTTCAGATGCTGTGAATTTTCTGGAAAAACAATATTATAGTTCAGGAATTTGGGCTGGGAAAATGTGCCAGGAAAATTTGAGCTGTAAGCCATTCTACTTGGCTGGGGGATGGCTATTTATTATTTCCCTTTTTAATTAGAAGATAGTCTTATGTGTAGATCAGGCATAATGTATAAAAATTGTCAGTTATCTTGAATTTCCTTGCACAAGCATTTCACACTCAGTTCTTGTGTTGAGATTTACAAATAAGAAACATACCCTAAGATCAAAATGTAGGAACTTGCTTGGCGGGATTGCCTTATAGAATTTCTAGGAAGTTTCTCCTGGGAAAAGATTTCAATTTATAATTGCTCATGTGACCCCTTCCAAAAGTCATTATGTGAACACCAATATCAAATTAAAGGAGGTACCTTGGAGTTCAGGAAATCCATGTGTTTTATATTGTATTTGGCCTAGCAAATGAATAGGTTTTTCAAAAATAGAAGTTTAGCCTAAACTGGTACAAATTTTCTTACCTTCTCTTTGTTGACTGTAACTTCCAAAATATCTCAGCCAGCAAGATAGCTGGGTGTTCAGAGGGTTGTGTTTTTAAAAAAATCACTTCAGCTCTGCTTTCTTTTGGAGAAGTAAACATATACCTTGTAGTAATTTTTTTTGCAGTACAGCAGTTTATTTTTTTAAATACATTTTTATTATAAAGATAAATGCACATTACAAAAAAGAACAATAAGGCAATACAACAACCAAATAAACAACAAAAACACTATATAATATACAAAAATACTATGTGCTCCCTTCACCCAGCAGAACAATAGTTGTGATTCTTTCATTTTCTTTATTATATCATCTCTATAATTTCTACTTTATCCCTCTTTCCAAAATGACATTTGTTCTTGGACTGGTTTATTTCCTTTTCCTTTTATCAATACATAGTCAAGAAATACTCCCCATATTTCCTTAAAATTTGATTTCTTTAAAATCCTTTTTTAACTTTTAATTCTAGTGTTAATTTATCATTTATTGCCATATTCCATATTTCATTGTACCATTCTTCTAATTCTATTTTACTATCTGATTTCCATTTCCTAGCTATGATTAATCTCAACGCTGTTACCAAATTACAAACCATATCTTTCTTTTCACTCTTTATTTTTATACTGTATTTCCAAAATCCATCAATAGAGCTATCCTAGGACACCGTTGCAAAGGTATTGAAAGGATTTGTCCAATTTCTGTAAATACTCTTTCCCAAATTTCTTTTATTAAGGTACAATCCCACCATAAATATAGATAAGTTCCCATTTCTTTCTTACACCACCAACATTTCGTGTCGTAGTTTGAGTTATAATATCATAATTGTATTGGGGTCAAATACCACTTCCATATTGTCTTATAGGAATTCTCTTTAGTCCTAACTGACATATTTTTCATTATTTTTTGGTTCCAAATGCAATTCCATTCTTCTTCTTTAATTTTTGTCTTTTGTAGAGTTGAAATGAGACTGTTCTCTTGAGAGCTTGAGAATGTTAAGAGCCCTGCAGCATCAGACCCAAGGCATATCTGGTCTATAATTCTATTTGCACAATGGCCAACCCATTGCCAAGAAGAACCAGGTTCCCAACAGCTGGTAGTTTGTGCTCTTCTTAGTGCTGGTTTCTCTCCACCCTTGCTCAGATCTTACAGTTCATTCAGACAACCATGACCAACCAGCTGGTGATCCCTAGTGTTCTTGTACCTTTAAACATTAGAAGTACCCTAGTGTTTCCCATGGTGACTGTGGCGGCTTAGTGATTAACACACTGAACTTGATGACTGGAAGGTTGGCAGGTCAGCAGTTTGAGACTCGCGTGCTGCATGATGGAGAGAGCTTCCATCTCTGTCCCAGCTCCTGCCAACCTAGCAGTTTGAAAGCAAGAAATTGCAAGTAGATAAATAGGTACCACTTCGGTGGGAAGGTAAACAGTGTTCCATGCATTCTGGTGACTAGTCATACCTGCAACATGTCCATGGAAATATCTGCAGATGCAGACAGTGCTGGCTCTTTGGCTATAAATAGAGATGAGTGCTTAACCCTAGAGCTGGATACGTCTGGCTTTCGAGCAAGGGCGACCTTTACTTTTACCTTAGTGTTTCTCAACTTTGGGTCCCCAGGTGTTCTTGGACTTTAATTCCCAGAAACCCAAGTCAGTACACCTGTTGATCAGGACTCCTGGGAACTGAAGCCTAGGAACATCGGCGACTCAAGATTGAGAAACCCTACCCTATTATTCCTTCCAAAAGAAAAAGCTAGGTGTCTTCCAAAGATGAAACTTTTCCTTAGAGAAGCTTCTCTAGACCTTCTATTAGACAGGCAAGGAAATTGTGACAGGCAGTAGCAGATGCTGGGGAGCAGCAGCAAGGACTTGAAAATAGTTAAGACTCTTCCGGGTTAACCCTTCCTCCATATGGGCGCGTTTTACTTCCACTTCCGGGAGTGACAAGGGCAGTGCGGGCTGGATGAATCGCAGTAAACCCATCCGTGTGGATTCACAGGGGGCTTGGGCTTCTGGGAATTGAAGTTCAAGAACATCTGGAGTGCCATGGCTCACCATCATGGCTCTAGAGGAAGTTCATGCAGTCTGGGTATGATAATTTTATTAAATTTTCCAAGTGTGGAATATTTGGCAGGACTGGAGACACTGTAAATGCAAATATACAATTTGACATACTAGAGCTGCCCCCCCATTCCCCCCCCCCCTCCAGCAAGCTTCATTCTTAACATAATGCTCTTTGGGGTGTGTTAACAAGAGGCACAGATTTCATAGTAAAAAGCAAAACCATTTATGTTTATGTTTTCTCATTGGTAGGTCAGGAGTTCAGACCCTGCCCCAAAATGCTAAGGTGCACTACAACTACGCCAATTTTCTGAAAGACCAAGGCCGTGGCCGTGAAGCCATCTTCCACTACAAAACAGCACTTGAGTAAGTTATTCATTATCACCATTACTCAGTCTATATACCAAAGCTTGGGAATGTTATTTGGAATATAACTGCCAGAATTCTCCAGCCAGCATGAGCTATAACTTCCAGAATTGACTGTAATTGCCAGTTGGGGAATTTTTGGGGATTGTAGTACAAAAAGGCAGTATCTCCATACTCTCATCATTATTTGGTTTTCCATGGTGAATATGAACAAGTGCCTAGGAAAACATCTTCTCAAAATGTGCTTTCTTGACTTATTTCTCCATATGCAACCAACGAATTAGTAAGTCAGTCAGCACTATTTGGACTATCCACAGTTGCTATGACGTCATACTGGAGCTTGATGGAAGAAAGATCACGGTGGGGGTGGGGATGCCTAATGGGGGTGGGTGAGTTGGGTAAATAATTCCTACACCATGTTCCTCCATTCTGACTAGTTTATTATCCAGATCCTTGTCATTTAAATTTTTAAAAGTGAGAAACTTTTCACACCATACCCTTCCAATGTAAATCTAGCTTGGCCTCAAGCCAGATATTTTAAAGCAACATGGAAATGCTTTCCATAGCAGCAAGACACTTCTCAGAATTTTAGTCAGCCAGAAATGTGCACTCCATTGCTAGTTATTTAGGTTCTACAGTCAGTATTTTAAAATAAGTCTAGCAGTTTTCTTCTTGGAATTTCATTTTATCGCTGTGTAATCAAAATGGCTGAGATAGGTTTTTCAGAATAGCTTGCCCTATCTTCTTCAGAATAGTTTGCCCTATCTTCTTAGCTATCTGCCTTTTGCTTCTATTATATCTCTATCTATCACCTCCATTTCTGACCTCTCATTTGATTGAAAGTCTTCTGTTTTTCTCTAGACACACATAGGGACTTCATCTCTAAATGGGACTCTTTTCTCCTATCAAACCACTCTTGGAAAGCTACCTTTCTGCCTGACATTTGTGTCCTTTTCTTAATCTTCCTTCCTGGTTGCCTGCTTGAGTGCCTCCTGTTGAGACAGATGAGCAAAGCAGAAATAATTCGTTAATTATCAACTAAACAAGCTCATAGTTTCCCCCATAATACTCCCTGCCTTCCTCATGTTGTTTTCTTTAATGTATATCTTCGGTTGTAAGAACTTTAGGGGAAAGACTAAGAGATGGTCCTGCTGTGAAGAAGAGTAACATGACCACATTGGGCAGCTGGTTTTGAGTGCCAGAAAATGGCAACACATGGTTAATAGTTGAATGCCATCCTATCCCTTGGTGGTGGTGTGTACAGTATTTTATGCCTGGAGTATCAAATAATTTGACTGAACTTGGTGATTAATATCCTTAATGTCAGAGGCAATGGCTACTCCATGTCAAGCAGGAAAACATCTTGGGCTGGACTTGGCAGCGCTGACCTATCTAATTTTGATCCCCTGTGACCCCATGGACCATTGCACTATCCTTCTCACTGTTGCGATAGTAAATAATGATCTCTATGGCCTGAGATACAACTTGGCCACGGTGTTCCTGGTTGAAATCTAGCCACCACATTATGCTCCCTTGGGTTTATCCCATTGCCAGCAACATACTGTACAGTCATCTCCTTTACTGGTAGTTAAGTGCAGCCATCTGGTTTTGAATCATTCTAAGCACAAAGTAATTGCTATCAGAGATTTTTCCCTCCTGCCCCGGAAACTCAGCAAGCACCAAGTTGACGCTTCTCCTGTGTTGTCTTCTACAACTCCAATTGTGAAGACTGAGATTTTTTTTGGAGGGTGGAAGAGATTTTTTTGCCAGGAGAGTTAATTAAGTACCATCAGTTACACAGTTCATGCCAATCATTCATAGAGCCTTATAAACAATCATCATGTTCTGTGCTTTCTGCCTTGTGAAGGGCCAGCAGTACATCTTCCAAAGATGCTGGTAGCGGAAAGTGCTTTACTGACAGATGTGCAGTTGCTTGGCAACTTGAAATTAAGCAGTGGTTTCTTGTTCTGATTTGTTGCCTTTTCAATTCTAGCAACCAAGTTATGTGGGCAAAAGAAACACAGCTTCATGCTAGTATGTTGATCTCCTTCCTTTCTGAAAGACTGTTGTAGCTAACTGGGCTGTGAAAAGCATTTGTCAGACTGCTGGCAAAACATGTCAGCTGTAACACTGGGACATTTTTTAATCCATGTTTTATGGAGGAATTTGTTATTTATGGGTAGACTGTAAAGTCTCCAGTATGAAGCAAGAAGGAATACAGGCATGTTCTGGGTCTGTGATGGTGAACCTTGGCACTCCATCTGTTCTTGGACTTCAATTCCCAGAAGTCCAAGTCCCTGTAAATTGAAGTTCAAGAACAGATGGAGTGCCAAGGTTCGTCATCACTGTTCTAGGTCATTGATTAGCACATCACTGATTAGCACATACTGTAGAAGAGGTGTGTCCACTTGTTGTAATGATTCAGACAAAGGAATATTATGCTAGAGATTGTAAAGCACTGGAAACTCAAAAGAAAGGAACCATCAACAGCTTACTGTTATGCTATTAGAGCACCATTCAGGCAGGGAAATACTGGCTTTTTGTTTTCTGTACTGATGTGGCATGCAGCTAATCACCAAAAGCTGACATGGGGTGATTGAGAGCAGGAGTATTGAAGAAGAAAACTGAAGGATTTATCTTGGCAGCTGAAGAACATGTTTTGCCAACAAATTGCTAAAATACACCATGTTTCCAACAACAGCAAATGTCAACTTCACAGTGAAAAGGATGAAACAATAGATCATTTGATCAGTAGATGCAGCAAATTTTCACAGACTCAAATTTCCCTATGTCACTTGGAGGGCCCTGAATAGGCTGTGGGTTGGAGTAGCTACATGTAAGACCAACATGCTCAAATAGGGGCTGTTGGCGGACAACAACATGCTGTGTGAATATGGAGAGATACATAACCTGGCTCATTTACTGGTCTGTCAATTACTGCCAGAAACATCTACCGGTGAGGACATAAGTTGACAAAGCCAATGACAAAGCCAAGAAAGTGGTTTTATTTTGGCAGTCTAAAAATTTTATCTGGACACAAAAGAAAGACTGTTTTTTTTAATTCAGTTCAATACAATTTATTATTACAGTCAAAGACCAGAACAGAATATAGATAAAACATTTACAATATGATTGAATATATTGTGGCGGAATTATAAAACAGATTGTAGAATGCTCTAGCTAAATTCGATTAAATAAGATCTACTATATATCATGTAAAAATCATAATATTATAAAATATAATAACATTTAACGTCCCTGACAACCACAGTGATGTGATTAATGATGTGATCATTGACCTTGGACCAGACATCCTAGAGTGTGAAGTCAAATGGGCCCTAGAAAGTATTATTAACAGAAAGGCTAGTGGAGATGATGGTATACCAGTTGAGCTATTTAAAGCCCTAAAAGAAGATGCAAGCAAAGTGTTGAATTCAATATACCAGCAGATTTGGAAAACACAGCAGTGGCCACAGGATTGGAAAAGGTTAGTCTATGCTCCAATTCCAAAGAAGGGCAATGCCAAAGAATGTTCAAATTATTGCACAATTGCACTCATCTCACATGCCAGCAAAGCCATGCTCAAGATCTTACAAGCTAGGCTTCAGCAGTATGCAGATCAAGAACTTCCAGAAGTACAGGCTGGGTTCCAAAGAGGCAGGGGAACTAGAGACCAAATTGCAAAATTTCGTTGGATTTTGGAGAAAGCAAAGGAGTACCAGAAAAATGTCTACTTCTGCTTCATTGACTACACCAAGGCCTTTAATTGTGTGGATCACAATTAACTGTGGCAAGTCCTTAAAGAGATGGGAGTACCAGACCACCTCATCTGTCTTCTGAGAAATCTGTATGTGAGTAAGGAAGCAACAGTTAGGACAGGATATGGAACTACTGATTGGTTTAGAATAGGAAAAGGAGTATCACAAGGCTGTATATTGTCACCTTGCTTATTCAACTTATATGCAGAGTACATCGTGTGTAATGCAGGGGTGGATGAAGCACAAGCGGGAATTAAGATTACTGGGAGAAACATCAACAACCTGAGATACGCAGATGATACTACCCTAATGGCAGAAAGTAAAGAAAACCTAAAGAGCCTTTTGATGAGAGTGAAGGAGGAGAGTGCAAAAGTTGGCTTGAAACTCAACATAAAAAAAAAACCAAAATCATGGCATCTAGCCCCATCACTACCTGGCAAATGGAAAGGGAGGAAATGAAGGCAGTGACAGACTTTACCTTTTTGGGATCTAAAATCACTGCAGATGGTGACTGCAGCCATGAAATAAAAAGACGCTTACTTCTTGGGAGGCAAGCTATGAGAAACCTAGGCAGCATAATAAAAAGTAGAGACATAACCCTGCCAACAAAAGTCTGTATAGTTAAAGCAGTGGTCTTCCCAGTAGTGATGTATGGCTGTGAAAGCTGGACCATAAGGAAGTCTGAGCGCAGAAGAATAGACGTCTTTGAAATGTGGTGCTGGAGGAGACTCCTGATAGTCCCCTGGACTGCAAAGAGATCAGATCAGTCAATCCTGAAAGAACTCAACCCTGACTGCTCATTGGAAGGACAAATACTGAAGATGAAGCTCAAGTACTTTGGCCACCAAATAAGAAGAGAGGACTTGCTTGAGAAGGCCTTGATGCTGGGAAAGATTGAAGGAAAAAGGAGAAGGAGGCAACAGAGGATGAGGTGGATGGAATCATTGATGCAAAGGGCATTGATCTGGCTGGGCTGCGGAGGATGGCAGAGAACAGAGGAGCCTGACGTGCGGTGGGCTATGGGGTTGCAAAGGGTTGCACTCGACTGTGCAACTGAACAACAATAACAACACAAAAATATTACACTGTATAAAAATACTAAAGCTATCAAAAATAGCAATATCAGTAAAATAGCAATGCCTATAGTTTAAATATTTTTAGCTACAAGGAATATGTTGCAGAATACTGATAATTTGCAATGCCATGACAGTGTTGCAAAAATTATTCATTGGAAACTTTGCCATAAGTTTATATTTGAGTGCAGTAAAAAGATTACTGGGAATACCAGATTGAAGAAGGTTTAGAAAATGAGAGAGTCAAGATCCTGTGAAACTTTAAAATTCAATAAGATAGACATTTGACTCATAACACACCTGATATAACTGTTGTGGAGTAGAAGAAGGCCTGGTTTATTGACATTGCTATATCAGGAGATGCACAAAGTGAGGACAGACAGCTGGAGAAAATCACAAAATATCATGATTTGTAAATTAAAGTTGAGCATGTATGGAAAAAGAAATCGGTTACCGTACTCATAGTAATCTGAACCCTTGGAACAATACCTAAAGGTGTGCTGACCTACCCCAGCAAGCACAGTCGCCGCACAGCAGTGTTACACAGAGAGTCTATTCAAGGAGAGTCCAAATAGCAAGCCGAGGTATGGTTCAATCAGCATCTAGTCCAAAGGATGTCCAGGGGTGTTGTCAGGGTTGGCAGAGAAGTCAGGGTCACGGCAGGCAGGTTAGAGTCTAGGCAGGCAATCTCAATCAGGGCATTAGTCTTTGCACTGAAGAATTTTACAGCACCAACACTAGAATGCTGCAGCAAGCTTGCTTAAAAGCCTCCCAGCTAATCGCTATCAGCTGGGAGCCTTCTCTGGTAACTAGTTTTAGCTTGCTTGCATTGCAGGTGTAGCTCCTTTCTGAATCTTTCCCTGACTGAGGGCTGATCATTGTCAGAGTCAGACTTCTGATCTGACAGGTCATCTGCCTGGGGAAACAGAGTTGAGCCAGAAGCAGGCTGAGATTCCTGATTCAGGACATTCTCAGATTCGGGTGCAGGCAGAACTGGGCCATACCCATCAAGTCGCGGTTTTGGAAATCTGGGAGCCGGGCACGCATGTGCAGTAGGTTTCCAGGTGCCAGGCAGGAAATGGGTTACTGCACATGTGTGGCCATCAGAGGCAGCGGCACACATGCATAGAAACTTCTGTGTGCATGCGCAGAAACCCCTTCGGCCAGGAAATGGCTTACTGCGCATGTGTGGCTGTCAGAGGAAGCGGTGTGCATGTGCAGTAGCTACTTTCCCCACCGTTCAAAATACAGAATGGTGGCGGGAAAGGGGAGGAACGGGTGTGGAAAAATGGGAAATCCCGGCCAATACAGGATACTTGACAGGTATGAACTGGGCTGGGCATAGGAAGTGCCTCCTGATCCAGGTCACCTTCGGAGTCTGATGGGGACTGGATCACAACAACAGGACTGCCTAGATATTTGGAATTTTTGGATTTATTACACTTGAATATCCTACCATTACCAAACATTTTGGATTAGTTGGACTTGAATATCCTAACTTTACTAGGAACTGCCTATATACTAGAACAGGGGTTCCCAACCTTTTCAAGTTGGGGGCCAGGTCACATTATCTCAGTCATCTTCGAAGGCTGGATGGCCATTTTGCCCTGCCTGCACAATGGGGGTGGCCATTTTGTCCCAACAGCTTCAAATGGGTGGCCATTTTGTTTCTTGAATGCCCTTGGAGTGGTGGGGGCTACATGAAATGGCACCATGGGCCAGATCCAGCCCCTGGGCCTTAGGTTGGGAACCCCTGTATGAGATGTTACAGTAATAGTGCTTAGTTCCATGGTTAGATCTTGAACTATTAATTTTACACCAGCCTTCAGCTGTGAATGTAGTGGTAGATGATGATGAGGAATAGTAGTAGGAGAATAGAACTCCCAGGTTCTAGCTCTAAAATCTGTTACCTAGTGCAGTTCTGTGAAAGTATTTATTATCTCAAGAGTATGCTTACTGCTTATTTCCTTGGCAAAAAAGTGTTATCATTTTCTTTTTGTTCAGATCTTTGAAATGTTACATTTTTTGCAGCATATCAGCCAGACTTCATAACACTATCCATACTGGCTGAAGGGTTGTGTGTATTGTAGTTAAAATGTGATGTTGCCAGGTTACGTTTTATTTTATTTTTAATTTGACAAGTGAATTGAAAATTCAGATAAGAATGAATATCTGTGAGTCACAGTTCTGCATCTCAAATTCACTAACAGCTCTCTTCCCTTGCTTCTTTTATATGAGAGAAGAAACATAAAGAAGGCAACACATTGCAGATTTCTTTGATACATCAGAATGGTGGTATTTTGAGTGCAGGTTTATGATACCATTATGCATTTCAAATATGAATTCCTGTTTTCCCCTTCCCCTTGGGAAAATGCAATATCATATCTGTCTTAAGGAATAAGATAATAGAAAGAAGATACTTGCAATCTGAACAACATTCTGCATTTCATAAGCAAGTATCGGCAACATTACCTCCCCAGTGTTTAAGGGGAAGAAGACGGGTGTAAAATACAGCTCAGAACACTACTTTGTTCATAGACAAAAATTGGAATGAAATAGAATCCTAGTCTCTCACTCTGCCCACTACACAACTCTGAAACAATTAAGTGTAATTGTATCTACTAAAATATGACTTCAATTCTCCCTTGAGACAAAGACATTATATGAATGTTGATGTGTGAGCTAGAATGCCATTCTACATTAGATTTCAAATATCATCTGAGCTTCTCCAGGTTTTCCCCATGGGATGCAAAGATGGTTTGTTGTTTCTCTACTGGACTGAAGGGATCGTATCTGCCCCTCCTCCATAATCTAATTCTAACGCAACCAATTTGTGAGCTTGGTGAGGGTTAGTTAGAGTGATTGAAAAATATTCAGTAGAATATACAGGTGAAACTCGGAAAATTAGAATATCGTCCAAATGTTCATTCAGTTCAGTAATGCAACTTAAAAGGTGAAACAAATATATGAGATAGACTCATTATATGCAAAGCGAGATAGTTGAAGCCTTACTTTGTTATATTATGGATGCTTATTCCTTATAGTTTGTGAAAATCCCAACCCCCCAATCTCATGTACCCCATAATCATCACATACAGTAGACCCTCACATAACAACGTTACTTGGTTCCCCAAGTAGCGCTGTTTGCAGAAAACATCATTATGCGGTTTCCTATGGGAGATCGCCTGCAGAACAACAAAAAAACGTTGTTTGCACAATGACGTTTCAAAAACCGTCAATTCACACAACAACGGTTTTTTGTCATTGTGTGGGAGATCTCGTGGGGTACGTTGGTAGCATCGTTAATAGAAAATGACGCTATTCGAACATGTCGTTAATCTGGGGTTCACTGTACTGTAATCTCATGTACGCTGTACACCATGATCATCACAATTATAATGAATTAAGGCATGACATCTCTCGTTTTGCATGTAGTGAGTCTCATATATTTGTTTCACCTTTTAAGTGAAATGAATGAACATTTGCACAATATTCTAATTTTCTGAGTTTTACCTGTAATAATATTTGGAGACTTAAACTAAGTTCTCTTATGTCCCTGTCCAATGTCACGTAGTTTTTGAAGTGAGACTTCTTAAGCATCATTCTTTACTCATATAGAGAACTCTTAACGGGAAAAGAATAAGCTCACCGGCGATGGTGATGAATCACCTTTAAGAAAAGGCAAAAAACAGAAATAAAAAAGGCTGTTTGCTGTGTTATAAAGTAATCCTGTGGACTACTGTAAAACCATTGTGGCAGTTGCAGAAATAGAACCATATGGGAAGGAGCCGTAAATGATATAAAACAAACTTCTATGTGCAAATATATTGGTCTGGACAAGAAGTTTTTCTCTTGTGCCAAATCTAGGCTTACCAATCATCATAAGTCTGTCTTACAAAGCCTTTTCTTATGGGGAATGGAAACTGAGCTGTGCCTGAATCAGAGTTCACGAGTGGCTGATATTGTGGAATGGTGATAATTGTTATAAACCTTTAAGCTCGCTTGGGGCATAGCAGTAAAAATGCATCCCTGTGACAGGAGTCTTTTGTAGCTTGCCAGGCATACAGTGGTTAGAGTTAAGAGGAAAGGTATGCTTCTAGGCATGTGAAAGGAGATATACTGTATGTTGAAAGAGAATATAGATTATTGAGAGGTGTAGGTGTTCCCTGAAGGTTAATTTCAAAATACTTGCTAGTATTATTGACAATTACCTGCTGCTGCCAGGTCTGCATGAAACATCCTGCTAGTATGAGATTTAAAAAAATCTTATATGAAATAAAGTATGGTTTATGGTAACCATGCATGCATATTAATGTGTGTAGAGAAAAAATATGAATATTGGGATACAGTAATACCCCGCATAACGAACACTTCGCATAGCGAAAAATTTGCATAACAAAGCATTTGTTATGCGAGGGTGATACTCCGCATAACGAAAAAATTGTTCGTTATGCGGGGTTTTTGGTAGCCAGGGTATACCCGGTCAATGGGAACCCCAGATAACGAACATTTTTTGTTCATTATCCGGGGTATCTCCCATCGGCTTCACATAATGAAAAAAACGCATAGCGAAGCAAATCGCAGAATGGAGTTTTTTGTTATGCGTGGTTCTACTGTACTAGATTTCTGGGGCTGTGCTGAACATTTAACATACTGTTCTAGAAGTGTTTCTTATTGTAATTTTGTACACATTCTCCATCTCTGTTAAACATAAGATGGCCAATGAGTAGTTGTGCACCCCCTTTCTCTCTGTTTCACAACTTACTAGCCTCTTTCCACTCACAGTGGCTCTCTTTTGCAGCAATGGAGTGATGACTGTAACACAGGATGTTTGGCATAAGCCAACTGAACAGTTTTATAATAACACAGGTGCTTCTGAACTTGGAGTGGCTTCCTTGGCATCTCCAGCTTTGTTTTTTTTTTTCTTTTTCTTCAATTGCCACATCCAATTCCAATATTGGCCATCATCATGGCGACCAGCCATGAAGATTGACCTGGGAACAATATAATGCAGTTATCTTCATTTGCCTTCTACATTGTAGCATGACATCTGTACCAATGAAACAATTCCTTGAGTCACTTTCTGGTCCTGAGCCTTTTTTTGCACACCAAGTCCTCTTCAGCCCCAGGCCAGTATGGATGAAGCTGCTGCCCTCCATCAAGAGATAGATAAGACTGGCTTTCAAGCAAGGGCGACTTTTACCTAAGGATTGCATACAGAGTTGTTGTTTTAAGTCATTCCTTCACAGTATAAACTCCGTCCTGATCTTGTTTTCACCTCCAGCTTTATCTTGAAGGAAAAATACTACACACATTAAATGCAGCTGTACATTTGACAACATGTCTCGCTTGGCCCTGAGAGAAGAGAGAGATTAGTAGATTATAAAATCTTGCTAGAAGCTGATGGGCGAGATTCGGTTTTAGTTCTGTGAGCTTAAACTGTAGTTGCCTGTCAACAGCAGAAGCCTGCTTATTTGCAAATGGTCCAGTACAAGCTGTATCATTTTAATCATGAAGAAATCTGAACACATTTGTTTAAATGAGGTCCACATTTTTGCCCAGGCTTGGAGTGGTGTTACATAGGCATTCCTGAATGAATTGCTGGAAACCAAAGTACAGTAAAACAACACAATGAAGATAACTTTTTCCTTTTTGTTATTTTAAATATTTTTCTGTTGTAGACTTGATGTGATTTTCTACAAGTATTTTAATTAATTTAATTTAATAGATTTATATACCACCCTATCCAATGGACTCTGGGTGGTGTGCACAAGTTAAAATCAATATAAAACAATTAAAAACCCTTAAAAACATAGCAATATTACCCTCCGCTGTGCCATTCTCTCTCTCTCTCTTTATATATATAGATGGTGGTTTTGGCCACGATATTGTTAGGTTTCTGTATTTTCTTCTTTGTCTTTCTTGCTTCAGTTCTGCCTCTCATTCTTCCCACATTCTAAAAAGCCTGAAGTCTTGCACAGTTTAGATAAATATGTATTTTAGAGCAGTGGTTGTGGGTAAAAATTGTGTTTTTAAAAAAATAACAGTCTCATCCTTGGATAATTTTTGGTGGAATTTCATTCTGAAGTGTGTTTCCCCAGCGAACAGTTTGAACAGAACACCAGTCTTATGTATTATTTTATAGCATGCGGAGCCTGTCTAAGTTTTTTGTTTTTGTTGTTAAATTTGTATACAGTACCATCCTTCTGGCTAAAAGGCCATTTAGGACAGCAAACGTACATGATAAAATATGTGCAAATATACAAACAGTTAAAATGCAGTGATTAAAATGCCAGCATTATCCTTGTGTTTAATGACTTTAGTCCTGGATAAACAGGGTTGTTTTTTCTTTAGAGAAACAAAGAATAGACACAGTGAATCAATGGAATGTACATAAGCATAAATGAATTTATATCATGCGATTCGATGGGATTTACCATATATAAACTGTCATTCAACAGCTGGTTCAGTAGGCCTGCTATCTAATTCATCTAGCTAATAGAATACTGGCCAAGAAGGATGAATCAATGTCCCTTGGTTTTGATTGAGGAGCAGGGTTTTTATTTGTGGCCTGAATTTCTTTACATTTGAAAGACAGCATCAATGAAAACCCTGGAGGGTTGTTCCCCCCCCCCCCCATAACTTTCCAGATGTTGGTCTCCCGGTTGTCAGCAGCCATAGCCAGCCTAACCTATAATAATGGAATGCAGAAGATTTAATCCAAAAGAGAATTACATATTCTTCATCCCAGCTACACAGAATATCAAGGAGTAAGCTACACAGAATGTTTTATTTACACTGCAGATGTAATGCAAACACTCTAACTGTTGGCAGCAAATTACCATGGATTATTAACTCAATATAGACATCTGTTGTAGCGACAGATGATGCCTAATGAGACTTCTTCTAGCAATTTGTTGCTAAAAATTACTTGGTTGGCATTATGCTCACATAAAATGACAATGGGATTTTGGCCGCCAGTGAAATTTAAATATGAATTAACAATTGTAGAATTGCTTGACAAGGGAACTTTTTTCAGATGTAGCTAAAGATTTCATGTTCTGCTACTTTGCTTCTGAAAAATGAAAAGAAAAAAAAACAGTGTGGTGCTATAGTTTAGAGTTTTGGTTTTCAAATGTTTTCTTTACTTCCAATATACAAAGACAGTATTCAGACAATTGAAGCAGTTATTAAATTGTCTCGTAAAAAACAAAAGCGGCGACGACGGCATACCATACCATCAATTCTGACTTATGGTGACCTTTTTCAGGGCTTTCTTGGTAGATAACATACAGAACTGATTCCCTTCCTCTGGGGGCACCCTAGGACTGTGTAGCCCCTGGCCACACAGACTGGCTCTTTTCCCAAGAGGCGTAGTGGGGAAATTTAACTCCCAAATGTCTGCCCCACAGCTCTACATTTATGCTGCTGGGCTTCCAGCCATATTCATTTGGGCATGCCTAAGTGCAGAGACACCAGCCTTCCACATGTTTTCTCTTCTGTGGTAAAATATGGAACCCATTCAAACTTGTTTCTAGTTCTTTGACATCTGCTCTCTGCCAGTCTGCTCATCTACAGAGGTGCCAAAAATGTATAAACATTTTAAGAAGGAGAAAACTGTATTAAAGTTGTAATACTCAACATATACCAATAACAAAAGACAAATACAAGTCACGTTTGACTTCTGTAATTACAAGAGGTGTTCAAAGTGGTGATCATCAGCATCCAGACACTTCTGATCAAAGTCAACTACTGCTTGAGCCACATTGACCAAAGTGTCTACTTGTATTGCTGCACATGCCATTTCAATTCCTTCCACAAGTACCACCAGTGGAGCTGGTTTTCTACAGTACACCACATACTTTAATGTCCCCCATAGGTAGAAGTCAATAGGTGTTAAGTCAGAAGAAGTTTCTCAAATTTCAAATACCACTTTAAAATGGTCTTGTGCTCTTTAAACAGCAACTGTGCTTCTGCCACCATTTTCTTTGCCTGTCTTTGCTGCTGCCAGTAAAATCATACCATTGGTGGCAATATTGGGAGGAAAACAGAGCTATGTTGCTGGTCTTGTAAAGCTAAGATGCTGGTCTTAGAAAGCTAAGGAATTAGAACATCACCTTTTGTCCATGAATGAAGAATGCAAGATAAACAATATGAGAATCAATAAAGAGAAGAATGAGGTAATGGCAATTGGAAGGAAACAGCTTACTTTAAATATCGAAATAGAGGGAATGGGTATAAAACAAGTGGAAGAGTTCAAATACCTAGGAACAACATTTACCAAAGATGCCAAAATGGATGAAGAGATTAATATATGGCATAGTAAGGCAAACAAAATATTGGGACAGTTAGCACCACTCTTACAACACAAGGCAATACTGACCAGCACAAAGAAACATCTCATACAAATCATAATTATGATTTACATTACAAATGCCAAACATGGACACTTACAACAAAACATAAACAAAAGTTGGTCACCATGGAAATGAGATGTCTGAGGAAGGCTGCTGGAGGGACTATAAGGGTAAAATCAGGAATGAGATTATAAGGGAAAGAATTAGAATAGAACCAATCTTAAACTACATAAAGAGACAACAAACAAAGTGGTTTGCTCATTTGTCTTTGAATTCCATAGCATACAAGGCATATGTGAAAATAGGAGAGTGTCAAAGACCAAAAGGCGGACCCAGAGGAAGGTGGAGAGATAATAACATCAAAGAAATATTACAATAAAAACAAATAACGCTGGTGGAAGCTACTAGAAGTGCCAGAACAAGAACCTTTTATCTCCCTCAACACCCAAAGGGGTAAAAGAGGACGTAAAGAAGATTGGTGGCAATTTTTGAAAATTAAACGAGTCTCCCCCATCTTCCTTATGAGAGGAGCCTCAGGACCTTTGGGTGAAGGTGGTGGAGGAAATCTAAACACATTATGATGCTGATGACATCAATAGCCTTATGCAGCATGAGTTAAGGGACAGGACTTTGGCTAATATTTCTGTGATTCTCCAGGACAAAATATTTGTTCTCATAATTGACCAGAGTTTCCCACCAATGCCTTTGTTTTTCCCTCAGCTTAGCAAAGTGCTTAACCATTTCAAGAAAGCTGGCTGTATTAGTTTGTTTAAATACTTGTAAGAAAAATAAAACAATGTGTCTGAAGAAGCAAATTGTAATCCATAAAAACTCACTTGGAAATAAATCTGCTAGTCTAAAAAGTTTAATTATACTTTTTTTATTATTTAATAATTATGTTTCATCAAACTGAGTCAACTCCTTTCCTGAGTTTTCTTGTATTGCATACTTAGAAGTGGTTTATCATTCCTTTCTTCTGGAAGCATTCTGGAGCTATGTAGGATATCCAAGGCAGTACATGTTGGCTGTTCACCCAGGAACCACAGTAGGGAATCAAACTCGAAACCTCTTTTCCCCAAAACAGATACCTAACTCACTGATCTACCCAGTAGACTTTTGTTTTGTTTAGACCATTTTAAATTGTTGACTGTATTTGCCTCCAGTATCAGATAATTTGAATTATATACCGTAAATAGCCTTCAGCATATTTTAACTGGCATTTCTTCAAAATGTTGACACTGTCAAAAGGAGGACTCTGATAACTGAGGGATTCTAAGTTCAGGCTGTAGGAAAATAAGGATTTAGTAGCCAGTACATCTGTATTTTCTTGCCGGTAAGGTGAAAGAAATGAGTTAAGCTTTAGAATTATTACCATTAGAATCATTAGAAGAAAATAGTGTTCCCTGTTAAAAATTTTCCATGTGCTTTCCTTTACCGTTTTTATTTGTATTTAAAACCAGGGGTGCCTGGGTTCATTTAAACTTCATTAAATTGCACTCTGGCTTTACATTCTTCCCACTTTTCAGCAAGAGGCTGCAGGTGACCTTGGATACCATCTGGGATTTATTTCTGGGAAGAATTCAATCGGCAATGCCATTAGCCAACTTCTGTTGTTGTTCCCTTTTCTGAGAAGCATTTCAAGAAGAAATGTTTAGTGCTGCTGACTTTATGAGAACTGTAGCTGTCCATGACCCAAATGCATTATTTTAACACCAGAATGTGTCTTTTGTGATGATTTCTTAGAGCTTTGTCTGAAGGTAATGGTAGCAATGACCCTTAAATGAGCCCATTGTTGCCAGACCCAGTCATTTCATTTTCACTCATTTCATACATTTATTTTTCAGCAGTTGCACTTCTCTGTTGCATCTCACTGCTCCGTAACTTCTGGGAATCATAGGTGTAAGAATAGTCTTGAAGGTCCTCAGGTTCAAACCCTGCCTCTATAGGAAATCCATTGTGACAGCATCTTTGGTAGATGGCCATCCAACTTTAGTTTAAAAATTTCTAATGATCTCAGCGTCAAGTAACTTGCTTGCCACAGATTTAGCAGAACCAGCAGGGGTGGTATTCAGTATTTGAGCACTATTGAGGAATCAGAGATTTGTGAGTCAAAGGCTCTTGAACCTAGACTAACATCTGAAGCCTCCAATCCTAGTTTCACTATACCAATCTTTAAGAGCTCCATAATCATGGCAGTCGGCATACCAGTAGTAGCAGTGGGTGTACCAGTATGAATTCTTGGATAATAATAATAATTCATATCAGAAATTATTCTGGGTTGAAAGGACTTTTGCTGGATAAACTCCGCTCAGGGAATGCCCAAATGAGGCTCCTTTCATGTCCCCAAGACCTGGGACAGAGACGGGCGCTTAATCCATTATGCAGTACCCAGGTTTGAAACTGCTGACCTGCCAATCTTCCAGCTAACAAGGGGAGCTTCTTAACTGCTGAGCCACCACAGCCCTAAATTTTGTGTCAGAAATTACTCTGGTTTGAAAGGATTTTTGCTGGAGAAACTCCACTCAGGAGGATGCCCGAATGAGGCTCCTTTCATGTCCCCAAGATCCATCGTGCAGCACTCGGGTATCGAACCCTGACTTTCCAGTCTCCAAGCTCAGCATCTTAACCACTAAGCCACTGCAGTGCTGCTATGAGTTCTTGGAGATTAAAGTGGTTCCATCTTAAAAGCCTTTAGTGTGTTACATAGGTAGTTGGAGCATCATGGATGGTAGTTCTTCTGGATGGTACATTATTCAACATGCCTTAAGCCTAAAATGTGGCTTTTAAAAGGGACATTTGGATGTTTTTGGTCATCTTCCTGTTTTTAAAGTATATATTTTTAAAAAACAAATAAACTTGAAATAACTGGAAAGTAATGTAGTAGTAATTGTTCCAGTCTAACTAGCTAATGTAAAAATAATGGGCAACTAATTATTTTCTAAATACAACATTCTTAGCTCTGGCCACAAGCTCGAGAGATACCTCTCATTGCTACAACCTATCACTTCCATATAAATGATGGTCGACACAATGGCAAAATGAAAGAGGAGGAACTCTGATTCCCAACGGTCATGGAGACTGAAGAGGCCATGCCAGCTGGACTGGCTGTGAAGGCGCACCTTGTCAATATCCTCAAGGCTGCAGCAGTCCATTGCAGTCCCGGTGTTAAATCCTGCATGTCTCATTTCATGTGTGCCACAGGAGATGGCTTCGTGATCACAGTGTGTGGGTCACTTCATGGCAAGCTGGGATCCACCTTAAACAAATTCATGCGAAGGGTAGTTTCCTGCTTCAGGAAACAAATGCATTCTCGGATATGAGTTGCAACCGCCGCTGCCAATATGGTAGCATTTGTCTGGCCAGATTATCCTGCTATGGTAATAGAGTAAATCATACTGCCAGTGCCAGCACTCAATGCTGAGTTTTAGGCAGCAGCTAACAAACCTAACAACCCAAAGACTAAAGGCATTGGGTGCCAAAGTCCACAGGGAAGGATAATGGTCCCCAAGTGGGTTAAATCCCACTTGAATCCATCCTGATGGGGAGCAGCAGCTTCATCCATACTGACCTGGGGCAAGTTTGGATCCACGTTAAACAAATTCACACCAATGGCATTTTTCCTGATTGCCTCAGAGGACGAAGGCAGCCCAGAACCAGCTGGTCTCTAAGACCAGGCTTCCCAGTGCCCTAGGGCAGGAAAAGAACAATGTACAGTATACCCAGATCGAATTGTGGACAACGACGATGAGGGACTTCCAAAATGTCTAGTAAAAAAGGCACTTACATGCTAACAGGTACTCTGTGTGCATTGGTCCAACAGGTTTCTCAAACTTGGCTCTCCATATGTTCTTGGACTTGATCAGCAGGTGTGCTGACTTGGTAATTGAAGTCCAAGAACACCTGGAGAGCCAAGTTTGAGGAACTCCGGTCCAGACTGTGCCTTTAAAAAATGCAGCAAACCCCTAAATCACATCATGAATTGGTAGTTTTTGTCAAATTGTTTCTAAATTCTGTTGTGTGGGTAAGGAGTGATAATAGAATTAGATCACCGGAGGTCTCTGTGAAGAGGGGAAAAGATGTTTCGTGGGAGATGAGTTACTTTGAATGCAGAATAGCCATACCTGGGCCCTTTTTAGTATAAAATAGATCAGGTAGCAGCAAATATAAATGACTCTTACCTAGGACTTTGGAGAAACTTGTCAGTCAGAATACAGAATACAGATGCTACAGGAACCATTCTTAGTTGAAAGCATCATTCACTTCTCCGCTGGTTGCTCAGCATTAAACAGACTGGGGACAAAATCTGAATATATTTCATACAAAGTGAAGATCCTTTCTAGCGGGTTTTCTTTTTTTACAAAGAAGTTCTAAAAATCTCAGCCAGCTGAGGTCGGCAATTGTCCTCTTGGGATATTTGGAATAATAGTATAGCGTCTTTGAATCCCTGTCATACACAGGGAGTGAGCGGGCGATGGATGGGAGACTTGAAGAAAGCTGTTCTCTCTTTGATATTTCAGTTTTGAGGGAAACACTCTTAGCTGAGCCAGAGTGCCATTTTTATTCTTGGCTGACATGAAATATTTCTCCTATCTTCTCAGAGTTGATACTGTAGCGGGCACTCTTGCTTCCTACATATATAGCAATCACACTTATATATTGCCCTATAGCGTTCATTTTACCGACCTTGGAATGATGGAAGGCTGAGTCATTCTTGAGCCCTGGTCAGGATTGAACTTACACTCTTTGGTTGCAGTGCAGCAGTTTAACCCCTGCACCACCAGGGCTCATATCTCTTGAAGATTCTAAAATTTCATAAGAATGAAGCATTTGGCAGCTGAACTATCTTTTATCATAATGCTGTGTGACTTTTTTTTAATAAAAAAAATCACCTTCCTTTTCTTCAACTGAGTTCATGTTATTATTTTGGAATACAGTATCAGCTAGTCAGCTGCATGACGGACTGAGTGCCTGTCTCTGTCCCAGCTCTTGGGGACATGAAAGGAACGTCATTTGGGTGTTCCCTGAGCGGAGTCTCTCCCGCAAACATCCATTCAACCCAGAATAATTTCTGACACGAAATTATTATTATTATAGCTAGACCATGTCAGCAACCTAGGTCCATGATGGCAAACCTTGGCACTCCAGATGTTCTTGGACTTCAGTTCCCAGAAGCCCAATCCCCCGTGAATGGGTTTGCTGCGATTCATCCAGCCCATGCCACACCGCCCTCGTCGCTCCGGGAAGCGGAAGTAAAACGTGCCCATACGGAGCAAACTTGGTAACACTATTGTTGTTTAGAATGGTTTGCCAGTGCCTGCATTAAAAGTGAATTAACATTCTTCTGGCTTATAGATAGTATCCATGAAAACAAGTTCATCCTTCCTTTTCTTTCCTTTTGCCCTAATTGATTTTGGCATTTTGTTGTTGACACCAGTTAGAGAGACATCCGACAAGAAACCAGTCCTGAGAATATTTTCAAAATATAAATGCCTCTAAGGGAAGACATGGTTGGTTGGATGGTTGGTTGGTTCATTCATTTTGTTTGTTTGGAAAATTGAACCTTCCATTAGATCTTCCCTGCAAATGGAGGTAGTTTAACATGGAAGACTCAGAGGAGTTAGGGAGGAAGGGTGTATTAATTGAAAACAGGAATTTTGTGTTATGTACGGTTTATCTTTAATAGTTCAGGCCAAGCTGCCTGATTTTATCCTATCAATTGAGGTGGCAATGTTGAAGAAGTCTACTGAATAATTCATTTTGCCCCAATAAAATATCCAGCTACTCTTTTGTGTGAAAATCAAAGCCAAAAACTGATTAAAAGTATGATTTCCATTCCCAACCACACATGAAGTGTAATGAATTGCACTGTTTCAGGTCTTTTGCTCTAATTGTGAAGGAAAGGCAATTTGTAGTGAAAATGCCTAGGATTTCAAAAAGATGGAGAAATCAATTTAATAATAATATAAAAAGGACTGCCCAGTGAGGTTTTTAATGAAACTCAGCTTTCTTTCATAAATAATGCAGCACGTGGTGGTTGATTAGATGAGGCGGAGAGGACTTTGTACCTAATGAGATATATAGCAAAAGACATATTGCTTGCAGAAGGTTTGCATTCCTAGTGACATATGTACTGCTGTGTGTATGCCCAGTCATATGTCTAGTGGAGTAACTCCAAACTGGAAGGCTGTATTTTGTAATCAAAAACCCCACAGGATTAAATGCAAACAGATTTTTTCTGTCTTTTCAAACATTGAGGTTTGAAAAGCAATATTCCTCTATCTTGATTGGGATGTAGAAAGAGCCTCCTCGAAGATTGTGGTATTTTTGAACCACAATCGGGCGTACCCTGGAACGGCAACCTTGTGTTCCCAGCTAATCTTTCTCACACTGGGTCAGGTGACAGGAACTGCAGAATGAACTCACCAAAAGGTGCCTTCATTTTGACAGTTTCACGTTTGGCCTCATCATTTCTTGGTGTCTGTTCTATGAGGTGTTGTAAGTCCTCATAGAACTGGTCCATTGTGGCTTCATCTGCACCAGTGGTTGGTGCGTATATTTGGATCACAGTGACATTGAAAGGTTTGCCTTGAAATCTGACTGACATCATTCTGTCATTTTTGAGATTGTATCCCATTACTGCTTTTCTCACTCTTTTATTGACAATTATGGCTACTCCATTTCTTCTAAGGTTTTCTTGCCCGCAGTAGTAGATATGGTGGTTTCCAGAGCTGAATTCACCCATCCCTGTCCATTTGAGCTCACTGATGCCCAAGATGTCAATGCTTATTCTTTCCATCTCATTTTTTACGACTTCCAGTTTTCCTTGATTCATAGACCTCACATTCCATGTCCCTATGCAGTATTGTTCCCTGCAACACTGTATTTCTCCTCCTCCTTTCGTATCCCTCCCCCTTTTCAGATCTGCTGTGCTGAGCATCCCCTTGTTTTGCCTTTTGTTTTGGTCCATAGGGTTCTCTTGGCAAACTTTGTGGCGTGCCTTGCTGGTCTCTACGCCAGTCTTTTCCCATCACACATGTTATCACAGTTTAAACAGTTTTAAAACAAAGTATTATCATGCACAATATCACAGTTTATCACATAGTATCAAAGTAAAAGTTGAACTAATTAATGAAAGGGAAAGAAAGAAAGAAAGAAAAAGTCCACTATATCAAGTCTCTATGTAAGTCAGTTTCTTGTACAGTCACTATATCAGTTGCCATAAGCCATCTATGTTTAGTCAACTATATTATTTCAGTTCGATTACTTATCCTTTGCATGCACACAGCAGCTCTTGCCTCTCTTGCCGCATGGAGTCGGTCAAAGGCGCCGGCTCGGGCTTTGCTGTGATGGTGGTTGTGGATGGTATCTCCTGGGGGTGGTCGGGGGCCTCCAGAAGTGTCCTTCTCTCTGGCCCAGGTCTTTGGATGGGGAGGGAGGGGCAAGATCCTTTACTCACCTCCCCCTTGGGCCTCTCTGGATGGCAAATGGGCAGTAGAGCTGGGCCTTCCTGAAGCCTTTTCTTCCTCTCCAGGCTCAGTTCTTTGGATGGGGAGGGAGGGGCTGGATCCTTTACTCCCCTCCCCTGTGGGCCTCAAATTATATTAGGAGACTGGAATGCCAAAGTAGGAAATCAAAAAGTGGAGGGAATAACAGGCAAATTTGGTCTTGGAACACAGAATGAAGCAGGGCAAAGATTGATAGAGTTCTGCCAAGAGAACGCACTGGTCATAGCAAACACTCTCTTCCAGCAACACAAGAGGCGACTTTACACATGGACATCACCAGATGGCCAACACTGAAACCAGATTGACTACATACTCTGCAGCCAAAGATGGAGAACCTCCATACAGTCAGCAAAAACAAGACCTGGAGCAGACTGTGGCTCAGATCACAACCTACTGATCGCAAAATTCAGGCTTAGACTAAAGAAAATAGGGAAAACACGGAGACCAGAAAGATATCACCTAGACAGCATCCCTAAAGAATACACGGTGGAGGTGATGAACAGATTTAATGGCTTAGACTCGGTAGACAGAGTACCGGAAGAATTATGGACCGAGATGAGGGACATCATGCAGGAAGCAGCAAAGAAAACCATACCAAAAGAAAAGAAGAGTAAGAAAGCAAAGTGGTTGTCTGATGAGGCTCTTAAAATAGCAGAGGAAAGAAGGAACGCAAAAGTCAAAGGAGAAAGGAAAAACTACAACCATTTGAACACAGAATTTCAAAGAAAAGCAAGGAGAGATAAGGAAAACTACCTAAACGAACAGTGCAGAGAAATGGAGGAAAACAACAAAAGAGGCAGAACCAGAGATCTTTTCAAAAAAATTGGGGAAATCAAGGAAACATTTAAAGCAAAAATGACCATGATAAGGGACAAAGATGGAAAGGAGCTAGCTGATGCAGAAGAAATTAAGAAAAGATGGAAAGAGTACACAGAGGAACTTTACAAAAAGGACCTCAACACTTCTGATAATCACAATGATGAAGAAATTGAACTTGAGCCAGACATCCTGGAGAGCGAAGTCATAAAGGCCCTAAAGAGCACTGCAAACAACAAAGCTAGTGGAGATGATGGTATCCCAGTTGAATTTTTCAAAGCGCTAAAAGATGATGGCATCAAATTACTGCATTCAATATGCCAGCAGATTTGGAAAACAAAACAGTGGCCACAGGATTGGAAAAGATCAGTATACGTCCCAATCCCAAAAAAGGGCAATGCCAAAGAATGTTCAAATTATCGAACAATCGTGCTCATCCCACATGCCAGCAAGGTGATGCTCAAGATAATACAGGACAGACTTCAGCAGCATGTGGAGAGAGAATTACCAGAGGTGCAGGCTGGTTTCAGAAGAGGCAGGGGGACTAGAGACCACATCGCCAACATACGCTGGATCATGGAGAAAACAAAGGAATACCAGAAACAAGTTTACTTTTGTTTTATTGACTACACTAAGGCATTTGACTGTGTGGACCACAACAAGATGTGGCAAGTAATTAAAGAGATGGGAATACCAGAGCACCTCATATGCCTCCTGAGAAATCTGTACATGAACCAAGAAGCAACAGTTAGGACAGAACATGGAATAACAGAGTGGTTTGAAATAGGAAAAGGAGTAAGACAAGGCTGCATTTTGTCACCATGCTTATTCAACCTATACACAGAGCACATAATGCGCAGTGCAGGGATGGAGGAATCACAATATGGGATTAAAATCGCTGGGAGAAACATCAATAATCTGAGATATGCAGACGACACCACCTTAATGGCAGAAAGTGAGGAAGACCTAAAGAATCTCTTGATTGGGCTGAAGGAGGAGAGTGCAAAAGCTGGCTTGAGACTCAATATAAAAAAACCCAAGATAATGGCAACAGGCCCCATCAGTTCCTGGAAAATAGACGGGGAAGAAGTAGAAGCAGTGACAGATTTTACTTTCTTAGGATCAAAGATCACTGCAGATGGGGATTGCAGCCATGAAATAAAAAGGCGACTGATTCTTGGGAGACAAGCGATGAGAAACCTGGGGAACATAGTGAAAAGCAGAGACATTACATTGCAAACAAAAATTAGAATAGTCAAAGCAATGGTTTTCCCAGTAGTAATGTATGGATGTGAGAGCTGGACAATTAGGAAGGCTGAACGCAGAAGAATAGATGCCTTTGAAATGTGGTGTTGGAGGAGGGTTTTGAGAGTCCCCTGGACAGCGAGGAGAACAAATAGGTCAATCTTAGAAGAAATTAACCCTGACTGCTCATTGGAAGGTCAAATAGTAAAGATGAAGCTAAAATACTTTGGACATCAAATGAGAAGGGAGGATTCACTTGAGAAGGCATTGATGTTGGGAAAGGTGGAGGGCAAAAGAAGAAGGGGGAGGCCAAGGATGAGATGGCTAGATGGTATTATAGACACAATGGGCACAGAGCTGGGAGGGCTGAGGGGGATGGTAGAGGACAGAGGCGCCTTGAGGAAAATGGTCCATGGGGTCGCAAAGGGTCGGAGTCGACTGTGCGACTGAACAACAACAACAAACGTTTGGCCTAGACCCAGTAGAAGAAGAAATTGGGATGTAATATTGCTTCAGGTAATATTGCTTCAAGTAAACCTTCCCCGAACGCTACCCACACCCTTAAGTTTTGAAAGCAAAACTAAGCAGTGTGTGAATGGGGGTGCAGCCTCATTACATCTCTTGGGAATGTCAGTGAGGGTTTTTGCATTTTCTAGGACTGCTCTTACTCCAAAAAGTCTGAAGCAAAAACTCACAGCTTCTTATTAGAAAAGCTAATATGTTATGTTACTTCATATGTTAGTGGGAGGAAATTCAATGTAACATTATTGGTTAAGTGTGTGTTACTAAAATGATCCTTAATGTTTTCTCCTACTCATAGAGCAGAACTTCCCCCATATCTAGGCCAGACATGAAACTGCCAAAACTAAGGCACCCCCCAGTGAGTCCACTTTGCAGCTCCTTCCACCCGACCCAGTGTGAGAAAGATTAGCCAGCAACACCAGGTTGCTGTTCCTAGGGTACACCTGATTTTGGTTTTAAAATACCACAATCTTTGAGGAGGCTCTTTCTGTGTACCCAGAGCAGAAGTGAATGGTGTAAAATTAAAAATAATGCAGCTTTTGATGTACCAGCCTAAGTTACTTCCATATTAGGAAAATAAAAAGCTGGAATATTATTATGGCAGGTATGAGCAACTGTGACTTAGCCATTTGCTTTTCACCACCATTCCCTTCAGTTCTGGCCAGCTTAGGCAATAACAAGAAATATAGGAATTGCAGTCCAAAACCCTATAGTTGTTTGGAAGATGGATCGAATGTTGAAATGGTTTGCCAAGTTTCCCTATAGAATGGTGATGCATTTCCTTTTTAATATGCAGGTTGTATCCACGACATGCAAGCGCCCTGAACAATCTTGGAACATTGACCAAAGACCTGGTGGAGGCAAAAGAATACTACAAGAGAGCCCTTCAGCTAAATCCACAACACAACCGAGCCCTTTTCAACCTTGGAAACCTACTCAAGTAGGTCTATAGTGCATTTCAGATACTTTTTGTTTTAAAATCAGAGAACGGATTCCTCAGAAATTGAATTGATATCCTCTGGGGTCTCCCTTTTATATTTGATCAGTGTTCAGGGGTAAGCAAAGGCTAGATACCTGCTTAATACTTACAATGCAGTTCCAGGAGCTGTTGTTTGTTTTGGTTTTGACTTAATAAAAATAAAGCATAATTATGGGATTACAGTGGAACTCCAGATAACAACAAAACTCCGTTCCATAGAGTGCAACGTTATCCGAATTTTGACACTATGCAGTCCCTATGGGAGATGTTCGGATAAGGACAAAAAAGTTGTCGTTATCCGGAGCATCGATACCAAATGCCCCTCATAATGATGTTTTTTGGCGTTATGCAGAGCAGCATGTGATGCGTAATGAACACGTCGTTATGCGGATTTGGCGTTATCCGGTACCGTTGTTATCCGGAGTTCCACTGTATATTGTTTTTCATTCTTCCTTTCTCCTGCAAAGCTTTAGCAGCAGAACCACTTGGGGTTGATACTTTTGTCCATTTCCAGAGTATTAGTCTGTTGTCAAAGAATCTTGTAGCCCTTTAATGACTAGGGCCGAAATTCACTTGCTAGCCCTGACTAGAGCAGATGCACTGAGTCTATAATATTGGTGATAACATACTATTCAGACTGACAGATTGTGGTGTGGCTGGGATCAATTCATTAGATATAGATTTCGCACATATGGTGGGTGGCTCAGTGGTTAAGAAACTTGCCTTGCTAGCTGGAAGGAAGGCAAGTCGGCAGTTAGAAACCCGGGTACTGCATGACAGATTGACTGTCCGTCTCTGTCCCAGCTCTAGGGGACATGAAAGGAGCCTCATTTTGGTGTTCCCTGAGTGGAGTTTCTTCTGCAAAAATCCTTTCAATCCAGAATAATTTCTGACACGAAATTATTATTATTATCTCAACTCATCAGATACATGAAGAGTTGTCCAGTATTTTAGGTGCATGTAAAGTAGAAGTGGTTCTAGGCTGCAATTTTAGACTGTGAAGACAATTAGAGATTTAGTTCTAGAAGGCAGCATATCTGCTTTTCCAATTCAGATCCCTTAAAAAAATCCCTCTGCGCTTTGAGATACTGAATCTTCAATCAACTTTCTTTTTCTCTCTACATCTTCCAGTGTAAAAACCAATTTCTCTCTCTCTCTCTCTCTCTCTCTCTCTCTCTCTCTCTCTGTGTGTGTGTGTGTGTACATGCACGCACATAAGTTATATATGCACTGCCTTTGATTTAGGTGGAGGGATGTAGATTTCTTCAAATTCGGATGTTTCATTCAGACCAAGAAAGTCTCTTGCTACCTTCAAACAATAAGCTCCCATCAGCCACTCTGTTTTAGCAATCTGTTTAACAAAAGGGTAATCAACCTGAAGCTGTGACACTACGGTATAACAAAATCCAGATAGCATTCTGCAAGTATGCCATAACAGTTTTGCAACCGTATCGCTACATTCTGTTAGCATTATTGAGTTTAGTCTGGTTAGAATTTCAGTCTTAGAGAGGTTGTGTCTATGATTAACTTTTGGATAGGTGGTGCCCACATATCCTGATAACAATCAGTCATAATGATCTATGTTTCCAGAGAGTTCCTGAGTTACAATATTGTTTACTTAATCAGAACGTTTCTTTCTGAGTTCTCAGACTAAATTATTTCTGGCTATCCATATTCATTCTTTTAGAAATAAAACAAAGCATTTCCAAGCTCTCTCTTACAACCATGGGAAAATGTTGTCTAGATACTACTTTTTGATAAGAGACACATGATTAGTCTTTGCCTTGTTTGTTTTAGATTTTAAGAAAAATGTGGGCACCATTCTTTCCTCATTCACTCTCTTTCTTTAAAAGTGTAAAAAGAGAAATAGGGACAGAGCAAAATGTTGCCTGGATATAAAATAGCAAGGCCATGCTTTTGCTGGTCTGGTCTGCCTTTGGATGTTGGCAGAGATGAGAATCCAGGAGAAATGTTTTAGTAATCTCCAGAGACTGAATATGTTTTTGTCTATAGTTCAAGAAGTAAACAAAAACAAATACTGATTGTCAGTGTTTAAGCCAGATCGTTATATGAAGCAGGATTGAATCAGTCAAGCAACTCGATTGATACAAATAGAAAAAGCAAGATCCACCTTCATAAAAATGCGACATTTGTTACGCAGTACTAGCATATTTTGCCTGGCCTTGCCGGGCAGTTTTATTGTGTGTTTTTTTTGTTTTTTTGTTAGGGGTGCTTTGGGTGGTGGTGATTTGAATTTGTAGTTTTTGAATTTATTTGATTTATTTTATATTTTGATTTTTTAAATATTTTTTGACTATTTTTTTACTCTTCTAGCCTCGAGGTGGGGCTGTGATTAAGAGTAGTGCAATTGCCTTTCTTTGTTCAGTTCTGTTCCGGAGGCATGGAGGTAGGACGTGTTTGGTAAGTGCTCTTGATTTTGTATTCTGTTGTTTTTTTTTTTTGGGATGTTGGGCTAGGGGGTTTAAGTAGAGTGTTTGTTTATTTAATTTAGGGTTTTTGCTTGGTTTTCTGTATTTTTATTTTTATGTGTTTTTTTGTTTTTATTTTTCTGTTTTTTTCTTATTTTGAATTTGTTAGTATTTATTTTTGTTCATTGTGTTGTTTTTTTATTTTTAGTAAGGGTTTTTCGTGGGGTTGTTTTGTTGTAGATAGGTGGTTTTAGTGAGTTTTTCATGTTTTTTCGTTTGCTTTTTGTATTTTGGATGTGTTTTGCTGTGTTTGTGGTTGATTGTTTTGTTGTTTACTTGTTTGTTTTATTTATTTATTTGTGTGTGTGTGTTTTAGTTTGGGGGTTTCTGCTAGGGTAGGGCTGTTTGGCTGGTGCCCATGGTGGACTCAGGGCCGAAGGACCCGACCACTGTCTCCACCCCGGGCAAACGGGAAGTTCGCTGTGGGTGCCTTTGGTGCCCTTGCGTTCCCCGCTGCCTGTGGAAGAGGCAGTAGCTGAGTGCTTTGGCCCTGTGTTCCCGGGTGAATGGGGAGTGCGCTGCAGGTGGCTGCCCCACTGGCGACTGCCGGACCCTTGTGGCGATGGTCGGGCCGGGTAAAGGTGAGTGCAAGCGGCTCGGTAGGGGATAGTAGGTATGGGTGTGGGAGCCTTTGTGACATTCCAACGGTTAACGTCCCTCCTTATAGGTAAAGATAGATCTAACTCTCGCTACAAAGATCCAAATAGTGAGATGTTATGTATTCCCAGTGTTGTTATATGGAGTCAAAGCTTGGACATTGACTAAAGCAGAAGTTCCCAACCTTTTTATGCTGGGGGTCTGACCACGCCCCCAGACAGCTGAGCGGAGCTGAGCTGACCACGCCCCCTGGAAGCAGGCACGTTTACGACAGCTGTAAATGCGCCCACTTCCACATTTACGACAGGCACGGACACATTTACGCATGCACGGGCATGTTTTATGGCTGATATGAATGTGTCCGCTTTCACTTCCAGGCCACATGAAATTGTGCCATGTGCTGGGGCTGGCCTGCAGGCCATAGGTTGGGATCTCCTGGACTAAAGCATCTGAAAAGAAAATCGAAGCTTTTGAAATGTGGATCTACAGACAGCTGCTAACGATATCATGGGTTGGCCATATGATTAATGTAGAAGTGGTGCACCGGATGGATAAAGAACAAGAACTGTTTAAGACCATTAAGCAATGAAAGCTCCAATACCTTGGGCATATCAAGAGGAATGACATGAAGTATAGAATACTCCAACTCGCTATGCAAGGGAAGATCCCTAGGAAGAGAGGCCCTAGATGTAGATGGATTTTGTGGCTAAAGAACCTGAAAGACTGGTTTGGAATGTCCTCATAAGAACTATTCTGAGGAGTTAAGAACAGGAAGACTTAAGTATGATGATAGCCAATATCCAAAATGGATACAGCACCTGAAGAACTAATTTGAGTGAAGATAGAAAGTGGCAGTCTTGAGAATTCATCAGTACAAAAGACTTTTCTCAAGTCAGAAATAGCATATAAGGGAGTGAGATTCTATCCTGGTCCTCTCCCTGCTTTGTTAGTGTCATGCGTGGAGAGCACTATTTTATACAACATGAGTGTTTTTTGTTGATGTGAGAGAAGTTGCTAGGGTGCTAAAGGCAAGAGAAACAAGAGACTGGAAAACACTTGTATTACAATTCACAGAATCTTTTAGCCAGCATGGTTCTCATTTTGCAGAAGGAAACCAAAGGTTGAAAATCATGGATCATTTCAGGAAATTTTGCTGCTAATATTTGAATATCTCTGGGAATATGTAAAACTCACAGAGAGTTTTATATACTCTGAAAAACTACTGATAGAGTTCTGCCAAGATAACACACTAGTCATAGCAAACACCCTTTTCCAGCAACACAAGAGGAGACTCTACACATGGACATCACCAGATGGCCAACATCGAAACCAAATTGACTACATACTCTGCAGCCAAAGATGGAGAACCTCCATACAGTCAGCAAAAACAAGACCTGGAGCGGACTGTGGCTCAGATCACAATCTACTGATTGCAAAATTCTGGCTCAGACTGAAGAAAATAGGGAAAACTAATAGGCCGGATAGATATGATCTAGACAACATACCCAAGGAATACACGGTGGAGGTGAGGAACAGATTCAATGGTCTGGACCAGACAGACAGAGTACCAGAGGAATTATGGACAGAGATGAGAGACATTATGCAGGAGGCAGCAAGGAAAACTATACCAAAAGAAAAGAAGCGCAAGAAAGCAAAGTGGTTGTCGGATGAGGCTCTTAAAATAGCAGAGGAAAGAAGGAACGCAAAAGGCAAAGGAGAAAAGAAAAAATACAATCACTTAAATAAAGAATTTCAAAGAAAAGCAAGGAGAGATAAGGAAAGCTACCTAAATGAACAGTGCAAAGAAATAGAGGAAAACAACACAAGAGGCAGGACTAGAGATCTCTTTAAAAAAATTGGGGAAGTCAAGGGAACGTTCAAAGCAAAAATGATCACGATAAAAGACAAAGATGGCAAAGAGTTAGCGGATGCAGAAGAGATAAAGAAAAGATGGAAAGAGTACACAGAGGAACTTTACAAAAAAGACCTAAACACCGCGGATAATAACAATGAGGGGGAAATTGAACTTGAACCAGACATCCTAGAGAGTGAAGTCAGAAAGGCCCTAAAAAGCACGGCAAATAACAAAGCCAGTGGATATGATGGTATCCCAGTTGAATTCTTCAAAGCCCTAAAAGATGATGGAATCAAGCTACTACATGCTTTATGCCAACAGATTTGGAAAACGAAACAGTGGCCACAGGATTGGAAAAGAACAGTATATGTCCCAATCCCAAAAAAGGGCAATGCCAAAGAATGTTCAAATTATCGAACAATTGCGCTCATCCCACAAGCCAGCAAAGTGATGCTCAAGATAATGCAGGATAGACTACAGCAGCATGTAGAAAGAGAACTACCAGAGGTGCAGGCTGGATTCAGAAGAGGCAGGGGGACCAGAGATCACATTGCCAACATACGTTGGATCATGGAGAAAACAAAGGAATACCAGAAACAAGCTTACTTCTGTTTCATTGACTACACCAAGGCCTTTGATTGTGTGGACCACAACAAAATGTGGCAAGTAATTAAAGAGATGGGAATACCAGAACACCTCATATGTCTCATGAGAAATCTGTACATGAGTCAAGAAGCAACAGTTAGGACAGAGTATGGAATGACGGAGTGGTTTGGAATAGGAAAAGGAGTAAGACAAGGCTGCATTCTGTCACCCTGCTTATTCAACTTATACACAGAGCACATAATGCGCAATGCAGGGATGGAGGAATCACCATATGGGATCAAAATTGCTGGGAGAAACATCAACAATTTGAGATATGCAGATGATACCACCCTAATGGCAGAAAGTGAAGAAGACCTAAAGAAGCTCCTGATTAGGTTGAAAGAAGAGAGTGCAAAAGCTGGCCTGAGACTCAATATCAAGAAAACCAAGATAATGGCAACAGGCGCTATAAGTCCCTGGAAAATAGATGGGGAAGAAGTAGAAGCAGTAACAGATTTTACTTTCTTAGGATCCAAGTTCTCTGCAGATGGGGATTGCAGCCATGAAATAAAAAGGCGACTGATTCTTGGGAGACAAGCTATGAAAAACCTGGGGAACATAGTGAAAAGTAGAGATATCTCACTGCAAACAAAGGTCCGCATAGTCAAAGCAATGGTATTTCCGGTGGTAATGTATGGCTGTGAGAGCTGGACCATTAGACAGGCTGAGCGAAGAAAAATAGATGCCTTTGAGATGTGGTGCTGGAGGAGAGTTTTGAGAGTCCCCTGGACAGCGAGGAGAACAAATAGGTCAATATTAGAAGAGATTAGCCCTGAGTGCTCCTTAGAAGGACAAATAACAAAGATGAAGTTGAAGTATTTTGGACATCAAATGAGAAGAGAGGATTCACTTGAGAAGGCCTTGATGCTGGGGAAGGTGGAGGGCAAAAGAAGAAGGGGACGGCCAAAGATGAGATGGCTAGATGGTATTGTAGACACAATGGGCACGGGGCTGTGTGGACTAAGGAGGATGGTGGAGGACAGAGGTGCCTGGAGAGCGATGGTCCATAGGGTCGCAAAGAGTCGGAATCGACTGTGCGACTGAACAACAACAACAATTGATACCTTCCCATAGGGTCATACTTCATACTGTATAGATCCTTATTTCAACCAACCATAATTTAGGCTAACTAGAATTCCTAGTCTTGCCAGGTTATCCTGCTATGGTAATAAGAGTAGACCATACTGTCAGCAACTGAACACTAGTCATCAGGCACAGCCCCTTGGTGGGGAGATAATTTACCGGGACGGGCACGTGCGCCCCGCTGCTCAAAGCCCATACCTTAAAGAGAAACGCCACCTCGGCATTTTCCGCTTCACTTCCTCTTGCCAGTCTCCGCTCTGCTCCGTGGGAGAAAGTCTGAAGATCTTCAGGCAGCTTTGGGACAAGCTGCCAAAGCTGCCTGAAGTGCTTCAGACTTTCTCCCACAGAGCAGAGCAGAGACTGGCGAGAGGAACAGAAAGGGAAATGCCGAGGTGGTGTTTCCCTTTAAAGTATGGGCTTTGAGCAGCAGTGTGCGCGTGCCCATTCCGGTAAATTCTCTCCCTGCCATGGGGCTGGTCAGGCAGCAGTTAACTAGCCTGACAACCCTGAAGATTAGCGACCTTGGGTGGTGAAGTCCACAGGGAAGGGTGATGGTTCCCAAGGAGATTAAATCCCACTTGAATCCCTCTTGATGAAATGCAGCAGCTTCATCAATACTGGCCTGGTTTTGATGAGGACTTTGTGTGCCAAAAGGGCTCAGACTGGAAAGTGACTCGTGGAACTGGATCCAGTGGTACATGTGTTATACTGCAATGTGGAAGGCAAATGAAAGGCCACTGCATTATATTCTCGGGACAATCTTCATGGCTGATCACCATTATTATCACCAACATTAAAAAAGGAACCTTTCATGCCTTATTTAAATGAAATTTCATGTTTACTGGAACATGCAGACTGCAGACGATTCTTCCTCCATTTTGGACTGTGAAGGCTGCCTGCTTATAATCAGTGCAGATTCATCCCTATCTAAACTGATCCTACCCTTTGTCTGGAATGGGTCAGGGGATTCATTTTCTTATGGGGTCAAGGAACATTTGTAATTCAGACTGTCTCATAAGAGAAGCTATAATCTTTTTATTATCTGTGTTAAAGATGCACATTGATCTCTGATCAAAGTTTTTTTTTAAAAAAAAGAGCCATTGAAAGAATAAAAGGATAACTGAGAAGACTACATAGTGCTCAAGAAGCATATCTGTGGGTAATAAAGATTTTTATTGCTGCTGAGTAGGTTTCTTAATCCTTTAACTTCTGATAGTGGCATTTCCTCTGCTCCTTGCCAAATGCTGATTTTTGCAGCAGGGCAGTCATCTATTTTCAACGTTAGAAACTGCCAGAAGGAATGCAGATGTTTTTGAAAATTGTCAGTTTTGCTGACTTTTGTGTTATTGGGGAAGGATGGATAAGGTGCAGAAAGCATTATTTGACAGTATTGTGTTAATAAAAATTTAGAGACTGAATACATGGGTGTCTATTTATTATGCAGTAGAGACCAGTTGGTTTACTTGAAAAGATGCTGGTCAGACAGTGTCGTAGCTGGAGGAAACCAGTTTACACACACTGAAACAGTCCTACCATTACCTTTCTGGCCTGTGTCACAAGGTTTCTACTTTTTTTTAGTGCAGGTAGGATCATTCAGGTTTAAACCATTTCCAGCTGGTTTGATTGCTAGAAACAATCCAAGCAAGCTTTCCTCCTTCAATTTGCTGATATTGTGAAGTGGCTTAAAAAGAGAGAGAACTCAGGATATTGGCAAATTAAACACTTCCCCATCTCCAACGAGAAGTCAAGGAAATGTTTTTTGTTTTTTTAAAGCGTATTGGGTCAGTGTATTTTGTGCTGCATCTCTTGAATGAATGGATGAATGAATGCCAAAAAAATCAGGAAGGGGCAAGGAAAAGGATTTTAATTTGCTTTGTTCTTAAAGTATTGGTTGAGAATGCTTCTGCCTTTGGCTTTTATTTTATTTTTAAGTGTTGATTACACTTAATTTTTTTCACTTCCTCAACCTCTCCACAGAGCCAAGTAAGTAATTTTTCAGTATTCTGAAGTTTCATCTGTGCTGATGATCTTACCTTAACATTCCATTAGGAAACCTTTGAGTCCATCAAGCACCAGCTAACTATTGTCTTAGTCGTAGAAGACCTTTGCTTATCAGCTGAAACAAAAATATTTAAAAAACACAGCTCTGTGTCTTCCAGTTAATGAACAGAGAGGGAGCTGTGATTTAGTTGGAAAGGCAAGATTTTGGAACATTGTCCTACACCAAAGTATTTGGATGTCACTCTGGATTGAACTCTGACCTACAAAAAACATTGACTAAACAACCAACAGAAAATTGCCACCAAAATTAATATACTTAGGACAACAGGTTTATTCTGATTGGGGTATATGCATGCAAATACTGCAATAATAACAACAACTCTTTCCTTGTGCTGATTCCATTTTGTGCCCCACTACATGCACAAAAGAAGAGCTAGTAAATGTCTGAGATAATGCTCTTAAAGTAGCCCACTTTTGCCAAAATAGTCTTCATTATTTCATTTGGTTTTGAATTTTAGTTATATTTCATATACATGCATAAGTTTAAATTGTTAAATGCTCTGATAATGAATAATGAAAAAAGACCCAGTTTGTATTATATTATTCTCTCTTTGGTGCTCAAAATGGTGGCCAAAATGGGTTGTAGTGTCATCCTGCTTACCTTATTCCTTTCATTTTGTAATTGTTCAACTTAGTTGTCACTGCATTTACATCCAGACCTTTCTTGAAGGTAACTGTTATTGGAGCAGGAGTGGGTGGGCATATAGGTTTAAAGAAAAACCAAATTACTCCTTATAGAGATGAAAAACCAAAGGGAAAAGAGAGAGAGATAAGGACTACTGATAAGTGACTATTCTAGGGCACTAGTGCTAATGGCTCCCACAGGGCAACTGTGCCATAATCAGTACTTCTGAGGAAACTAGGCATTTGCTGAACAGCCTCCAGCTGATTCACAGGAGGCCCAGGTATTACTGAGCAATTAGTATTTTGCTGTTCTCATGGATTTCAATTTTAATGTCAGGTGTTGTTGCTGATATATTTAAGGGAACCATTGGAATTATTCTGAGAGAGAAATGCCTAGGGCAGTGATGGTGAACCTTGGCACTCCAGGAATTCTCGACTTCAATTACCAGAAGCCCAAGTCAGCACTCTTGCTGATCAGGCTTCTGGGAATTGAAGTTTAAGAACATCTGGAGTGCCAAGGTTCGCCATCACTGGCCTAGGGTTTGGAAAGGTTACTTTAAAAAATATTTAAAGGGCCTCTTCAGGTGCAGTTACTTATCATTATAATTGCAGTGTTTTAAAGGGTAACTTTCCCCCAATGAAAAAGCTAAATAACAAAGTAGTTTTCTAGTTGCTTTTACTCTTGAGTACATACTTCTCAATGATGACAATGATGACTTCTAGTTGCTCTTTAAGGTGGGCATAAACAAGATACACAAGATGCTGACCTGCAGCCCACTCCACTCCTGTCTTCGTTGTCTTTACTTCATGTACTCGTGCAATAGAGTACATGCCAGCATGAGACCCATGTGGCATTCTTCCTCTAACTAATGGAAAATATTCAACGTATTCTCATAAAGTTGCCTTTAAAAAGTGAAATAAAAAATTTACAGAATGAAAAGGGGCGAGAGAAACTGTTGTTAAATTATAGCAATTATCTCTCTTTTTCTATCAGGTCTGTCTGGTTTGGTTTTACTGAGAATCTTTAGGAGATTTGTATTGCCTGAGATGAGAATAAATGGAAAGATGGGCTGAAATACAAGAGCAGGCCATGGAAAGCTACACTATTGAGTGCCAAGGCATAGTACTAAACCCATATCCAGTAGTTGCTCCCATGTCTTTTCATGCTGTCAGACTGTGTAATATGATACTACCCTAAGAAATGCTCGACTGAAGAAATTTAATTATTTAGCTCTTACTCAAAATTAGAAAATTGGGATTTTTGAGTCCGTTAATGGTGGTTTAATCAACAGGTGAACTGACAGTATTATTAAAAGAACTGCCTTTTCCCTCCCTTCTGACCCTTCCTGCTTTTTGACTTATGATTTTTTAGGTCCCAGGGGGAAAAGGAGGAAGCTCTTCGATTACTGAGAAATTCTATTCAGTACGGACCAGAGTTTGCAGATGCTTATTCCAGTCTTGCTTCACTCTTGGCTGAACAAGTAAGTTCTAACCTAACCTGCGGTTACTGTGAACTGTCATCCCTTTTTGAAGCTGTTGGAGACAACCTTGCAACTGGGGATATGTAAGTTCTTCACAAGCAAGATAAACGTTAAAAAAACTGAAACAGTTCTAGGGTGGTAGTTGGCTCCTGCCACATGTATAAATAAATGATTTATTTATTTATTCAGGCAATCAGTCATTTCAGGCAATCCACCTCCTTTTAGCCTGTGAGAAACATTAAGATATGACAGAAGCATCTGCCCACTGCACATTTTACACATCAGTTTTGACAAATGTTAGGTACAAGATACCGAAGCTAAGATAACCATTGCTTGTGGGGCTTCTGAAATAAAATCCATGTCTCATCAACAACAAAAAATCTTGTTTGCATTAGGAGCACTAGAGACCACTTGTGGCCCATATGCTGCGTTGCCCATCCTTCACCTAAGCACATGCTTCACTGCACCTTGATTTATAGCATGATGTTCAGCTTTTGTGCAAAGTAATCACAGGTACCTAGTTCTTACAGCTCTTACCCATCTAAAAATGGGAAGGGAAGATCATAGCAGCATATCTAAGGCTCACATTGGGTAATGGCAGCTGGCTTCTTTCTTAATGTGGATTTGCAAAACCTACTTGTTTCAACCTTGTTTCAGATCAGGGTACAGAATGTCATGGAAAGTTTCCATCTATTGAAACAACAAAGGAAATATTATAGGAAACATACATCGTAAGCATAAAGGAAGTTGGGTCTTGGATCCATCTAGCTCACAGTCACTGAAGGATATGCTTAGCATTTTTGTGGAAGAGATGTTCCCTCAGGCGTGAAAGATATCTATTTCTCATATCACATGTTTTTGCAATCGCCATACCCTACACTTGATGTATTAGAGGGGAAACACAGGTTTAATATACCACTTTGTTGGCTCAAACAGATATAGTAGAACCCCGTATAATGAAAATAATTTGTTCTACTAGGCACTTGGTTATACGATTTTTTTCATTATACGATGCATGCATCGTACAACGAAAATCCTTATGGGAAAAATTGTACAACAGAAATCTATGGGGAAAATTGTACAACGGAAAAAATATTTGTTGCACAGTTTTCCCCATAGAGATTTTCGTTGTATGATTTTTCCCATAGAGAAGCATTGCATTGTATAATTAATTTTTTTGTTATACGGGGCACAATGGGTTTTTCAAATTTTCTTAGTTGTATGGATTTTTCCGTTGTACAATGCATTCATTATATGCAGTTCCACTATACCTTGAAAGAAAGCTTGTTGCAGAAGCGAATTCTAGATTATATACATCCCCCTCAATGTCTAGTTTTGAGATTCAGTAACTGGTAGCAGCTTTATGTGGTAAAATTCTTTTGCAGCCTTACCTAGAAATGCCAGGGGTTTAACCTGGACGTTTTGTATGACCTCCATCTACCTTGCTGCTGATCTACAGGCCTTCTGTAAGGGAAGGGCCATTTCACACACTTTAGAAAGAAAGCTACATATCCTTTCTTTGTGTTCTTCTTCCTGCTGTGCTTTACAAACTCTTGATTTAAAACATGTACAGATCTTTTCATTTCATTGTAGTTATATAAGAAAAGTGAAGGATGGGGGAGGGGGGGGGTTTGCAGAAAAAAGAAATGTTATACTTCTCTATCCATACTTTAATTGGCATTTCCTCTTCCTTTTTTCCTTATAACTATGTGCGGATTGATCAAGGTGGTTGAAAATTACTGCTGGTTCTGACAAGATAGTGGAACCAGGGCAGTGTGTGGGGCAATATGATGCTGAGTAGCTTGGTCTATGCAACTAGATCAGACTGTCACCTTTGCATGCTAATTTGTTCTTCTTTGTAGTTGGAGAATAAGTAAGCCCGCTCCATTGAACCATCTCCGAAGAATAAACGAGATTAATTGCTCTCCTGGCAACTTGTTTAAAGGGTATGAATTTTCAGTAGCTTTGCTCACTGGTCAAAAGGTCATTAGAGCAATAACTAATATGAAGTCATGGAGTTGTGAGTGGAAAGCATTTGTTGCTTAGCAAGCATACGTTCCTTTTTTAGCTTTGGCAGGTGACAAGAAAGTCTCCTTTTTGATCTGCTTATCCTGTACATGACCCTCAGGCGTTATCTCATGTGAGCAGAGGTTGTTAAAGCTGAAGCATCAGGAAGAAATCAGGAAAGATGTAAGATGATTCTAGAGGAGGCTTTTATTAGACAACACCATCTCTCCTTCCTAGAATCCTAAGGAGATTTCATGGTTCAACTGAGCAAGGCTTCTTGAAAAACTTGATTTGTTTCATTACACATCTGTTGGCCTCTCTCAGCTCTCCCGAGTTTCTTTGCTATATTTACATCTTTCTTCTCAAAGCAGTGAGTTTAAAGTGGTCTACATGACTCTTCTTCTCTCCTAATTTTTAGATCTTTGCCATATTCTGTAAAATAGGTTGTATCAAAAGAAACTGGCCTATTGCAGATCATCCAGAGGGTTGTAGGAGTAGAACTCAAATCTCCCAGGTTCCAGTCCAAGAACTACGTGGGGAAGAATTTTATTTCCTCAGAAATACTACCATGAAGCATTCTTGTCATCATGAAAAGTATTTTAGTATGGATTAGACTTTGAATAACCATTAAGATCTATCAGTTTAGCACGGGGGTTTCCAACCTTTTCAAGCCAGGACTGGATCTCACGCTCTCTCAGTCAGCTTTGATGGCTGGATGGCCATTTTGCCCTGCCTGCATGATGAGTGACAGCTATTTTGTCCCAACAGCTTCAACTGGTTACTGGAAGAGATTTATTGACTCTCCTTGTCTCTGTTGACTGTGACAGAGAATGATTCCATTTCACTGTTTACTGGTATACTACTTAAAAGGTGGGACAAATTCCAGACATCGTTCTTTTTGTACACTTTCCACTAAACATGTTAGGAAAGGAGAGATGCAGTAGCTCCACACTGCTTTTTTGTTCGACGTCAACTGACCCCTGGTCTAGAAGTACTCTGGACCCTAGTCTTGGAAGTCTGTTTGTACTACCATACGGATCTTTATGGAATCACTGAAAAATGATTCAGCATTCTACAGATGCAATGCAAAGAGATGTTGCATATGACTAGCAGAGTTTGAGAGGAAGTAGAAAGGCAAATATCTGATATTATGCAGCCTATATAATCTCACAAAACTACATGTGCATTTTTGTCTCCAGTTGATCAGGGTGTTAAATTATTTAGAGTCAAATGTTTCCTGGCATGGTTTACCATACGCAGCCTAGCAACCTTTACTCCAGGGGTACCCAAACTATGGCCCATGGGCCGTAGTTTGGGCACCCCTGGTTTAAGTAGAGAAAATGGCAGCTTAAAATCTATCTCATCCTGTTTTAAAACAGATTACAAGGCACATTTTACTTTCATTTCCAGTAGGAGGAACCACGTGACCGGTCCATGGCCCGAAAGGTTTGGGCACCCCTGCTTTACTCTCCTGTCTGATGGATAGACCAAAAGACAATTTCTCTGAGTACTGTTCTCTTGGTTGAAGCAGAATGCTGTTGTAGGCTTCAGATGGAGTTGGGAGAAGCAGACTCCCTGCAGGTGTGACATCTCTTGCTGATGGAAGGATCCAAACTGAGCTCCCCCTTGTTATGAAATGTCTTTCTTGGAATGCAAGAGGAGCCTTTACATCCTTCCTGTGATGAGCAAGCCCAGAGTGTGATTCCTTTTATTTGTATATTCTAAGAACTGTGTGATAGCTACCTAAAGGCTTTCCTCCTTTCTTTTCTTGATAAATAAAGACAAAATGGTTCTTGGCAGCATCTGTAACTCTAGTGGGGCATTATGCCCAAGTGAATTGTTGTATGGTTATGCCCATTCATCTCTTTGCCAGCAAATCTGCATCAATACACTCCTAACTCTATAGTATATGAACTGGTTAGCCCTGCTGTGTTGGGGAGGAGGGGACAGAATATCAGGAACCATTTGGCACTGTTAATAATGTCTGCAGATGGTGATGTGTAACTACTGAAATTTCATGGAAACCCTGGCGTCTCAATTGGGAGAGTGAGTTTGTAAGTTACACAACTTCAGCAGTGTGAGAACATGCTGCTTCTTGAGCCAGTAGTGTTTCCCAATTTTTTTTTTTTTGGACTTCAATTCCCAGAAGCCTAAGTCAATTCCCCAAAGCACTGGTCAGCCAGTGTACTGACTTAGGCTTCTGGGAATTGAAGTCCCCCTGTGGGGTGTGTACTCCACATTGGGAACCACTGCTTTAGAGTAACAAATCTCTCTTTACTGCTGCGAGTCCAAAAAAAGATTAATTTGGGGAATGTCAGTTCCCAGAATTGCCTGGCCAGCTCCGCCAACACTGGTTGGAGGATTCTAGGAGTTGCCGTCTTAAAAAGAGCTTTTCCCAAGCTGCCATGGAAACAGTGTTAACTCTGGTGTGAAGAGAAATCGTAGCACATGTTTATTTTGTGTGGAGCATGGCTTCTCAGAAAGGCAGTGGACTGGTGCTGCTGAAACTCTGGCACCACCAGCCTAACATGGTGATCTGGCCACAGTGGTGGAAATCACACCTCCATACCTCTCCTGCAAAAAGCAGACTGGTCAATTCTGGGCTTATTTTTATTACAATCGGGGAATGTACAGTGCAGGGAGCTTTTAGACTGCATTCATTGATCCAGCGCAGCACGTCTTCCAATGATAACCTAGGAAAGTAAAATGAGCCTTGACATTGCTTTGCTCCCTTAGTTGTAAAAGGGGTCCTTAAGATTAATGACCTGTGCTTGAGGGAGCTGGGGGCATAAGTCAATGTAATTACGCTGTCCTCCCCTCATAAGGTGATCTTTAAAAACACACACTTGAAAAGAGAGTACGCTATTGCATACAGGTCAGCATTTTATTGAGCCCCAGACCTGTTAAAAGGAATCTTACTGCTTTCCTTTGAAGGTATGGCACCTCTAATAGACGCTGTTTCTCATGCCAGGAGACCAAGTTGTCAGCCTTGTGGACTTCAAACTACTATTACGATCTTCTAGTTTCTATTCCTCTTTCCTTTTAAAAAAAAATCCCAGTTCCCTATAGATGTTTCTGACATCAAAATCTTCAGAAGGTAGTGCTGAATTTGACTGTAGTCTTCAGTTAGCCCAGGGACCTTATTTGGAAAGATTTTCTTTGAAGTGGTGAAGCTTTCTTTTAAAGCTGTCTGAAGTCAGGTTTCTCTCTAAAACCAAAATGTTCCTTCAAAAGACCCTTATTTTGATGAGACCTGCTAACAACTAGAAGAACTGCAATTATAACTTGTTGTCAAGTCAGTTCTAACATAGCAACTTGTAAAGTACAGTATTCAGAAGTAGTTTCTGAGACTGACCTCCTGGTGATTCTTTGAGACTATGCAGCTTGCCATAACTGCTGAGCATACCTGTCAAGTTTTGGGAAATTTCTGTCAAATAAGGGAAATTTCCCGTCCAAAACAGGAAACTGGACAGCTATGCTTATCCTGTGCTGGTCTCCAGTCTAACGCCAGACTAATTGCAATCTAACTAATACGGGATGACGGCGGGAAAGAGTGTAAAATATGGGGGTTTGACAGAAATTTCCCGAAACTTGACAGGTATGCTGTTGAGGTGGCAAAACACATAACCCCATCAGGTCTATATGCTGCGGATGACCTTGGCTGGCCCTCTCTTTGGCAGCACAGCAGGAAATCAAACTCCAATCCGCTAGCTCTACAGCCAGACACACTTTAAGTAGTCACATTTGCATATAGACCTGCTGAAAAACCCAAGATTCTGATTTACCGCATGGCGGCTTTCCCAACATTGTATCTCCAAGATTCTTCCATTGGCTCTGTTGAATAAATATCACGAGAATTTCAATCCAACTTCTAGGTCATCATTCACCATGCTTGATCCAGGAACTGATTCAGCAAGAGAATCCAGTGACTTCAACCGCTGTGGTTCATAAAGCAAGTTGTAGAGAGCCCAGTCATTAAGTGGAATGAGGCAGCTATCTCAAGTGGTAGATGTGGCTGAAATCCTATTGCTTTGTTATGCATGTGGGTTTATCATTTACCTGACAATTAATAAATCTGCACTGGGATTCTCAAGTGTCCTCCCAAATAATCCAAGTGGCAATTTGTTACTTGCCAGCTAAACCAACCAAGTATGACATGCATATCAGAGCAACTGGATTTCAACAGGTGGGTGGAGGGAAAGTGACCATGGAAACAGTTCCTTCACCATTCCTTCCATTGGAGAACAATACTAAGTATTTTCTTTAACTAACCTTTTCTGTCTCTCCTTCCCAAGATAACTTCAGATGAGATGTGGATGCTATATTTCAGTATCAATCTAGTTGGTATTTATAGGTGGAATGGGATGTGTAAATACATTCTTTTTGCCCTTCAAGACAGGCACCAAAATATCTTGAGCATGTCCTTTAGGAAATGCAGAAGACAGTCTGAAATTTTGGCATTCTTTCTGCCTGGACCACTAGATGCCCTTGAGAAAAGAACCAATGAATTCAAGGAGCATACACGATGGATTCATGCCAATTTAGATTGCTTTATCTATCTCAGCTGGTATTTTCATGCTGGCTGGCAGCAGCTCTCTACATTTTCATGTCTTGGCATGATCTTGTACGTGATCATTTTCTTCTTCTTCTTCCTCTCCTCCTCCAGTCTTCAATACAGTTTGTCCCATATTCCCATGTCATGTGTGAAGATTTGGGTGCATTTTTGTGTATCTTTCAGCTAATACATGCAGTTTTACCTAATTACATACATTTTGTGAACTGTTTTCTTAATTCATTTTTATATTCCTTTAATTGATGTATGCCACTTTGAGTGCACTTTCCCCTAATATGCGCAATTGTTTAATGGGAGAAAACCACTGCAAGACTCAGAGAAATAAGAATTTTTGAATAATAACTGAATTGCAGTTCACGTGTTTGTTCTAAAAGGGCAGGACTCTAGAATAGGAATTGGGTCAAATTTTCCTCCCTCTCCTGCTAGAATCTCATCTTTGCCTGGTTCTACATCATGCACCATATTCTCACTCACTTGGACTTCCATTACTAGTGTACAGTACATGAATAGATACATTTCCTTTTAAAAAAAAGTTTTATTAGAAGATGCAGTATACTTCACCATACCACGAAAGCTTCCATCTGCGTGCCTGGTCTATTTGAAGTCCAGGCAGCATATGATTCACACATGGGCTTTTTGCTGACATGTCAGGTCAATGGTCCAACAGTGATTAGATCTTAAGATAATGAGAGATCTCTGGCTACAAAAAGAAGAACAAATTACAACACCTCAAATTTGGGAAATGTTTCTTGTATATGCCATAACTTAGGGCTTTGTCATATCTTTGCATTTAGTTGTTGATGTTGATCAACAGTTTTTGTTTTATCAAGATTCTTAGTTTTTAACTAGATGTGAATAGAGGATGCTTTCAAACAGAAGGTTATCCTTTGTAGGGTAGGACAAATGCCCACTTTACAGACAGTAGCCACTAGCATTCATGGTTGTCCTGGGTTCATTGTGCCATCAGACTGATTTTCCAAGCATCTGTTTTAAATATCTCATGGTGTGTTTGAGATATTATTGCTCCAAATGCTGTGGAAAATATTACTCTTAATTTCTCATAGTATCCAAATTTTGTACAGTATTTCATATGAGCTTGCATGTGTTGGGATTTGATTCATGTAAAGATCTAGTCTCAATCAGCCAGTCTCATTAGCAGCAGTTTATATTCTCAGATCTTTTGAGGTACCTATGAGTCCAGCTTCATTAGGCTTTTTGTAGGGAGAAACAGAGACAGACAAAAGCAGACACGACTGCTCTCTTTGGCTGGTCAAACGCTACTGAAGCCTTCTCTTTATTTAGGCAGAGAGAGAGAGAAACGAAACTAGCAAGCATTGTATAGCAGAAACGAAACTTCGCAGAGACAAAGCTGAGTCCTTACAGCCAATCAGAAGTGTCAGAACCCAAAGAAAGAGAGATAAGGAGAATAGCAAGCAAAGAGGCTTTTGTTTACAAAATGTGTCAGAAGATAGGCAAGACAGAAACCAGATGCATTCCTACATGTCCTCCTTTTTTCATTTAAATTTGAGAGAGGGACGGCTAATCATACCCCTGCATGTCATCATATACATCATCACTGTCCACCTGGACATCGTACCCCTCCTGACTCATGGTACTTTGTTCCGAAGGCTGATACCTCATTGAATACAATTGCCGTCGTGCAAAACTCGATGTCTCCCTTCTACGCAATGGACATGTGTTACAAACAGAAATAATATTAGGAATACAAGTAATGCAAAAATACAAAGGTAAAAAGCAGATAATAATAATAAACCCATAAAAGAAAACTTGTCTAAGGACAGACAAATCAGGCAACCAAGAAGTCACCCAATCAAAGAGATTAACATCAGTGCGTACATTGTTAGTAATGCTCTCCTGTAAATTCTGAAGTTCTTTCTCAATAGTATTATTCAGATCCTGGAATTTTACCCGACATCCCTGGTTCCCGACCAGTTTACAAAATCCTCCGGATTTTGCTAACAGGTAATCTATGGCCAGTCTGTCCTGCATTTGGTCTTGATGAAGCTCAGTGATTTCCATTTGAAGATCCCGTATGACCCTCCCTGTGGCATTGATTGATTTCTCCAGCCTACAGGTGAGTCCCAAAATGGACCTTCTATTCGCCTGGGAAATGACACCTGGGTATGATCCCAATGTGAGTGCTCCAGTGATAGCACTCCCTATAGCTCTCCCCCAGGAGCTACCATCAGAAAGCTGAACATCGATTATCACTTCATCATTGCAACCAGAACCCATCGGGCCGGCAGCAGCTCTCCGGCGCCGTGCATGTGCCTGAGGCGGCATTTGCACTTGTACGGGTAAGGTAAAATAACCCAATGCTGCACATTGATATTGTCCTGGATGGAAATTCGTGGCAACTCCATTAAAAAAGAACCACATGTTAGGATCCTTGATTTGCCATCCATTGCAAATTGAACCACTATCTATAGCAGAATAATCAGGAGTAAACATAGGAAACACATCATATATATCTTCAATAGTAGTGTTAAACAAGGTATAATTAAGCTTATAAGAACTGTTATAACTACCCCATAACCAAAAATAATCATCACAACCTGTATAATTGCCTACACTCTGCAAAACCCTTTTTGCTTGAGTCCAGTACTTCCATTTACTATTCCAGACTCCAGAACTATGACAGCAGAAACAAAGTCCTTTAGTGTATTTCTTGAATGTCATGCTTCGCCAACGGGTGTTGTTAAATTGTTCTGGAGGATTAGAGAAGAGTGTAGACCTATCAAGATGTTGCAAATGTCCAATAACCAACTCTGGCGTGTTGAACAATGCCGGAAGAAAAGCCATTTGAGACACTGCCAGTGGATGCTCATAGTATAACGTTGCATTCTTACCATGAACTTCAAACATATAGTTAGCATGACGAATCCAAAAGTTGGGGTTGCCTCCATGAGGCATTGTTCTTACAGCTGGAAGCACAGTAAGAAAGAAAAGAACAAATGTCAGCAAAGTTAGTTTACTGGTGAACCACCATCCTGGAGCTGAGTAACCTTCTTCTCTCTCCATGGACGGATCGCTCGAGCAGGAATCCACACAGGTCCTGAGGTTGTAGAAACCGCTGCGTATCCTCGTCCCCAGGTGATTAGAGGTACAGGACCCTTCCACTCAGGATCGGGTTGCTGCCGATAAACGACCAATGGCTTAAGAAGACACTCCTCGGTCCTGAAATGCAATTCGACTGGAGAGTGTGACCTGTTATGGGGAGCAAGAAGAAAATTAAGAGTATACAGTACTTTAGCAACAGCTGTAGGTATTTCAGCCACAGGAACCCCTCTATCTCCCACTTGCTTGTGTAACAAATTTTTGAATGTCAGGTGGGCTCTTTCAACAATCGCCTGTCCAGTCGAGTTATAGGGTATTCCATGGGTTAGCTTAATGTCCCACTGACGGCAAAAGTCCTGAAAGGCAGAAGAAACATATGATGACCCATTGTCTGTCTTAAGGCTTTTAGGTTTACCCATTGCCGCAAACGAACGAATGCAATGTTGTATAACATGTCTGGATGTTTCACCCCGTAAGGGTGTAGCCCATATAAATCCAGAGAAGGTATCAACAGTCACATGTAACTTAGAAAGCGGAGCCAAAGCAGGTACTTGCGTGACATCCATCTGCCATAGCTGATTAGCTTCTGTTCCTCGAGGATTAACAGCATCAAATGGCAGGAATATAGGAGACTTCGTACAGGAAGCACAGGACGACACAATGTCTCTAGCCTGTGACATAGGAATGGAAAACCGTTTATGCAAAACCTTAGCAGATTGATGAAACATTGCATGACTGTCAATGGGGTTGTCAAAGAGAAAAAACCTCAGCAGAGTCTCGGAGAGCAGAATCTGCTCGTGCATTGCCCTCCGTCAAATAACCTGGGATCCTTGTGTGAGAGCGTATGTGGGCAATAAAGAATGGGACCGTACGGTTGGAAAGAAAAGCTTGAAGCTGTTGGAATAAAGCAAAAAGATCCCTATCCATCGATGGAGACAAATAAGCTTGAGCTAAAGTAAAAACAAGGCGGTAAACATATTGAGTATCCACAATCAGGTTAAAAGGCACATCAGAAAACGTAGAGAAAGCAAGTATGACCGCTGCCAGTTCCGACCGCTGGGCCGATGCTTGAGGTCCTGTAAAAACAACCTCCCATTCCCCAGTAGGACCCTGCCATGTAAGGACTCCACGGGAGGGGGAGCCATCTGAGAAAAGAGTAATGGCATGCAAGATAGGTTGCATGCAAAGCGGGGATGACAGGGAGTAAGAAGTGAGATTCAGCAAGGTAAACCGCTTATCCTTGGGGGGGTTAAATTTAACTTGTCCCACAAAGTCCGCCATGGCCACCTGAAATGCCTCAGAATGCTGTAGCAAGGCGGTTAGCTGATCCTGTGAAAAAGGAAAACAAACAAAGTCAACGTCATAGCCAGTCAAATGCTTTGCCCTAGTACGGCATTTGAGGAAAAGATCAGCAATCGCATCAGGCAGGCGATAACAGTTTTTCGAGGGAGTGTGCGCCAAGTGTAGCCATTCCACGATGGCCACCTTCTGAGCGTTGACAGGCGCGAACAAAACCGCAGTGGGCAGCCTCGGTGTAGGAAGAAGAGCGCATGCCAGCGCAATGGTGCCTGAGGGCACCCGATCCACAGCGATGGTATGAAGCTTTTCGTTGAGGCGTTGAAGAGCTGTACGCATCTCCGTTGTGCAGGGAATGATGTCCGCTGGAGAAGTGTGTCCAGAAAGAGCAGCAAAGAGTGGTGATAATTCCTCCGTGCTCACGGCCAAGAAAGGACGAGCCCAATTTATGTTCCCTAGCAATTGTTGCAATTGTCCATTGTAGTGGAAGTGCATGCAACGGCGCTGCAGGGGAGGCCCGTATCAAAAATTTGTCTGCAAGGTACACCCTGTTTTAGCCAGGAGATCCCGGCCCCACAGAGTAATAGGAATATCCATAATCAGGGGGTGAAGAGAAACTTTTGTTCCCCCTGAGGTCTCAAAGACGATTGGATGAACACTTTGCTGTGCTGGCTCGTACCCGCCCACCCCATAAACTTCCCTACAGGGGCGGACGGCCCATCCAGTCGGCCAATCTTTTTTTGCCACCACTGAAATATCGGCTCCTGTATCGACCAATCCAGACACTGAACGTCCACCCATAAGCAGCGAGCGGGTCGGTCTATCCTCGGTAATTTGTATCACCGCCATAGCCGCTGTTGCAGTCCCCTCCTGGGATGGAGTTGCAGTGGTCCCTAGTGGGAGCAGATGAAGGCGTCCTACAGGTTGTCCCTTAGGCAGGGTGAGATGTTGCGTGGCTGAAGCAGGGATGACAATTTCTTTGTGACCCAATGTAACTGACCCTGCTGCAATGTGTACAGAAGCGGGTAAGGCGTCTGGGCAAGGAAGAACGATGCCCATCATGCCCTGGAAATTAACATCATCAACCAGTGTGGGAAGAGCCTCCACACACCCTGGCATAGTAAAAGTACAGTCCTTAGATAACCTCAATAAAAGTCCTTCTTTTAGAGGATGGTTTTTTCTATATTGTGAAATCATTTCTTGGGCAAGTTCCATATCTTCTGCCATCTCTTGCAAAACCTCCTCTATTGCCTCTTCACTGACCTCTGGTAGCCCTATTATTTTGCCTGGGCCCGAGCCTGGCCCGCACTCCCATTTCCCTGCTGCTGTGGAGAAAAGTCAGAGTCTTTGTGCTGAGCAGCTGAGGGGTTGGCATTAGGATTTGAGCGGCACTGATTGGCCCAATGGTACCCTTTCTGGCAAATGGGACACTTCCTTGAAGGGCGTGCTGCCTGCTTTTGAGAGGAGTGACATTGTGCTTTAAAATGTCCTTCCTTCCCACAGCCAAAACAACGTTTGTTTTGAGCCTGAGTTGTGGGCAATTGAACTGCAGCTGCCAGAAGTTGAGCCTTGTAACTGTGAGTCCCCATATTTTGACAGACTTTCATCATGTCTGCTATAGATGTTCCTGGCCTAGCATAAACAGCTGTCAGAGCCCCTTTACAATCCTCATTGGCATTTTCAAAAGCCAGTTGTTTCATGAGCATTTCCCGTGCCGGCACATTTTCCACCTGGCGGCTGAGAGCAGTCATGAGTCTGTTAATGAACTCAGTGTAATCCTCTTTAGGGCCCTGGCTAATTGCTGCAAATCCAGCAACGGAGCTATCCCCTTTGGAAGGAATCTTACTCCAGGCACGCATGACTATCTGAGCAATCTCTCCCAGCTGGGCATCCGTGAGTGCCAATTGCTGTGTGGGGTTGGCAAAATTTCCCTCCCCACATAACATATCCATTGTGAGTGCAGGGCGTGTATGATGTACCTCCCAAGCCACATCCCTCCACTCCTGCAAGCAGAGCATTGCTTCTGCCGGAGGCAAAAGCGCTTTGATCATCTGTTTCCAATCCACTGGTAGCAATTTTTGAGAAGCAATGGCTTCCAACAAAGCTTTAGTAAAAGGTGCATTAAATCCATAGTCCCGTATGCTGACTCTCAGTTCCTTCAGATATTTGTAATGGAGGGTTTCATATCTATCTGGGACTGCCGCTGCATTGCCAACAGGCGGAGCCCCTCTGATCACTGGGTATATTTCAGGAGATTGCATGTCCAGCACAGCTGCCGTTAAAGCAGCAGAAAAATGTGTCTTTGTAGGGCTATAAGTGCTTGATTGTTGCAAGTCAGGATCTAAAGTCCCATCTCCATTTCCACCTCCACCCCCATCAGGAGGCTGTTGTTTCTCATATGATGGAAGAGCAGTTGCCATGGCCCCCCCTTTTTCTGGAGGCAAAAGCTGTGGGAAGGGACCATCAAGTCTTCGAGACAATAAAATATTTTTTGGAGTAAGTCTCTGAAGGCAGTCCCTAACTGCCTCCCATGTAAATAATATTGATCTAGAAATTCCATTATGCTTCTGCATTTCTCTCCCAATCTGTCTCCACTGTTTTAAGTCCAGACCTTCATATTTAAACCAAGGACAGATTTTTGCTATAACTTTAACCAGCTGCTGTATCTCTTTATCATCAACCTTTCGCCCATTGTCATGCAAAAGATCTGAGATATCTTTACAAAGTTCCTGCATTTGCGAAGAAAGCACACACCCCATAATTCAAAAAAATAATATTTTTCTTTTCCACTTACCCTATATGGGACCCAAAGTTGACTTTGGATGAATTTTCGAGCTCGATTTATGACCTTCCACCGGTCTGACCTTTTGCCTGGTCGTAGGTGAATGAGACCTTCCCCGGTCGCCAATTATGAGGTGTTAATTGCTGAAGCAGAGTTCAAATTAGGCTCTCTCATTGTAGTTCAAAGCCTCACACGGGGCGCCACTTGTTGGGATTTGATTCATGTAAAGATCTAGTCTCAATCAGCCAGTCTCATTAGCAGCAGTTTATATTCTCAGATCTTTTGAGGTACCTATGAGTCCAGCTTCATTAGGCTTTTTGTAGGGAGAAACAGAGACAGACAAAAGCAGACACGACTGCTCTCTTTGGCTGGTCAAACGCTACTGAAGCCTTCTCTTTATTTAGGCAGAGAGAGAGAGAAACGAAACTAGCAAGCATTGTATAGCAGAAACGAAACTTCGCAGAGACAAAGCTGAGTCCTTACAGCCAATCAGAAGTGTCAGAACCCAAAGAAAGAGAGATAAGGAGAATAGCAAGCAAAGAGGCTTTTGTTTACAAAATGTGTCAGAAGATAGGCAAGACAGAAACCAGATGCATTCCTACATGCATGAAGGTCCTACAAGCACTAGAAAAAGTCCACCAAAGACACCTGAAATCAACCTTGGATCAATGTTGATACTGCCCTCTGAAGACCAGTGCAGGCCTTTATGGTTTACTGTGATATCATGGATGTCCTTGTAAGGTAAAGGTAAAGGTTTCCCTTGCTCGAAAGCCAGTCGTATCCGACTCTAGGGTTCAGTGCTCATCTCTGTTTCAAAGCCGAAGAGCCAGCGTTGTCTGCTTCTACAGATGTTTCCATGGTCATGTGGCAAGCATGACTAGACACTGGAGCGCATGGAATGCTGTTACCTTCCCATCAAAGTGGTCCCTATTTATCTACTTGTAATTTCTTGTTTTCAAACTGCTAGGTTGGCAGGAGCTGGGACAAAGACGGGAGCTTATTCCGTCCTGCAGTACTTGGGAATCGAACTGCTAATCTTCTGCCTCCCAGTCAGCTTCAAAGCCACTTGAGCCACTGTAGTCCCTAATATGTCCTTGTAGAAGAAAACATGTTGACCCTTTCCCTCACCCCATACAAAATAAGTAGAAAGTACAGTACTTTCACGGAATAAAGGTCTAAGTTTGCATTCATAGCACAGCTGGTTGCTCTTTGGTTTACAATCTTTCTTGATTTTTTTTTCTTTCTTTTTTTTTTGTGAAGGACCAATTAAAAGAAGCTGAAGAAGTATATCAGGCTGGAATAGAAAACTGTCCAGAGAGCTCTGACCTGCATAATAACTATGGAGTTTTCTTAGTTGATACTGGTAAGTTTTCGTATCCTGTGTGGGGTTATTAAAATCCCATTCTTGCACGCGCACACGCACGCACGCACGCACACACACACACACACACACACACACACACACACACACACACACACGAAACAAAATTGGCAACAGAGAGAGAAATAAAATAAAATAGCTGTTTTTTAAATATAAGCAGAGATGGGAAAAGAGAGATGGGAAAAGTAGTACTTTATAGGTTTTGGAGACTATACCTCAATTAATACCTCCTAAAATAATATTCACCTCTTTTTGCAGCGGCATTACACCATTGGCTCATATTCACTTTATGATCTCCAAATATTCTAAGAGATTTAATATTAATTAATATTGCTGAACCACATATCTTATGTCTTGTAACTGTGCATTTGGGTGTGCGCCCCCAACCCCTGGATATAGAACTTTGCACTTATCCCTGTTAAATTTTATTTGGGTTTTTTTCCAGCCCAATGCTTGAGCCTATCACATTTTTTTTAAAAAAAATGTGCTTCTGTCTTCTAGGGTATTAGTTATTCCAGCCAGTTTTGTATCTGCAAATTTGCTAAGCGTTCCTTGCACTCGGCCCAGGACTGACCTTTGTCCTGTGTTAGCATAAAGATATTTGGGGTGTCAATAAACAAGTTGATGTGGTCCTAGCCAACCAACTTAAGTGTCTGTGAGGGCAAACAAAGCCATGTATGGCAAGAATAAGGAATTAAAAGGGGGAAACCAGCAACACAGATTATGAGAAGATGTGCATTTGGCAAAGAATCCCCCCCTTTACTGTTTCTGTAACAGAAGAGCCCCCGTGGCGTAGTCGTTGAACTGCAGAACTGCAGCCAAAACTCTGTCCACAATCTGAGTTCAATTCTGATGTGTTCAAGGTTGACTCAGCCTTCCATCCTTTTAAGGCTGTGATTCCCAACATGGAGCACACACCCTACAGGGGGGGGGGGGGGGGGTTATTATTAAAGCGGGAGGAGCAACTCAAGAATGAGTTATTAACAGTTAATGGCCTTTTAGGCTTCCTTCACGTGAATAGGTGTTCACTTTTTGAATAATAAGAATTATATGTCATGGACAGGGCATCAGAATTTTAGAGATGCTTAGGTAGGGCATGGCAAAAAAAGTCTGGGAACTACTGTTCTAAGGTCAGTAAAATGAGTGCCCGGTTTATTTTAATTTGTAGGGGTTGGAGTAATTTTTGGTGGCAGTTTTAATGGGGTTTTAATTGTTTTTTTAAATGTGATTGGTTTTATTTTCAGTGAGCCGCCCAGAGTCTTTGGAGTTGGGCAGCAATATAAATCATAAAAATAAATAAATAAATAGCCAGTGGTGTCTGTGGACATTTCCACGGACATGTGGCAGGCATGATTAAACACTGGAGTGCACGGAACGCTGTTTACCTTACCACCAAAGTGGTCCCTATTTACTTGCAATTTCTTGCTTTCAAACTGCTAGGTTGGCAGGAGCTGGGACAGAGACAGGCACTCACTCCATCGTACAGTACCCAGGTCTCAAACTGAGGACCTGCTGACCTCCGAGTAGTCAAGTTCAGCATCTTAACCACTAAGCCACCGCAGTCCCCTTACCTGAGTGTAAAACCCATTGAATTCAAAAGAGCTTATTTCTGCTTAGGTATGTTATAGGGCTACTTTTGGAGCTATGGTTAGGAGAGTAAGCCCCCCATTGAACTCAGTGAGACTTACCTCTGAGTAGGCAAATATAGGATGGCATTGTAAATAAATAAATGCGGAGTCCATGGGTGGATTCTCAAATCACACAGTGTGCTTTTTCGAAAGATCAGTAATTAAAAGCACTTTCTAGCTTGCCATCTTCTTGGAGTTTGCTTGGTTTTTACAAAACAGCCATGGGTTTCCTTTCTTTTCTCTCTGGCCTGGGCAAGAGTTCTGTATCACATCCTGACGCTAATGCAAGTTGACTATTCCAAGCCGCAAATGCTCAAACCCCTTCTTCAGCTCATTTCCAGCTGTCTAGGAGGTGGCAAAGCAGCTGTCTTCAGCTTGGAGAGGCTGAGCCACAGCTGCAGTAAAATAAAGCTTCGAACTCAGACATGTTTTGGTCACAGGCAGATGTGGTGGAGGATAAGAGTGGTGTTTTCCTCTGGAGAAGATTCTTGGCAGGGTGAAGGAGTGCTTCAGTCTTCAGCAGCTGGTATAGATTCATCTTACACTGTTTGTGTTCCCTGCTTAGCACACACACAGAGAGGAGAAAATGTCCATATGAATGCCACATTATTTATTGGCTGAGTTTGACAAGAAAGACAGGAAGTTGCTCTGTTTTCTACTCAAGGTGCAGTGGATATAGTTGCTCTAGAACACAGCTAGAAATAAATTTCGTTTTTGACTACAGTTTCCAGAACTCAGAATTGTTGGGAAATTCTCGGAGAAGTTGTCAAAAGGGGTATCCTTTTAGCTACTTGCCAGAATAGATCTGAGAAACATGGATGATCTATTGATCATGAAAAACTGCTCTACTCCTGGACCTTGAAGCCCTTGTAGCACAGGACATTTGACATTTTTATTTCATTTATATCTCACTTCTCTTTGAAGGAGTCTCTTAATTTTATGGCAGGGGTTCCCAATCTACAGCCCACTGGCTGGCCCCGCCCCCTGACGCCATCCCATCCAGCCCATTGCTGCCTCCACTGCACCTGGAAGTGGAGGCGGGTGCGTTTACGTCATCCATAAAACGCGCCAGTGCAAATGCACCTGCAGCTGGCATAAACACGGAAGTGGATGCATTCACATTAGTCGTAAATGTGCCTGCTTTTGGGGGTGTTGTGCAGCCCGGAACACTGTCCAGGGCCATGGTCAGGCCCATGACGGAAAAAGGTTGGCCACCCCCGTTTTTCGGTACCCTATAAAGTAAAGTGCCCCAAAGGGCACTAGTTAGCTCCATTGTTCAGTTGGGACTTATATAAATATAAGTGGGGACTTACATATATACAGTATGTAATATAAGTCCCCACTGAAGTCCCCATACACACACACACACACACACACACACACACATCTATATTTCATATAAGTATGACATTCAAGGCTGCTTGCCAAAAAAACATGAGCAAACTATATAAAAATAAATGTACTTAAAATAACTTGGAAGCATGATGCAAATCAAAACAAGTTAATCATATGGGAAAATCTAAGGTGACCAAGGAGAACCTGAAAAACAAAGCAGACTTTCTAAACTTCAGCTACATGGGATGTGTTAGGCTGCGACTCTAGTTGTCCACAGCCAGCATGGGTGGGATGATGGGACTTGTAGTTCAATGTAATTGAAGGGTGGGGTACCAGTTCCGAAAAACTATAATAGTACAATATACAAGTCGAGGACTGTGGTGGCTTAGTGATTAAGGCGCTGAACTTGACGACTGGAAGGTCAGCAGCTCAGCAGTTTGAGACCCAAGTGCTGGAACAGAGGCGGAGTGAGCTTCTGTCTCTGTCCCAGCTCCTGCCAACCTAGCAGTTCGAAAACAAGAGATTGCAAGTAGATAAATAGATACCACTTTGGTGGGAAGTTAAACAATATTCAATGCAATCCGGTGTCTAATTATGCCTGTCAGATGTCCACAGAAATGTCTGCAGACGCAGACAGCACTGGCTCTTAGGCTATAACAGAGAGGAGCACTGAACCTTAGAGTCAGATACAACTGGCTTTCAAACAAGGGCAACCTTTACTTTACAATATACAAAACACATGCAAATCAAGATTGATAATGGAACAATGTAAATAGTGGTCTTCAACCCACAAAAGCTTAGGTGACTAGATTATTCTTCATGCGGTGCCTAAATCAAGGCATCCTAAAGGTGTTTTGATGTCAGACCCACCTGTACACTTACGCTGCCTTTGATGATCTATCTGTCTTGTTGGTGTTTTATGATGGGTTTGTATTGCAGCAGGTGCTCGAATGGACTTTAAGTGTAACATAGAGCAGGATGGAGAATGTGTGGGTTTTTTTGGAGGCTGGGCAGCAACTCACAGCATTGTTTACCAATCCCTATAGTGGTTTGAATTGATGGGAGTTGCATTGCAACTACATCTGGACAACCACAGTACCCCACTGTCCATATCTTAGCTTGCATTCTACCAAACAGGGCAAGCAGCTTTTTGTTGGCATGAAATCAAGAGTATTTTCTTCACCAAAGATTTAGGAGCCTTTTTATTTAAACATAGAGGGCGACTGCGGCTCAGTGGTTAAGACTCTGAGCTTGACGACTGCAAAGTTGGATGGCCAGCAGTTCGAGGCCCGAGTGCTGCTTGACGGAGTGAGCTCTCGTCGTCTGCCCCAGTTCCTGCCAACTTAACAGATCAAAAACAAGAAATTGCAAGAGGTACTGCTTCAGCAGGAAAGGTAACAACATTCCTTGTGCTCCAGCATCTAGTCATGCCTGCCACATGACCATGGAAATGTCTGCAGCACAGACAGCACTGGCTCTTTGGAGATGAACAGTGCCCCCTAGAGTTGGACACGACTGGCTTTTAAACGTAGCCCTCTAAATAGTTCTCATAAATGTACAGCCCAGCATTAAGAAGAAAACTAGGTTGGTAATGAAAGATAGGGGATTCCCTGTTCTATTTATGCAGATTATTAGTATCATCTCCAGCTGCAGGGGCATAAGAATCATGGGGATGATTCTTATGCGGAATTTGCCACTTAATCACTTTTGCCCTCATATTGTCATAACTCTTTCCTCACACTGAAATATTTTTTGACAGGACATGTGAAAAGAACAGCAGTTGAAATGCTGGGGATTATAACAAATCTTTCTCTTGCTAGCTGAGCCTTCCTGCCAGCCGAGTTGACCAAAAGATCTGTTGCTGTCACCCGCGACTTCTCTTAAACCTTTAAGTGATCGTATTAGAATAAAAGTCTTCAAAATACTTTTGGAAAAACTCCCTGGTCTCTTCTCTCCTTTCACTACTCCGAAGTGCTTATGACTGAAATAGATATCTTTTCTCTATTTCAGGGGTCCCCAAACTTTTCAGGCCATGGGCCAGTCACGTGGTTCCTCCTACCAGAAGCAGAATTTAAACACACCCGCGCATGTGCAAAGCGTGGTTGTAAAAGCACCCCTGGTTGTCGTAAATGTTGTAAATGCATTTACAACAGCCACGAGTGCTTTACAGTAGCATTTTGCGCGTGCACGTTTAACTTCCGCTTCTGGGAGTGGCGAGGGTGGCATGGACCGGATTATTAGGCATTGTGGACCGACCGTAGTTTGGGCATCCCTGCTCTATTTAAACACACACACACACACACACACCGTTTTTTCTTCACCATGTCACTTTCTAGATTAAAAATGAGCAGTTTTGATGGGACTACGGATCAAATTTTTGCTCCAATACCAAACATGGGTGTTCTGAAAATAGCCAAAAAATACCCTAGATGTGTTAAATGCCCGAACTAATAGTGCCTAAGACTGTGATGGCAAACCTTGGCACTCTAAGTGTTCGTGGACTTCAATTACCAGAATCCCAAGTCAGCACTCCTGCTGATCAGGGGCTCTGGGAACTGAAGTTCAATAACACCTGGAGTGCCATGGTTCACCATCAGTGGCCTAAGACAAATCTTTTGAAGGAGTTAGGGGGATACTGTACTTGGGAACCTCCCTTGTTCTGCTTTAAAGAAAACAATTTAACCAAATAAACAGAATTATCTAATGTTTTGAAACAATTTGTTTTACCTAATGGGTAAAAGGTAAAGGACTCACTTGGTAGAAACTCAGTTGCGTCCAACTCTATGGGGTGGTACTTATCTCTGTTTACAGCCAAAGACCCAACACAGTCTGGGTCTGCAGACATTTCTGTGGTCATGTGGCAAGCATGACTAGTCGCCAGAGTGCACAGAACACTGTAACCTTCCCACCAAAATGGTATCTATTTATCTGCAACAGTTCAATACTCGAGTGCTGTGCGCGACGGAGCGAGTGCCCGTCGTCTGTCCCAGCTCCTACCAACCTTGCTGTTTGAAAGCAAGAAATTGCAAGTAAATAAATAGGTACCACTTCAGCGGGAAAGGTAGCAGCATTCCATGCTCTGGCATTTCTTTTCAGAAGTAAGGCTAGCAGAGGCATGTATCATGACTTTTGGAAATTTGGGGAGGGGGGTAGAAGGGGGCATTGTCCACATTGTTTTGCTGCCCAGCCCAATGAAGATGAGTAAGGTAAAGGTAAAGGTAAAGGTCCCCCTTGCTCGAAAGCCAGTCACATGAGTATAATTCGAAAGCAAGTACAGTATGTTTTTAGTCATCTTAATAAAGAGATCCCAAGCGCTTGCTTTTCTGTTGTGTGAAAACCATACAGCTTTGTTAGCTTTTTGTTATTCCCGTGTAATGTTTTAAACTCGATCACATTTCTCTTTAATACCCAAATCATGTATTTCTGTACTCATGTTTATGTACTAAAAATAACATAATACATGCACAAAAAAGGTAACCTCAAGATTTGTGATTATTTTAAAAAATCAGTGTATGTGTGGGGGGGAATCTTGCAGGTGGGAATACAAAACAGCTTCAGTGGCATGGAATGATGATAGGCTGAGATTCAGGCAAAATTGACAGTAGAATGGGAGGGAATGGAATGGGTTTACTTGGCAAGTGGGGAAGACGGAGATGCATCTATTCATGAAGCAGGAAGCTCTGGCCTAACATTGCACTGCAGTTCTCACACTACACCTTCGCTCCCCTCCCGCACAACACAGAGACTTGTAAAAGAGCCATAGTAAAGGTAAAGGTCTCCCATGCTCAAAAGCCAGCCGCATCCGACTCTAGGGTGTGGTGCTCATCTCAGTTTACAGCCAAAGAGCCAGCATGTAGACATGTGGCAGGCATGACTAGATGCCGGAGCACACAGGATGATGTTACCATCCCGTTGAGGTGGTACCTATTTATCTCCTTGCAATCTCTTGCTTTCGAATTGCTAGGTTGGCAGAAGCTGGGACAGAGACGGGAGCTCATTCCGCCGTGCAGCACTCTGGTCTTGAACTGCTGACCTGCCGACCTTCCGACCTTCCGGTCATCAGATTCAGCATCTTAACCACTAAGCCAAAGCCATACCAACTACAGAAAACAGTTTGCTTGGCACAGTTCTCTTCAGAATTGGCTGCTTCCCAAATGCCTGATCCATCAGAAGTAGACGTTTGGAAGTCTGGATAGCTGCATAGAGCAATGGTATCTCTCTAGGGCAGGGGCCCTCCCACAGAGTGTGGAGTTGGGAGGGGGGGGCAGAAGATCAGTTATGTCTGGCACTCTATCATCTGATTCTGTCACTCTGAGGAAGCTGTCACACAGAAGTAGGGTTGCCAGATGGTATCCTAAAGGAGGACATGTCCTCTTTTTCTATAATTTGTCCTCCCATCCTTCCTTACCTACTGTATGTACATATGGACATACAGTAGGTAAGGGAGGATAGGAGGACAAATTATAGAAAAGGAGGACATGTCCTCCTTTAGGATACCATCTGGCAACCCTACACAGAAGCTAATGGAAAGACCACCACTGGTAGTTAGCTTCCTTCCGAGTTCACAGAGAGAAGCCATTTTTAAATGTCTGAAGGAATAGCTGCTCCTAGAAATCACTGAAAATTTAATGTTATAGGCTTTGAAAGCAGGCTTGTCCATCCTGCTCCCAAAATCATCACAATAAAGGTGTTTGGCCCGTGACATTAGAACAGTGATGGCGAACCTTGGCACTCCAGGTGTTCTTGGACTTCAATTACCAGAAGCCCAAGTCAGCACTCCTGCTGGTCAAGGCTTCTGGGAATCAAAGTTCAGGAACATCTGGAGTGCCAAGGTTTGCCATCACTGCATTAGAACATATCACGAGCCTGAAAGAATCACTGTTGAGATAAGCAGAGGAATGGAACAGAGGAGGTAGAACCAAGAATAGTAGCATTTTTTCACTGGAAGAATCTTTTTGCTGGCTCCATTTGGGGGAGGATAATGCAGATGTCTCTGTTCCACTATGATTAACACAACACACTAACAATTAAAGCAGGAGTTCTCAACCTTTTTAAGCCGAGGGCTGGATCATGCTCCCTCAGACAGCTTCAGGGGCTGGACAGCCATTTTGCCCTTCCTCCACCACATGGCACTTCCGGGTGTGGTGGAGATGGGGGGGGGGGGCACATGAAATGGTGCCGCAAGCCGCAGGTTGAGAATCCCTGAATTAAAGTAATTCTCCAGGAGCACTGGTTGCTGAGTGAGTGATTAGGAACATTGGATGGAATTGGCACTGATCCCATGCTCAATTTGCAGTCACATGCAAGGCATGAGAAAAGTCTAGGCTCAATCTGTGACCTCTCCAGTTAAAAGAATCAGGTAGGAGATGCAGGACAGAGTGATATGTTGTTGGAAAGCCGCTGTTGTCCACATTATTTAAGACTGGAGCTTGGAGAAGTTGTCTCTGTGGAGTAGAGCCCATGTTGACTAGGAGATTTGGGGAGCTGCAGTCGATATCTCTGGAAAACATTTGGCTGGTTATTTTCTGTCTCTGCATAACACTGGCTGGGTAGAGAATTAAGCTGGGCTGGCACTCCTATATTCTTAAATTTTTACCTTTGTCTGCCTCAACATGAAGCTGTCTTACAGTGATTTCAAGCTACTTGCTTGTATTATACCAGTCCTGGGGGAGTTTCCTACAGTTATAGCATGTGATAAAGTTGAAGTGAAGTGCAACCATAAGTGTGCTGTTTTGTCTTACTCTGTAGATCAGCCTTTATGAGATGTCACATAGATGAAATAGTATCTTGGGTCTAAATTGCCCTAAATTGCCAAACAGAGGGGGTTTGTGAACTCTGCTGGGGGAAGGGAGGAAGCACTCCCATTGGGCCACTGGGCAGAGGGGCGGGGTGAACTCTGTGATGAGGAGAGGGAGGAAGCGCTCCCATTGGGTGGCTGCTGGGCACAGGGGCAGGACAAACTGTGCTAGGGCCACAGGGCATGTGCCCACAGAAAGGGCTGTGAGTGCCCCATCTGCCACGTGTGCCATAGGTTCGCCACCACTGGACTAGGTGGCAAACTTATGGCACTGGAAGATGAAAGCTGTAGTCCAACAATCCCTTGTTTCCTGTTTCTGGTTTTGGGCTTTGTAAATGAAAATTAGAATTTTGAAAATATTAAAATATGATTCAAAATCAATGTATAAATTGATTTATAAATCAAATCCTTGAAAGCTGTCCATTGCTTTAAAAAAGATGCCTTGGGGACTAAAGTTCCATGCCCTTACAAAGAGGCAGGGCACTGTGTTCATTAAAGATTAGAAAAGTTACTTTTTAGAATATAGTTACTAAAATCTCTCAACTAGTATGGCCAAGAAACAGGATTCTGAGTGGTGTAGTCTAGAAAAGTAGCTATTCCAAACTTTGTTCTGCAATGATTGTAGCTTCTGAACAGCGTTCAAGAGCAGTTCCAGGTAGTGTCCATTAATGTAGTCTAGCCTTGAGATCACAGTAAATAAAAACATTGAGGCCATAGATCAGTGGTGGTGAACCTATGGAACGCGTGCCAGAGGTACCACTCGGAGCCCTCTTTGTTGGGTACCCATGCAGTCACCCTAGCACAGAGTTTGCCCCACCTCTTTGCCCAGCAGCCCAATGGGAGCACTTCTTCCTTCCCCCAGCACAAAGTTTGCCCCGCCCCTCTTCCCAACAGTCCAATGGGAGCATTTACTTCTTCCCCTCTTGCTGTGTTGGCAATTTGCGATAAATAAGTGTTTTTTGGGTTTCAGCTTGGGCACTCGCTCTCTAAAAAGTTCGCCATCACTGCCATAGATCATGCAGCATTCATCCTGCTTCTTGTCAACAATTGAAAATTTCAAATAAAATGAAATTTAGCAACCAGCATTGCACGGTCTCCTCCATTCTTCTTCTTGTTGTTGTTGTTGTTGTTGTTGTTGTTGTTGTTGTTGTTCTTCTTCTTCTTCTTCTTCTTCTTCTTCTTCCTCTTATTATTATTATTATTATTATTATTATTATTATTATTATTATTATTATTATTATTATTATGCTCACATTTATATGCCACCCACTTGACTATGCGACTCAGGGCGGCTAACAAAAACGCAAATCATAACAGCGAATAAATCACAATAAAAATCAACACATCATAAAATACTTATAAAATATTTGTAAATGTCCATATTCATAAATGTTCATTTAAAGTCCCGTAGCAGCACAAATAACACGTCCTCATCCATCCACAGGGGTCGCAGCGGCTTCTAACCTATCACGAGCTTATCTTCGCCCTGGGAGGGAGGGGCCTAGGGCAGCAGTCTCCGGCCACCCACAGAAGCTGATGGCTTTTCTTCTCCCTGGCCCGGGAGGGAGGGGCCCGGGTCAGCTCTTAAAAATCAGTTATTTTTTAACCTTGACATGTTTATTTGCATTCCATGTGCAGATTAGGTATGCATACTGCAGTGGGAGATGTTTCCATGTGACAGGCAGTGAAATCATGTACAAAATTTATCTCTAAAAGCTGTTTGCGTTCCAGAGTTAGCAATCTGTCACTTTTCTCAGATGAAGTTAGCTTCAACACACCAGTAGTTGTTTTTCTTTTTAAACATGAGACATCGATGAATGATTCTGCTTAATCGGTTTGCACACAGCTTGGTAATGGATTTTCCTGTCACATCTTGTCTATTGAAAACGAAGTAGACCAGCTCCACCCTGTGGTAATGTGGAAGTATCATGTTAAGATTGACTGTGCATGATAACGTAGACCAATTCAGTCTTTCTAAACTATTAAGAGGAAAGTCTGGCCAGGTTATTCTGCTGTGGTAATAGAGTAGACCATACTGCCAGCAACTCAACGCTAAGCATCAGGTGGTGGTTAACTAACCTGACAACCCTGAGGAATAGTGGCCTTGGGTGCCAAAGTCCATAGGAAAGGGTGATAGTCCCCAAATGGATTAAATCCCACTTGAATCCATCTTGATGGAGGGCAGCAGCTTCATCAATACTGGCCTGGGGCTGAGGAGGACTTTTCATGCCAAAAGGGCTCAGGACCAGAACGTGACTTGTGGAGCTGGATCAGTGGTACGGATGTTATGCTGCGATGTGGAAGACAGATGAAAGGCCACAACATTGTATTCACAGGACAGTCTTCATGGATGATCACCATGATGATTGTCAATATTCGGAATTGGATACAGCACAAGGAGGAGGAGGAAGAAAGAATTTGAAAGTTCTTAATAGAACCCATAAAAGCTTTGCAGGACCTAGTAAGAATAGTTATAATTCAACCCTCTTTCTTAGGGTCTCCAGAGGCTGCAGTTTCGCACTACCAGAAGGCCATCCATCTTAGCCCCAGTCATCACGTGGCCATGGTGAACCTTGGCAGACTATACCGTTCTTTGGGGCAGAATAAAGAAGCAGAGACGTGGTATAAACGGTAAGGGAGTACACAAAACTTTACCTCCCTGAAACCTCAAGCCTGTGGTATCTGCTTTGAGGGAATCCCATAGTTACATCTGGAGAACATATATGTTGCCTCTGTGAATGAATTTGTACAAGCATTCATTTAATGCATTTTTTATTTCTGCATTTATTGTAATGGAAGTATTTGAGGCTTTTTAAAAATGAAATCTTGAATGTTTTAGTAGGAGCTAGGGATCAGAGGCAGACCAGGTGAAAAGAAAAAAGCAGACACAGCTCTTTGTGTTCATGTTGTTTGCTTTCTTATGCTTATCTCCCATACTTTATCTCTTTTACTGACATCCTTTAGAGCACTGCAAGTAGCAAGGAAGGCTGAGATCCTAACCCCTCTGGGGGCTCTGTATTACAACACAGGGCGATATGAAGATGCGTTAAAGGTTTACAGGGAAGCTGCAGCACTACAGCCATCCAACAAGGAGACTCGGCTAGCCTTGGTGAGTGTGCATTTCCTCTATTTCAGACTCTATATAATGATAATTGTTGGATTTTAGTTAGAGTCTAGACCAGGAGTGCCCAAACTATGGCCCATGGGCCGTATCAGGCCCCCGACGCCAATTCATCCAGCCCCCGACGCCCTCGCCGTTCCCAGAAGTGGATGTGGGATGCCCCCACTAATGCGCATGTGTACCCTGAACCACTTCCGGGAGTGGCAGGGATGCATTTGTGCATGTGCTGAGATGTCCAGAACCACTTTTGGGAGTGGCAAAACCACTTCTGGGAGTGGCAAAACCACTTCCGGAAGTGGCGGGGATGCATTTATGCATGCTCAGAGATGTCTAGAGCCACTTCCAGGAATGGTTCCTGACACACATGTGCAAACATGCCCACTTCCGGTGGCATGGTCAGGTCCGCTCAGCTGTTCCAGGGGGCATGATTAGGCCCTGGCACAAACAGTTTAGGCACCCCTGGTCTAAACTAGGGGTTCCCAACCATTTTTGGACATGCCCCACCTAAGCAACTCTAAAATCCTGATGCCCACACCCCCACTGTGACATATAATACTTATTATTCAAAAGGGAACTTCTATTCGCTGTTAATATCTCATTCTCGAATTGCCCTCCATAAAAAGAAAATTGCCCCCCTGTGGGGTGTGTGCCCCACATTGGGAACCACGAGTCTAGGCACAAGTGCTGTTGTTTGCAGGTAGCATTTGCTTGCAGTTGAATAATAGCACCAAAATGATTCCCCACCTGCCTGAAATAAACTATAGTGTAACTGAGCTTAGTAGTTAAGACACTGAGGTTGACGACCTAAAGGTCACAAGCCAGCAGTTTGATCTGAGTGCTGCATGATGTAGTGAGATCCCATCATCTGTCCCAGTTCCTGCCAACCTAGCCGTTTGAAAGCAAGAAATTGCAAGGACTGTAGATAAATAGGCAGGAAAGGTAGCAGCATTCCATGCGCTCTGGTGTCTAGTCATGCCTGCCACACGATCACGGAAATGTCTGCAGACGCAAGACAGCGTTGGCTCTTTGGCTGTAAACGGGGATTAGAGTCAGATACGACTGGCTTTCGAGCAAGAGAGACCTTTATCTTTTTAACTGAGAGGGAGTCATGAGCTTCAGTCAGTTCTAGTATTGCAAACAAATTCCCAAGCTTAGTATTATTTAATTCAAATGTACTGTATGTCTTTTACACCAGGCTTTTTTTTGGGGGGGGGGAGGGTAGATCTCTGGATTTTAGACAAAAAACAAAGATTCCTTAAGTGTGGACCATGCCCATAATTCAAAAGTCTTCCTGAAACAGAGCAGAGCATTGAGGCAGGTGTATATGTTAAAAGTCATACTAGCATTGATGTTGAGTATCGATCTGCCCACAATTACCCAAGCTCTGATAACGTTCCAAGATACGCTAGAGAGACAGTAATCAGACCAGATAATAACCATGAGATAATTAATTTTTATGTCTAGAAATTATTGTATTTTGTTAGTATCAAAAGATTTTCATCAACTGCCTCCTTGTTTTAGGGAGCAGTTTAGTTTGCTGGTACTATTTGTTTTAAAACCCCTCAGTGGAATAGGTCAGGTGCCCTTAACATCTACCAAGGATAGTGGGAATTATAGTACAGCAGGTCTAGGGGTGGCACCAAATGGGAGAAGGCTGGCTTACCTGCAAAATCAAGATACCTGAAAGTTTGCCTACGCCTGTAGAATTTTGCAAGGTGTTCTTCTTTCATGTCCTGAACAAACCCTGGACTGTCACAATAAAGCCACTTTCTTGGCATTGTCGTTGACCAAACCCAAGTCCTCATTGGCGCATGTTTCTGGCAGTAATCGGTAGACCAATAAATGAGCTGGATTCTGTATCTCTCCACATTCACACCTTGTGTTGTTGTCCTCTAGCAGCCCCCACTTGAGCATGTTGGTCTTACATTTTGGGACTCCAACCCTCAGCCTATTCAGGGTCCCCCAAGTGACATAGGGGAGGTTGAGTTCCTCAGCTATATCCTCCTTTAATGATGTTCCTTGCCCAGTGAGTGCCTTCTTCCATCTTTTAATTTGGTTTTGCTCTTGTGAACCCTCAAGAATGTTTGTTCTTGCCATAAAGCTCTTCCTGGATCTGAGCCGACAGACATGAGGCTCAGATTTGTTGAGAGGATGTCAAGGATGTTCTCTTGCTTAGTTCTCTCAGTGTCTGCTGCTATTTCTCTCCTGATCTTAGGTGCGATACCAACAAGAGGGTATATTTTCTCAGCTGGTGTAGGTTTGAGGCATCCTGTCACTGTACGCATGGCTTCATGTCATACCTGTCAAGTTTTGGACATGAAAATAGGGAAATTTTGGGCTACACCCCTCTACCCACCCACCAGGCCACGTCCCCACCCACCAGGCCACGCCCCTCCCCCAAAAAATCCAGGCACATCCAAGAGCCTAGAAGAGGAGGAGCCACCAGAGCCAGGGATGAGTGTTGGGCTCCCCCCCCCCCGGTGGAGGAAGAACCAACCTATAGGCACTCTCCCACTCCCCTTAGCACCACTTCTGTCCCTCGTGGGGAATAAGGCAACAAGCCAGCCCCTACAGGTATTCTAAATCTCTTTCCACATTCTCTGCTGCAACAGCATTTCATATTGTGATTTTTCATGGAACTGTTTCCCCCCTCCCCCCCACTTTAATCACTTAATTGTCTACTGTCTTAGCCTTGTGTACCTCAATTTCATTTTTAAAAACTCTGTGTTTAAGGCAGGACCATTGAAATATCCTCTTTATGTTGTATGCAAATATACTTGAAGCCAATTGGCTCATTGTCTCTTCCCTTTAATACCCTCTTTCCCAGGAGACAGAAGAGACAATGAGCCAATTGGCTTCAAGTATATTTGCATACAACATAAAGAGGATATTTCCGTGGTCCTGCCTTAAACACAGAGTTTTAAAAAAATGAAATTGAGGTGCACAAGGCTAAGACAGTAGACAATTAAGTGATATAAATGTAAAAAACAGTTCCATGAAAAATCACCACAATATGAAATGCTGTCGCAGCAGAGAATGAGGAAAGAGATTTAAAATAGAATTATTACAGTAAGGCTGGCCTGCTGCCTTGTTCCCCGTGAGGGGAAGCAGTCATGCTAAGGGGAGTGCCTATGGGGCAGTTCTTCCTCCACCAGGGGGAGCCCAAAACTCCTCCTCTCTGGCTCTGGTATGAGGCACATACCTCATGGATAAAGATATAATAATAATACAATAATATACGGGAGATTTACATGCCCCCTGAATTTTTTTTAAAATACAGGAGATTATTTTAAAAATACATGACGGTGGGAAGAGGGGCTAAATTATGGGGTTTTCCCAGGCAATACAGGATACTTGACAGCTATGTTTCCTTTTACAGCGATGTCAACTTGTTTCGCATGTGTGGATGCACTCTATACTGGAGCAGCATACTCTACTGCGGAGACACTCGGAGCTAAAACTGATATATGCAGTGTGGATGGTTGCGATCCCCATTTGTATTTTATGAGTTTTCTGATGATGATGTTTCTTGTACTAACTTTGGCTTTGGTATTCAGGCAGTGCTGCTTAAAAGAGAGTGTCCTACCAAGTGTTACACTGAGGTATTTTGGTGCTGAGCATTGCTGTAAATATTCCCTTGCCACATAACATCCAACTCAACCCATACCTCTTAGTTTAGAAGGTAGAAAGCACACATTTGAGTCTTGCTTGGGTTAGGCTTGCAAAGTGTTAAGGTCTTTCAAATTTCATCCCTTTATGCTATGGGGTGGGGATTGTAGAGAGCCTCGTCCTGTGAGGTCAGCAACTTTGAATTGGATTTCAGGCATTTCAGGTATGATAACACAGAATGTTCACTAATAGTCTAATAACTGGAAACAGGGATCAAGTCCTCTGACTATGGTATAGCTTTACCTTCTTTTTTTGTAGGCTCAGGTTTTGGCAATGATGGGACAAACCAAGGAAGCTGAACAAATGACCACTCACATTGTGACTGAAGAGGCAGAGTGCCTGGAGTGTTACCGCCTTTTGTCAGCGATCTACAGCAAACAAGAGAACTACAACAAGGTACAAATACCACGCTGATAGGAAAGTGAGACACTGGGTTTACTACAAACATCAGTTTGAGTCAGTCTTAGTCACACATTATCCTACAGCAGGGATTTTCAACCTGCAGCCCATGGGTCGGATGCAGTCCATGGCACCATTTCCGGTGGCCCCCACCGCCTCCACCACACCAGGAAGTGCCATGTGGTGGAGGAAGGGCAAAATAGCCATCCAGCTCCTGAAGCTGTCTGAGGGAGCATGACCCAGCCCCCATCTTAAAAAGGTTGAGAGCTCCTGTCCTACAGGATGTATACATAACAAAGATATAAATGTAATCACAACCTCACATTAACCATTGCGAGAGTATTGGTCAGACAACCCATGTTTGTCATTGTGTGTCTGTTTGTGTAGGCACTTGAAGCCATAGACAAAGCCCTACAGCTGAAACCAAAGGACCCCAAAGTCGTATCAGAGCTCTTTTTCACTAAAGGAAACCAACTAAGAGAGCAAAATCATTTGGACAAAGCTTTTGAGGTAAAATTCCACACAAACTAAATACAAAAAGTCATTTTCCTTCATTCATAATTATGTGCCATCAAGTCAGTTTTGATTTATGGTGATCCTTTTAAAGGTTTTCTAGATAGAGAGTACTCAGAAGTGGTTTACGTTTTCCTTCTTCTGGAGGTGCCCTGGGACTGCACAGCTTGCCCAAAACTACACAGGGTGAATCTTTTCTTAGGAATCAGCTTTCTCTGCAGCCAGATACTAAACTCACTGAGCTATCTAAAATTCATAATACTTCATCTTTAAGGTGCTTGGTATATAACGGTGATGGCCAACTTTGGTACTCCAGGTGTTCTTGGACTTCAATTACCAGAAGCCCAAGATCAGGGCTTTTGGGAATTATAATTAAGAACATCTGGAGTGCCAAGGTTGGCCATCACTGGTATGTAGATTCATGTTAACAAATGCTTTTGAAGACTGTGAGCCATAAGCTACCCAGTGAAGATGGTACTTGGCAAATTCTGTATCCTCCCTTTGCTGCTGGATCTACTGGTACCTTTACTTAGAAAGGGGGTGCAGTCAGTAATTCAGATTTCCTTGTTTTCATAATGATGCATCTGTTTAAATGGCATTGCTAAATTCCCCAGTGCCTTTAGAAATCTAAGCTTCTGTCACTCACATCTGCTCTAATCCAAGCATTAAAATTCCCAATGTTCTCTCTCATTTGGGGCTGTAATCCAAAATAAATTCTTCTTCCTACATGTATATGTAACTCATCAGCAAATTTTCTTTACTTCTTTTCTTGCCCCTTCCTCCAAGCTGGCTTTCAATAGAAACAGCCTTTCGGAGTCCTTAGAGAATATCTGTTAAAGACAGGAAAGAAACATGAAACTTTCTCTCAAAAAAATACTAGTAGATTTAAGCAGATTTTATAAATTCCACACAGTTCTCTATGCTTTTCCACCATGAAGTCACTATATATTGCTGTGCTATGACAACTTCCATCATCCTTAACATTGCCAGTGACAAGAGATTCTGGGGAAGAGCAGCCCAAAAATATCTGAGGACCAGATTGCTGTATATTTTCCTGAAAATTTTCCCATCATGGCTGCAAGATTGCTAAAGTTTAGTTGTTTTCATTTTCATCAGAGTTATAAAGTGGCTGTAGAGTTTAATCCAGAACAAGCACAAGCCTGGATGAATATGGGAGGGATTGAGCATATCAAAGTAAGAAAATCCACAGCCTTTATTTTTATTTTTGTAAGAAAATGTTTGTATATGTTATGTATGTACAGGTCTTTCAGGGTAGTTAACAGTCTTAAACATATGCATAGTACAATAAAAACCAGAGGTAATAAAATCTTTAGAAAAGGGATGGAAAAACATTTAACTTTCCAGGTGTTGCTAGAGTACCAATGTCATCACTCTGAAACACAGAGCTGACTTTGGCTGGGGCCAGTGGGAACCAGAACTCAACAACACTTGGAGGAACATGGCTAAAACATGTCACCTGACTAAAACAATATGTTAGAAAACAGTAAAACAGCAAGAGGCTCTTGAAACACCATTAAAACTATAAGGTAATAAAAAGAACATGGCTACCCACCTGAAACCTGTAAAAGATGGAGTCATTCGAAGTTCCTTTAGGAGGGAACATCACAGTCAGAATGCTGCCATTTGTTTCACTGCCATGTATGTTTCTCTATGTTTTTCCTAGTTTCCCCCCCACATTGCTCTACTGCAAGGGTTCCCAACCTACGGCCCTCAGGCTGGCCCTAGCCCATGATGCCATTCCATTCAGCCCTTGCCATCTCCGCTGCACCCAGAAGTGGGAATGGACGTGTTTACATCAGCCATAAAATGTGTATCCGCAAATGCACCTGCAGCTGTCATAAACGTGGAAGTGGGCACATTTACAACAGCTGTAAATGCGCCCATTTCCACTTGCTGGGGGCATAGTATGGCCCGCTCAGCTGTCCAGGGGTGTGGTCAGGCCCACGGCGTAAAAAGGTTAGCTACCCCTACTCTAGTGCTTCAAAAGCTGAAAACATTTATTCAGACTTCAGACGATATTTTGAACATAGATCTTACATAGAGACTGCAAAAAGTAATTTTCAGCTGTGTTGATTATCCTATGGATAGGATGAATGTGTTAGAAAATACAGTCAACCCTCACATAACAACACGTTCGGATAGCATCATTTTTGCTTAACAACGCGTCATTATGCACCACGTGTTCCCCTGCATAATGCTAAAATAACTCATTATCCGGACAATGACGCTAAAAATGTTGTTATGCGGAAAACGCAATAGAAACCCGCATAACAACAAAAATTGCTTAGCAACGCTACTTGGGGAACCAAGTAACGTTATGCAAGGGTCTACTGGTTACCGTGGCCTGAAATTGTATTCACAAGGGGCTGAGACTAGCCAGGTTAATTCACTCAGTATTCTGTAATGGCTTCTGTGGCGTTTATTATGGAGCTTTATGTGAAAGTGGTTGAAAATGAGATCTTTTTGGTTGGAAAAGTAACAGATTCATTCTCTTGCCATCTTTTTCCCCTCCAGGGTAACTATATCACTGCACGGAACTATTATGAGAAAGCTTTACAACTCGTTCCAAATAGCAAACTCCTGAAAGAGAATTTGGCGAAACTAGATCGCTTGGAGAAAAGGCTACAAGGAGTTTAAGAGAGAAAACACCGTCAGCTCAGTGAGGGCGTTCTGCAGTAGCCACGGTTTTCCTACATCCCGGAATCAACTGAAAGGAACTGTGGGCATAACCTCATAATAAGAGAGATGTTAATGAGGATCACACTTGAGCCACCAAAGCTACAGAGACCTGCAGCTTTTCTCTGGATGTGGTGTGGAAAGGGCAGAAAACTCATCTTCATCTTTGGGTTGGTTTGTCACACAATGGAATTCTTACATGACATCAAAAATGCCCCACTCTTAACAACAAAATGTCAGATGCAGCGAATTGTTTCCTGATTCATCAAAGATCAAAGAAGAGCATCCTTGTAATTTAGTCTTACTTAAGGAGTACTTTGCCTGAGAGGGCGGCCAAAACATGACCCCTGAGGTCAAGAAGATAGCAGCCACAACCAATGAGGAGAAGTGGGTGGAAGCAGGGAGGGCTATGAGTGTAGGAGAAAACAGCCTTCTTTAGTCTTTTCAGGGATTCTTAGCATAATACCTGAGGTGTAACAGTTTGTCATCCAAAACTAGTACAGCTGGTTCTCAATTGAGTGTTTGATCATGAATGTAAGTCGAGAAGGCTCCAATAACAAAGCATACAAAATGCATGATAAATGCATGCAAAACATTTTTTGCAATAGTTTACATATAAGGCATATGCGGTGATTGGAGTTCATTTGGGTGTTCTTTTTTCCATCAGAATAATAGGGTTTTTGTTTAGTTGTAGAAGGAAAATTGAACCATTGGATGGCAGTTCTCAACATTTTCTAGCAGCATACCACAGTGACCTTAGGGCTTCTCCATTCTCTTGGGGGGGGGGCACAATTAGGGTGTTAAAAGTAGTATATAAGAAGAAGGAATCAAATTGCCGTGTACCTTATGTTCTAATACCCTTCCTGTGCACACCAGTTTTTTTTTGCCTTAATGATATATCCCTCTGCTGCCTCAGACGCTGGCCCAGGAGGAAGTCTTGAGTATGTAGGATAGTTTGTGAGGTGATAGTATGGAGGCATCTGTGAGGAGAATGTTAGAGGATCCATTAGGTAACTATTTTGCACCTTGGTTAATAAGAGGGATTTTCTTTTTTCTGGCTAACTATAAAGTCTTTGTAAGAGTTGGTTAGAAGAGATTTTTAAAGCACCTTTATCTTCGTCATACAAAAAGGTCCCTTCTCCTTGTCTCCTTGACAAAAAGAGGGAGACCAATTGACTCTGATAGACAAACATTTTCACGTCACAAAAGTTGAGAGGTCAACCTTATTCATATTATTTATTTAACATAATGAAAACATTATAATTTTTTCATTTCTCTCTTTGTGATTAAGAGTTTGATGGTATCTTTAATGACTGGCAATGTAGCCCTACATGTGGCTATTGGTCTTATTTTTATAAAACTAGAGAAGATAACAACCACATGTATGGAGGAATGTACGTTAATCAGAGCTTAGGCAAGTTAATATTTTCAACTGCAACTCCCAGAATTCCCCAACCAGTGTGGCCAGTGCCCGGGTTGGGTGGAGGATTCTGGGAATTGTGCCTAAAAAACCCATTTTTTCCAGACTTTGATATTAATGTCATGCTACTACAGGAACCAGATGCCACAGGGCCTGGTAAATCCTCAATTAGTATCTATTCCACTGGGTGAACAAAGTGGCATCTTGTTCAGAGAACAATGTTTTGTGATCCTTAAAGGCTTCAGACCAACATATATTGATGGGTTTTGTGATGTTAAGTTGAGCGATCTACTGCTATGAGATAATTTCTTGTTGGGTTATGTGAGCAGGATTGCAGAAACTCTGAAAAAGAAACCCTAGATCTGTGCATCACAAGGTGGCTTTACCAAAATATACAGTTCTAATGGAATTTGTACTATATTGCTCCTAAAAATTCACCATGCTGAGCCCTTTTTCATATGTTTTCAGATATTTTAGAGCTACCAAAAACATCCATGATTCAATGGCCATATTGGATAGGATAGATGATAGATGTAGTCCAAAATAGCTGAAGGCTACTATGTTAGGAAAGATTGTCATTTCAGTCAGTGCATGAATATCAAAGACCAATTACTAATTGGAAACTTACAGTAATATACATATACTCCCCTGAGCTCCTCCCCTCAGCCGGTTGGAGGGGAGTGGGACCGGCTGTTACCCATGACATGGGCCTTAAGATGCCCGAGGATGTTTCAGAGGATGTTGAGTACCAGGCTTGTCACTGGCGTTGAGCCTGGATGCCATCTCTTAGGCTCCCTCAGATGTTCAGCCACAATGTATTTATTGTATTTCAAGTTTTATGTAATTTACCCTCTTTGTTTGTCTGTAAACCGCTTTGGGTCACCAATAGGTGAGGAAAGCGGTATAAAAATAACTAAATAACTAAATATAAGCTTCTTGTTTGTATCAGCTTCCAAGTGAGGAGGATAGTTCCCCCAAACTCTGGGAAATAGTGAATCATCCTTATCACTTTGCAAGACAACCTAGTCCATCCTGTTTGTCAATATTTATCCTCTGTTGGTGAATTGTAATTAAATTGACTCAAGCTGGCTTAGAGTGGCAGAGATGGAGATCTTTGGGTCCTTAGACAAAGTTTCTATTATTCAATCACATCTTCAATCTTCACAGATTTTTTTAGGAAGATTGCCTCTTTCATTTGTAATCCTCCTGTTTTCCCACCACTTCAGTCTTTTTGCTTAATATAAAAATACATGTTAAGGACAGAATAGATGCACAGTGCCTTTGGATTCATACCTCTAGGAGCTATCTTAGAAAGATCTTTCATTGAGAAAAAGTGACATTACTCTGAGTGGCCTTAATAATTGAACAATAATGTCGCTTGATGAAGGAGATGTGACACAAGCTGTGAGTCTTCTGTGATCAAATTATATACAGTAAAACCCCATTTTACAGAAGCCTCATTTTACAGAAACCCTGTTTTACAGAAGTTTTTTTGCTGAAAACGTCTCCCATTTTACAGAAAAAACCTGTTTTACTTAATGTGATTTCCCAACGCACATTGCACCTGGAGGGCTATAAAAACCACCTGCAGCCATTCTGGGCCTTGTGGGTGACAGTAGAGTGGTCTGAAGAGGAATTAGAGTGGTTTTTTTATTTTTATTTTTTGGCATGTTTAAAATGTGTTCTTAAGGGAATTCCTTGTTTTTTTTTGGGGGGGGGGGATGAGTTAAGGAAAAAGCTACGGAATTGACTTTTCCCGTAAAGTGGGGTTTTACTGTATTATACCTGTACTCAATTTCTATCTGGAAAATAGGAGTAGCAGATGTTTATTCCGTAGGAACTTTGTGACAGCAAATGCAGCAAAGATATAGCCTGTATAAGTTAAAATTACTGAATAAAATGGCATATCAAAAGATCCTGAGAGAGGTTGAAATGAAACAGAACTTGTTTTACTTAAATACTTAGTATCACCCTGAATATTCAGGATTGGTCACTGCAGAAAGGTTCATAAAACATAGTTAAGCTTTGACTAGGAAAAGTTAAATAACTTGTCATTAAATCTGCTATATCATCCCACAATTTTTAGCATGTTAAATAGTTGTTGGGGACATTGACAAAGTATAAGCTTACCACATTAAAACCATTGGGCAAAAGATGACACAATAGAGCAAGGAGTTCTAATGAGCAACTCCCACTGAAATAAAGAACTTTCTGCTAAATTGTGTACAATACATCTTAATCCTGTAATATTATATATATTCTAGACATTCAAGGAAAGCAGTTTTGAGCCTTTTCCCATTCTTGGTGTGCATGTGTCATTTAGCAAATTTTAAAGGATGTTTTATTTTATGCTTTTTAAATGCTTGTATTGCTTGTTACTCTAAAACAATTGATGAGGGAAAGTTCCATAGAAAGAATAGACTTCCCAAGTGAAAGTTTAAATGGTTTACCCATGCACATGTCAAGCAAATTAGATGTTTTACGTAAAAAAATCATTTTACATAACGGTTTTCCCCAGAGTTCCTGTGGGTTTGCTTCATTTTACAAAAAATAATAATAATATTAAAAGCTAAGGAACAAGATTTTTACGTACAACTGGGTTTTACTGTAGGCAGGAAACCACTCTGGAGTGTGGCAGATTTGTAGATATGCAAACAAATAAAAAACCCAGTCAGGACTGACAAAAAAAATCAAGGCAGGCATCCCTCCGGCATATGAGACTGGCATTATTATCAGAACAAGACATCACATTACATCCCTCACTCACATATTTGAGTCTTCACTGAAAAGCATGCAGATTTGAAGGGTAGAAACCATGTTCACTTTGGTTTGCATACCATTGAATTTCAAGGTGCCTTGCAAAATCTTTTAAATCATTTGTGTATCTGAGTAGCTGGCAATGAACAAGACCTAAGTTAGAGGCCTGAAGAACCTAGGAGTCAGGAGTGGACATCATTGGCCAGAAGGATGAATCATCAGACTCGGTGTCAAAGCACTTCATTTCTTTTGTCTTATGTGGCTAGTATCCCACTGTGATTCTTTGTTAGAGGATACAACCATGGAGGCTGCAGCTTGAAGGGAAAAACTAAAATAAAAGGATAAACAAGAAGAGAGATAGGATAGCATACAATAAGAGATGGGTTTGAGCCCTTTAGACCATTTTCCTTCTAGAAATTGTAACTCTTATGCACTTATTTTTACCCTAATATATTTTCTGTTTATTCTAGTAAGGTAAAATATAGCCAGAGTAGTATATTGGATAGATCAGTGATGGCGAACCTTGGCACTCCAGATGTTCTTAGACTTCAATTCCCAGAAGCCCAAGCCTCCGTGAATCCACACATATGGGTTTACTGCTATTCATCCGGTCTGCGCCGCCCTCATAGCTCCCAGAAGTGGAAGTAAAATGTGCCCGTATGGGCGCATTTTACTTCCACATCTGGGAGCGATGAGGGCGGCACGGACCGGATGAATAGCAGTAAACCCATTCATGTGGATTCATGGGGGCATGGGCTTCTGGGAATTGAAGTCCAAGAACATCTGGAGTGCCAAGGTTCGCCATCACGGGGATAGAGTGTCAGACTAGAATTCAAGAGAGATGGATTCAAACCCTGCTCAGCCATGGGACTGGTGGATAGCAATGATAAAGCATTCTTTGATTATCTCATCTTAAAAATCCTTTCTGAGTAACTATACATCGAAGACAACTTGACAGCATCCAACACAAAAAACATATGGAAAGAGGAATGATTTTGACCAGGAAATATGGTACAAGGCACAAAGCTTAAAATGCTTCTCACACACATGAATGCACAGAGAGAGGGAGAGAGCCGATATATAGCTTTATTTTAAGAGTTGAGCTGTTGGAAATTACTACCGAATCCTAGTTTATCACATGATTAAGTTCAGCTGTGTGAGAAAATTCAAACATCTGGAAAGCATTGTACAGTAGGAGTGTTCTTTAAATCTTTAGCTCCTAAAATTTAGGCAAGATAATGACATCAGTCCTGGTCCACATGGCTGGGCTAACGACATAAATGTAATGTAGCAAAAGCTGTTTTGCCAAGGAGATCCTAGTTACCTCCAATTAATTATGTTTCACACAAATCAATGGAATGGCATTAAGGTTGTATCCATTTACCTAGGAGCAAGCCCCATTGAATTCATTGTGACTTACTCGTGAGCAAAAGCAGCACAGGATCACAGTATTAGGGTGTAATCTTGTACTCATTTATTTTGGGAATAAGTTCCATTGAGTTTGGAAGAACTAACTTCTGAGTAGTCATCATGCATAGGAATTTATTGCAAGCTGGACAGTAAAGAGTCCTTGAGCTAGTTTGGATTGATGCTGAGCACAACTGTGGGAGTATACACAGTCAAAGATGAAATAGGACCTCTCCTTTGTAGTAATGCACATGACATTGATTGGAGAAGGGTTTGATTGTCAAAATCTTTACACCTTCCCACTTCTTTGTTTTTGAAGAGTTCCATATCTGGCCATGTAAAACACTCTCTTATGTCATACTAATAAAATGTTTTAAAGTGATTTCCCAATTACTTCAGTACTGCATCAGGCATGAATTGGGGGCAGCAGGGGAAAGAAGTTGGTTGTATTTCATAGCCACTGTTCTTATAAACTTAGAAAATCCCTTTTACAATGGTTAGAAAATTCATCTCAGTGTTGTCTTAGCACAGGAGTTCTCAACCTTTTTAAGCCAGAGGCTGAGTCACGCTCCCTCAGACAGCTTCGGGGGCTGGATGGCCATTTTGCTCTTCCTCCACCAAATGGCACTTCCGGGTGTGGTGGAGGCCCCACATGAAATAGTGCCACAGGTCGCCTTTGGCCCAAAGTCCACAGGTTGAGAATCCCTGTCTTAGCGGCTAATCAGCATGTGCAAAGGCTGACTCACTTTCCGCGAGTTCCTTTTTGAATAACAGCATGATAATACTTGTACCTGGGCTTTTTGCATATGAAATGTGTGTGCAGTGATTTCTTCCCCATAAATGGCATTTGCAATCACAGTGATGTATATACTGGCATACAACAATAGAAATAGCTGTACTTGCACAGGGACTAACAGTGGCAATGATATAGCACCATGATGGTGAACCTTGGCACTCCAGATGTTCTTGGACTTTAATTCCCAGAAGCCCAAGCCCCCGTGAATCCACACGAATGGGTTTGCTTCAATTCATCCGCCCCACGCCGCCCCACCCTAGTCACTCCTGGAAGCGGAAGTAAAACGCGCCCGTACGGCCGCTTCCAGGAGCAACGAGGGCGGGGTGGCGTGGGCCGGATGGATCGCAGCAAATCTATTCGTGTGGATTCACGGAGGCTTGGGCTTCTGGAAATTGAAATCAAAGAACATCTGGAGTGCCAAGGTTTGCCATCACGGATATAGCATGTAGGGGCAAGAAAACTAAAATTCAGCCGGAGGGTATGATGAGATCCAAAGTGAACAAGATTTTGCAGAATCCAATAGGTTTTAGGATTACTCTTTGAATGCAGCTCTAGGAGATGTATATGCATATAGCCGGATTTGGAATGGATGTAGTCTAAGGAACGGAACTTTTCCAAGCTCTCAGTGCATCCTGTATTAAGACCTTAAAAGAAATCCTTGTACATCTTGAGCCTAGTTTGCAGCTTCACTGTGCATTTGACTCACCTGCTTTTCATCTGCAAAAATAGCCCTGCAGGGAGTTTTGTTTGCCTTAGGGGAATGTGCAATAGTGGGTTGTCTTGCTTCCACAGACACTAAGGAAAAAGCAACAAGATGATATACTTTAGCTGCTAGTGGGGTGTTCCAAAAGAATCAACATTGATAATGATAGCCTTTGAAAATGTGTACTGGAGATCCTTCTGGTATTCATATGGCTTTATCAAAAATGTTTCTTTTGTAATTTTTCTCTTCTCTGATCTTTAGTTTCTCTGAATATGTAGATATCTCTTTGCCGAAATGGGATGCCATTAATCTACTTCGCTGAGCAGAATTTATTGCATAGTTGTGATGTTTAGTCTTTGTCTCCCATCTGTCTTGCCTTTAAAGGATTGGTGAGTTTTGTTCAACAAAAGGCACAATTTAGCAGCAGGATATATGTCATTGTCAACAGAATTTTGAAAGGTCCTTTATTTTCATTGTCAAATTACAGATCAGTTTTATGTACAAAAGTTAAAGTTACAATCAAAGAAGTCTTTGAACGAAGCAGATGTATATAAATGTCTATTTTATATAAAAACTATAAACGTGTATTTCTTGCAAATGTGTATTTCTCTGCTTTTACAATGAGTGAAGAATGGTTTCATCGGGCTGTTCAAACACACACTCCCAAAAATCATATTAAGAAATATCTAAACATAATGTGGTACACCTGTGGTGTTTGTTCACAACAAGAATGGGCACCACTGGTAGTAGTGATCTTTTTTAACCTATAATGCTAGGCAGAGTTGAAGGCAACAGGAAAAGCAGTAGAACTAACTTATATTGTCTCAACAAAGGAAGCCATGGCATTTCATTTGCAAAGCCTGAACAGAACTACTGCACTGATGAAAAGACTTTTTAAAGGCAATTAATTTACTGGGTTATTATAAATTGGAAGTGGCTGTCCACACGTAAGCATGACAACAAGCACAAGGTTAATTCCTTCCAAGCTAATACTAATTTTTTTTGCTCATCCTGTAAGTGCTAATGAAGTAGGACAGTGATGGTGAACCTTGGCACTCCAGGTGTTCTTGGGCTTCTGGGAATTGAAGTTTAAGAATAGCTGGAGTGCCAAGGTTCACCATCACTGAAGTAGGAGATATTTTCCCTGAGGGTCATAAATTAGCCGCCCTGAGTTGTGTTCGCACCAATAGGGCGGGGTATAAATATACTAAATAAATAAATAAACGGTCTTCTTTATGAAAAAAGGTAATAAATTATCCCACACCCTCTTGTTGGTAGTGATATTCCTCCTCCAGATCAATTATGGTGGAAGCTGTCCTACAAGGATGCCTATAAACATTGGAGACATGTATTTTCAGGATCTGGCCATTTTCTGTGTGCATCCTCTGCTTCCATGTTCTGAGCATGGCATCTGGATACAGAAGGAAAACTAAATCAGCTTGTTTCCCAGTCTCCACAGTAGTTTTCATTCACCTCTTATTTTCATTCAAAAGCTGTAGTTTGGTACATGCTAATGGTGCTAAATACATGACTTTCCCACCCATGTGGCTTTTGCTTCCACATCTACAAGAAAGCATAAAGGAATAGCCCGAGACAGCCCTTCTACATCTTTTAATGTAGCCACATAAAATTAATGAATGAGTTAAAGTTACACTGCAAAAGGAGTGGTTATCTCAAGTTACAGTTTTGATGTAACCTAGTATAAGCAACTAATTACTTGGAAGAGGTACCTTTTTAGATTGTAACTCTGGCAGCCCCTCCTGGTGTAAAAATTACAGTCAGTTCATTCCCCTGATAGGCTTCCTTTCCAATTTACCTGATGGGGGAAGGGAAGGGTGGGGGAGAAACACAATTACTTTCCAATTTACCTGTGGGAGGGGGGAGAGAGAAACAGAATTACTTATTCCAGAACTCAAATAGTTTATACAGAGGAGGGAAGCCTTTCCTCAGACTTAGAAAATTGAGTGATACAATGGAGGGAATTTTACCAAACAATACATAATTCCTCCCTATTTTTTATCTGTTTACTACTGCACAGAGGGTAGTGATAGCTTGCTCAGAACGTGAAAGTCAGAAGCCTGACTATTCTTAAAGGTAAAGGTTTCCCTTGCTCGAAAGCCAGGCGTATCCGACTCTAGGTTCAGTGCTCATCTCAAAGCCGAAGAGCCAGCGCTGTCTGCTTCTGCAGACATTTCCATGGTCATGTGGCAGGCATGATTAGACACAGGAGTGCACGGAACGCTGTTACCTTTCCTACCGAAGTGGTCCCTATTTATCTACTTGCAATTTCTTGCTTTTGAACTGCTAGGTTGGCAGGAGCTGGGACAAAGGCGGGAACTCATTCCGTCCTGCAGTACTCGGGAATTGAACTGCTGACCTTCCGCCTCCCAGTCAGCGTCTTAGCCACTGCAGTCCCTGACTATTCTTACGCAGATCTATATTAGAAATTAATCTGAAATAAGAACACCCAATACAATTTTTACTACACTCCTTCCCTCTAACATGACAGACAGCACTACTGTAGTCTCTAACACCACCACCACCACCACCAATTCCCTCTATAATACCGTATTTTCCGGCGTATAAGACGACTGGGCGTATAAGACGACCACCAACTTTTCCAGTTAAAATATAGAGTTTGGAATATACTTGCCGTATAAGACTACCTCTCTTCCAATGCACACCAAATAAAAATTAACCCACACTCAACCTGAAGACGCGCAGCCCTCCGAGTCGAATGGGCAGGTTCTGGTGGAGAGCCAATCCACGCTCACGTTCTCCTCCTCGAGGTACAGGAAGATGTGTGCAGCTTGCTTCCCCTTGCTTCATACTCCCCGCACAGAGCAGGGACTCGGCCGCGGCACCCCCCACCATATGCGCCGGACATATGAAGCAAGGGGAAACAAGCTGCAGTTAAGTACCTGTCCTATAAGACGACCCCCGACTTTGGCACAGATTTTTCAGGGTTAAAAAGTAGTCTTATACGCCAGAAAATACAGTATTTTACATGGAATCAATAGCAGCTATTCATTTATTAGGCAGAAGAGAATAAAAGAATAAAAGCATAACACCTTTAACACACACACACACCCAACAAAATTGCCCAGCTGTTGCCAAAAATGAATAAGGCGTCTCTTTTACTGAGTTGTAGCCTCCATTCCCAGAATTCCCTGGGAAGCAAACTTATATCTATTTAAAGCAATATCAGTCTCTCCTGGCCTATTTCTGCTGGACCTAGACCTAGAGACTGAAGGAAGTGCCACTCCGCAACCTCGAACTCTTCTTTTGCTAGCCAAAGTGAAGTCATTTTGAAACCTCTTGGCTTCTACTTTTTTCCAGCTCTTTCTGCCCTGCTGAATGGCAGGGAGGTTTTGCATTACTAGACGATGCTTTCAGCTATGGGAGGGTCACCCCGCGTCCTTTTCTCCCTGTGTTTCATCAGTCAGTACGGTAAGTGTGTTTTAAAAAAATACACAAAGGGTTTAGGAGAGAGATGCTTATTCTGAGCTGTCAGCAAGCTGGAGAGACACCTCAGCTCTTACGGTTCTCTGGAATAACTACTGCTGCTGAAGCACTTAGATAAGGCTTTCCAAAACCATTATATGGAAATGTGAGCTATTAGTAAAAGAATGGGCTGTGTTTAGAAGAACTTCTGAGATCTTGCACAAAGTTGTCACCGAAACTACAACTTGAAACATATTTACCTTGGAGTATTACTCACAAAGCAAGGTGGGACTTTTTACTGAGTAACCATCCACAGGTTTTCACAGAGAGCTTATTTTCTTATACAACACAAGATGCTGGCTGTCCTCTTGAATTTGTTTCTGTGCCTTTAACTAAAGCCTGATTAGCATATATTAAGCCCTCGGGTTTTCTCATCCTCCTATATCCATAGTGACTTGTTTGCTGCATTTCTACACGTCTGGTTGCCAATGGAGGCCCAGGATAACATTATGGTTCAACAGGCACTTGAGCGGTCCAGATTCAAGCCTTTTTGGCACTTATTGGATGGCTTTGGAATACAGTACTCAACTCTCACGGGATTGATGTGAGAATAAAGTGGAGAAAAAGAGTCATGTATACTGTTTTCATGGAACTGCAGTGGCTTAGTGGTTAAGATGCTGAACTTGGCGACTGGAAGGTTGTCAGGTCAGCAGTTTGAGACTCGAGTACTCCATGGCGGAGTGAGCTCCCATCTCTGTCCCAGCTCCTGCCAACCAAGCAGTTTGAAAGTAAGAAATTGCAAGTAGATAAATAGGTACCACTTTGGTATGAAGGTAACAGTATTCCATGCACTCTGGTGTCTAGTCATGCCTGCCACATGTCCACAGAAACGTCTGCAGATGCAGACAGCGCTGGCTTTTTGGCTATAAATGGAGATGAGCACTGAACTCTAGAATCGGATACAACTGGCTTTCAAACAAGGGCAACCTTTACCTTTACCTATGCTGTTTTGAGCTCAGTGGAAGAAAGGTAGGAAAGAAGTGTAACTAATGGATAAATTAAAGCAGACCATCCAAACCCTCTTCACTCTCCTTCAATAAAGGTACAAGACAGGACGGCATCCATAGTGCTGTTCATAACACAGTGCTGATTATCTCCTCAGACTCAAGGAAGATCATTTTACATGTACAGTAAACCCTAACTTACAAATGCCTCGAGTTACATAAAATTTGACTTACATAATGATTTTGTGCTAAAAACATGTCCTGACTTACACAATTTCCTATGGGTTTGCTTTGAGTTACATAAAGATTCTTTTTCCTATGGGTTTGCTTTGAGTTACATAAAATTCGATTTAAGCAAAAGCCTACAGAACAGACTTTTTCGTAAGTAGGGTTTTACTGTAGTTGAAAACACCTTCCTCCATAGCTGTCAAGTGTCCCGTTTCGGCCGGGAACCTCCCATATTTTACCCTCTCTCCCGGTGTCCCCCTGTTTTAGGAAGACTGCAATGCCCTAATGCCGCCACTGGAGGGCTGCACAGGATAAACATAGCTGTCAAGTTTCCAATTTTGTCCGGAAATTTTCCCTTATTTTCAAATCCAAAACTTGACAGGTATGCCTTCCTCACTCCCACCTATTTTGTAGCTTTGTCCTTTCTCTGCAAAAATATGGCTGGCAGTGGCTTTCAAATGAAGATGGTTAATATTTGCTTCCGGATGTCCTGCCCTCTGTCAGCTCCATGCAGATGCTGCCTGATGGATTCTAGAAAGGGTAGTTAAGGGAGGCTCATGGTCCCAGGTCTCATTCTAGAAAAGTTCCCTCAGCTCAGATCATGATCTGCTTGTGGTTATAGTACAGTAAACAAGCTTTTCTGGATTCTGTCCACTCATGCACTTCACAAGACCCAAGAAGCCCAGTTACAGGCGATGTGGAGGCATACCTGTCAAGTATCCCAGATTGGCTGGGATTTCCCGTATTTTTGCGCCGATTTTCACCATTTCCCACCCAGAACTGCCGCTACCCCGTAATTTGGCAGTGGGGGGGAAGGAGTTACTGCGCATCCCTTCTGCACAGGTCCTTTCTACGCATGCATAGAAGGATTCTGTGCAGAAGGGGATGCGTAGAAGCCTTCTACGCATGCGTAGAAGTGAGCTGCGCAGAACAGTTCTGCGCAGGTCCATTCTATGCATGCGTAAAAGCCTACGCATGCGTAAAAGCCTTCTACGCACGCGTAGAAGTGAGCTGCGCAGAACGGTTCTGCGTAGGTCCATTCTATGCATGCGTAAAAGCCTTCTGCGCAGGTCCCGTAATCTCTGGAGCTGCGCTTGACAGGTATGTGTGGAGGACTTCTTCATACTACCTTCATAAACTGGAGGTTCCTGGACGCTGGTCACCAACTGCCCCTGGAGAGAAACATTTCTTAAACCTTCTGGATCTGGCTGTGAAAGAAAACACAGATTGTGCCCCCAGGGACTTCCTTTCTCAGTATGGTACTTTGCTCTAATGATGGTTATTTCCTAGGTTGAGAGACAGGAAACCTGTCCTGCTGTTCCATATGACTAAGCTTTTTGAAAGCTGGTCTCATTTTTTCCTTCTCATGTACAACAAGGATAATGGGAAATGAACAACACCACATTCCTTTCTTTTGTTGACACCAGTGTAAATGGATTCCCAATCCGGCTTTCTTGTTAGAAAGGAAAGACAGGAGTTGAACTTTCTTCAGTTACTATTTTCAAAGGCATTTGAGAAATGAATGAATGCTGCTTGAGAATGAGCAGATCTGTCAGCAATACAAATGAGACTGCTGCAAATTTCTCCTATATTGGTCCTGATATTATTTCAGCCAGTTTGACTTTGTGGCCTTCCATTCTGAAAGGGCAGGCTTCCATTTAGAAAGGCAAGCCAAACTCATTTGTCTTACCTGGTTAATGTATTTATCTCTCTCAGTTGGGCAATGAAACCTACCTCTTCCCCATTCCTCTCCATTTTACACATCAAATGGCTCGCCAGTCCGTTACTGTTTTAAAAACATGTATATTGGGGATAGGTAATATATGCTGCCAGGTGTTGTTAACTTGTGGTTCCCTTTTTTCTTTGTCAAAGCTGCAATTCAACATCTGGAAGGTTTTCCTTTGATTAAGATTGAGGGTAGAAACAAAAGAAAAAGGTAGGCTTTGTCTTTAGGAGATGATAACCAATTAGTCTCACAGAGCTGTAACTTCAAAGTTCTCCTTTGTATAGTTTGTGAATCCCCACTATTGGGTTATGCGCCTGCGCAGAACACTGATCGGAGGCTTAAAAGCTCATTGGTCAAAAGCTTTGGTGGTAAGACCGCCCACCATACCGCCCACCCTGAGGCGCTAGTCCGCCATTTTACCTCAGTTCTCTTCTTTCCACCTCAGCAGGACGATCGTTGAGAGCTTCCTCAATTTTTTTCATCTTTCCTGAGGAAAAGTCTTCAACGAACTTTACAATTTTTTTCCGGCAATCTTGTCCTCCGGGCAGGATTGCCACCCCGGTGCTGTTTCTTCTTTCTTGTGGACTCAGTTACCAACTTCGCTCTGGTCACCGTTTCCCCCCTCAAGGGGGTGGCGGCTGGCCTGCCCTTCGGGGTGTTCGCCTTCTCGAACCTTCCGTCGGGAAATTTTTTTCATGGCTGCAGCCTTCAAGTTCTTCTTGCTTGAAGAAGTTTCCTGCCTCCGAGGGGCATAACCTGTGTCTTTTATGCCTGGGAGAATCACACCAGAACCAACCCTGTGTGCACTGCAGGAACTTTACCCGGCTTGCAGTTCAGAACCGGAGCAACCGGTTGAAAGCGCACCTTATGGAGCTCGCCTTGGCTCCCGCCACGGCTGCATCCATGTCTGCTGGTGCCTCTCAGCCTACTCGGCCTCTGCCTCTACCGTTTTCTTCTTCCACCCTCTTCATCAGGAAGAAGAAGAAAAAGGATAAAAATGGGGAAAAGAAAAAGAAGCATAGGTCGGAGGAAAGACGCTCTCTCCCACCTACGCCTCGCCCTCCTGTTTTTCCGGGGCCCTCGCCTCCCTTTTCGGTCGTGAGCTGTCCTTCACCCGGGTCCTCAGTGTGGGGCGGACGGTCTTCTTTTGGATCGCCTGCTAAAGGACGCAGGGCTGGGGCTCCAGCTCGCCCACTGCAGGTGGTCACTTCTCCGCCTCGAGAGAGGAGCCGTCCTCCCACTAGACAGGCATCTGTCTCTCCGAGGCCTAGGACTCCAATGATAGACGAACCACCAACCACCATTCTGGCTACCGTTTCGTCTCTGATCATACCAGCCACTGTTTGCCTGCCACCGTTTCATCCCAGCCGCCGGTGGTGGATGCGACCCAGTTGGACTTCTTCAAAGACATGTTTGAGGCCATGGTGAAGTCGTTCACCCAACAGTTTAAGGCCACCATGCCTGTGGCCTCTGCGGCTCCGGTGCCGACCACCGCAAGTCCCAGGGATGCTGGCCCTGCTGCCGCTCCGCTGCCCTCTCAAGGGTCAAGCGTTCGCTCCGCTGGCCCACCCATATCGTCTTGGTGTGGTCCAGATGTTGATGCGGTGAGCTCCAGCCTATCAACCCACCCAGGCCATACTGGTGCGGTCCCGACATGGGCTCCAGGATTCCTCCCTCGTCCTCTGATGATTCCAGCATGTCTTCGGAGGAGGACGAGGGAGACGTCGATGCCGACAAGACGTCAGACCAGGCAATCGGTGCGGTTGACCCACCGCGTGGTGAGGATCAACGCTCCCTCACGGCGATGCTCACCCATTTGGGTACCACTCTGAATCTGAAGGTGGACCAACCACCGCTGGCGGGCGAGGAACAGATGACCGCCAAGCTGGATAAGAAGGCGATTCGTCCGGTCCACATCACCATGCTTCCTTCCATGTTGAAGTCAGCGAAGGCAACGTGGAAGAAGCCGGTGTCGTCTCACTCCATTTCATCCAGGCTCAACGGAATGTATAGAGTCTTGGACGAGAACATCGAGTTCCTTCAGGCACACCCTTTGCCGAACTCTTTGGTGGTTAAGGCCTTCCAGCACAAAACGGCCGTCAGTGGTTTTCCGGTACCTTCGACTCCGGAAGGGAAGAAGCTGGACGCTGTGGGCTCTAAGTTTTACGCCACCGGTTCGCTCTTCCTGAGGGCTGCCAACTACTCAGCAGCCATGGGCCTCTATCAGTCCCACCTCAGGGAGCAAGTGAAGACTCTTGCTGCGAAGCTGCCTGCTGACCTCCAGAAAGGATTCGACTCTCTGGCTGCGGAAGGAGACTTTCTGGCAGAGCAACAGATGCGGACTGCCAGGCACATCAATGATTATGCGGCCAATGACATGTCCTCTGCCATCTTGCTCTATCGCCATGCTTGGCTCAGGGGCACCTCTCTCGATGATGCCATGAAAAAGCTCATCAAAGAGTTCCCCTTCGATGGACAAGGCCTGTTCGGACAAGACTCCGATAAGGTGCTCAACGAACTACCGCAGACGAATTCAACGGCTAAGTTCCTGGGGCTCACCACGCTGGCTCAGCCTACCAAGCCACGGTTCCAGCCCTTTACCCAATGGTATCGGGGGAACCTCCAACAGCAGAGTGGTTCGGGCGACCAGCCCAGGGCCAATTTCTACAAACAGAGGCACCAACACAAGCCTCATTACCAACCATATGGACAGGGCAAAAGAACCGACTCAAAATCCAAGTCCCGGGTTTGAAGTCGCGAAGGCCAAGGCTCTCTCGCTCCACCTCCCGTACCTCCCCCTCCGGAACTTCCTCCAGGTGTGGTCCGCCATCATGAACGACCGGTGGGTCTTGAAGATCTTGTCCGCTGGTTATGCCATCAAGTTCCTGGGGCTCACCACGCTGGCTCAGCCTACCAAGCCACGGTTCCAGCCCTTTACCCAACGGTATCGGGGGAATCCCCAACAGCAGAGTGGTTCGGGCGACCAGCCCAGTGCCAATTTCTACAAACAGAGGCACCAACACAAGCCTCGTTACCAACCATACGGACAGGGCAAACGGACCGACTCAAAATCCAAATCCCGGGTTTGAAGTAGCGAAGGCCAAGGCTCTCTCACTCCACCTCCCGTACCTCCCCGTCCGGAACTTCCTCCAGGTGTGGTCCGCCGTCATGAACGACCAGTGGGTCTTGAAGATCTTGTCCGCTGGTTATGCCATCGAGTTCGGTCCGGATGCCTTGGGTAGGAAAACACCGTTTCACCACCTCGTCCCCCCATGTGGAAGAAGAAATAACAACTCTTCTGTCCAAGGAAGCCATTGAGCGGGTAACACCGACCGATTGGGACAACGGTTTCTACTCGAGGTACTTCGTGGTTCAGAAGAAGGATGGAGGACTTCGGCCAATTCTGGACCTGTGCCGCCTAAACAAGTGCATCCACACCAGGAAGTTCCGGATGGTGACCCTCCAAACCGTCCTCCCTCTCATCAACAAAGGGGACTGGTTCACGGTGATAGACTTCAAGGACACTTACTTCCACGTCGGCATCCTCAAGGAACACAGACGGTTTCTCCGGTTCAGGATGGGAAACTCTGTGTATCAGTACCGGTGCCTACCGTTTGGTCTGGCTACAGCGCCGAAAGTCTTCACCAAGTGCATGGCTCCGGTGGCTGCTTTCCTCCATCAGAAGGGGATCAGGGTCTTCCCGTACATTGACGACTGGTTGATTGTCTCTCCCACCAGTTCGTCGTCCATTCGGGACACGGAGTTCACGGTTCACCTCATGGAGAGTCTTGGCCTCAGAATCAACTTTGCCAAGTCAAAGTTGAATCCTTCTCAGTGCGTCGAGTACATTGGAGCAGTACTGGACTCGCTAGCTACCAGGGCTTTTGCCCCCCAAAAACGCTTACTGGACATTGCACAAGGGGTAAGCTAATTCAGGATCAAGCCCTTCATCAGGGTGAAAAAGGCACAGAGACTACTAGGCCTGATGGCCTCAATGACGGCGGTGATTCCTCACGCCAAGTTAAAGTTCCAGTCTCTGCAGTCATGGCTCCTCCACGAGTTCAACCCGCTCACGGAGAGCCAGTCCAAGCGGTTGATTCCGTCTCCAGAACTGGTGGACCAGCTGGCGTGGTGGATGACACCTCTCAATGTGGCCATGGGGAAGAACTTTTACCCCCCGCAACCATCATTGCAGGTCCTGACCAACGCGAGCAACTTTGGCTGGGGGGCTGCTTGCGGAACTCTGACGGTCAACAACGTATGGGCTCCTCACGAGATGGTGCACCATATCAACTATTTGGAGCTGTTGGCCATTTGGAAGGCCTTACGTTCCTTCGAGGCCCTGCTCACCGGCAATGTGGTTCAAGTGGCCTCGGACAATACCACAGCAGTGGCATACCTGAACAAGCAAGGAGGGACGAGGTCCACCACCCTGCTTTATCTTGCGGTACAACTTTGGGAGTGGTGCCTGGAAAGACACATCTTTCCAATTGGAGTACACATTCAGGGCAAGCTGAATGTCGTGGCCTACCACCTCAGCTGCCTCACCTCGACGACTCACGAGTGGGAGCTGGACGACGGGGTGTTTCAGTCCCTTTGCAGGGCGTGGGGGACTCCGAGCATCGACCTCTTTGCGTCGGAGTCCAACAGGAAATGCCACAAGTACTGTTCCAGGGCATGCATCGGACTGAACTCCGAGGGTAATGCCTTCATGAAACGGTGGGATCAGGACTACCTCTACGCCTTTCCCCCATTTCCTCTGGTTCAGAAGGTCCTCACCAGGATGTACCAGCAACGGATCAACGCAATCCTTGTTGCCCCAGCGTGGCCTCGTCAGCCGTGGTTTCCTCTACTGTTGCACATGTCGTCACAGTCTTGCACGCTGCCGGATTTGCCGACTCTTCTCCAAATGGAGCACGACCAACTCCACCATTCGGACCTGCCCAGCCTCCACCTCACCGTGTGGAGGATAACCCCAGACTGTCCAGGATCTTGGAGTTAGCACGGCACCCCTCCACGAGGAAGTCCTATGCCTCCAAATACAGGCGTTTTTGTGCCTTCCTGGAATCCCAGCAGAGGTCCCCTCCACAGGTGGGACTGCAGGACGTCATGGCCTACCTCCTCCACTTGGCGGAGTCTGGCCTTAGCATTACCTCCATTCGGGACCATCTGGCAGCGGTGGTGGCTCACTCTCCAGCTGGTTCGCCTGCATCTGGTGCTTTTCGCGACCAGACGGTGAAGTGTTTCCTCAAGGGATTACGAAACGCTTTTCCACCGGTCAAGACTCCAACAGCACAATGGTCTTTGTCTACCGTTCTGAATGCGCTCACCAGGACTCCTTTCGAGCCTATGGCTACCGCGGATGTTTGTCTCCTCACGTGGAAGGCTGCATTTCTGGTAGCTATCACGTCTGCTCGACGAGCTGGTGAACTGGTTGCTCTGTGGGCAGATGCACCGTTTCTTCAGTTTTTCAATGACCGCGTGGTGCTCCACGCAGACATCACTTTCCTACCTAAGGTAGTCTCCCAGTTTCATATGGCGCAGACCATCTCCTTGCCAACCTTCTTCCAGAACCCCACCAATGCCCAAGAAAGGACTTGGCACACGCTGGATGTGAAACGAGCTTTATTGTTTTACACCAGCAGGACAAGGGAGTTCAGGAAGTCGCAGCATCTATTTGTTGCATATGGGGGAAAGTCCAAGGGTGAACCCATCTCTGCCCAGAGGTTCTCCAAATGGATTACATCTACCATCTACCTGGCCTACGAGTCTGCCTCGTTGCCACCTCCGCTGCATGTCAGGGTGCATTCTACGAGAGTGGTTGCCACATCCACTGCCTTTTTGGAGGGCACTCCGCTTGAGGACATCTGTAAGGCTTCTACCTGGTCCAGACCTTCTACATTTGTCCAACATCACAGGGTGGACACCAGAGCCACTGCGGACGCCAGACTTGGTCGTGTCGTCCTTGCCAGAGGGCTCCAGGCGCCTCGCCCTTGACGGTCCATCCTACCTGACCATCATACTCATCGTGGGATGATCTCATCCGACTGCCCACCGACCAAGTAAGTGTGAGCTTGCTAAGCTCCCAATAGTGGGGATTCACAAACTATACAAAGGAGAAAGTTCGGTTTCACTTACCAGTGATAACTTTCGTTCTTTGAGTATATAGTTTGTGAATACACACTACCCACTCTGCCTCCCCTCTTGAGCTGCACGGATGAGATCAATTATTTTATACTGTGCTTATGCTTAAGTATGGAACTGAGGTAAAATGGCGGACTGGTGCCTCAGGGTGGGCGGTACGGTGGGCGGTCTTACCGCCAAAACTTTTGACCAACTTTTAAGCCTCCGATCAGTATTCTGTGCAGGTGCATAACCCAATAGTGTGTATTCACAAACTATATACTCGAAGAACGAAAGTTATCACTGGTAAGTGAAACCGAACTTTTCTCTGTTTGCACAATCAGGATACAGGTAGAGGCCATTGTTTCCTTATGATGACAAAAGCTAGCTGGTTGGTAATTGATATCCTTCACTGTTCAATGAATTTCCTTGGTTTCTAATTACAAAGCCACCTGCCTCATTGTTTTCTACACTCAGATCACACAGGAAATCAATACACCAGGGATTTTCAACCTGTGGCCCGTGGGCCGGATACGGCCTGTGACACCATTTCGTATGCCCCCCCCCACCTCCACCACACCAGGAAGTATCATGTGATGGAGGAAGGGCAAAATGGCTATCTGGCCCCCGTAGCTATCTGAGGGAGCGTGACCCGGCCCCCAGCTTTAAAAGTTTGAGAACTCCTACCATACACTATTGGATGAACAGGACACCAGCATGCTACTATAGCATGCTGTTTAGGCAATAAATGCTGCCTGGTTACTTCCAAAGTCAGGGCTGAGCAACTTTGGCAGGTCCAGTGGTCAGTTTTCTGTGGCCAGTATCCCCTGGAGGGGAAGGGTACATGTATGGAAAGAAGTATAGTGGCTGTGATTGTAAGTCTCTGTACTTCTGTGTGTATATATATTAAGTACTAGCATTTTTTGCCCTGCCCTGCTGGGTAGGTATAACTTGTGTGTTGGTAGTTGGGGTGGTTTTGGGGGGTACACACACACACACACACACACACACACACACACACACACACACACACACACACACACACAACTGGTGCTGTGCATGTGTGTGTGGCCTCGCTGAGGCTTCGGGGGGGGGAGCCACACACAACACAACCACACACACACAACAAACACACAATACACACACAATACAACCACACACCATACCTGTCAACCATCCCGATTTGGCCAGGATTACCCCGTAATTTGACATCGATTGCAGTTGGAGTAGAGCTGCTTTAGAGGCCCAACTGGTAACAAAGGAAGAATATAGTCTTACTAGGTAGAAAGGTAGTAAACGTGTACATTTTTGAGGCCCGGAATACTGCACTTGTTAAAATGGATTCTGAGGGAACAGTTGTAGTTACCTGCAATACTTGTGCCATGTTTGTGTTCTTGCCAAAGCATATGGAGAACTACACTTGCAGCAAGTGCAAGCTGGTTGCACTACTAGAAGAGAAGGTCCAGCAGCTAGAGGCCCGCATATCTAACCATCAACAAATTAAGGAGCTTGAGCTGTTCTTGGACAGAGCGGAACAGACTATGCTGGACAAAGTAGAGACAGGGCACAGTTCTGAGGGAGAAGGTCCTTCACTAACTCAGGAAGGAGATGTTTGGAGGAATGTGACTCAAAGGAGGAAAAGAGTAGGGGATCACTCTGAGAGTCTGAAATTACAGAATAAATTTGAGGCTCTTTCCCTCATCACACCTGATGAGGAACACACAGAGGAACAACTGGTTCCACCTGATGATCTCTCCTTCATCACACTTGATGTGATCCAGGAAGATAAACAACAGGAACAAACTGAGTTTCTCTCCCTTAATATGGTTGATGAGGTGCATGTAGATGAACAGATTGCAGGAGAGAGGCTCCTTGTACTAGGCGATTCAATAATTAGAAATACAGAGAAATGGATTTGTGATGCACATGATAACCGTATGGTGACTTGCCTGCCAGGTGCAAAAGTTGCAGACATCACAAGAAATCTGGATAGATTGTTAGAGAGAACTGGGAACGAGCCAGTTGTCATGGTACACGTTGGTACCAATGATGTTGGGAAGGCCAAGCGGTCTGTCCTGGAAGCCAAATTCAGGTTGTTAGGAAGAAGATTGAAGTCCCGGACTTCCAAGGTAGCATTTTCAGAAGTGCTGCCTGTCCCTCGCGCAGGACCTACCAGGCAGGCAGAGCTCAGAAGCCTCAATGCGTGGATGAGGCGGTGGTGTCGAGACGAGGGCTTCAGATTTGTCAGGAACTGGAGAACATTTTGGGACAAGCCAAATCTGTTCAGGAGGGATGGGTTGCATTTAAACCATGATGGGACCAGATTGCTGGCACTCAACCTCAAAAAGGCTGCAGAGCAGCTTTTAAACTGATAACTGGGGGAAAGCCGACAGGAGCTGGGCAGCATCCGGTTCGGAAAAGTGTGTACTTGAGTAGTGAGGAGGACGCAAAATTTACTGAGCAGAGCGAGGAGCTAGTCACTAGCATTCTAGCAGAAGGATGCAAGAGGCAGTCTAACAATGCAACTGGACACAAAAGACTGTGTCAGAAAAGCATATATAAATGCTTGTATACAAATGCCAGAAGCCTCCGGAACAAAATAGGGGAGCTGGAATACTTAGCAATAGATAAGAATATTGATATTATTGGTATCACTGAAACCTGGTGGACGGATGATAACCAATGGGATACAGTTATCCCAGGCTACAAACTGTACAGGAAGGATAGGAAGGGGCAAATGGGAGGTGGTGTGACCTTGTATGTCAAAGAAGTGATAAAATCGTATGAATTGGAATATCTAGGTGATTTGGAGTCACCATTAGAAGCTCTGTGGGTAAGAGTACCAGGCCACAAGGATGGTCTAACAGTAGGCATATACTATCGGCCTCCGACCCAAACTCTTGAGGGAGACTGGCAGTTGGAGAATGTTGTAAAGAAGGCATCCAAGAAGGGAAGCCTGGTTATAATGGGGGACTTCAATTACCCTCACATAGACTGGGTGAACTGTTGTTCAGCACATGATAAAGAGATAAAGTTCCTAGATATGCTAAATGATTGTTCCCTGGGACAGATGGTTGAAGACCCAACTAGAGGTACAAGAATCCTTGACTTGATCCTGAGTAATACTCAGGATCTGGTGCAAGATGTTAATGTGACTGATCCAATAGGGAACAGTGACCACAACTCAATTATGTTTAACTTGATCATAGACCGCAAGTCACTGATAAAATCTAACACAGAGACCTTAAATTTTCAAAAAGGAAATTTCCCAAAGTTGAGGAAACTAGTAAAAAAGAAGCTGAAAGGGAAAATTGAGAGAGTCCAAACACTCCAAGAGGCATGGAGGCTGTTTACAAAAACAATAACAGAGATTGGAATGCATACCCAAAAGGAAAAAGGGCACTGCCAGGTCCAAGAGGACTCCAATGTGGCTTACAGGAGCTGTTCGGGAAGTGATCAAGAGCAAGAGAAGCTCATTTAGAAGATGGAAGGCTTGTCCGAATGAGGACAGCAGGCAAAAACATAAATTCTGTGTTGTGTTCTAAGGGTTTTACCTTCCACATGGATTACAATGTATCTGAACCAATGTAACCTTGCCTATAGCAACAATGTAACCTTCAGCTGTATCATATGAACCCTGCATGAGGACGCGAGCTGATGACCACCAGCTGGCAGCAGCGAGCGTCCAAGCTCTCTTGGTCAGAATCATCAAAGGCAACAGCGCGGGAAGCTTTCCCGCCACCACCTACACCTGGACAAGAAGGGCGTGACTAGCAATGACGTCACGCAGGCAGTAGCCAATGGGCTACCATGGCACCACGTTCAAATGTATTACTACTGTATATAAAGAGCTATCGATCCGCCATTACCTCATGTTCCCTCTGTCCACGATGCAATAAACCTGAGTTAACCCAGCCCGAGGCTGTGTCCTGTGTCTTGGTTTGCATACACCAAATTGGCGACGAAGGTGGGATCAATGGATTCCCAAAGCGCCAGGACACAGAGCGGGTTCAATATTACCAAGCCGCAAGACTGGACCATCTTTAACATGGATTTCAAGGCGGCCTTGGTGGAACTCAAAGTCAAAGACGACGAGGAAAGGAAGAGGGCCATCCTCACCCGAATGCTGGGTGTAGAGACCAAGCGGACGCTGGTGGGCATGATCGAACCGAAGACGTTGGACGACTTCAAAACCGACGACATACTGAAGTTGCTGCGTGAGCGTTTCCAACCCTCGAAGGCAATGTTTCCCGCTAGGAGTGCGTTTTGGAGGCGAGTCCAAGCGCCGGATGAGTCGGTAGAGGCTTTCGTGGAGGCCCTGAGGGTAGCCGCCGTTCCCTGCAAGTGGGACAACCTGGAGATGATCATGAGGGACGTCGTGCTGTGTGGCCTGAAGGACAAGGAAGTGCAGCGCCGCCTGATGAACAGGGAGCCGCCACCCACGCTGGCCGAGGTCGTAGAGACCGCGGAATCCGCGGAGTCCACGAATGCGGGAGTGGACGAAATACACGAGTGGCGTGAGTGGCGTCCTAGGGCCAGCAAAGCGGAAAGCTCGGTGCGCGGCAAGTCAGGACAGCCGGTGCACGCGACCCGACGAACCTCGAGATCCTCTACAGATGGCAGCGACGGCGAAGAGGTACAGAAGGTCCGGAAAGGGGGGCGCCGCTGCGATGGTTGTGGGGCGGCCCACGAGCGTGCGAAGTGCCCTTTCAGGAAAGCCGAATGTTACAGCTGTGGCCGGCGCGGGCACATCGCCAGGGCATGCAGAAATCGGAGAGAGGGCCGGAGGCAGTCGAAAGACCGTTCGGCCAGACCGGACCGTCCAGCGAGACCCCAAGATGGCGCCCGAACCACGAGGAAGCAGGACGGCGTGGGTCGCGTCTCGGACGGCAGCGAGGACGACGCCCCCGTGTTCAGCGTGTCCGCGGGACAAAACCATTACTTCATTGAGGTAATAGTACAAGGGGCCCCTGTTAGGATGGAGATTGACTCGGGGTCCTATTATTCCATAATTCCCCAGAAAGAGTTCTTGAAGATCGACCCCCAAGCGCGGCCCAAACTTAAGACTCTGAGGTCCACGCTACGGGACGTACAAGGGAACAGCATTCCAGTGCTGGGGGTCGGAAAATTTCAGGTTCGTTATAAAAGACATTCCGCAGAACTCCCTTTAGTCGTTCTCAAAGGGGGGAATTGTAGCCTCCTAGGGACGCAGTGGTTTCAGCCCTTGGGTTTGTTCATAGGGGGGGTGCATGCCGTGGGCGCGGATCCGATACAAGCGGTGTGTGACGCGCACCCCGCCGTTTTTGAAAAAGGACTTGGAAAATTCAAGGGACCCCCTGTAGCCTTCGACCTAGACCCGGAGGTCCGCCCGATAAGACTCAAACCGCGCAGGGTGCCTTTCGCACTAAAGGACAAAATAGAGGCGGAACTGGACAAATTGGTGGGTCAGGGGATTCTTATTCCTGTTGATTCCGCGGAGTGGGAAACTCCAATCGTAACAGCCCTGAAGGCTAACGGGGAGGTGCGCATTTGCGCTGATTATAAGTGTACAATTAACAAGGCGATTCGCCCTAATGCATACCCGGTGCCAGTGGTCAGCCACCTTTTGGCCAGGCTAAATGGGGGAAAGTGTTTCGCTAAGCTCGACCTGGCACAAGCCTATCAACAACTCCCCGTAACTCCCGCCACGGCCGCGGCACAAACGATAGTCACACATAAGGGAGCGTTCCAGGTGTCGCGTTTACAGTTCGGCGTGAACTCGGCACCCGGCCTTTTTCAGTCGCTTGTGGAACGCCTCCTGAAGGGGCTGGAGGGGGTGTTACCTTATTTTGATGACGTATTGATAACAGGGGGGAGTGAGGCCGAACTGGCAAAGAGATTGGATAAAGTGCTAACTGTGTTCGAGAAAGCGGGGCTGAGACTGAGGAAGGACAAATGTGTTTTTTTCGAAACCGAGGTCGAGTTTTTAGGGTTTCGGATCACACCTGAGGGTATTAAGCCGTCCAGATCCAAAGTGGAAGCCATTAAGAAGGCCCCTCGCCCCACATCCAAAACCGAACTACAGTCATTCCTGGGGCTCCTCAATTTTTACCATACATTCCTTCCGCGGAAAGCCTCCGTGGCCGAACCGCTCCATCGGTTACTTAAAAAAGAGGAGACATGGATGTGGGGTGACGAGCACGAGAAGGCGTTCAACGAACTAAAGCAGCTTTTAACATCGGACGCAATCCTTACGCACTTCGACCCCAAACGGCCGGTGGTCTTAGTCTGTGATGCATCACCGGTGGGGGTGGGGGCAGTGCTTTGCCACGTGTTGGATGATGGTCGGGAGGCCCCAGTGGCGTTTTACTCAAGGTCCCTGTCCCAAGCAGAGCGAAATTACGCACAAACCGACAGGGAGGCATTGGCAATAGTAGCGGGGACCAAAAAGTTTCACGATTTTCTGTATGGCCGCCCATTCAAAATCGTGACGGATCACAAGCCCCTGTTAGGGATTTTCACGGCAGGCAAGCCCACGCCGCAGATACTATCCCCGAGAATGTTGCGATGGGCCATTTTTCTTAACGCATACCAACACGAGTTGGAGTACCGGCCCGGAAAGGAGATCAGCCATGCTGATGCGCTTTCGAGATCTCCTTTGCCTTTGTCGGACGACCAAAAAGCCAGAATAGGAAGAGACCGCCAGGTGTTGCTAATCGAGGTTTTACACGAACCCCCAATAGTACCGGCTGATATAGCTAGGGCGACAAGCAAGGACAGGACGCTGGAGAAAGTCAGCTCATGGGTGCAGAAAGGGTGGCCAACATCGTCCCCAGGCAAGGAATTCGACCCATTCTTTCGGAAGAAGCTAGAGTTGTCCATAGAAAGGGGGTGCCTGTTGTGGGGCCAACGGGTGGTGGTTCCGACTCCCATGCGGCCGAGGGTTCTCAAACTGCTGCACGTCAGCCACCCGGGCATCGTTCGCTCAAAAGCGCTGGCCCGCAGTTACTTTTGGTGGCCACAGCTTGACGAGGACATTGAGCACATGGTCGGCACTTGTGAGGCGTGCCAGGGGTCCCGACCAGAGGCGGCCCGCCTCCCGCATAGGGAATGGGACACAGCGAGGGGGCCATGGTCCAGAGTGCACGTAGATTTCGCTGGCCCTTTCCGAGGAACCATGTTTCTCCTGGTGGTGGATGCATTCTCAAAGTGGCTGGAGGTCATTCCGGTAAAGAGCACATCCTCCACCACTACAATTAACCAACTACGGAGAGTCTTTTCAACGTTCGGTTTACCCGACACTTTAGTCAGCGATAACGCGAGTTGCTTCACCTCCTCAGAGTTCGGGGCATTCATGGAGGCGAATGCCATTCGGCATGTCACGTCCGCGCCGTTTCACCCGGCCACGAATGGCCAAGTGGAACGGTTGGTGCGTACAACAAAGGAGGCGCTTCGGCGCATGGGCCCCGGGGACCTGAACCATCAAGTATGTCAGTTCCTATTGGCGTATAGGGTGACCCCCTTAGCGTCAGGTTACTCGCCGGCAGAACTGTTGATGCGGCGGAAACTGACTACGCTCCTGTCCAGGCTGGACCCCACAAGAATTGAGGACAAGGGAAAAAACGTGGGGCTGGCAGTCTCGAAAGGTTTCGCCGCCGGCGACCCTGTTCATTGCAGGAACTATGCCAGCGCGGGGCCAGCCTGGGTGCCGGGGACGGTTGTAGAACAGACGGGGCCAGTGTCGTACCGGGTCGAAACCCACACCGGTCTCCTCTGGAGGAGGCACGCAGACCAACTGAGGCACCGAGTCAGTGGGCCAGTCAGTGAGGGTCTCCTACAAGGTTCAGCGTTAGGGTTCTCCCCCACCCGCGTAACCCAAGGGGGAGACAGCAGCGGACAACAGTCCCAAGCAAGGGGGGAAGGAAGAAGCAGCGGCCCCGACTCATACCCTTTTGATAAGCCAGTTCCGTCAGAGGCCGGGGAAGGGGGAGAGGAGTTCGCGACCGCTGCCCCCGAATGGAATTTTGGTTTTGATTTAGCAAACCGGGGGGGTTTTCAGGAGTGTTCCCCCACCCATCCAAGAGAGAAGAGGGGTTTTTCGTTAGTCCCCAGTGCCCCCGGTTCCTCCCTAAGTAAGAGCACACCTCCCAACAACGCCGCGGAGCCGCGGCAGATCACTAACGAGTCTCCCTCTCAAATTACAGGACAGGAAACCAGGGGACAAAGAGAAGGTAGCAAACCCGGGGAGAGGCAGCCCGCATCGAGACCCCAGCGTGTTCGAAACAAGCCATCTTGGCTGAAAGATTTTGTCTCCTAGGGGGGGGAGTGTCTAGAAGCATGGGCTCGAGACATTGTCTCGTCCTAGGGGGGAGGGATGTTGTGTTCTAAGGGTTTTACCTTCCACATGGATTACAATGTATCTGAACCAATGTAACCTTGCCTATAGCAACAATGTAACCTTCAGCTGTATCATATGAACCCTGCATGAGGACGCGAGCTGATGACCACCAGCTGGCAGCAGCGAGCGTCCAAGCTCTCTTGGTCAGAATCATCAAAGGCAACAGCGCGGGAAGCTTTCCCGCCACCACCTACACCTGGACAAGAAGGGCGTGACTAGCAATGACGTCACGCAGGCAGTAGCCAATGGGCTACCATGGCACCACGTTCAAATGTATTACTACTGTATATAAAGAGCTATCGATCCGCCATTACCTCATGTTCCCTCTGTCCACGATGCAATAAACCTGAGTTAACCCAGCCCGAGGCTGTGTCCTGTGTCTTGGTTTGCATACACCAAATTCTGGCAGAACAAATGCAAGGCAACAATCAGGAAAGCAAAGCAAGACTTTGAGGAGCGTATCGCTAAAAATACTCAGAGAAATAACAAAGACTTCTTTAAGTACATTAGAAGTAAGAACCCAACTAGGAAGGCCATTGGACCATTAGATGACAATGGAAGGCAAGGGGTTATTAAAGAGGAAACAGAGATTGCAGAGAGACTCAATGAATTCTTTGCTTCAGTATTCACTGAAGAAGACAGAGGCCACATGCCCAAAACAGAGCCTATCTTCGTAGGGAGGGAAACCGAAGAATTAAGCCAGATAGAAATAACCAGGGAGGAGGTCCTTGCATGTCTTGTTAAGCTAAACACTAACAAATCACCAGGACCAGATGGCATCCATCCACGAGTTCTCAGGGAACTTAAAGATGAAATTGCTGATCTCCTAGCCAAAATATATAATCTTTCCCTCAAATCAGGCTTTGTGCCTGATGACTGGAAGGTAGCGAATGTAACACCAATTTTCAAAAAAGGATCCAGGGGTGATCCAGGAAATTACCGACCTGTCAGTTTGACATGTGTCCCAGGTAAAGTGATGGAAACCATCCTAAAAGATAGAATTAATAGGCACATAGAAGAGAAGGCGCTGCTAAAGGAGAGCCAACATGGCTTTTGCAAGGGCAAATCATGCCTCACTAATCTGTTGGAATTTTTTGAGAGTGTCAACAAGCATGTGGATAAGGGGGATCCAGTTGACATTGTTTATCTGGACTTTCAGAAGGCTTTTGACAAGGTCCCACACCAAAGGCTCTTGAATAAACTTACCAGTCATGGAATAAAGGGACAGGTCTTGTCCTGGATCAGCAACTGGCTAAGGGACAGGAAACAGAGGGTAGCACTAAATGGACACTTCTCCAAGTGGAGGGAAGTAAAGAGTGGGGTCCCCCAAGGTTCAGTACTGGGACCCCTGCTTTTCAACCTCTTCATAAATGATCTAGAGGTAGGAGTAAAAAGCAAGGTAGCCAAATTTGCTGACGACACTAAATTATACAGGGTAGTGAAAACTGTGAGAGATTGTGAGGAGCTCCAGAGGGATCTCTCGACACTGGGGGAGTGGGCAAAACAGTGGCAAATGAGTTTCAACATTAGTAAGTGCAGAGTGATGCATGTTGGGGCAAAGAACCCCAATTACATTTATAAACTGATGGGGTCTGAACTCTCTGCGACAAACCAGGAAAGGGACCTTGGTGTCCTGGTGGACAACTCAATGAAGGTGTCAACCCAGTGTGCCTCAGCAGTGAAAAAAGCAAACTCAATGCTAGGGATCATTAGGAAGGGTATAGAAAATAAGTCAGCAAGTGTCATTTTGCCTCTTTATAAATCTATGGTGAGGCCCCATCTGGAATACTGTGTACAGTTCTGGTCGCCATACCTCCAGAAGGATATTATGGAGCTGGAAAAAGTGCAGAGGAGGGCAACCAGAATGATTAGGGGACTGGAACACCTTCCTTACCATCTGAGGCTGCAACGGTTGGGCCTCTTCACTCTTGAACGACGGCGCCTAAGAGGTGACCTGATTGAAGTTTATAAGATCATGCACGGTGTGGACAAAGTAGATAAGGAAAAACTGTTTTCCCTATCGCATAACACTAGAACTAGGGGACACTCCATGAAACTTTTGGGTACTAGTTCTCAAACAAATAAGAGAAAGTACTTTTTTACCCAGAGGATTACTGGTCTATGGAACTCCCTGCCAGAAAAAGTGGTGACAGCTGTCAGTCTTGACAGCTTTAAGAAAGGATTAGACAAGTTCATGGAGGACAAGAGTATCAATGGCTATAATTATGGATCCTTAAGGACAACCTCCGGGTTGGAGAGATAGGCAGGATATCTCTCAATATCATTTCCAGGGAATCCTAAGCAGGCATCTGCTTGGGAATACCCTGAAGGAAATGGTGAGCCACTGTGTGAGACAGAATGCTGGACTGGATGGGCTGTGGCCTGTTCCAGCAAGGCTGTTCTTATGTTCTTATGACATCATAACCCGCCCCGCGCTGCCAAAACCCCATAATTTGGCAGCGGGGGAAATGCTTTCCACGCATGCGTGAAAGTGCTACGCCGCTTGCGCAGCCCCTATGCAAGCGGTGTAGCGCTTCCACACATGCATGGAAGGGGTAAAACCCTTCCACGCATGCGCAGAAGCACTACACCGCTTGCGTAGGGGCTGCGCAAGCAGCATAGCGTTTCCACACATGTGTGGAAAGCGACCTGCGCAGGTCCCATTTTTCTGGAGCTGTGGGTTGCAAGGTATGCCACAAACACACACACAACCACACACACAATCACACACACTGTGTGTTGTGCCATGGGAGAAAAATGGCAGTTTATTAACAGCCAGGCCTAAAAACGGAATGTTGGCAAGAGCTGATTTGCATGTTGGACTGTGATTGGTTGGGAGAAAATCTAGCCAGGCTGATTGGTTGCGTGGTGCGGAGGACACTGGGAAACGTAGTTTTTTTCTTTGTTCGTCTTCGTGGGGTGGTTGCGGCAACCCTCAGACGGTCTAAAGATAAGTGTGGCCAACTCTGTTCGGGATGGTTGAGTGGTGTTTTGGCTGCTTTTGCCGGACACGCACCAACCTAGTCCCTCCTTATAGGTAAAGATTGCAACCTCTGTATTTGAAAGAAGACTTGCTGTTCTTCATGTAATCTGCCAAGGGCAGCAATTTGGTTATTGTTTAATGCTTAGGAAAGGTAAAGGTAATGGTCCCCCTGTCATGATAATCACAAGGGATGATTTCATATTTTAATTTTCTTTACATTAATTAAGTGTTAAGATTAATACAGTATAGTATATTATCTGTAGGTTTGAGGGTAGCTAACTATCAAAGGATGGCACTGATGTTCTCTGCATACCAAATACATTCCATGCAATAATAGGTCACTAAGTATTTAGGTTGCTAAGTAGCAATGCCAATCACTTAGATACCTGTGAGGGAGCTCACACTTGCATAACAAGGGGAATTCCCAAGGTTACAATTGGTCAATCACCCTCCACCTTAGAGAAAGGAGAAAGGTGACTTTCACATAGAAGTGGATTATGGGACATCCACCATCTGGGGACAGGGTGACAACAACACCTGCACAGACACCTGAGAATTTGAGGTTACATCATCTCATGTCTGGGAAAAGCTCCATCTCTCTGTGTGTGGGAAGGTGGCAATATAACGGACTGTTACTCAGCCTTGCTACCATACTTGCTACCACATTCCTGCCTAAGGTGCAGAAGTGCCATCGTTCCTACTTCCCAAAAGCAGAGTGGGGGAGGGTGTTCTCAGGATAGGCGGGCCGCTGAACCTAGAGGGATCACCCCACGTGGGTACCCCAAGTCTGGAGACCCCCTGATACCCGTGAGACGCTTCCCCCCTTTCTCGACACTCCCTTGCTCAAAAGCCAGTTATGTCTGTCTCTAGGGACAGTGCTCATCTCCATTTACAGCCAAAGAGCCAGTGCTGTCTACATCTGTAGATGTTTCTGTGGTCATGTGGCAGGCATGACTAGACACCTGTGTACACAAAACATTGTTACCTTTTCCATCAACATGTACCTGTTTATCTACTTGCAATGTCTTACTTTCGAAGTGTTAGGATGGCAGGAACTGAGCCAGATGATGGGATCCCATTCTGTTGTGCAACACTTGGGTCGCAAACTGCTGCCCTGCTGACCTTCCAGTTGTCAAGCTCAGTGTTTTAACCACTAAGCTACCACAGCCCATTATGTTTAGGAAAATTTCCCTCTTTTTTGGCATGGGGAAATAGAGCTTGAGTCAGTCCGAAAGCTGTACTTTGCCCAGCCCAATTCTAGGCTCTTTGCTAGATGATATTGAAGAGGAATATTGAACATATTTCTTAGAAAACTGTGACAAATTCTACCCACAAAGAGCAGACAGCATTTTTAGACTTAATTTCCCATATGTTCAGCATCTAAGTACAGTATTCTTATTTTCCTAAGAATTAATTTGATCAGTAACTTAGAAAACAAAATTTGGGTGCACTAGCTATGTTAATTTGGAGGATTCTGGAAATTGTAATTCAAAAAAGGAAAATTTTCATATTTAATAATTTGCATGAATATGCCTCTGGATTTGAACTTTTCCTGCCTATGTTGCTGCTTTAATATTCTGTTCAGCTACATGTTATTAGGTAGATTGAGCGTACAACTGCACTAGAAAAAAAATGTGAATTGCTATGGATTTGGTATGGGTTTATTTACATCTTTTCTGTTGAGTGCAAGATGGAATGGAAAATGCACATCAGCCCAGCATTCCCCAGCCAAAATTGTAGTTTTTTTCCTCTTCACCACAGTGGCTCTATTTGCATTAGTTCAGGCCTGACATGTAATCACTTGAATTGATGCAAAAAAGTACTGGCACCAGCACACATTCAGGGAAGGGTGAGCAAAACCCACCAACATTTTCTTAAAAAGACAGTTAAGGAGGGGAAAGAAACAGCCTTTATTATAATATTAACATGACAAGTTTGTAATGTTAATATGATTCAGATGGAATACTTCCAAAGATCTAAATGAAAATCACAGCTTTGCATGGCTCTTTTATACTATACTTCAGTAACAGTGCTGTTTACAGAGCATGCTGCAAACGAGAAGATCCAAAAAGAAAGAATAAAGGTCCTCTTAAAGTGATGGCAAGCAATTGCTACCATTTTTACCACCAGTCTTAGCATTTTAACAGGGAGATTCCTAAAGACATAACACTCAAAGTCTGCTAAGGCCCCTGTTGGGCACACAAACGTTTGGAATTTGACAAGGTAATTTTAAAATATTATGCATTCTTGTCATTTGTTCCTTTTGAAAAATGAAATGTGTTTAAATTTAATTTAATTTAATTATCACATTTATATACCGCTCACTCGGCCAAAGCCAACTCAGGGCGGTGTTGCCATTTCTTGTTACAATACAGTATTTTAAAAGTCTCTCATTGCATTATTCATTGCTTTTCCTGCAGTTTTGGAGAAAAGTGGGTTTGAAAAGGGAATGCCATACAACTTGAAAAATTCCTATCAATGTGCCTTTTTTGCAGTACTGTACTGTATTTTAAATAGTAATAAGCTGACTGGGAGGCAGAAGGTCAGCAGTTCAATTCCCGAGTACTGCAGGACAGAATGAGCTCCCATCTTTGTCCCAGCTCCTGCCAACCTAGCAGTTCGAAAGCAAGAAATTGCAAGTCGATAAATAGGGACCACTTCAGTGGGAAGGTAACAGTGTTCCATGCGCTCCGGAGTCTAGTCATGCCTGCCACATGACCACAGAAACATCTACAACAGCAGACAGCGCTGGCTCTTCGGCTTTGAAACAGAGATGAGCACTGCACCCTCGAGTTGGATACGACTGGCTTTCGAGCAAGGAAAACCTTTACCTTTAAGCTGACATTACCTTTTACATCTGTAAGATCACATCTGGAAGACATTGACTTTGAAATATAGCTTTGTTATTCCCTTGTCGTCAACCCTAAAAATGTTTATCTCTTTGTAACCTATTACATCTATGATCAGAGAGGGGTACTATGTTTTGCAGCCATCTGGAACGTGGAAACAGGTGAGCAAATGGATGCTGAAGAGTTGTTGCCATCTTTTCATCCCTGGAGCCAGATGTTTGATAATCTAACTACTTCTGGATCACGGGCCTTTGCAAAGTTGGGCTTGGGTAATGTTTTCCTTCCTTACCTTACGTTTTAGAATTTCCCCCCCTCTGTAGAATGTTAGTAATATTTGATAATTTTGTGAAACAATGACATCCTACAATTCATCTTGCTGTGACTTTTTAAAAGGACTGCAGTGAGGCATTCCTCAACCTACCGGATAAGAACTGATTTGTGTGTTTTAAAAAAAGAATTCATAAGAAAGATAACAAAGTACACTTGATTTCAGCCTAGCTTAATTAGATTCAAAATACAGTAGACCCTCAATTAACAACAAAGCTTGCTTCCATGAGTAGCGTTGTTAATCGTGAATCGTCGTTAATTGCGAGTTCCCACACAATGATGCTAAAAAGCGGCTTTCTATGGAACAACCTCGATTATCAACGTTTTCGCACAATGATGCTAAAAAAGCAGCTTCCTATGAGAAAACCTCAATTAAAGACGTTTTCGCATAACGATGCTAAAAACATTGTTGTGCGAATGGTGACTTTGCTGCTAACAACACGTCGCTAATCGAAAATGTCATTAGTCGAATGCGGGGGTCCACTGTAAAGGCAAAATACTCTAATACAGTGATGGCAAACCTTTTAGAGACCAAGTGGCCAAATTCACTTTCGCCACAACTCAACAGGCTGCCATCTGTGCCACACCCTCACACTGCATGTGAGTTGCTCACCTGACCCCACACAGGGGAGGGATGAAGCATTCCTATTGGGCTGCTGTGCTGAGGGGTGGGGCAAACTCTGTTGGAGGGAGGGAGAAAGTGCTCCCATTGGGCTGCTGGGCAGAGGGGTGGGGCAAACTCTGTGCTAGGGCAACACATGTATGCTACAGAGAGGGCTCTGAGTGACCCCTCTGGCACGTGTGCCATAGGTTCGCCATCACTGCTCTAGTAGAATCTGGAGATATTAATATTACTTTATGATCAATCACCTCACAAGCAGAGGTCCTCACCTTTTTTGGGGGGTGGGGGAGGGATAGCAGTTCTCAGGCTCCAGGGATGGAATCTGTAAATCACAACCTTAAAAGGACAAGTAACAAACTGGATGCAATAATAGAGGTGCATGGGCATATTTCCATTGTCTTTTTTTAAAAATTACAAGCATTTGGAAAGGGCACATACTGATAAGAAGCTAGGATCTATCACCTTTTTCTTATGCTGCTCCACAGAGTCCTAGTCTGGTTTGGAGGTGGGTAGACTGCAGCTGCTAGTAAAGACATCAAATCTATTTTGGGTCTTGTTAATTAAACAGCCTGGCCAGTACTGTGGCTGAGGTAGACTGGGACTTGGGAGATCTAGGTTCAAGATCCCACTTGGCCAAGAAACTCAACGGCTGAAATCCTGTTGCTTAGCATAGTAGGTGACAACTAGAAATAGGCCATTGAAACAATGGGGATTTGATAAGTCAGTTCTTGCATAAGGTTTTGTTTATTTATTTGAGATATTTGTATTTCGTCTTTCTCTTATAAATAACCTGAAGATTCCCCGTGCCCGGTTGGGCACCAGTGGTCTCTGGCAGAGGCTAAACCAGCGGGCAAACTCCTGGCCTCTGGCCCTTGTCAGGGCATAAGGGGGGTGAATTATTGATAGGGATTAATTTGGCTGCTTCTAGCCTGATCGACGACTCTGCCGAATCCGCATCTCGCAGACCTCAATTACCACCTGGAAGATTCACTCATCTCCTGGTTAAGGAAATCTCCGGTGCAAACAGTGAATATGTTTACCCCTGTCTAAGCCCTAAACAATAGTCCTCCTCATCCCATGTTTGCCCCTGCTAATTAACTTCCCCCGAAGAGTTTCCCCAATTAACCTGAGTAAACAGGTACGGTGATTGACTTATTGGTGACGGTTGTTTTCTCCTTGCCTTCTGGTCTATAAAAGGTGTATGCATTTTCCCAATAAACACTGATCTGATCTCGCTCCTGTTGCCTTGTATTGTCATTGATCAGTCTCCTCCGGGACGTAACGCCGCCCTAGCGGCCAGGCATCGCTACATCTGGTGACCCCGACGTGATTCTACTCGTGAGTAAGAGACCCCGGAGAGGTCTACTCGTGAGTAGCGATCCACGCGGTCCGGTTCTATGCTTGAACCGCGACCCGTCATCCCGGAGGACAGCGCGGCGCTCCGACCGGCAGCCAGCCGATCGGGGAAGTGGCCTGCGGCGAGGCATTCCAGAGAGACATTCCTACACCTCGCTCCCGGCTTTCGGGGAGACTTGCACTAAAGGGAGAAACGCGTTCCGCTCAGGGCAGCTGTGAGCCCCTGACAGCGCAGAGGCCGCCGAGGGCCCGTGGCAGGAGGCCACGCTCCGAGCTCTACCCAGACGATCGTCGCCAAGACCTGTTACCTTGCCCCAAGACGCGTCAACCCGTCCCGAGGAGGAAACTTCAGAGGACCACTCGCAGGTAATATGGGGACTTGTTCTCATAGACCAAGTCCGTCCGCTAGCCAAAAAACTCGTGAGGAAGAGTTTAAGATCCTGGCCAGGGTATTTCAGTTACGTTTTCACAGCAGGGAGCTAGCGAGACTTTTGGCGTACCTTAGGGAACACTGCCTGCTTTACCCAGAAGCAGGTACATTAACCCTGAAGCTCTGGGATCAGATAGGAGACTGCATTCAGCAACCCCCGAAAGCCCCAGGAGGGATAGTTAGCACATGGAGGAAGTGTAGGAGACTCTTAGAGCAGATCGAACCAGTCCGGATAGAAGCAGGAGAACCCCCATTAAATAAGTCATCAGCCCAGCCAGTCGAACCGACTGCGCCCACCTCGCTCTATCCGACATTCAAGTACCAGCAGAGTAGCGTAGGGAGCTTTCCCGCGGTGACAGCTGCAGACGTCACCGAGGGAATGCAAGGAATGAGAAACGCAGGCGCTTCTCTGACAGCTTCGGCTTCCCTAGTTACCAAAAGTGCCCTTCAGCGCACAGCTGAGGAAGAGCTTAGAAAGGGGGATCTGCCAGTAGAAGAGCTAGCTGAGCTCAGGCAGATATGTCCAATCCGCATGGAGATGGACGCGCTCACGGGCGCACAGCAGATTGTTCATTCCCCAGTTCCGTATAAGCTTCTCATGGCTATGCGGAAGGCCATTGCAGAAACAGGGCTCCAAAGTCGTTTTACTAGGGGCACGCTTCAGCAAGTGTGCGAAACCACCATGTGGATTCCTCATGATTGGAAAGCCGTCATGAGGATGATGCTAACCCCCAGCCAGTACATGATCTGGGACAGCGAGTTTCGCCTAGAGGCTCAAACTCGAGCTGCCAGGATGGGAGGCGCGGTAATCCCTGACCAGTTGTATGGTTCAGGTGCCTTCGAGTCAATCAACGCTCAGATCAACTTGCCCCTCGCCACTCTTGAGATGTCAGCCGAGGCCGCCTTTAGGGCTTACTTTAAGGTCCCAGCCACTGGCAAAGCGGCTAAAAATTACACCTCCATTAAGCAGGGAGCCCAGGAGCCCTACATGGACTTCATCAATCGCCTGGAAGAAGCCATCAGCAGGCAGATTGATAATGAGCAAGCCCAGGAAGAGCTCATGATTAAGTTAGCCAAGGACAATGCCAACTTAGACTGCCGTAGAATCTTGCAGTCCCTAGGCAACCGTCCTGACTTGACCCTATCGGACATGATTAGAGCTTGCGCCGACGTTGGCACAGAATCCTATAAGATGGGTCTGCTAGCGGCAGCGGTGCAAGGAGGGAAAAGACCTAATGGTAAGAGCAAAGGAGCATGTCACAATTGTGGCAAGATCGGCCACTTCGCTAGGGAGTGCCGATCCAAGGGAGGCGGACAGAAGTCCGGCCGTCCCAAGGCTCCGAACACCCTCTGTCCGAAGTGCAAGGAAGGCTATCATTGGGCCAGATATTGCCAGAATTCGGGAAACTGGAGCACGGGCATGTCTCTGGCCCCAGTCCAAACAGAGGCTTCCTTCCCCCAGATCCAGAACTCCCCAGAATTAGACTAGGTCCCAGGCACATTCCAGGCACTGCGAGGGCACAGGCCAGCCCCAAGGGTAGCACAGGGCTAGAGTTGGCTTGCCAGGTGGACGTTACATGTGATCTGCCGGGCACAGTCTATCTAGTCGATTCTCAGTACATGGGACCCCTACCCAAAGGCTTTATAAGTTTAGTTTTGCCCCGTAGTGTAGCTGGAGCACGCGGAATTTTTATAATTCCAGGAGTCATTGACTCGAATTTTTCAGGCGTTCTCCAGGTCCAGCTTTGGACACACCTGCCCCAAACAATCCACAAGGGAGACACCCTAGCGCAACTGATCATGGTTCCTTGTCACTCGCCAGCAGGCAGCCAGGGAAGGCTCAGTGACAGCTCAGGGTCCGGTTCAGCAGACCGCTCGAGCGCAAGTGAGGCAGTGCAAGGATACCAAGTCTTAGCGACAGTGGAGACCAACATTGAGTGGAAGCAGCGCCCCGTTATGGAGGTATTTTTGAACAAAAGAGTGTTCTCAGGGTTACTCGATACCGGAGCGGATGTGACCATGATAAGCAGAAGCCAGTGGCCGAGGGAGTGGGCCATTGAGCCGGTCTCCGATGTGTGGGGGGTAGGCGGAGTCCAGGAAGCGTTTAGAAGCCGAGAGTGGGTAGAAGTCACAATCCCAAGGGCTGACGGCACGGCGGTGATTCGGCCGCACATTCTTGACGTGCACGTCAACCTCTGGGGGCGAGACATTCTACAGCAGTACGGTGCCACCCTTACCTTCGGGTAATGGCGTTGCCACTTAAATGGCTCACCGATACTCCGGTCTGGGTAGAACAATGGCCGGTAGTGGGAGAGAAATTGGTTGCTCTCAAGCAGCTAGTTAAGGAACAGCTAGACGCAGGACATATAGAACAGTCCACAAGTCCCTGGAATTCGCCAATTTTTGTTATTAAGAAGAAGTCGGGGAAGTGGCGTCTCCTCCACGATCTCAGAGAGATCAATAAATGCATTCAGCCGATGGGTCCGCTTCAATGCGGCATCCCAAATCCTAACATGATTCCCGAAGGGTGGGAGATTTTAGTTGTAGATCTCAAGGATTGCTTTTATACAATCCCCTTAGACCCCAGGGACCGGGAAAGGTTCGCCTCTACAGTGCCGGTTGTGAACCACAGCGAGCCCACGCAGCGTTACGCGTGGAAATATTTGCCACAGGGCATGCTCAATTCGCCCACTTTGTGCCAAATATATGTTCACGACGCGCTGGCAAAGTTCCAAAGCCTTTACCCTAAAGCTATTGTGTGTCACTTTATGGATGATATTTTGGTAGCGTTGCCGCAACTCGGTAGCGCAGTGTTTTCTGACCTCCAGGCCAGCCTGGGGGACAAAGGTTTACTCATTGCCCCGGAAAAGGTGCAGAGGACCGAGCCCTTCTCATACTTGGGTCATCGGCTCCTCCGTTCCTTTGCCGCACTGGTTTTACCCCAGATAGCTTTACAGGACTCAGTCACCCTGGTAGAGTTACAGCAGGTTTTAGGAAACATCAATTGGGCCAGACCGTATTTCCGATTGGATACGGGTCTTCTAAAACCGCTCTTCTCGCTGCTAACCCTAGGTAAGCAGCCGGCAGACCGGATAAAAATCTCTCGAGACGCGCGTTTGGCGATCGAGAAAGTGAACCAAGTTCTCAGCCAAAGGTGGGTGGATAGAATCGCCCAGGGGCCATATGCCCCGATCCTGAATTTGTACATCGTACGGTCAGGATCCATGTTCACTGGGGCGTTAGGAGTAGACTCAGAGAAGGGAGCGAAAATTGTGGAGTGGGTGTACTTGCCTAACACTTCTTCACGGAACATCGTTCCGCCCCAAGAGCTGGTTTCCGCGGTGATTTACCGCGGCAGGCTGAGAGCTAGGGACATTTCAGGAAATGATTTGGCCAAAATTGTAGTCCCGTTCACCAAGGAACAAATTCACCAGTTAATGCAGTTAGGTGACTCGCTTCCGATAGCTTTGGAAGGTTTCACTGGAAGTTTAGCGTACCACTTGCCCAAAGACCCCAGACTCGTCTCACTTCAGACAGGAACGGTCAGCTTGTTCGAATTGCTTTCGCTGGTCCCACTCCAGGGGGCCAAGACAGTTTTCACAGATGGGGGTCGCACATATGGTGTCCTGACCTGGCAGGAGGGCGAAGCTTGGCACACGCTGTTAACTCTTCCACAGAAGTCCGCTCAGCGGGCAGAGCTGGCAGCCGTGAACCTTGCCTTGCACACCTTCGCCCAGGAGCGTTTAAATATCATAACTGACAGCCTGTACGTTAGGAATTTACTTCACAGTCTACCGGGAGCTTACATCACTCCCGCGATAGACAAGAACTTGCTTAGTCTGTTTCTCACCGCTCAATTTCATTTGCAAAACCGCACGGAGCCGCTCTATATTGCCCACATCCGCAGTCATCAAGACCTACCGGGTCCGATTTCCGCGGGCAATAGCAGAGCGGACGCGGCCGCAAAGGAAATTCAGCAACGTTCAGTTTTGGGAGTTTTTACTACTCCAATCCAGAGTCATGCTTTTTTTCACCAAAATGCCAAAGCTCTCGCTAGACAGTTCAATCTGCCACTTTCTCAAGCCCAAGGGATAGTACGCTCTTGCCAGCATTGTGCAGGGGCACCGGGGGGGCCCTCGTGGGGGGTTAACCCGCGAGGGACAGAAGCTAATCAGGTATGGCAGATGGATGTCACGCATGTGCCGCAGTTTGGTAGATGGCAATACATGCATGTGTGTATTGATACTTTTTCTCAGTTTGTTTTGGCCATGGCGCAGAAAGGGGAAACTGCCTCCCACGTGGAGCAGCACCTCCTTTCCTGCATCGCGGCGATGGGCAAGCCACGGCACGTGAAAACAGATAACGCCCCGTCCTACTGCTCTAGGCAGTTGGCCACCTTCATGGCTACATGGGACATCAAGCATACGTTTGGAATTCCCTACAATCCGCAAGGGCAGGCGATTGTAGAACGGGTCAATCGGACGCTAAAGTCCTATATTGACAAACAAACAGAAAGGGGGGAGCCACCAGCCCTCCCCAAATCACAGGGACAGGCACAGTTTTGCTTGAATAAGGTATTGTTCACTTACAATCACCTTAATGTTTTATCGGACTGTACGCCGCAGGAGAAGCATTTCTGCCGTTCGGAAGCTCTCCCGCGACCTATGGTCCGGTACCGAGTGCCACCAGACCCTTCTTGGAGGGGCCCGGTGCCGCTCATAACCTGGGGAAGAGGGTATGCTGCAGTTATGTCTCCTACAGGTGTCGTTTGGATCCCGGCTCGGTGCGTCAAGCCTCATTTGGAACCTCATGGCGTGGACCCAGACCGACCCGAGTCCGATCCCGGAGATGGAGGACCTCACCCTGACCGAGGAGACCCACCGGGAGAAGCGGTGGACGCGGACCCCAGCACCGAGGATAACCTGGGGGATGATCAAGTCCCTTTGCAGTGAGGCCCAGGACGCCCTCCAACGCGAGGAGAAGGAGCCAACACCGGAGAACTTCGTTGCAGCAGTCTTCGCCCAGATTAATGCCAATTCAGCGACCTTCACCATCGTCCTGACCCTCACCCTGCTTTTGGGGGGAGGCGTTCAGGCCGCCTCACTGGAGGCCAGCAATTTAATGCCAGGCGGAGACCTCTCTGCCCGCATGCAGTACAACATCTGGGAAAGGTTGGCAAGCCTTGTCAACCAGTCCGATTTTTGCCTCAGACAGGACGTCGGTTCCGCTTCAATCCTCAGCACCTGCCTCATCCCGGTGTGCCATTCTCCAGGCGCACACCCCCGGGATGGGGACTGGCTGGTGAAGCGATTCTTCAGCCCGTACATCCCAACAGCTTCCTCGGAATATGCTCGTTGGGAGATGCGGCTAACCATGACTTTACCGGCTGATGCGGCCACTCTCCACACTCCTCGAGTGGCGGTCAGCCCGAACTCTACCTGTGGCCGAATTTACGGTTGCTCCGGACTCGGCCGAACCCGGCGCCGATGCCTCGATGTAGGCAGCGGCAATTGGACTTGCAGTAACCCAGTGCCACGCGGCACGGCATATGCACATATCACCCTACCATCTGGATGGTTTTTCACTTGTAACCAGTACACGTTTAACTACATTCCTGCTAATATTACAGACTCTATATGTTGTATAAGTCGGTTGACACTCTTGCTCCCCACTAAGGATATGATTGCCCCAAGCCCTAATGTTCCCAATGTTTCCAATGCTTCTAATGTTCCCTCACTCATACGGCACACTCGCACCACTATGTTAGACAGCTCATGTGAAAGCAGCTTTAGGGTAATGAGACCTGCCGAGTATCTCTCCTTGGCAGTCAGCATCTTTGGCGTGCCAGGCTTAGCCGTCGGCAACGCAAAAAGGATTGGTCGTTTGGCTTGCGGTCTAGCAAAGGCCATCAACCATACCTCCTCAGCGATAGCGCTCCTCAATCAGTAGCAGGCGGAACTTCGCCATGCCATTCTCGATAACCGAGCGGCTATCGACTACCTCCTATTGTTGCACCACTTGGGCTGCGAGTCTTTTCACGGTATGTGCTGCTTTAATCTTACGGACAACTCTCGTAAGATTCAAAGCCAGCTCACGGATCTTCACGCCATAGTGGCTGGCATCACAGAGGGCTCTGCATGGGGGGCTTGGTGGAGCTCACTATGGAAATGGATGTGGTCGTGGATTCCATGGGGGTGGCTTCAAACGGTAATCAAGGTGGTGGTGGGGGTAGTTATACTAGGCATTACAGCTTGCTGTCTTGCTCAATGTATTCCCTCGCTGATCTCGAAATGCCGCAGAAGAAGGAAACCCCGTGACGTCATTCCCGACCAACAGCTGATGCCGCTTTTGCGCAGAGTCGCCAGTCAGGCTCTTAATATAAAAAAAGTAAGGGGAGGTGAAGATTCCCCGTGCCCGGTTGGGCACCAGTGGTCTCTGGCAGAGGCTAAACCAGCGGGCAAACTCCTGGCCTCTGGCCCTTGTCAGGGCATAAGGGGGGTGAATTATTGATAGGGATTAATTCGGCTGCTTCTAGCCTGATCGACGACTCTGCCGAATCCGCATCTCGCAGACCTCAATTACCACCTGGAAGATTCACTCATCTCCTGGTTAAGGAAATCTCCGGTGCAAACAGTGAATATGTTTACCCCTGTCTAAGCCCTAAACAATAGTCCTCCTCATCCCATGTTTGCCCCTGCTAATTAACTTCCCCCGAAGAGTTTCCCCAATTAACCTGAGTAAACAGGTACGGTGATTGACTTATTGGTGACGGTTGTTTTCTCCTTGCCTTCTGGTCTATAAAAGGTGTATGCATTTTCCCAATAAACACTGATCTGATCTCGCTCCTGTTGCCTCATATTGTCATTGATCAGTCTCCTCCGGGACGTAACGCCGCCCTAGCGGCCAGGCATCGCTACAATAACCCAAGGCAGCTTACCTCATTAACCAAGACAATATGAAAGATAAATCCATTATTGCAATATTAAAAAGAGAATTAAACAAATATTGTTTTTTAAAAAGTAAATAAAAGAAATACTAAAACATTGTCAGTGTGTAAAACTGAGAGATCTTCTAGATCCACTTTCAAATGGCCAGTGTCCTATGCTGTGGTACCTCTGTTCATCAGTACAACTAATATATGCTGATCTCTTTCAGGGCCTTAAAACATTAGATTGTGGGTTCCCAACCTTTTCAAGTTGGGGGCCGGGTCACACTCTCTCAATCAGCTTCGAGGGCTGGATGGCCATTTTGCCCTGCCTGCACAATGGGGGTGGCCATTTTGTGTCAACAGCTTCAAAGGAGTGGCCATTTTGCTTCTCAAATGCCCTTGGAGGGGTGGAGGGCCACATGAAATGGTGCCACAGGCTGGATCCAGCCCGCAGGCCTTAGGCTGGGAACCCCTGTATAAGATTTTTGGACAGCGGTTCCCAGAATCGCCAACATCAACATCATGGCCGTGCTAATGCGGCCTTCAAACAGTTTTAGTCCCCAAAAGGGACTTTTCTAAGTGTTGCGTTCTTTTTCAGCTTCTGTATTCAAGAGTGAACACAGTGACAAAATGTCTCCATTAGTGTTTCTCGAAGATCTATGAATATTTATTGTTAATCTCCTATGGTACTCATTGCTTATTCTCAAGGCATACTACCTCGGCTAGAAAATCTATTCAGATGAAGAGATCAGACTTTTGAAGAAATCATCGGGTTACCAGCAATGGTCATAAGGCAATGGGGAATAGAAATGAATTACTTTTGCCTCTAGTGGTTTTTGGAGGGAGACGTGGCTAAATCAAGAGGATTGTGTCTGGAATAAACAATAAAGCTTGGGAATAGTTTCTGTAGGAAATTAACTTCTACAAGGAGAAGCATTGACCGAGTGGTGAATCATGGGAAATCTTGGTCAAAACGGGATACTTGACAGGTATGGCTCAGAAGCAGGACCTACCAACTTCGTTGTGCTTTTTCTCTTGTAAAAGTGTATAGAATGTATGTTTCAAAATCTCACTCATGGTTCTTATAGGAGCAAAATGTGGAATCCGTCCTCTTTATCTGGAGAATGAGGAAGAAGACTGGGAGCTTGGAATGTTTTCAAGAATTATTGGAGGGAAGCCATCATTGCCCGGGGCACAACCGTGGCAGGTCTGTGCAAAGAGTGTATTGGTTTGAGCTAGAGTTAAGCGTAGGCAGTCCAAAGGTGCAAATAATCCAGCTGTCACAAGCCACTCACTTGCATCTACTGTGATATAGTAATAATAATAATTTCGTGTCAAAAATTATTCTGGGTCGAAAGGATTTTTGCTGGAGAAACTCTGCTCAGGGGATGCCCAAATGAGGCTCCTTTCATGTCCCCAAGCTCTTTTACCACCGAGGTGGGCCCTATTTATCTACCTGCAATTTCTTGCTTTCAAACTGCTAGGTTGGCAGGAACTGAGACAGAGGCAGGTGCTCAATCCATCATGCAGTACCCGGGTCTTAAACTGCTGACTTGTCAGCCTTCCAGCTAACAAGGCGAGCTTCTTAACCACTGAGCCACCGCAGCCCTTTGTGACATAGTATCACCCCTTCTTCTTCTGCCATATCCAAATCTGAATATTGGCGATCCTCATGACATTCAGCAATGAGGACTGTCCCGAGAATATAATGCAGTGGCCTTTCATCTTGTCTTCCACATCGCAGTGTGACCCCTGTACCACTGATCCAGTTCCACGAGTCACTTTTTTGGTCCTGAGCCCTTTTGGCACACAAAGTCCTCCTCAGCCAAAGGTCAGTATTGCTGAAGCTGCTGCCCTTCATCAAGATGGATTCAAGTGGGATTAAATCCACTTGGGGACCATCACCCTTCCCTGTGGCAGGATAACCTGGCCAGACTATAGTATCCACCCCTATATAAGGAAAGAGTACATTCAGTTTATATGGTAAATTTTGGTACAAACTGAAACATCTGAAATGCTTATTGTTGCACACAGCAAGACTAAATCATGCATTCAAATTATGGATCACAGGTGAGAAATGGACTGTAAAATAAGACATTCACTTTTAAAAATTATTGGTGATTGATTTTAATGGTTGAAGACATTGTGGGCATATTAAATATCTCCAGTTCTGATGTTGTTGGACTGCAATTCCAATCAACCCTCACAATGAACTAGTGCTATTGGAGGATCAAAGATCTCCCACCTCTCATTTAGAATTTCCCAACATTTTCTTCAAACTGCTATCTGCTATTTTGAGTACTTTTGGGAATAATTCTTCCTGCAGATGAACTACATATGTAATATAGGCCCTTTATTTAGAGATTTGCAACTTCATCATTCGAACCACTTTTTGGAATTCTCCCTCTAAATAACTCAATTTATAAAGCTAGTACATTGCAAACAGAAATCTAGACGTGTGTGTGTGTGTGTGTGTGTGTGTGTGTATACACAAAATTCGTATAGTCAAAGCAATGGTATTCCCAGTGGTAATGTATGGCTGTGAGAGCTGAACTATTAGGAAAGCTGAGCGCAGAAGAATAGACGCCTTTGAAATGTGGTGTTGGAGGAGAGTTTTGAGAGTCCCCTGGACAGCGAGGAGAACAAATAGGTCAATCTTAGAAGAAATCAACCCTGACTGCTCATTAGAAGGTCAAATAGTAAAGATGAAGCTGAAATACTTTGGACATCAAATGAGAAGAGAAGATTCACTTGAAAAAGCCTTGATGCTGGGAAAGGAGGAGGGCAAAAGAAGAAGGGGGTGGCCAAAGATGAGATGTCTAGATGGTATTGTAGACACAATGGGCACGAAGCTGGGTGGGCTGAGGAAGATGGTAGATGACAGAGGTGCCTGGAGGACAATGGTCCATAGGGTTGCAAAGGATCGGAATCGACTGTGCGACTGAACAACAAAACATATTAACAATTAGGTTACTTGAAAATTAATTACTTCCAAGCTCTGTTCAGGTGTTTGGCTTCTGCTTTATTTTCCCCACCTTTCTCAACAGGTATCTATCAAGCTGGGGCATTCCCACTTTTGTGGTGGCAGTTTGATTCATGATAATGTGGTGGTGACCGCAGCTCACTGCATCATGGATCATGACCTGTAAGTAATGTTAAACACATGACTAGAAGAATTCCTGGTGTGGTATCTTTAGTTTTTCTACTGACAAAAAAGGTCCAGACTCCAGCATGAGCACGCCTAGTTGTTTGAAAGAAAATGCTACTGGAACCTTAATAGAGTGTGTCCCCCACAGGTTGATTACATAGAATCATAGAATAACTCAGTTGGAAGGTGCCTTTTAGGCCATTGAGTCCAAACCCTTGCTCAATGCAGGAATCAAAATCAAAGTAGATCTGACAGATGGTTGCTCAATTTTCTCTTGAATGCCTCCAGCGTTGGAGTGGTCATTATCTCTCAAGGTAGCTGGTTCCACTTTCATACTACTCTAACAGTAATTTTTCCTGATAGTCAGCCTATATCTGGCTCCCTGTAAATTGAGCCTATTATTATGCGTCCTGCATTCTGGGATGATCCAGAATAGATCTTGCCCGCCTCTTGACAACTATCTTTCAAGCATTTGAAAACTGCTATCAGCAGACCAATTATTCCCAGTGCAGTATCTTTCACATGCCTTGGCCTGTAATCTTCATAATTTTTGATTAGCATGGTTTGTGTGAGGTGGGCAGAGAGAGCTTGGAAAGAATGTGTTGGATTTAATATGTGAATGTTGAAGTAGCTTTAAAATTGTTTAACATTTAATATTTCAAATATTCTATTTTGAAAATATCGTTAAGCAGTAATTTGAAATATTATTTTCCAGATGCGTCAGTTGGCTGGTCTTCCTGTTAATGCAAAAACAACCAATTTAAGGATGCTAGAAATTGTAATCCAAAATATTCTGCACTGCCCTATTCGGTGAATCCAGTATAGATCATACTAGATTAGGTAGAGAGGTGGTTTACACACACACACACACACACACACACACACACACACACACACACACACACACATCCTTATCACCACAACAGACCCCTAAAAATAGCATCCCTGGATGTTTTGTGCGTGTAATTTCAACATTTAGCTGACTGGTGTTAGCTTCTCTTTCATAGACCTCTGGGTTTTTTGGCAGGAAAGTTGTGAAGAATCTGATTGTCACTGTTGGGGAATATGACCTCAGAAGTACGGATGAAGGAGAACAGAACATCCCGGTCTCGAGAATTGTTGTCCATCCTGCATTCAACAGATTTGGATATATGGATTCAGATGTTGCACTACTGTATCTGAAATACAGAGTAAAATATGGTAGAGTCAAGAAAACTTCATTAGTATAATGATTTTCATGGGTATAGCACAACTCCTCCAGTGGCTTACTGGTTAAGGCACTGAGCTGGAGACTGGAAGGTTGGGTTTCGATACCTGAGAGCTGCACTTGGGGACATGAAAGGAGCCTCATTCGGGTGTCCCTTAAAAATCCTTTCAACCCAGAGTAATCTCTGACACAAAATTATTATTATAGATATAGCTTCTTTCTCCTCAAACTTGCACTTTTTTCTTCCTTTCTGAAATTTATTATTGTAGCATTCCTGATGTAGCTTAAATTACAGCATTTTTTACAGACGTATAGTGCAAATCTCTGTGTGTAGGGATGAAACTCTAAAAAGTGAATAAATACCTCCAGCAAAGAGATTATTTTTCTAGAGTACATTCACACACCCTCTCATACATACACAAAACCAGAGCACCTTGGAAATAAGGTAAATGTGGCGGATACGACTGATTTTTGAGCAAGGGAAACCTTTACCTTTAAAAACTGGTCTTCATCTAGAGGTTGATCATGTATAAAGTAAGAGAAAGAAGACTTCATTAGTAGGTATGAGTAGTGCCTGACATCTCTTCCATTAAAATGAATGTGTAGGAGTCTGGAGCAGGAATTCTCAACTTTATTAAACTGGGGCCTGGGACATGCTCCCTCAGACAGCTTTGGCTGCCAGGTGGCCATTTTGCCCTTCCTCCACCACATGGCACTTCCTGGTGTGGTAGAGGCAGTGGGGGTCCACATGAAATGTTGTCGTGGGCCGCTTCTAGCCCACAGGCCACAGGTTGAGAAGGATAAATTCTTATCATTTTACTTTTCGACCCAATCTAGCATGATCTTCTACAGTGTAGAATCTACACCAAAGACATACTTGTGTAGTATGTCTTTGCTGTAGATAATGAGTCATCTCACAAAGGATTACACAAAATGAGTGTGAAAACAGCTTCAATTCAATTATTCGACTTGTATGCCGCCCCACTCACAATGCGACTCTGAGCGGCTCACAAAGAAGCAAAATATCACAGTTACAATAAATACAATTACAATATCACAGTTACAAAATATCACAATTACAATATCACAATAACAATTATAAAGTAATTACCAAAACATTTCAAAAGCAAAACTCAGAAATACATTATGTGTCTGAACATATCTGTACTCATCTGTTTTATATGAAAAGATGTTTCCCTAGTCTTTAAAAAGAATATTATCTCTCTCTTTTGGACATGCGTTTTTCCCTTCTTTCACTTGGTGCTAATTTGTTTTTGAATTCAGGAAGAAAACTTATGCCAAGTTGGACTTTATTTTCATATCATGCTGTCTTTCTGATGCAAGCTGGCTGGGTAGCTCAGTAGTTTAGGTATCTGGCTGCAGAGCCAGAGTTTGGGAGATTAATTCCTCTCTGTGCCTCCAGGGAGAAGAGCCAACCTGAGTGACCCAGGGAAAGCTGTACAGTCCCAGGGTGCCCCCAGAAGACGGGAATGGAACACCACTTCTGAATATGCTAGAAGACCCTGGAAAGGGCTATCTAATGCACTTTAAAAAAAAAACAATTTAAAAAATGTCTTTTAAAATGCTTCTCTTGCTTTCTCTCCCTTAGGGCTGGAAGTTCAGCCAATCTGTCTTCCTCACAAAAAAGATATTTTTGAAGCTGGGACCCTCTGCATTGTGAGTGGGTGGGGCAGAGTCTCAGAAGGTAAGCAAATGGCTAGCATGATTTCCCAATCAAGAATTTGGAAAACATCCATGCTGCTTAGAGTATTTTGGAGGGAGGGGGAGTTATAGACATAGCTTTTCTGAACTCAGATTTTGATTATCATGGGAATGCTGAACCTCTTAGCAATGATGATTTTTGTTTTTAGTTTTTAACTACCATGTGGAATCGATCTAAAAAGTCAGCTTGCCAGACATGATTTCAGAGTTAATATATTTTTCAGTTTTCTCCATCTCATTCATCCAGTTTGCACCTTTATGGGGGGAAGAAATCCCCCCTTCTCTTCTAGTCTACAAACTTCCAGGGTGTTTCCTCTAATCTGTCTCCGCCAATCTGCTGGAGATGATAGAAACAATGCTGGCTCCAAAGACCCATGAGATACTAATACTCCTTTATTCAGCGCTTGTTAGACCACATCTAGAGTACTGTGTAGGCCTGCAGTGGCTTAATGGTTAAGATGCTGAGCTGATGACTGGAAGGTCAGCAGATCAGTAGTTCAAGACCCGAGTGCTGCACGATGGAGTGAGCTCCCATCTCTGCCCCAACTCCTGCCAACCTAGCAGTTCAAAATTAAGAAATTTCAAGTAGATCAATAGGTACCACTTTGGTGGGAAGTTAAACTGCACTGTGGTGTCTAGTCATGCCAGCCACATGACCATGGAAACATCTGCAGACTCAGACAGTGCTTGGCTCTTTAGGTATAAATGGAGACAAACACCGAACCCTGGAGTCAGATATGACCAGCCTTCAAGCAAAGGCAACCTTTACCTTTACCTAGAATACTGTGTCCAATTCTGGGCACTGCACTTTAAGAAAGATGCAAACAAACTAGAGCAGGTACAAAGAAGGGCAACAAAGAGGATCAAAGCACTGGGAACCAAGCCATATGAAAAAAGACTGATGGAACTGGGATTGCTTAGCCTCAAGAAAAGGAGATTGAGAGGGGATAGGATAGCACTCTTTAAATACTTTATTCTCATAAAGAGGAAGGATCTGTTCTCCATCATCCCAGAGTGTAAGATGCGTAATGACGGGCTCAAACTAAAGGAAGTCAGATAAAGGCTGAATATCAGGAAACATTTTGTAATGGTTAGAGCAATACGACAGTGGAACCAACTCAGTGGTGGGCTCCCAAAAAATTTGCTACCACATTGTGGGCGTGGTATGGTGGGGGAAAGGGGAAAGCCCTGTGTTGCACCCGAATTAGGACTACTGTACTTTATTTCAAAACTTGGATGGGCAGGGCCAGCCAGAATGTCTGCTACCGGTTCTGGCGAACTGGTATGAACCTGCTGATGCCCACCACTGAACCAACTGCCCCGAGAGGTGGTGTGTGCTCCAACACTGGAAGCATTCATGAGAGATTTGGACAACCATGTCCAGATTTGCTTTGCTTTGAACTCATGCATTGAGGTTGGCTTTAATGGCCTAAAAGGCCCTTCCAACTCAGGTATTCTGTGATTCTATTATTATATACTTCATAACATGGTACCAGTTATATATCTAGGATAAGCTGGATATTTTCTATTGGTGTGATAATGATAAATAGAAAGGCAGAATTTATAAACAGCCCTCAAAAGTAATGTTCACGATACCCATTTCTTTTGTGCTAAATTAAAACCTGGTTTGATCACAATGTGGTTGTGTGGACTGCTAATTTGAATGATTCAGTTCAGATGGAATTTTCAGGCTCCCAAGCTATGCTATATTATTTTTGAAGCGCATTGGAGACTGCTTTTTGGCTATTACTTGGTCCCTTCCTTCTGCAGTTGGTGTTCTGTCAAACATCCTGCAGGAAGTAGAGCTACCGATAATTGATAGCAGGACCTGCAGCGAGTTGTTGAAAGAGCTGAACGTGCCTTCCATGCACAACCATATGCTATGTGCTGGCTTTCCAGATGGTGGAAAGGATGCATGCAAGGTAAGAGTAAAAGAGACAGCGCTTTGAAATCTTACAGCTTTAGACAGAAACTAAATTGCACAATAGGAATAGGACTGGAGTAACCATTGATAAGACAATGCTGCCAACGGATTTCATAGAATAATAGTGGGCAACTTGTGGCCCCCCTGGTTGTTATCTGACTGAAGCTCCTGTCTGTCCTAGTTAGACATAGCCAGTGGTGAAGAATTATGGAAGCTCCATGGCAAGAGCATTGACAGACCACAAGTTGCCCAACCCGGAGATAAAATAATCAATGCCAATCAGGAGTAAGCCTCCCAGTACAAATATTTTTACAAATCAGAGATGAGAAGTCAGAGGAGACTATCCATACTCCAAGGGGAAAGGAGAGCCACTGTTCCAGTGCAGGTACGGAGAAGGTCTTGTCTGTCATCACCATCGCCATCACCATCACCATATGAGGAACCAAGAAGAGCCTCCTCTGAGCAGAGGAAAATGGGTGAAATGGTATAGGACAGGAGTGCTGACTTGGGCTTCTGGTAATTGAAGTACAAGAACACCTGGAGTGCCAAGGTTCACCACCACTGCTATATGAGGAAACTGTTCTCCCAATCTCCCATATGCTGCTCTCATGCAATGGTACATGTAGTGGTTGAGAGCTGCCCTCACATCCTAACTGCCCACCCTAGATAATTGGGTGTCTTTGCATTGGCCAACACCGAGTAGCCTAAAAGCTTTAACTAGAGTACTTGCAATGTGAGACTTTTTGTCTAGTTCCTTTCTAATACTGTACATGCACTTTACTCTTGGAATGGAAGCACCCGAAGTAGCTAATTTTGTTAGCTATGGGTATTGCTATCCCATTTTTCCTCCAGTGAGCTCAGGGCAAAATATATGGTTTCCTTTTCCTGCACTTTTTCATTGCAATCAAGTAGGTCAGGTCAAAAGTTTCATAGCTTCATGGGAATTGAAACCTGGACCTCCCAAATCCCAGTCCAGTACTCTAACCACTGGACTATACTGGATGTTTATACTTGACTAGTACAATCTAACTTAGTAGTTGGGAGGCACCTGACTGGTGGAGATCAGCTGCTCTTTAAAGGATGAATAAAAGTAAAGGTCTTCCTTGCATGAAAGCCAGTCATGTTCGACTCTAGGAGGCACTGCTCATCTCCATTTACAGTCAAAGAGTCAACACTGTCTTCACCTAAAGACTCAGGGGCTGAGGTAGCTCAGTGGTAGAGTTGCCATTTGCCATGGAAAACTGTGAATTTCATGTTTTATAACTGTCTCGCATGGGTCCATTAAAAACATTGAAAATTCACGGTTTTCAATCCGCTTGATGGGGGGAGGGGGGAATCCACACATTTTTCATGCATTTCCATTGGAACGACCAGTAGGTGGCAGCAGTGAGCAGCAGTATACAAGGGGGAAAGAAGGGGGGCACCAAACAGGACAGAATCAGCTCCCGTCTTTGTCCCAGCTCCTGCAAACCTAGCAGTTCGAGAGCAAGAAATGGCAAGTAGATAAATAAGGACCACTTGGGTGGGAAGGTAAACAGCATTCCGTGCGCTCTGGTGTCTAGTCATGCCTGAAAATGACCACGGAAAAGTATGCAGAAGCAGACAGCACTGAATCTTTGGCTTTGAAACAGAGATGAGCACTGAACCCTAGAGTCAGATACGACTGGCTTTCAAGCAAGGGAAATCTTTACTTTTGTCCCATTTTTGTGAGAGGGAAAGATGATAACCCTACTCAGTGGTTAAGAAGCTCGCCTTGTTAGCTAGAAGGCCGGCAAGTTGGCAGTTTGAGACCTGGGTACTGCATGATGGTCTGAGCGCCCGACTCTGTCCCAGCTCCTGCCAACCTAACAGTTTGAAAGCAAGAAATTGCAAGTAGGTCAATAGGGACCACTTAGGTGGGAAAAGATCTAGGGGACGTGAAAGGAGCCTCATTCGGGCATCCCCTGATTGGAGTTTCACCAGCAAAAATCCTTTTAACCCAGAATAATTTCTGACATGAAATTATTATTATCTAAAGACTTTTCCAAGGTCATGAATTAGATGCCAGAACACACAGGATGCTGTTACCTTTTCCTCTGGAGAGGTACCTATTTATCTACTTGTAATTTCTTGTGTTCGAACTGCTAGGTGGGCAGGAGCTGGGACAGAGCTCTTCATCGCCACAGCACTCGGATCTCAAACTGCTTCCCTGCTGACCTTCCGTTCATTAAGCTCAGCATCTTAATCACTGGGCCACCGCAGCCCCAAAGATTGTATACAAAGCTCCAATAATGAAATTAACAAGAAAGATCTGGGCTAGGAAGAATGATGTTATGAAATACCTGTTCCGTCCAGTAGCCCAACACCTTAACTGCTGAAACACTTTCATTTCTAACACTCTGTCAGCGTCAGATCATGAAATGGTAGTGTGTGGTGAGAGGACCCACTCCTGGTGCAAACCTTGGCAATGCAGAGTGCGTTACAGACTTCTCCCTTGTCCTGTCTTTACACCAGGGGGATTCCGGAGGCCCACTGGCTTGTAGAAGAGATAGCGGACTCTGGACTCTGGTAGGCATCACTTCCTGGGGCATTGGTTGTGCAAAAGACTGGCGTGCTGATAAGGGGAACAAGAGTCAGAGAGGTTCCCCAGGCATCTTTTCCAAAGTAGATGAGGTACTGGATTTCATTGCCCAAAATATAGTCTCTGGTGAGTACTGCTCTTAACTGGGAGTCTTTCTTTAACTAGTCATCACCACCACCACATGTTATAGAACTGGAGAGCATTGCTCTGCCAAAGCAATTTCTTAGGATTCCCCCCTTTCCCTTTGTCACTTAAAGGTCAAGGTCTCCCTTGCTCGAAAGCCAGTAATGTCCAACTCTAGGGTGCAGTGCTCATGTGGCAGGCATGACTAGATGCTGAAGTGCATGAAACACTGTTACCTTTCCTGCCAAAGTGGTACCTATTTATCTACTTGAAATTTCTTGGTTTCAAACTGCTAGGTTAGCAGGAGCCAGGACAGATGATGGGGGCTCATGCTGTCATGCAGCACTTGGGTCCTCATGTCCTCTGGGCTCCTACCAATGGCCGGAGGGAGGAGTTGCCATGGACTGACAGATGGTTGGAGGTCTTGCCGCCACCTCCGGGCCCCCATCAACGGCCAGAGGGAGGCGTCGCCATGGACTGATGGGTGGCTGGAGGTCTCGCTGACACCACCAGGCCCCCACCAACGGCTGAAGGGGTGATAGTCTGTGTTTGTTCACTGTATTTTGTTATTGTTGTTGTATTGTTGTAAGCTGCCCTGAGTCACCACGGCAAGTGGGTGGCAATATTAAACAAACAAACAAACAAGAAAGAAGTCACTGTGCTGTGTGTGCCTCACCCGTCCTGCCTCCCAGGGTGTTGGTTAGGCCAGTATCCCTCAAGACAAACTTCATGGCTCCATGTCACTGTTTTGCTTGCAAAAGCTTTTATTAAAGATACAGTGGCTTCACCAAAAAGCTTTTCTCCCATAGTCTCAGATGGCCAAGTTACAGTCATTAGCATCTTGGGTAGGGTTGCCATATGACCCGGTTTTCCGTGACTTTCCCGGATTCAACCTATCCCGGCCGGTTCAAGAAAAAACGTGTAAAAGTCCCGGATTTTTAAATTTGAACACAGGAAGCAAGATCACCCCTCACCAAGGGATTTTTTGCAAAGAGTTAATTCACTGCCTCCCTGCCTTTCTTTCAATTATCCTGCTTGAAAGCAGTGAAGGCAAAACAGCATCCTGAGAAGCCCTTGCAAGCGAGATAATTGAAAGAAAGGCACGTAGGCAGTGAAATAACTCTTTGCAATAATCCCTTGGCTCACCTTGAAGTTTGGGGGACAAGGAGTCATCCTCAACCCTTTTCCTCGAAAACTGGGAGGGAGCAAGAAATACCCATATCTAACAAGCCAAACCTCCACCATACACTGGGATGGAAGATGCCTTCTTCACGTGACCACAAAGGGTTAATTGCATAAGGTAGGTATTTCCTGTCTGCCCTGGACAGGGATTCTGTGGGGTCTTAGAGCCGTGGGCTCCCTGACAGCCCCGCGCAATGTATGCACAGTTTGAAGAATGCAGTGGCTGTCCCGATTTGGCGGGAGAGAATTATGGCAACCCTAATCTTGGGGGCCATTTTCCTGCTCAGGGTTTCAGCTGTCCTCACTGCAGTTCCCCTAAATCCAGGTTTTGAGAGGGCGGGAGAAAGAATAAACTTCACCTCAAGGCATGTCCCTTGCAAGAAGGTCTTGTTATATATTCAGTGAAGAAAGGATGGCTGTGCAGCTTCTCCTAGTCCCTTGACATACTCATTCTTACTTGTCTCTCTTGTGCCATGGCTGCACAGGGATGGATGCTGTCCCCAGGAGGACGGGGTCTGGTTCTCCCTGTTTCTCCCTTTTGCTTAGCTAAACTTGGCTGAATGAGAAGCCTGGTGTTTCTTCCTCAGCTGCCATGCAGAATATCAGCCCTGCATGTCTTCCTCCACTGCAGCCAGTGTTGATGACAACCCTTCCTCTCTGGGATGCAGACCTTAAAACTTAGACAAAAGAGTTATGTTAATTTCCAGGCTGCTGCTGCTCTTGTTGACTTTGCTGCACCAGATTATGGACCAAATTGTAAATTAGATATTGCTCATCATTAGAAGCTGATATCTATCAATGTTCCAGAGACACTATTAAGACAGATCTTTAAATCTGAGCAACCTTACATGCAAACAAAACCTGTCCTTATCTACTACTACACTAACAATAATTTCATGCCAAAAATTAATCTGGGTTGAAAGGATTTTTGCTGGAGAAACTCCGCTCAGGGGACACCCGAATGAGGCTACTTTCATATTCCCAAGTGCAGCTCTGGAATATCAAAACCCAACTTTCCAGTCATAAAACAAAACATGTGAAATTACAAATGGCAGAAAATATGAAAAATTCCAGCTGGGTGGGTTATCTGTAATGCTTGCAGCTCTAGTATGGCTGAAAGCTTATGGTTACTCTTGTGGTTTTTTTTTTCTCTCTCCTTCTATCCTTGTTCAGAACCGACACCACCCAATGGGTCTCCACCCAGACCAGAAGACTGTAGCTCCCAAGGAATATTGGTATTTGGGGAAAGTGGTCACATTCAGCACCCTCCCCAAACTGAGGATCATTACCTTGAAAACAGGTTTGTAACATAATTCACACAATCAGTGTTTGTTTTGTGCACTCTTGGGATAGTCAGTGAATGTCCTGGCCAACTATGTTGCTGGTTATCTTTCCTAGAGGAAGAAGAATTTGAAACTATAAAAAACAGCAAAACATTACAGTGTTAAGAAAAGGGTTGAATTAGGTACTACAGAGAGTGATTGTTAGAAACACCAAATCTCCAAGAATCTTTTTTAAAAAGGTCTGAATGTAATCTCACACACTCTTCTGATCTCATGTAGTTGCAAATTAGCTTGCTTGGTTTTGTGGTATATCACTGTGAGTTAGAGGCTTTGTATACATGCTGATTGTTGTTTTGTACAAACATTTCCCTCATGTGTTCATTTGGTGTGCATCTTGTTGGGAAAATGCATCACAAAACTTAAGGAAAGGGTGAGGTTCCAAAAATAATTGTTTTCTGATTCTCCTGTTGGTTTAGAATGAAATGTTTTCACTGAAATGGCAATCCAATTTCTTTCCCATCACTAGTAATAATAATAATTGTGTGCTATCAAGTTAATTTCGAGTTATTGCAACACTTTCCTGAATGTTCTCAGTAGAGAGTACCCAGAAGTGTGGATTACTATTCCCTTGTTCTAGAGCAGTGGTTCCCAAAGTGGGCCCCACACCCCACAGGGCACTTCGATTCCCAGAAGCCTAAGTCAGCATATTGGCTGATCAGTGCTTTGAGGAATTGACTTCGGCTTCTGGGAAATTGAGTCCAAAAACCAAAGTTTGGGAAACACTGTTCTAGAGGCACCCTTGGACCGTTCAGCTTGCCCATTAACACACAGCTGGTTCTTCTCCCTGGAGGCACAGTGGGAAATCGAACTATATCTGCCTCCACAGCCAGATACTTACACCACTAAACTATCCAGCCAGCTTTCCTACCCCTATAGAGGGCAAAAACTGTGTAGAGGGACTTTTGTCAGGGATTATGGCAATTGGAGTCTGAGAAGATCTGAAAGGTGACATGTAAGTAGTGATTTGGAAGAGGTGCTGAACAACAAGGTGTTGTGACTGCTCAGTACTCTACATTTTATTTTCAGTGTCATCAACTAATCATTTTGTTTGTTTCCTTCCAGCCTATGTATTTGGAATATAACTGTACCAGAGAACAACATTATACTTGTGCAGTTTATTAGAGTTGACATAGAAGAACAACTGTGGTGTAACCATGACTATGTGATTGTCTACTCAAGCAAGAGAGACCTTGTTGGTATGTAGATACTGTCCTTTTCTGGCCTTTATCCAATGGACATACACAACATGTCTTGTTAAACTAAACACTAACAAATCACCAGGACAAGATGGCATCCATCCACGAGTTCTCAGGGAACTTAAAGATGAAATTTCTGATCTCCTAGCCAAAATATATAATCTTTCCCTCAAATCAGGCTTTGTGCCTGATGACTGGAAGGTAGCGAATGTAACACCAATTTTCAAAAAAGGATCCAGGGGTGATCCAGGAAATTACCGACCTGTCAGTTTGACATGTGTCCCAGGTAAAGTGATGGAAACCATCCTAAAAGATAGAATTAATAGGCACATAGAAGAGAAGGCGCTGCTAAAGGAGAGCCAACATGGCTTTTACAAGGGCAAATCATGCCTCACTAATTTGTTGGAATTTTTTGAGAGTGTCAACAAGCATGTGGATAAGGGGGATCCAGTTGACATTGTTTATCTGGACTTTCAGAAGGCTTTTGACAAGGTCCCACACCAAAGGCTCTTGAATAAACTTACCAGTCATGGAATAAAGGGACAGGTCTTGTCCTGGATCAGCAACTGGCTAAGGGACAGGAAACAGAGGGTAGCACTAAATGGACACTTCTCCAAGTGGAGGGAAGTAAAGAGTGGGGTCCCCCAAGGTTCAGTACTGGGACCCCTGCTTTTCAACCTCTTCATAAATGATCTAGAGGTAGGAGTAAAAAGCAAGGTAGCCAAATTTGCTGACGACACTAAATTATACAGGGTAGTGAAAACTGTGAGAGATTGTGAGGAGCTCCAGAGGGATCTCTTGACACTGGGGGAGTGGGCAAAACAGTGGCAAATGAGTTTCAACATTAGTAAGTGCAGAGTGATGCATGTTGGGGCAAAGAACCCTAATTACATTTATAAACTGATGGGGTCTGAACTCTCTGTGACAAACCAGGAAAGGGACCTTGGTGTCCTGGTGGACAACTCAATGAAGGTGTCAACCCAGTGTGCCTCAGCAGTGAAAAAAGCAAACTCAATGCTAGGGATCATTAGGAAGGGTATAGAAAATAAGTAAGCAAGTGTCATTTTGCCTCTTTATAAATCTATGGTGAGGCCCCATCTGGAATACTGTGTACAGTTCTGGTCGCCATACCTCCAGAAGGATATTATGGAGCTGGAAAAAGTGCAGAAGAGGGCAACCAGAATGATTAGGGGACTGGAACACCTTCCTTACCATCTGAGGCTGCAACGGTTGGGCCTCTTCACTCTTGAACGACGACGTCTAAGAGGTGACCTGATTGAAGTTTATAAAATCATGCACGGTGTGGATAAAGTAGATAAGGAAAAACTGTTTTCCCTATTGCATAACACTAGAACTAGGGGACACTCCATGAAACTTTTGGGTACTAGTTCTCAAACAAATAAGAGAAAGTACTTTTTCACCCAGAGGATTACTGGTCTATGGAACTCCCTGCCAGAAGAAGTGGTGACAGCTGTCAGTTTTGACAGCTTTAAGAAAGGATTAGACAAGTTCATGGAGGACAAGAGTATCAATGGCTATAATTATGGATACTTAAGGACAACCTTCGGGTTGGAGAGATAGGCAGGATATCTCTCAATGCCATTTCCAGGGAATCCTAAGCAGGTGAAGGCATCTGCTTGGGAATACCCTGAAGGAAATGGTGAGCCACTGTGTGAGACAGAATGCTGGACTGGATGGGCTGTGGCCTGTTCCAGCAAGGCTGTTCTTATGTTCTTATGAGGACAAGGGTATCAATGGCTATAATTATGGATACCTAAGGACAACCTTCGGGTTGGAGAGATAGGCAGGATATCTCTCAATGCCATTTCCAGGGAATCCTAAGCAGGTGAAGGCATCTGCTTGGGAATACCCTGAAGGAAATGGTGAGCCACTGTGTGAGACAGAATGCTGGACTGGATGGGCTGTGGCCTATTCCAGCAAGGCTGTTCTTATGTTCTTATGTAACAGACTTGTGAGGTAGAGATAGCATGTGATTGCTTCAAAAGCTCTCTGCCAAACTTCTCATTTGAGTTCATATATCTGGACCTTTTATGGTTAGTCGTCGTCGTCCCCCCTGCTCTTTCCTCAAATTACTTAGGGTGATGCACATGGCCCTCCGTGTTCCCTCTTAACCCTCATGGTACTACTTGAGAGGCCAGGCTGAGAGTGTGAGCAACTGGCCTAGTTCACCCATCAAGACCCATAGGCCTTGAAGATGGGCCTCCTAAACTCTAGTCCAAAAACAAGATCCCTGGGGATCAACTCGCTTTCATAATTAGTTATAGTTATAGACAGATCCACTGGTTGTTGTTGTTCAGTCGCACAGTCGACTCCGACCCTTTGCGACCCCATGGACCATTTTCCTCCAGGCGCCTCTGTCCTCCACCATCCCCTTCAGCCCTCCCAGCTCTGTGCCCATTGTGTCTACAATGCCATCTAGCCATCTCATCCTTGGCCTCCCCCTTCTTCTTTTGCCCTCCACCTTTCCCAACATCAATGCCTTCTCAAGTGAATCCTCCCTTCTCATTTGATGTCCAAAGTACTTTAGCTTCATCTTTACTATTTGACCTTCCAATGAGCAGTCAGGGTTAATTTCTTCTAAGATTGACCTATTTGTTCTCCTCGCTGTCCAGGGGACTCTCAAAACCCTCCTCCAACACCACATTTCAAAGGCATCTATTCTTCTACGTTCAGCCTTCCTAATTGTCCAGCTCTCACATCCATACATTACTACTGGGAAAACCATTGCTTTGACTATTCTAATTTTTGTTTGCAATGTGATGTCTCTGCTTTTCACTATGTTCCCCAGGTTTCTCATCGCTTGTCTCCCAAGAATCAGTCGCCTTTTTATTTCATGGCTACAATCCCCATCTGCAGTGATCTTTGATCCTAAGAAAGTAAAATCTGTCACTGCTTCTACTTCTTCCCCGTCTATTTTCCAGGAACTGATTGGGCCTGTTGCCATTATCTTGGTTTTCTTGATATTGAGTCTCAAGCCAGCTTTTGCACTCTCCTCCTTCAGCCCAATCAAGAGATTCTTTAGGTCTTCCTCACTTTCTGCCATTAGGGTGGTATCGTCTGCATATCTCAGATTGTTGATGTTTCTCCCAGCGATTTTAATCCCATATTGTGATTCCTCCATCCCTGCACTGCGCATTATGTGCTCTGTGTATAGGTTGAATAAGCATGGTGACAAAATGCAGCCTTGTCTTACTCCTTTTCCTATTCCAAACCACTCTGTTATTCCATGTTCTGTCCTAACTGTTGCTTCTTGGTTCATGTACAGATTTCTCAGGAGGCATATGAGGTGCTCTGGAATTCCCATCTCTTTAATTACTTGCCACATCTTGTTGTGATCCACACAGTCAAATGCCTTAGTGTAGTCAATAAAACAAAAGTAAACTTGTTTCTGGTATTCCTTTGTTTTCTCCATGATCCAGCGTATGTTGGCAATGTGGTCTCTAGTCCCCCTGCCTCTTCTGAAACCAGCCTGCACCTCTGGTAATTCTCTCTCCACATGTTGCTGAAGTCTATCCTGTATTATCTTGAGCATCACCTTGCTGGCATGTGGGATGAGCGCGATTGTTCGATAATTTGAACATTCTTTGGCATTGCCCTTTTTTGGGATTGGGACGTATACTGATCTTTTCCAATCCTGTGGCCACTGTTTTGTTTTCCAAATCTGCTGGCATATTGAATGCAGTAATTTGACGCCATCATCTTTTAGCGCTTTGAAGAATTCAACTGGGATACCATCATCTCCACTAGCTTTGTTGTTTGGAGTGCTCTTTAGGGCCTTTATGACTTCGCTCTCCAGGATGTCTGGCTCAAGTTCAATTTCTTCATCATTGTGATTGTCAGGAATGTTGAGGTCCTTTTTGTAAAGTTCCTCTGTGTACTCTTTCCATCTTTTCTTAATTTCTTCTGCATCAGCTAGCTCCTTTCCGTCTTTGTCCCTTATCATGGTCATTTTTGCTTTAAATGTTCCCTTGATTTCGCCGATTTTTTTGAAGAGATCTCTGGTTCTGCCTATTTTGTTGTTTTCCTCCATTTCTCTGCACTGTTCTTTTAGGTAGTTTTCCTTATCTCTCCTTGCTTTTCTTTGAAATTCTGTGTTCAAATGATTGTAGTTTTTCCTTTCTCCTTTGACTTTGGCGTTCCTTCTTTCCTCTGCTATTTTAAGAGCCTCATCAGACAACCACTTTGCTTTCTTACTCTTCTTTTCTTTTGGTATGATTTTCTTTGCTGCTTCCTGCATGATGTCCCTCATCTCCGTCCATAATTCTTCTGGTACTCTGTCTACCGAGTCTAGGCCATTAAATCTGTTCATCACCTCTACCGCGTATTCTTTAGGGATGCTGTCTAGGTGATATCTTTCTGGTCTCCGTGTTTTCCCTATTTTCTTTAGTCTAAGCCTGAATTTTGCAATCAGTAGGTTGTGATCTGAGCCGCAGTCTGCTCCAGGTCTTGTTTTTGCTGACTGTATGGAGGTTCTCCATCTTTGGCTGCAGAGTATGTAGTCAATCTGGTTTCGGTGTTGGCCATCTGGTGATGTCCATGTGTAAAGTCGCCTCTTGTGTTGCTGGAAGAGAGTGTTTGCTATGACCAGTGCGTTCTCTTGGCAGAACTCTATCAATCTTTGCCCTGCTTCATTCTGTGTTCCAAGACCAAATTTGCCTGTTATTCCCTCCACTTTTTGATTTCCTACTTTGGCATTCCAGTCTCCTAATATAATTTGGACATCATTTCTTGGTGTCTGTTCTATGAGGTGTTGTAAGTCCTCATAGAACTGGTCCATTGTGGCTTCATCTGCACCAGTGGTTGGTGCGTATATTTGGATCACAGTGACATTGAAAGGTTTGCCTTGAAATCTGACTGACATCATTCTGTCATTTTTAAGGTTGTATCCCATTACTGCTTTTCTCACTCTTTTATTGACAATTATGGCTACTCCATTTCTTCTAAGGTTTTCTTGCCCACAGTAGTAGATATGATGGTTTCCAGAGCTGAATTCACCCATCCCTGTCCATTTGAGCTCACTGATGCCCAAGATGTCAATGCTTATTCTTTCCATCTCACTTTTTACCACTTCCAGTTTTCCTTGGTTCATTGATCTCACATTCCATGTCCCTATGCAGTATTGCTCCTTACAACATTTCATTTCCCCTCCCCCCTTCCTGTCCCTCCCCCTTCTCCCCTCTGTGGTGTTAAGCATCCTGTATCACCTAGCCTGCCCTTTTGTTTTGCCTTTTGTTTTGGTCCATAGGGTTCTCTTGGCAAGCTTTGTGGCGTGGTTTGCCGGTGTCTACGCCATTTTTCCCTCCTCATACATTTTATCACAGTTAAAATACATTTTAATATAAATATACATTTTAAATACATTTTAAATATACATTTTAAAATACATTTTATCACAGTTTTTATCACTGGATCTGGGTAGAAATAACCAACAGTTAGAGTTAATACTGTCATCCAGAAACATCTGGAAGGCCAGCTGTTCCCATTCCCAACAGAAGGTCAGCCTTGTTTAATGCTGCTCTTATGTAAGGATGGCTTGTCATACCTGTCAAGTTTTGGATTTGAAAATAAGGCAAATGTCCCAGCATTTCCCAGCCAAAACAGGAGACAGCTATGCTTATCCTGTGCTGCCCTCCAGTGGCGTCATTAGGGCATTGCAGTCTAACTAATACGGGAGGACAGCGGGAGACAGCGGGAAAGAGGGTAAAATACGTTAATTTCCCAGTCAAAACGGGACACTTGACAGCTATGAGCCTTATTAGGATTGGTTCTAAGTACACTGAAAGTGGATGACTATCATATTAATCAACCTCCTCACCCCATTTTTTTTCTTTCCAGGTAAAATCTGTGGCAGTATGTTACCTTCCCCTCTGCTAGTAGAGTCTAACCAAGCAACTGTTACTTTTGTATCTGATAGCAGTATTACCGGTGGGGGCTTTGAGTTCCTGTTCAGCGCTGTTCCTAAAGCATCAGAAGCAGGTAATTTCACCCTTTAAAATTTGTGGTTTGCTTCCACATCAGGCCATTCCCTGGATGTCTCGTTAATGGCATTTTACAGAAGACCCATATATGACCACCAGAGCTTGTGAAATTTATTTTCTGGAGTATTAATATTAATTGTAAAGGCTGTGGTGGCTTAGTGATTAAGACTCTTAGCTTGAAAACCAGAAAGTTGGCAGGTCAGTGGTTTGAGACCCAAGTACTGCATGACGGGGTGAGTTCCTGTCATCTGTCCCAGTTCCTGCCTACCTAGCAGTTCGAAAGCAAGAAATTGCAAGTAGATAGATAGGTATCGCTGAGGGAGCTGGCATTGAGCATGAAACTGGGTGAGATCAGGGGTGGGCAAAGTGTGTTCCTCCCAGATAATATTGGATATTAGGTCCTAGCATTGCTCATCATGGGGATATGCTTCTTAGGAGTAAGTAGAGTTATAGTGCAGGAAGTTCTGGAGGGCTGCACTTTGCTTGCCCCTGGACTATATGATCACTAAGATTCCTTCCAACTCTGTAATACTTAAGTCATGTGAACTTTGCTCAACTGAATAATTAAGGTAAAAAATTTGGAGTTCAGCTGTTCCTTTGTCTGATAATCAAATTATTCATGGTAGATAAATCATACCTAGGAAATCCTTCATGTGCTGAAAAGACAAATGCTTGTCACAGCAGAGTTTTTTCACACCTCCTGTAGTCTGCAACTTAGCTTCTTTTCTTTTCTGAGTGGTCATCAAGAGGTAAGTAGGGGCTTCATTTGCAAATATGATTGCTCAGACATAAAGAGCTGCCAGAATCATGTGTTTGAAGCTCTATCACAGTGATCGCAAACCTTGGCACTCTAGCTTTTCTTGAACTTCAATTCCCAGAAGCTCTGATCAGCAGGAGTGCTGACTTGGGCTTCTGGTAATTGAAGTCCAAGAACACCTGGAGTGCCAAGGTTGGCCACCACTGCTCTATCATGATTTCAGTTTCTAAAGAGATGCTACCAGCTTCTAACTGCCTGCTAATTATAAGGTAAAGTTAGATCCTTAGCCTTAATATTGAGTAATATGCAGCAGTCATTTCTCTCTGACACTTCTACATCTTTGTCACTGCGCACCTTCATTAGCATATTTTCAGTCATTTCCTCCCATATCATAGGTTCTGGCTGTGGCAGTGTTGATGTACTAACAGAAGAAGGAACATTTGACACAGCTAATTATCCTGGCCTGTATCCAAGCAACACCAAGTGCCATTGGCTCATTGAAGCCCCAGAGGAACATGTTATAAAGGTAAGGAAGAAGGCAATTACATGAGGTGGGGAATCCAATCTGGCCAGAATGGCGATATATAAGTCCAAATAATTAGTCAGTCAGTCAGTCAGTCAACCAACCAACATCTGTGCACATGGATTTTCTTAAAATAATGGACTTTCCCCCTCTGCCTTTGATGCAATATATTTGTTTGCTTATTTATGATATTTATATGCTACTTTTCTCCCCATAGGTAACCCAAAGTGGCTTACAAAAAATTCAAACTATACTATAATCACAGTTAAGAACACCCTAAGAAACTAAGCTAAAACAAATAAATGTCAATCAAAATGACAATTAAAAACATCTTTAGAAACTTTTTTGAAAACAAATAAAATCAAAGTGTTGTTATTGTTGTTGTTTGCATCTAAAGCTGTCTTTTCCACTATAAGGCAATACTCGGTAAAACTTGTAATCATAATGTAATAAAAACAACAGCAAAAATGTTTCAATTGCAAAATCATTAAATGGTCAGCATTTGGTTTAGTGGTTAATATTGACTGATTAATGCTGTTGCCTTTCTTTTCAGTTTGAGTTTGAGGACTTTGCCATAGAAATCAGCCAAGATTGTATTTATGATGCGGTCGTAATTTATGATGACACAGAAGAGGAACACCAAATAGGTAGTAACCAGTTAGTTGGATGGAGTGCACTGGCTATTTGCAAAAGGGAAAACGGGCAACTAAGAGCACACCCAAGATGGCTGCTTAGCTTTCAGGGGTCACTCTGAGCTCCAGGTGTCCAAATTCATGGATACTGGAGTCCCTCCTTGGGTGCTTCTTTTTGAAACCCTGTCAAAGTGTTCTATTTTTCTTATGGTGCTCTCAAAGTTCTGTATATTAGGGATAAACAATATGTGAATTTATAAACTGTAATTTCGAGAAAAAATTAAATTAGTGGCTTTCCCAATTTTTGAAGGGACTGTGGTGGCTTAGTGGTTAAGATGCTAAACTTGATAACTGGAAGGTTGGCAGGTCAGCAGTTTGAGACCTGAGTGCTGCATGATGGAGTGCGCTTCCATCTCTGTCCCAGCTCCTGCCAACCTAGCAGTTCGAAAGCAAGAAATTGCAAGTAGATAAATTAGTACAGTTCCACTACGGTGGGAAGGTAAACAGCATTCCATGCACTCCAGTGTCTAGTCATGCCTACCACATGTCCACAGAAACGTCTGCAAACACAGACAGCGCTGGTTCTTTGGCTATAAACAGAGATGAGCACTGAACCCTAGAGTCAGATATGACTGGCTTTCAAGCAATGGCGACCTTTATCTTTACAATCCCTGATTTATATATTTTTGCATATACAGTATATCAAGTCAGAAAAGCCACAGGAGAGAAGGGGGAACTCCCTTATTTAATGTACTACACCAGCAAGGTTTCAACCTTTAGCTTGGCTTCCTAACAACTGTCTTTACTCAGTGTTTCTAGATCAGTGGTGCTGATGCCTAGGTTTTCATGTGCAGTTGAGCACAGACCCAGCATCCACCACCTGTGGCCATGCTGCCTGAACCCGCTGGGAACTGTAGTCTAACTGCATAGGAAAGGACTAGTGTTGGTGTATTAGATGAATGGGAGGGTACATTATCCATTCAGTTATTGTGGATTTAGAGAAGAACTGGGACCCTTGAGAAGGAGTCAGAACTGATTTGTGATTGTAAAATATTATTTTTGCTTGTTTTCCTCCCTGCAGCTCTTCTGTGTGGCTTCTCGATTCCTTCCCCCATTTGGAGCTCTGGAAACATCATGCTAATACACTTTGAGAGTGATGGAAAGAACAACTTCAGAGGATTCAAGGCCAGATTTGGGTTTTCCCCATCAGGTTGGCAAGTTGATAGACATAATTCCCATTGTGACATGGCTCAAAAAGGGCCCTTGAGAACCAATCACTGGGGGTGGTGAGAGAGAGGGAGGGAATGATAACAGATCCCATGCTGCTTGCTTCTTTGCCGGCAACTTTTCAGGCAGTGGTGACAAACTCTGGGTGTGGGCTGTGGGAATTGTGAAAATGTGGAATGTGAGGATCACTGAATATCCAGGGGCAATAGCAGAAAATACAGTACAGTACTTGGGAGCAGTGATGCACTGCAGCAGGTTCTGTCAGGTTCTGCACAACCGGTAGCGGAAATTCCCCCCAGGCTACGCCCACTTGGTTAGCCACACCCACCTCCATAGCCCATAATGCAGGAGATTTGGCCAGCCCACAGAGTAGGTAGTAATTTTTTTTGCAGCGCATCACTGCTTGGGAGTGAAGGTTGAACAGGGATACTTTGTACCAAAAAGAGATAAGGCTTGCTTTACAATGAGATGAAGAGTTTCCTGAAGAATTAACAAACATTTAATTCTTTTAAGCTCCCTGTGAGAAGCTTTGCCATATTCCAAGTCCCAAATTAGTCATCTTCTTTTGATAACTGGCTGCTGGGAAATTAACATAGGATTTGTTTGTGAGTTGTTCACTAAGACACAAAGGCTTTGAAGGAATGCATCTCTGGAGGGAAAATGTTTTATTACCATATAACTTTGAAGTGGATGGCTCATCTTTTCTAAAAATAAGATTTATTTCCCACAGAAACATCCCAAACTGAATCTGCAGAGCCTTTTGTCTTGCAGCTGTCTGAACCAAAGAATATCCCTCTGGGTAAGGATGTTTTTGAAATACAGTAGTGATGTGCCACCCGTGCCCAACAGAGCGGGGATTTTCAGTGTTAATAAATCTGATTTGAAGGATATGAAAAGGTCACCAAAGCCTGGCACTCGCCTTTGAGCTATTGGGGTGTTGGGTGTCTTGCACATGAAGCTTCAAATTATTCTTATGTCACTTTATCTCCAGGTTAAAAAAAAGCTCATCCTTGCTCAAAAGCCAGTCATATCTGACTTTAGAGTGCAGTGCTCACCTCCTTTTTACAGTCCAAGAGCCAGTGCTGTCTGCATCTGCAGACATTTCCATGTCATGTGGCAGGCATGACTAGACAGGCATGAGCACACAGAACGCTGTTACCTTCACACAAAAGCAATACAGTAGTAGTAGTAGTAGTAGTAGTAGTAGTAGTAGTAGTAGTAGTAGTAGTAGTAATAAAAACAGCCATGTATTGCAAAAAGTAGTTTGGCTGAATAGAGATTTTAATTGTTGATATATGGGTTCTTCCATCTCTTAAATGGGCAGAAGTTTCGGGGGGTTGACTTGCATATCCAGAGTCACTTCTGTAAAACATGATGAGCAAAATATGTGTCCTTCATATTTTTTGCTTGTAATTTTATAAGTTATGCAAATACCCACCTCTGCCTTAGAAGGACGCAGCTGAAGACATTCTGGCTTTCTTTGATACTGTTTGCATAGAGCTTCACTCATGTACAATTATGTTGTTTGACATTTTTAAAAAGTATTTATATCATTTATTTAGTCAGAATTATTCGGCTACAGTGTTGGATATGAACATTTTTACAAACAGTTAAATGAAGTGCTGCTACCTGTTGACAAAAGGATTATCCAGAGGTAGAAGTGAAATGGAAATGAATCATCTCCATTTGTTAAACCAGTATCTCTCCCATCAGAGCCCAAAACAGGAAATAGCATGAAGTATTCTGATGATTTCAGCCTGCAATACTGCAGGGATGTCATCCTTACAGATCAGGAAGGAATAATCCAGTCTCCAGGTTTTCCCTACAACTATTCTAATGTGAGCAGGTAGGAATGTGGTTTTCTATTTGAAATTGTATAAAATATGTTGTCTATGGTCAACGATGACATCATCTTATGAACACCCTTCTCTGTCTTAACTCTTGACATATGTGTTGGATCACAAATCCCTTGAATTGCATCCACTATAGGTCTGCTGGATGTGGATGATGGGGTTGGCAATCTTTCACACTCCAATATATGGAGAGTGTAGGATATGAAATACCCCTATTCTCTTGACAAACAGAACCATATATGAATTGGACCCTCTTGATTTTGTTGCATCTTGTATGTAAAATTCTTTCTGCAGTAAGTCCTGCTAGGATATAAGCATTTCCTTTCTTTCTTTTGTTCAGACCTAATTTCAGTGGTAAAGGTAAAGGTAAAGGTTTCCCTTGCTCCAAAAGCCAATCGTATCCATCTCTAGGCTTCAGTGCTCATCTCTATTTCAAAGCCGAAGAGCCAGCACTGTCTGCTTCTGCAGACGTTTCTGTGGTCATATGGCAGGCATGACTAGACAATTGACGAGCTCCAATTCAACAGGGCCATAAAATGAAACTTTTAACAGTACTTTCTGTCTAGAACAGGAGCACATGGAACACTTTTTACCTTCCCACTGAAGTGGTCCCTATTTATCTACTTGCAATTTCTTGCTTTTGAACTGCTAGGTTGGCAGGAGCTGGGACAAAGACGGGAGCTCATTCTGTCCTGCAGTACTTGTGAATTGAACTGCTGACCTCCTGCCTTCCAGTTAGCGTCTTAGCCACTTGAGGCACTGCAGTCCCAATTTCAGTGTTAGATTGGTTTTATTTCATTTCAGCTTTTTACTTACCATATTTTCCGACATATAAGACGACTGGGCGTATAAGACGACCCCCAACTTTTCCAGTTAAAATATAGAGTTTGGAATATACTTGCCGTATAAGACTACCTCTCTTCCAATGCACACCAAATAAAAATTAACCCACACTCAAGCCCTCCGAGTCGAATGGGCAGGTTCTGGTGGAGAGCCAATCCACGCTCACGTTCTCCTCCTCGAGGTACAGGAAGATGTGTGCAGCTTGCTACCCCTTGCTTCATACTCCCCGCACAGAGCAGGGACTCGGCCGCGGCACCCCCCACCATATGCGCCGGACATATGAAGCAAGGGGAAACAAGCTACAGTTAAGTACCTGTCCTATAAGACGACCCCCGACTTTGGCACAGATTTTTTGGGGTTAAAAATGTGAGAGTGTTTCAGATGGTTCGGCCCAATAACTCCAGAGACAGTATATTATAATTAAAGTCTTTTATTCTCACTGCCCGCATGGCAGTCAGTGACTGTATCAAGGATCAAAGATGGAAAAAAAGGCGGGTATGAGTTGGAGGTGGTTCTTTTATAGGGTTGGATGAGGTCAGAGGCATAAGGTTCAAGGGAATAGGGTTACAGTGGCAAGGCATTGTGGTACATGTAGTTCAGGTCAGTTTGATATTACATCTGACAAAACCCCTTCTAATATCATATGGACTGACTACATTGAGTGCATACCTGAGCATTTTATTTTCTAAGACACAAACTGCCAAACAGGTACTCATGCTGAGCTGAGGGGAGTGGTTTGGTCAGTATGTCTGCCACCTGTTCCTTTGTCTCACAATGTGTTAGCTCTATAAAGCCTTCTCTTATCATCTGTCTCACGTTCTTGCACTTGATATCTATATGTCTAGATTTCCGGTTTATAGTTTCACCTTTTGCTATCTCTATGGCCGCCTGGCTATCTTTGTGGATGGTGATGGGGAGCTTGGGCTTTTCCCAGATAAGGGAGATCAGTTCGTTTATCCAGATAAGGTCACATGCAGCGTTTGACAGGCAGACATATTCGGCCTCGGCAGTGGAAGTAGAAACCAGTCTCTGTTTCTCGGTGCGCCAGTATATTGGGCTGCCATTCAACATCACCATGTAGCCGGATGTGCTCTTCCTGGTTCCTGAGCATCCGCCCCAGTCAGCATCGGCGTAGCATGACAGGTTGATTTCTTCATCTATTCGAGGGGTGAGCAGTAATTCTGTCTCCATGGTGCCCTTCAGGTATCTCAGCAGTCTCTTGACGGCCGCCCAATGAAACGTCTTTGGGTTACTGGAATGGCGTGAGAGAAGGTTCACTGCCAGCGTAATGTCGGGCCTGGTCCAGTTGGCTATGTGTAACAGCGATCCAATGATGGATCTGTAGAGGCTGACGTCTTCGAACTGTTCCCCTTTCTCGTAGGCGTTTTTCAAGAAATCTGTTTGCATAGGCGTCCCACAGGGGTGAGCGTTTGACATGTTGCATCTGTCAAGGAGTTCAGCTATTTTCTCCTTCTGGGAGAGTCCAAAGCCATTGGGTATCCTTGAGACTTGCACCCCTAGGTATTTGTTCACTCTCCCCAAGTTTTTCAGGGAGAATTCATTTTGCAGTCCATGAGCGAACTCGTCGCATTTGGACTTACTTTTCCCAAAGTACAATAGGTCGTCGACATACACTAGGACCTTTTCAACTTCCTCTGGTGATTTCCTTAGAAATACACATTTGTCGGCTTCGGCTGGGAAGAAGTTCAATTGCCTCATTTCCTCGGCCAGACACTCGTACCACCTCCTGCCGGACTGTTTTAGGCCATAGAGGCTTTTGCTGAGTAGCCACGTTTCCCCTCTATTGCGCCCAAAACCAGGTGGTGCTCTGACGTATATTTCCTTGTCAAGGTCTGCATGGAGGTATGCTGTCTGTACATCAAACTGGTACACTTGTTCCTCGAGGATGGTTGCCATCACTAAAGCGGCCTTTACGCTTTCTGGCTTCACTGTGGGGGAGTACGTGTCTTCGTAGTCGTCGGGGTATCGTTGGGTGAATCCTTGGGCGACTAGTCGCGCTTTGTACATTACCCCTTCATTTTCCAAAGATTTTACTTTAAACACCCACTTTGTCCCCACTGTCCTCTGGCCCTCAGGAACCTCAGCAGGAGCGTACACTCCGAGGGCCTTGAGGCTCTCCATCTCCCTTTCCATTGCCGCCTGCCACTTGTCCTGTTCTTCGGGAGGCAGTTTGTCTATGTCATCAAAGCTTGCTGGTGTCCCGGGGTAGGTGTTTATGCCCAGCACATACTCCTTTAGTCCTTTGGGAGTTAGGCCTTTGGTTGGCCTGGTTGACCTGCGGGGCGCCTCTGCTGGGGTTTTTGGAGGTTCAGTCTCCACAACACTAGTGGTATTTTTGTGCGACCGCCTGGTCTCATCCTTCTCTGGTGGCGTGTCCGCTGGTCTGTTGGGCCTTGAGTTGGACGAGGGTGCTTTGGTTCCCTCTTGTGCTGGCTCATTTGTCAGTACCTCGTTTGCGTGTATCTTACTCCAATTCACGTGTTCATGGAACGTGGCCGACCTGGAAATCACTATTCTCAGGTTGTGGTCTAGGAAGCGGTATGCCTTCGAGCCCCGTTCGTACCCCATGAACCTTAGCTTCTTCGTTATCTTGTCCCCCTTCTTTCTTAGTTGTTTCGGTATGTGTACGTCTGCGAACACACCGAAGATGTGAAGGTGGCTCAACTTGGGCTTCTGCCTTCATAGGGCGTTTTTCCGATAACGCCAGACCATAGCCTGTTCAGTGTGTAGTTGGAGTACAGCAAAGCTTCCCCCCAGTATGAGAAGCTTAGGCCTGCATCTTCAATTGCGCATCTGATCATGGTCTGGAGCACTCCGTTCCTTCGTTCGGCGACTCCGTTCTGGAAGGCTGAGAATGGTGCGGTTTTGTAGTGTAGCATCCCCTTCTCGGTTATCCAGTCTTGGAACTCTTTGGACAGGAATTCCGATCCTCTGTCCGTCATCAGTTTCTTTATGTTGGTGTTGTTCTGGGTTTGCACCCTTTGGTAGAACTCTTTGAACTTGCTGAAGGTCTCGTCCTTGCTTTTGAGGGTGTATACGAAACCGTATCGGCTGTAGTCATCGACTATCGTCAAGAAGAATCTCTTCTGGCCCAAGGATCTCTCGAGTGGCCCCACCAGGTCGAGGTGGACCAATTCGAAAGGGTGGCTTGACTTCCTGGAGGATGTCTTCGGTCGTGCCTCGGTTTTTGTCTTGGAGCTTTTGCATACGGAGCACTCCAGGTAGTTCTCACAATTCTTGATCCTTAGTCCTTTTGAACACCCTAGCATCTTCTTGACTGTCGGAAAACCTATGTGTCCCAATCTCCTGTGCAACAGGTGCGCGCACTCATCATGTATTTGTTTCCCTATGGATATCCTCAGTGTTCTATGCTCTGCGCTGCCGACCCCTTCATCTCTTGTGGGACTGCCGTAATCATTGTTTTCCCTTTCTGGGTCTTCATGTTCGGGTTCCCTGGGGTCGTCTGTGGTGCAGTCCTGCATCTCTTCATCGTCAGTGCCGTCGATTAGGCCTATTGTGGCCTGTCCATCCTCGGCTTCCTTGGCAATGAGGTACGGTAGGCCGCCTATGAGCTCCACTCTTCCAATCTGCTTTCCCCTTCTTTCGATGGACACCCTCTTGTTTTCGAAGACTATCCTGAGGCCGGGGTCTTCTGTGAGCTTGGTGATGGCCAGGACATTATATGGAATTTCAGGGGAGTAAAGAACGCCTTTGACCTGACCAATTCCAGGGATGAGTACGTCGCCCCTGCCGGTTACTCTTGCATGTTCCTGGTTGGCGACTTTGATTCTGAAGGAATCTTTTTCAAATGAGTTGAATATTTCCTTGTGGCATGATGTGTGGGTGGTTGCCCCAGAGTCGATCAGCCACCGCTGTAGGTGTGCATTTGAAGACCTGTCTGCCCTGTGGCTGCTGGTCCCTTCACTGTGCTTGACCACGTTCACTGAATCTGGTTTGTATCCATCTTGCCCCTTCTGTGGCTTAAGCTCTCTCTTTGGGCTAGGTGATCTTCGTCGTCTGTCCCCCCTGTCGTTGTCACCCTTGTGTCTGTGTGGGTATTCGTCCTGTGACCCACGCCTGGGTCTCGGAGTGTCCTCATGGCGTCTTTGATCGCGTGTGGGTTTGTGTTTCCTTGGTCCACATGTGTGACACTCGAAACTAGGGCTCCCCTGTTCAGGGAAACTGACTCTTTTGCGTGGCCTGTCCTCTCTGCGTGTGGTGGCCCTACTTCTCCTAAGGTTATCCTCAGCTATGAGTTTCTTAGTGATGTACCCCAATGTGGCATTGTCACTTCCCAAATTATCCAGCTGAGTCAGGAAGTAGTCCCAGCTTGAATCGAGGGAGTTGTATATAATGCTAATCTGGTGCTGATCCGTCACGATTTCCCCCCTTCTTATGAGGTCGGATCTCATGTTGTTTAATGTCATCAGGTGCTCGCTCATTGTTGATCCCTCTTTCATTTTGTATGCATACAACTCTCTCAATAGCAAGCAGGTCGTAGTCCTTTCATTGCAATAAAACATTTCATATAATATTCCCCAAACCTCATGCACAGTTAGCCCATCAGGGATACTCCCATACATTGAAGTGTCAATAGAGCTTAAAAGCAAACAGAACACTCTGTGGTGTAGTCTGTCCACCTTTAGGGTCCATGGCTTTCTTGGCGGGTCCTGGATCAGGTACAGTGCCCCCTCCCTCATCAGAATTACCTGGAATTGTTGTGCCCAGTCCATTAGGTTCTCCCCAGTCATGCGAAGGATTGGGAAGTTGTGAGGTAGTTGGCTGTGCTGGCCGGCATTGCTTCCTTTGCTGGATCTGGCCTGGTGCCCTGGGCTGTCTCTATATTGGCAGTGGGGGATGGGTACACATATATTTGCTATTGGATGTCCCATTTGCAGTTTTTCTGGTCGCCTGTAGAGGGAGTTCGCTGGTCCTCTGCCCATGGAGCGACCTGAGTTGACCTGCAGTTCCTCTTCTTCGCCAGAGAGGGAGTTCTCCTGCTCCTCTTGCGCCTGCGTGAACCTCATTGTTTGCTGGCTGCCGAGGTGAGCGGATCTCTGTCTCGGAGGTCCTGCTGCTTCAGGTCGGAGCGTCGGTGAGGAGATGCTTTCGTCGCTGGAGCTGCTTTCTTCATCGGAGGATTCTGTGGAGCTGTCGCGTGGAGGCCGCCATCTTTGCTGGACTGATGGGGGTTCGGGTCGTCGTAGCTCCGGCTCCTCGGGTCGTGGCTCTGCGTGGAGGTCGGCTTCCTTCTCCGGACGTTCCCTGCATTTGGTTCGGGCAGACAGCGGGTCATGGTAGGTCTCACTTTCTTTGTTCTGTCTTGCGTGTGCTTCGGGTCTTCCCGCGTGGATGCGTGCCTTGCGGGTCTCGCGCCCCTCCCGTTCGCGGTAGTGTGTTTCTGAGGGGGGGCTGCGTCCCCTTCGGTTTCTAGCTGGGAAGGGTTTGCGGTGGCTTTCCTCCGAGGAGAGGTCATGTCTCCTTCGGCCTTTGATTGCGAAGGGGGCCTCTGCCCATGTGAGGAGTTCGGCCCGGTTGTCAGCAGCGCCTCTCTTGGGGGCGTGGTGCCTGCTTGGGGGTCTCCGCTCCTCTTCTAGTTCCTGGGGGCTGAGGGTCGGCATTTCTAGGGTCTGTGTGTCCACCCTCCGGGGTCCCAGGGCCATTTCTTTCCTTCGCGTGGTTGGGACGCGCGGGTTATCTGCGGGTATCGTTGTCCCGGTGGATTTTCCCACCGGTGTGTTCGAATCTAGGGCCGCCGCTTGTAATTGGTCGGCTAGATTTGAACTCGGCTCGGTGCTTGGGGTTCCCGCCATAGAGGATCTCGGGGTAGAGCTTACCGTGCCGTTGGTGTGGGGTTCATCTCCGATGTTCATCAAGGCCAGTAGCTCTGCCGTGGGGATCATTCCTCTCCCGGCTATCGCCCTGTGGATTTTGGTTGTTAGGCTTTCGTCTTGGTCGTCCCTTTCGGTGGGTGCCCCTCCGGTTTCGGCCTTCGTTTGGCCATCTGGGTCCGTCTCCGTGATGGTCCGGTTGGGGTTGTCCTCTTCCATTACCGTTTGGGGTCGTGCGATTGCCTGTTCCAGAGTTTCGGGTCCAGTTGGTCTTTTGTTTTAATTTTGGAGTTGTTTGTGGGCGAACCAAACCTCTGCTACCAATTTGTGAGAGTGTTTCAGATGGTTCGGCCCAATAACTCCAGAGACAGTATATTATAATTAAAGTCTTTTATTCTCACTGCCCGCATGGCAGTCAGTGACTGTATCAAGGATCAAAGATGGAAAAAAAGGCGGGTATGAGTTGGAGGTGGTTCTTTTATAGGGTTGGATGAGGTCAGAGGCATAAGGTTCAAGGGAATAGGGTTACAGTGGCAAGGCATTGTGGTACATGTAGTTCAGGTCAGTTTGATATTACATCTGACAAAAAAGTAGTCTTATACGGCAGAAAATACAGTACATACATTTAAATAAACATTGCAAACAGTCCTGGAAAATGTCACACTGGAGGGTAGTGTTATAAATATTTTAAACAAGAAAGGATGAAATATATGGCAGGTGAGGGATCTCTCCCATGAGCCTGTTTAATATTTAAATTGGAATGAATTTATCTCACTGAAGAACGTAGAACTGTAGTTTTAACAGTTCAAGGCAGCCAATCCAAACATTTTTACTGGGAGATAAATCTTACTGAAATCAAAGTTGCATTGTTCAGAATAAACATATCTATTGATCTAAGGCAGGGGTTGGTAACCTACAGCTCGTGGGCTGGATCCAGCCCATGATGCCAACTCATCCGGCCCACACGCTCACTCCAGCTGCCGCTGCAAGTGGCTGTGGCCATATTTGTGGCAGCATTTATGGCGGGGGGGCACCAGTCCTGCCTCCTCAACTGTCTGAGGGAGTGTGACCTGCCCCCCGACCTAAAAAGGTTGCTGACCCCTGATTTAAAGCATTCCTTCACTCACCCAATCTTTGGATGGAAAGGATCCCAGAACAGTCTGAACATCAATAGACAAAAAAGAATCTTGAGTCTCAGGGTTGTACTCTAAAAAGACCTGCTGCAAAAATGGAGGTAGGGAAGGCAGATGCTTAGAAATACTGTATAATGATGGCATTTTGATGGGAGGGCATATTGTATGAGTCAGAGGTTCTCCTCTAAGATGATCTTGCATTGTTCTTCCACCCACACATCATAACATAAAATTTCTGGCAATGTCATTGGTATTTGCACATTTCAGCCTTATGTGCAGTGATAATGGGATATATCTTCCCCTCTTTCTCCATCTGTATCCCCTTTCCAGTCAGCTTGACTTAATTTTGTCATGAGACAACAATCATATATCCCCCATTTTGCAATATTGGTCAGGGATTCTGGTTTTTTTTCCCTTTCTTGTTTCTGGACTGTTTCAAACATAACAGATTTAACTTAATAAAAACAGCCTTCCACAAGTCAACATCTTCTGGAGCTCTTGGATTATCACACCCACCAGCCCTGACCAGTATGACCAATGGAAAGCGTTGATGAGAGCATTAGTTCAAAGATGTAATGATTGGGGTAGGTTACCATGCATAGAACAAGACCTCTGTGCTTCTTCTGCTTATCGCCAGATCTTCAATGTATGAGTTGATTAAAAAGCCAAGATGGAACTTGTCTAGAAGACTCCAGTCCATAAAGGTAACTTCTGTGAGTTCTAGGACAAGATTAATCATGGTTTTTATGTTTTATGTCAACTAGAACAGAAACCCTAAATCAGGCATGCAATGGGAACAGAGGAATAGCTCGTGGTATTGAATATTCTTCAAATGTAAACTGATTTCTTTAATCTACTGTGATTTATTGAGCCATGCTCAATATGTCTGAATCAGCCCTGAATTTAACTCTTTAGTTGCTTTTTCCCTAGATGTCACTGGAGGATTGTTGCTCCACTAAATACCATCATTCAGCTGGATTTTCTGGACTTTGTGTTTCAAAAATCTCATTCCAAATGTCATGGTGGACTTATAATTTATGAAGGGCGTGGATCTATGAAAGAAGTGCTTGGTGAGATATTTTATGATATAGCGATATGAAATTGTTGGGTTGTTGTTTGTTGTTGTTTACAGGTGACGGAAGCAGTATACAGCTGACAGTCAGTTAAAACTATACATTAATCATGGTTTAAAAATCATAAGATATAACATTAAAAACATGCAACAGTGTTAATAACCATGATTAAAAATAACTTTTAAAATATTTCAACTTAAAATATCAACAAATGCTGCATTCAGAGGTAAAGGTAAATGTCCACGGAAATGTCTGCAAATGCAGACAGCACAGTTTCTTTGGCTATAAACAGAGATGAGCACTGAACCCTGGAGTTGGATATGACTGGTTTTCAAGCAAGAGCTACCTTTGATTCTGCTTTGGTCTTTTGACTGTGCATATTTATCCATGATAATTTGGCTTTAAGAAACCACTTTTAGCAACAGAATGTTCCAGCATGGTAAAACTGCGAGCAATGTATTCCTTCAAGAAAAGGGGCATAAGCAAAGAGGCTGGGCTGTGAAAGAATAATTTTTATCTTTACATATCAGAGAGTAAACAAAAGAAAATACCAAAAAAAGACAAAAGTTGAGGCATCTTAAAGACTAACTCTTCTATTTTAATACAGGAGTTAGTCTTTAAGGTGCCACAATATTTTTTGTCTTTTTTTTGCTGTTTTGTTGTGTTTACTCTCTGATCTATACCTAAAAGGTGTGGGTTCGGTGTCCGGAATGGGCTACTGCACCCCTTGACCAAACCCAATGAGATTCGGCACACATATACCTTGCGCATGTGAGCAGGTCACTGTTGTGGTCACAAAGCCCGGGGGGGGGTTGCCCCCTAAATTGATCTGCAAGGGGGGTATATTCGACAGGAGGGTTTGTGTCTGCCCCAGTGCTAGGCCAACCAGGGAGGGTTGTGATGTCATCACTGAGCTCACATCACAGGCCCACCCCTGGCCAGTGGGTTTCCTGGGCAACATTGGTACTCAGCTAGCTGGGTTGGGACCACCTGGGCAAAGCCGGGCACCCCTGCTAGTATGCTTATATAGACTAACACGGCTACCAATTCAAACATTTTATCTTTACCTGTTTTGTCAGGTAACTACTGCAAGGAACCTCCACAGAATTCTTTAAAATCACGTGGCTCGGTGGTGATGCTGACCTTTTCATCCAGCGAGGATACAAGCATGAAAGGTTTTGTTCTCACCTACAAAACTCATCAGCTCCAGCCCAGTAAGTACAATATTTTGGCAGGAGGTTTGTTTGGTGTATGAAAACCAAGACACAGGACACAGCCTCGGGCTGGGTTAACTCAGGTTTATTGCATCGTGGACAGAGGGAACATGAGGTAATGGCGGATCGATAGCTCTTTATATACAGTAGTAATACATTTGAACGTGGTGCCATAGTAGCCCATTGGCTACTGCCTGCGTGACGTCATTGCTAGTCACGCCCTTCTTGTCCAGGTGTAGGTGGTGGCGGGAAAGCTTCCCGCGCTGTTGCCTTTGATGATTCTGACCAAGAGAGCTTGGACGCTCGCTGCTGCCAGCTGGTGGTCATCAGCTCGCGTCCTCATGCAGGGTTCATATGATACAGCTGAAGGTTACATTGTTGCTATAGGCAAGGTTACATTGGTTCAGATACATTGTAATCCCTGTGGAAGGTAAAACCCTTAGAACACAACATCCCTCCCCCCTAGGACGAGACAATGTCTCGAGCCCATGCTTCTAGACACTCCCCCCCTAGGAGACAAAATCTTTCAGCCAAGATGGCTTGTTTCGAACACGCTGGGGTCTCGATGCGGGCTGCCTCTCCCCGGGTTTGCTACCTTCTCTTTGTCCCCTGGTTTCCTGTCCTGTAATTTGAGAGGGAGACTCGTTAGTGATCTGCCGCGGCTCCGCGGCGTTGTTGGGAGGTGTGCTCTTACTTAGGGAGGAACCGGGGGCACTGGGGACTAACGAAAAACCCCTCTTCTCGCTTGGATGGGTGGGGGAACACTCCTGAAAACCCCCCCGGTTTGCTAAATCACAACCAAAATTCCATTCGGGGGCAGCGGTCGCGAACTCCTCTCCCCCTTCCCCGGCCTCTGACGGAACTGGCTTATCAAAAGGATATGAGTCGGGGCCGCTGCTTCTTCCTTCCCCCCTTGCTTGGGACTGTTGTCCGCTGCTGTCTCCCCCTTGGGTTACGCGGGTGGGGGAGAACCCTAACGCTGAATCTTGTTGGAAATCCTCACTGACTGGCCCACTGACTCGGTGCCTCAGTTGGTCTGCGTGCCTCCTCCAGAGGAGACCGGTGTGGGTTTCGACCCGGTACGACACTGGCCCCGTCTGTTCTACAACCGTCCCCGGCACCCAGGCTGGCCCCGCGCTGGCATAGTTCCTGCAATGCACAGGGTCGCCGGCGGCGAAACCTTTCGAGACTGCCAGCCCCACGTTTTTTCCCTTGTCCTCAATTCTTGTGGGGTCCAGCCTGGACAGGAGTGTAGTCAGTTTCCGCCGCATCAATAGTTCTGCCGGCGAGTAACCTGACGCTAAGGGGGTCACCCTATACGCTAATAAGAACTGACATACTTGGTGGTTCAGGTCCCCAGGGCCCATGCGCCGAAGCGCTTCCTTTGTTGTACGCACCAACCGTTCCACTTGGCCATTCGTGGCCGGGTGAAACGGCGCGGACGTGACATGCCGAATGGCATTCGCCTCCATGAATGCCCCGAACTCTGAGGAGGTGAAGCAACTCGCGTTATCGCTGACTAAAGTGTCGGGTAAACCGAACGTTGAAAAAACTCTCCGTAGTTGGTTAATTGTAGTGGTGGAGGACGTGCTCTTTACAGGAATGACCTCCAGCCACTTTGAGAATGCATCCACCACCAGGAGAAACATGGTTCCTCGGAAAGGGCCAGCGAAATCTACGTGCACTCTGGACCATGGCCCCCTCGCTGTGTCCCATTCCCTATGCGGGAGGCGGGCCGCCTCTGGTCGGGACCCCTGGCACGCCTCACAAGTGCCTACCATGTGCTCAATGTCCTCGTCCAGCTGTGGCCACCAAAAGTAACTGCGGGCCAGCGCTTTTGAGCGAACGATGCCCGGGTGGCTGACGTGCAGCAGTTTGAGAACCCTCGGCCGCATGGGTGTCGGGACCACCACCCGTTGGCCCCACAACAGGCACCCCCTTTCTATGGACAACTCTAGCTTCTTCCGAAAGAATGGGTCGAATTCCTTGCTTGGGGACGATGTTGGCCACCCTTTCTGCACCCATGAGCTGACTTTCTCCAGCGTCCTGTCCTTGCTTGTCGCCCTAGCTATATCAGCCGGTACTATTGGGGGTTCGTCTAAAACCTCGATTAGCAACACCTGGCGGTCTCTTCCTATTCTGGCTTTTTGGTCGTCCGACAAAGGCAAAGGAGATCTCGAAAGCGCATCAGCATGGCTGATCTCCTTTCCGGGCCGGTACTCCAACTCGTGTTGGTATGCGTTAAGAAAAATGGCCCATCGCAACATCCTCGGAGATAGTATCTGTGGCGTTGGCTTGCCTGCCGTGAAGATCCCTAACAGGGGCTTGTGATCCGTCACGATTGTGAACGGGCGGCCATACAGAAAATCGTGAAACTTTTTGGTCCCCGCTACTATTGCTAATGCCTCCCTGTCGGTTTGTGCGTAATTTCGCTCTGCTTGGGACAGGGACCTTGAATAAAACGCAACTGGGGCCTCCCGCCCGTCATCCAACACGTGGCACAGCACCGCCCCCACTCCCACCGGTGATGCATCACAGACTAAGACCACCGGCCGTTTGGGGTCGAAGTGCGTAAGGATTGCATCCGATGTTAACAGTTGCTTTAGTTCGTTGAACGCCTTCTCGTGCTCGTCACCCCACATCCATGTCTCCTCCTTTTTCAGTAACCGATGAAGCGGTTCGGCCACGGAGGCTTTCCGCGGGAGGAAAGTATGGTAAAAATTGAGGAGCCCCAGGAATGACTGTAGTTCGGTTTTGGATGTGGGGCGAGGGGCCTTCTTAATGGCTGCTACTTTGGACTTGGACGGCTTAATCCCCTCGGGTGTGATCCGAAATCCTAAAAACTCGACCTCGGTTTCGAAAAAAACACATTTGTCCTTCCTCAGTCTCAGCCCCGCTTTCTCGAACACAGTTAGCACTTTATCCAATCTCCTGGCTAGTTCGGCCTCACTCCCCCCTGTTATCAATACGTCATCAAAATAAGGCAACACCCCCTCCAGCCCCTTCAGGAGGCGTTCCACAAGCGACTGAAAAAGACCGGGTGCCGAGTTCACGCCGAACTGTAAACGCGACACCTGGAACGCTCCTTTATGTGTGACTATCGTTTGTGCCGCGGCCGTGGCGGGAGTTACGGGGAGTTGTTGATAGGCTTGTGCCAAATCGAGCTTAGCAAAACACTTTCCCCCATTTAGCCTGGCCAAAAGGTGGCTGACCACTGGCACCGGATATGCATTAGGGCGAATCGCCTTGTTAATTGTACACTTATAATCAGCGCAAATGCGCACCTCCCCGTTAGCCTTCAGGGCTGTTACGATTGGAGTTTCCCACTCCGCGGAATCAACAGGAATAAGAATCCCCTGGCCCACCAATTTGTCCAGTTCCGCCTCTATCTTGTCCTTTAGTGCGAAAGGCACCCTGCGCGGTTTGAGTCTTATCGGGCGGACCTCCGGGTCCAGGTCGAAGGCTACAGGGGGTCCCTTGAATTTTCCCAGTCCTTTTTCAAAAACGGCGGGGTGCGCGTCACACACCGCTTGTATCGGATCCGCGCCCACGGCATGCACCCCCCCTATGAACAAACCCAAGGGCTGAAACCACTGCGTCCCTAGGAGGCTACAATTCCCCCCTTTGAGAACGACTAAAGGGAGTTCTGCGGAATGTCTTTTATAACGAACCCGAAATTTTCCGACCCCCAGCACTGGAATGCTGTTCCCTTGTACGTCCCGTAGCGTGGACCTCAGAGTCTTAAGTTTGGGCCGCGCTTGGGGGTCGATCTTCAAGAACTCTTTCTGGGGAATTATGGAATAATAGGACCCCGAGTCAATCTCCATCCTAACAGGGGCCCCTTGTACTATTACCTCAATGAAGTAATGGTTTTGTCCCGCGGACACGCTGAACACGGGGGCGTCGTCCTCACTGCCGTCCGAGACGCGACCCACGCCGTCCTGCTTCCTCGTGGTTCGGGCGCCATCTTGGGGTCTCGCTGGATGGTCCGGTCTGGCCGAACGGTCTTTCGACTGCCTCCGGCCCTCTTTCCGATTTCTGCATGCCCTGGCGATGTGCCCGCGCCGGCCACAGCTGTAACATTCGGCTTTCCTGAAAGGGCACTTCGCACGCTCGTGGGCCGCCCCACAACCATCGCAGCGGCGCCCCCCTTTCCGGACCTTCTGTACCTCTTCGCCGTCGCTGCCATCTGTGGAGGATCTCGAGGTTCGCCGGGTCGCGTGCACCGGCTGTCCTGACTTGCCGCGCACCGAGCTTTCCGCTTTGCTGGCCCTAGGACGCCACTCACGCCACTCGTGTATTTCGTCCACTCCCGCATTCGTGGACTCCGCGGATTCCGCGGTCTCTACGACCTCGGCCAGCGTGGGTGGCGGCTCCCTGTTCATCAGGCGGCGCTGCACTTCCTTGTCCTTCAGGCCACACAGCACGACGTCCCTCATGATCATCTCCAGGTTGTCCCACTTGCAGGGAACGGCGGCTACCCTCAGGGCCTCCACGAACGCCTCTACCGACTCATCCGGCGCTTGGACTCGCCTCCAAAACGCACTCCTCGCAGGAAACATTGCCTTCGAGGGTTGGAAACGCTCACGCAGCAACTTCAGTATGTCGTCGGTTTTGAAGTCATCCAACGTCTTCGGTTCGATCATGCCCACCAGCGTCCGCTTGGTCTCTACACCCAGCATCCGGGTGAGGATGGCCCTCTTCCTTTCCTCGTCGTCTTTGACTTTGAGTTCCACCAAGGCCGCCTTGAAATCCATGTTAAAGATGGTCCAGTCTTGCGGCTTGATAATATTGAACCCGCTCTGTGTCCTGGCGCTTTGGGAATCCATGATCCCACCTTCGTCGCCAATTTGGTGTATGAAAACCAAGACACAGGACACAGCCTCGGGCTGGGTTAACTCAGGTTTATTGCATCGTGGACAGAGGGAACATGAGGTAATGGCGGATCGATAGCTCTTTATATACAGTAGTAATACATTTGAACGTGGTGCCATAGTAGCCCATTGGCTACTGCCTGCGTGACGTCATTGCTAGTCACGCCCTTCTTGTCCAGGTGTAGGTGGTGGCGGGAAAGCTTCCCGCGCTGTTGCCTTTGATGATTCTGACCAAGAGAGCTTGGACGCTCGCTGCTGCCAGCTGGTGGTCATCAGCTCGCGTCCTCATGCAGGGTTCATATGATACAGCTGAAGGTTACATTGTTGCTATAGGCAAGGTTACATTGGTTCAGATACATTGTAATCCCTGTGGAAGGTAAAACCCTTAGAACACAACAGTTTGGAAACAAGATCTGGCCCCTAGTCTGGGTGAGGTAGTGTAAGTGCATGTAACAGGGGAGGAATAGAGAAGTAAAATGGGTGTTCTTGTAAATACACAGCATGTGAGCATATTCTTTGCTTATTACAATTGTAATTACTACAATTGGGCTACAGTGGCTCAAGTGGTTAAGATGCTGAACTTTGACGACTGGAAGGTGAGCAGGTCAGCAGTTCGAGACCTGAGTACTGCACAACAGAGTGAGCTCCCATTTCTGTCCCAGCTCCTGCCAACCTAGCAGTTTGAAAGCAAGACATTTCAAGTAGATAAATAGATATGACTTCGGTGGGAAGGTAAACAGTGTTCCATGCGCTCCGGTTACTAGACATGCCTGCCACATGTCCATGGAAACATCTGGAGATGCAGACAGCGCTGGTTCTTTGACTGTAAACAGAGATGAGCACTGAACGTTAGAGTCAGATACGGCTGGCTTTCAAGCAAGGGTGAACTTTACCTAATTGCTACAATTATTTCGGTTACATTTATGGGTACAGTATTTGGGTTTATTTAAGTGGGGGCAAGGCATGTAGGAAGTTACACTGAACATTTCTTGCAAAAGGTGATTGATATTTTTGTACAAATTACAATGTCAAACATTGTGGTATTCTCTTTAAATAAACTTTTAAAGACATACATGTACTGTACAGTAAAACCCCTACTTACAAAAAAAAGTCAATTCCATAGGCTTTTGCTTAAATCAGTTTTTTAATGTAACTCGAAGCAAACCCATAGAAAAATGAAATTTTTATATAAATCAAAGCAAACCCATAGGGAAATGAAGTTTTACGTAACTCAAAGCAAACTTATAGGAAAAAGAATCTTTATGTAACTTGAAGCAAACCCATACGAAATCGTGTAAATTGGGACATGGTTTTAGCACAAAATCACTAAGTCGAATTTTATGTAACTCGGGGCATTTGTAAGTCGGGGTTTTACTGTACTGCCAATAGACAAGCAATAGGTTTTGATTATTTTTTCCATTGCCAATACAGTATGTGTTTCTGTTGTTGTTTTTTAATTGGGGGGGCATCATTTGTCATTTATAATTAATTCAGTTTGTTTATTCCTTTTGTTTAATTTCTTATTGTATAGATTTTTTTTAAATGTGTTGATAGCCACTCAGAATGGGAAAATATCCCAGATGGGTGGGATATAAATGCAACAAACAAACATACACACAAATAAATAAATAAATTCTGAAATGTACTTAGGACTCCAAAAGTTACTCTGCTTATGTGGTGGTACAGATATGTAAATGTTTTTCTCACATTATAGCGTATCGTTTGGGGAGGACTTTAATATGGAAATTATTTATTTTTATAAACATTTGGTGGCACAGATGCATGAAGGTTGGCTTTCTGGAACCATAGTTTCTTTCTTTTTTATTGCATATTTGATAGTAGATTTAAATAGTTTACTCCAAGCATGTATGTCTACATGGACCTTTGAAAACTTCTTTATTATATCTGAAATGTACCAGTTCATCCTGACAGATGTTTTTCTCTTCAACAAGGTCCCAAGGAAGGTAGAATAAGAAATGCTGCTAAAGGTATGAGATGTTTTGTGCGTGTTATGGCAAGTACACAAAAGTGAACTTGGGGGAAAGAGGATTTAATTCTATAAATGTAATGCCCATTAAATCCAGTTCTTCTGATGTCTGAGTAAACATAAAGAGAACAACAACGTATCAGGTCAATTCTGACATATGATTATCCTTTGCAAGGTTTTCTAAGTATGCAACATTCAGAAGGGCTTACAATTTCCTTCTTTTGGGGCCACCCTGGAAATGTGCAGCTTGCCCTGAACTACACAAACTGCCTCTGCTCTTAGGAACTGAGGTCCTAACCAGATGCTAACCCACTGAGCAACCCAGCCATCTTGGAAAAGATTATATTGGGAGATTATCAACATGGGAATCATTTTCTAGGAAGCCTAAGAGAACAGTCTTTTCCATGTCAGACGTAAGCCCCAATGTGTTCAATGATACTTTCTCCTAAAGGTTTATAAAATTGCTGTCTAAATATAGCTTATTAGCTAACAACGGTCTTCATTTCCTGTGACATATTTTTTTAACTTAGATCACAGCAAGCGAGAACTGCCTGCTCTTTTAATGTTGTTTTATTCAGATTCACTAATATTTGTCTGCGTGTGCAGTTATCAAGTTGCTTCAGTTTATGCATTGATCATGCTGTGCTGGAGATGGTCAGACTACTTGCTGTGTAAATTGGATACAGTACTGCACATTTTAACATCCTTTTTTAATTTTTACTCAAAACAAGAACTTGAAAAATTTACTGAATTATGACGAACTCCAATCCAACAGGGCCATAAAATGAAACTTTTAACAGTACTTTCTGTCTAGAACAGGAGTTCTTAACTTTTTTAATCTGTGGGCTGGACCACACCCCCTCAGACAGCTGACCGGGCTGGACTGGTGGTTATCTCCCCCCCCCCCCCGCCCTAAATGCTGCTGTAAATGCGCCCATGGCTGTAGTTCAAGTTTCGAACCCACAATCAGCCAGCTGCTTTTATCCAATTACGGCTGGCTCCTCCAGTTTCTTAACCCTTATACCCAAACGAGCTAAAAAGCAAAGTCAATTTGAATCAGTGTAGTTTATTATCAATCAATATTAAAAGCCCTCAGGCATATACTCTCACAAGTCTGGGCAGTTGCCAAGAATGCTGCGCCAATACAAAAGTTGGCCACATTTTTATACATTTTCTTCCTTCAATTCCCCCTCCCTTGCTCCCTTCATATATTCGAAGTTGTCAAAACAATATCATGTAAATGAAGTGGACTTGGTCCATAAAAGCTCACATTTAAATACAGGCATTAGTCTTTAAGGTGCCACAACATTTTTTTGTCTTTCTTTGCTGTTTTGTTTTGTTTAATCTCAGATATACTTGCACAGACTAACATGGCTACCACTTCAAACATTTCATATTAGGCCGTAAAAAAAACCTCCCACTGATTCCCAGTGTTTGCGCATGAATTATTGCTATTATCCCAACAATGATGTTACAAACCACAGCTCCAGTGGTTCATTACATGGGATGGCATGTAGAGCTGGTTTGCGTATGATTATTTCCTTGGACACTATGGAGAAAATACAACATTATACAGTAATACTTCATACAAAGTTCGCTTCATACAACATCGGATTCATACAACATCGCCTAATTCCTTGAAAAAAGTTGCCTCATACAAAGTCGTGCGGCTTTGTATGAGGCATTGGGGTTTTCCCAGGTTGCACTGTGCCTGGGCAGTATAAAAGGCAGGACACATCCCTGCATTGCTCTTGAGGCAAAGAGTGTTTAGGAGTGGTTTTGAGCACGATTTTGGATTGTTTTGAATTTTTTTCATCAGAATTTTTAGAAGCATTCCTGGGATTTTTGCACCATTCTTCAGGTTCTTGGACAATCAGGGTTGTTTGACAAGTTTTTGTAATGTTTTTAGCCTTTAAACAATGATTTCTTAAAGTTCTGTCAGTTTCCTGTCTGTCTCCTTGACTTTGCCCTGAAGTCTGTGCTGTTACAGTACAATGTATCTCTATGGAAACGACGTTGTATGAGGCATCGCGGCAAGGATTCGGACGTTGTATGAGGCATCGCGGCTAGGATTTTGCATGCCTCATACAAAGTCCAAATCCGTATAAAGTCCAAACTTGTGGAACCATGTTTGGACGTTGTATGAGGTATCACTGTATTTTCTTTTCTCCATCAGGGTAAATAAAGCAACATGGGAGGAAAAACTGGTGAACAGAAAAACCATTGGAATGATATAAACATTCTGTCTCCACTCTCTCTCTCTCTGGCTGTGCTTCTCCTCCATATTCACAATTGTTCAAAGCTATTATTTTTACTTGGCGCTTTTTAAAACAATGTCAGTAAACCCAAAGATAATCCTAGTTATCTAAAGAATGTTGTTTCCTTTTCTTTAAGGATGTCCGATTTTAGATCTGATCCCACTAGGAGTTGCTGAGATTGCGTCTCCAAATTACCCAAATACTTACCCTGATTTACTGGCCTGTACTTGGACCATCTATTCTGCCTCAGGAAACAAGGTGAAGGGTGTGATCAAAGATATGGTGATAGAAGATACCAGAGATTGCATTTGGGACTCCCTGAGTTTTTATGACGGACCAGATGAACAGTCAGAATTACTTGGTATGTTGGCCTATATACCTTCCCAGTTAGCCTACGTGCAGCAAGCAAATTGTGCTCTTTCAGTCTACCTTAGTCTGGATAATTTTGAACTAGGAGGAATTTGCTGAGTGAGTTCTGAGACCTTAAAGGTGCAATATTAGTGTGTAACAGTAAATCTTGATGTGCAGGCATTCAACATAATGCTAAATCCTTACAAATACCCTCCAAAGGAGGGTCCAGAAATACAAAGATGAGAGCAGCTCTGTTACTCTATATCAGCGAACCAGCTCTACAGCTTTTGTTCCAAAGAGGAACAGGTATTTTGTCAGGCTAATTGGTTTTAACTGCCCATGTTAGACCAAACCGTTCACAAATACATTGCATTATGACAAGCATAGCTCATAACTATATAGTTATGGGGATTTCTCCCTACTTCTGTATCCACTGTGATGGCTGCATATAAAGTTGGAATGGGGTAGGAAATGGTATCTCTCATACTAATGGCAAAGCCTCATGATTCAGCTGAGCATGCTATTACTCCACTACCCTATATAGCAGTGGTGGCAAACCTATGGCATGCATGCCACAGAGGGCACACAGAGCCCTCTCTGTTGGCATGTGCACCATCGCCCCAGCACAGAGTTTGCCCCTCCCCACTGCCCAGCAGCCCAATGGGAGCACTTCGTCTCTCCCCCAGCAGAGAATTCGCTCGGCCCAGCACCCCAATGGGAGCGCTTCCTGGTCCCAGCACAGAGTTCACCCCGCCTTCTGGTCAGCACCCCAATGGGAGCACTTCCTCCCTCCCTCCAGCACAGAGTTCATCCTGCCCCTCTGTTTGGGCACTCTAAAAGGTTTGCCATCACTGTTATATAGGGTGTAATTATGTGCTTCAAATACAGTACAGAGAATTAAAACAAAGCTTGGGGCATCTGACTGGAATTAATGTTTCATGGTATCTAACCACAGTAATAAAGAAACAAGTTTTGGAAACATTAACATTTAGGGGCAGTAAATCTTTCAACCAGCTGTTTCCTGACACCCAGAAGTGATTAGTTGCTAATGTCCAAATACACTTTTCCAGGTTCTGCAAAGTACACAGAAAGTAACCAATAATCTCCTTCCTTCTTTGGCCTTCTCACCATTACTGCAAGTAGAAACATTTCATGTTGGAGTTGTATCTGTCTATAAACAATAATTATCTCTGGTGACTTGCAGGTCAGTTGTGCGGCCAGAGAAAAGACCTTAGGTTATTTTCAAGTGGCAGCTACCTGACAGTGCACTTCAAAACAGATGGCTCAGTTGGGGCCAGAGGCTTCAAGATCTTCTTAGAAGAGGTGGATCACAGACCAGACCAGAGAAGCAAGAGCGGAATAGAGTTCAAGGATGAGTGTAATTCAAAGTTGTTACTGTATTCTTTCTGCTATAAGATCAACACTCTTCCTATAGTGTTTTTTTCTTTATTAAAGGTCAAGATCTCCCTTATTTGATAGTCAGTCATGACTGACTCTGGGAACTGCAGTGGCTCAAGTCGCTAAGTCGCTGACTGGGAAGCGGAAGGTCAGCAGTTCGATTCCCGAGTACTGCAGGACGGAAATGAGCTCCCGTCTTCATCCCAGCTCCTGCCAACCTAGCAGTTCGAAAGCAAGAAATTGCAAGTAGATAAATAGGGACCACTTCGGTGGGAAGGTAACAGCGTTCCGTGCGCTCCGGTGTCTAGTCATGCCTGCCCCATGACCACGGAAACGTCTGCAGAAGCAGACAGCGCTGGCTCTTCGGCTTAGAAACAGAGATGAGCACTGCACCCTAGAGTCGGATACGACTGGCTTTCGAGCAAGGGAAACCTTTACCTTTACATGACTGACTCTAAAGGGAGGTGCATTTAGAGCTGAAAAGGCAGCCCTGGTTATGTCTGCAGACGTTTCTGTAGTCATGAGGCAGGCGTGACTAGAGGCCAGAGCGCACAGAACTTTGTTACATTTCCTACCGAAACAGTATTTATTTATCTACTTGAAATTTCTTGGTTTTGGACTGCTAGATTGGCAGGAGCTTAGACAAACAATGGTTGCTCACTCAGTTGCTCAGCACTCGGGTCTTGAACTGCTGACCACCTGTTGTCAAGCTCAGCGTCTTAACCGTTAAGCCATCATGTCCCTCTTTCTTTCTTTCTTTCTTTCTTTCGTCCTTCCTTCCTTCCTTCCTTTCGTTTGTATATATTTGCATGATTCACAGGAATCCTTTTAGAGTATCTTTCTCACAAGTGATGTGCACAATGAGGCATATTAAAATAAATCAAAGTCACTCAACCATTTTGATACAGAGGAAATCTGCCAGCGAGTATTTCCTAGTTCTTGCTGTTGAATGGTAGCATGACAATGTTTCATTCATTTATTTATTTATTTACTTGTTTTATATCCCGCCCTACTCAGCACAGGCCAACTCAGGGCGGTTCACAAATTTAACAATACAATATAACAAAAGTAAGAATACAATATAAAAAATACAATATGGCAAAACAAAAATACAATATAACAGAGAACAAGTCCAAAATAGATAGAAAACAGTAACAACTCAGTAGTACACATATAACTCACTCCAGTCCCCAACAAGTCCAAGTGAAAAGTGGGGGCAACAGAAATCCTACTGCCTCAATGGCCTTTAAAGACCTGGCCAGAGGCAGGGCCCAGGGACACCGGCGGTGGTCTCGGTGATTGTGGTCCAAGCTGATTGTGATCTCGATTAAGATTGTGATCTCAATTCTGCATATCCTCCCCAACACAAAAGCTCTCTGGATTAAAGTGTCATTTTTCCATGGCGGGATGAAAAAAAGCAAAGTGGCATGAAAAGTAACTGCTCAAAATAAAATTTATGCTTAGCTCCTCTGATGTGCCATGTGCTGGCATCTCCCTTCATTGGAAAGCATGGCAGCCATGCCATTGTCAGCCATGACAAAGCAGTGTGTGTTGCTCTCACTTTTTTGATCATCCACCTCCACTGCTGTTGTTGCCATTCTGACTTTCAGTCAGCATTTCTGTCCCATCTCCTGTTTTGTGTTGGTGTGCTAGATCAGGGGTGCCTAAACTTTTCGGGCTGTGCGCCGGTCACATGGTTGAGCGTGCCGGTCATGTGGTTCCTCCCACCAGAAGCAGAAATAAAATGTGCATGCACACGTGCATTTTACTTCCACTTCCATCTCATTATTTTCAATTATAGTCTGGGGTCCTGTTATGTATGCATGTCAATGTTACTGTAAAGACAAGAATGTATCCACTCCAATTACAATGTATCTCAGCTGCAAAGGAACGCGAGCAAGCAACCCATAGAGGGCAGCTGCGAGCGTTCAGTCTCACATGGTTCACATTGCTCAATCACGGACAGCCGCGGGAAATGTCCCCGCATTAAGCAGGAAGAGAAAACAACTGCAAGAGTGAGGCGTGCCTGGGCGAGGCCACGCCGGGAGCAGCCAATGAGCTACCGTGCTGCAAGATTCAAATGTATAGCCCTACCGTATATAAAGAGATGTACCACCACCATTACCTCATGTTCCTCCGGATCATCATGCAATAAACCTGTGTTAAGCCAACCCTTCGGCTGTTTCGTTGTCTTTGGTCCCATACACTAAACTGGCGACGAGGATGGGATAATGGCAGCCCACGGGACCAAGACATGCGCCGGCTACGAGATCAGGAAGCCGGGAGATTTAGAGCTGTTCGAGATAGACTTCAATGGGGCGCTGGTGGAGCTCGAAGTTACGGACGAGGCCAAAAAGAGGGCCATTTTCGTCAGGATGCTCGGGCACGAGACCAAGAGGACCTTGGTGGACCTGATCGCACCGAGAAGGGTGAGCGACTTCAAAGCTAAAGAGCTCCTGACGATGCTGCGAAACCACCTCCGGCCCGCGATAGCGATGTTCCCCGCTCGGAGCGTGTTTTGGAGGCGAGTCCAAGCGCCCGGGGAGTCGGTCGCCGATTTCGCAGCGGCCCTGCGACTGGCCGCCGGCCCATGTAAGTGGGAGAACCCAGAAGTCACCCTCAGGGACTGCCTGCTGTGCGGCCTGAGGAACACTGAGACTCAGCGCGCGCTGATGAAGCAAGAGCCTCCCCCCACACTACAAGAGGTCCTAGATGCGGCACAGGCCGCGGAAGCCACGTTGGCCGGGGTGCAAGAGCTCCAGGACTGGCGGCCGAGGACGGCCAAGGCGGAAAGCTCGGTGCGCGCAGCCCGGCGAGCTTCAAACTCATCCGCGGAGAGCGGAGACGACGAGGACGTCCGGAAGGTCCAGAAGGAAGGCCGGCGTTGCGACGGCTGCGGAGCCGCCCACGCCCGCACCAAGTGCCCGTTCAGGAAGGCCGAGTGCCACAACTGCGGCCGGCGCGGGCACATCGCCAAGGTCTGCAGGAAACGGCGCGAGACCAGGAGGAGTTCGCCAGACCGCTCAGCGAGGCAGAACCGCACCACGAGGCCCAAGGACGAGAACCGCACCACGAGGCCCAAGGACGGCACCCGGACCACGTGGAAGCAGGACGGCGTAGGGCGCATCTCCGACGACAGCGAGGACGACGCCCCGGTGTTCAGCGTGTCCGCGGGACACCCCCGATACTTCGTTGAGGTAGTAATTCAAGGGGCCCCTGTTAGGATGGAGGTGGACTCGGGTTCTTCTTACTCTATCATCTCCCAGGGAGAGTTCCTGAAAATCGCCCCCCACGTGCGGCCCAAACTCAAAGCGTTGAGGTCCACGCTGAAGGACGTGCAAGGGAACCGCATTCCAGTGTTGGGGGTTGGGAAGTTCCAGGTCCAATTTAAAAAGCACGCCGCAACGCTCCCCCTAGTCGTCCTCAAGGGAGGTAGTTGCAGCCTCCTCGGGACTCAATGGTTCCAGCCCCTGGGTTTATTCATTGGGGGGGGGGGTGCACACCGTCGGAGTACACGCCGCCGGGACTGATCCAATACAGGGCGTGTGTGACGCGCACCCCGAGGTTTTCAAAAAGGGGCTGGGGAAATTCAAGGGCCCCCCAGTGACTTTCGACCTGGACCCGGAAGTACGACCAATCAGGCTAAAGCCGCGCAGAGTGCCTTTCGCACTAAAGGACAAAATAGAGGCGGAACTGGACAAATTGGTGGGTCAGGGGATTCTTGTGCCTGTCGATTCTGCGGAGTGGGAAACTCCAATTGTAACAGCACTAAAGGCCAACGGGGAGGTCCGCATATGCGCTGATTACAAGTGCACCATCAATAAGGCGATTCGCCCTAATGCGTATCCGGTGCCGGTAGTCAGCCACATGCTGGCCAGGTTACACGGGGGGAGGTGTTTCGCTAAGCTTGACCTAGCGCAAGCATACCAGCAGCTCCCGGTGACGCCGGCCTCAGCCGCGGCACAGACCATAGTCACCCACAAAGGGGCGTTCCAGGTGACGCGCCTTCAGTTCGGCATGGATTCGGCGCCCGGAATCTTCCAGTCACTCGTGGAACGCCTCCTAAAGGGATTAGAGGGGGTGTTACCCTACTTTGATGACGTATTGATAACGGGGGGGAGCCGGGCTGAATTGGCGAAAAGGTTGGGAAAGGTCCTGACAATATTCCAAAAGGCGGGGTTGAGGCTGCGGAAAGACAAATGCGTCTTCTTCGCGACCGAGGTTGAGTTCCTAGGGTTCTGGGTGACTCCTGAGGGAATAAGGCCGTCCCAATCCAAGGTGGCTGCCATCAAAAAGGCCCCTCGCCCCACCTCCAAGCCCGAGCTGCAGTCGTTCCTTGGACTGCTGAACTTCTACCACTCCTTCCTTCCTCGGAAGGCGGCCGTGGCGGAACCGCTACACAAGTTGTTAAAGAAGGACGAGGCGTGGAAGTGGGGCGACGACCATGAGAGGGCATTTAACGACCTGAAACGACTCCTGGCATCCGATGCCATCCTGACCCACTTCAATCCCAAACGCCCGGTGGTCCTGATATGCGATGCATCCCCAGTGGGGGTGGGGGCGGTGTTATGCCACATGCTAGAAAACGGGAGAGAGGCCCCGATAGCGTTCTACTCCAGGTCCCTGTCCCAAGCGGAGAGAAATTACGCCCAGACAGACAGGGAAGCGCTAGCGATAATTGCGGGGACCAAGAAATTTCATGATTTTGTGTATGGCCGCCCCTTCACCATAGTGACCGACCATAAGCCCTTGCTAGGCATTTTCACCGCAGATAAGCCCACGCCACAAATTCTGTCCCCGAGAATGCTCAGGTGGGCCATCTTTCTCAACGCGTATCAGCACGCGTTGGTGTACCGGCCAGGGAAGGAGATCAGCCACGCGGACGCCCTGTCGAGGTCCCCCCTTCCCCAGAATTGCAGCCACGTGAGCGAGGAAGAGAGGGACCACCAGGTCTTGATGATAGAGGTCCTAGACTCGCCCCCGGTAGTACCGGCCGACATCGCCAAAGCGACCGGCAAGGACAAAATGTTAGCAACAGTTAGCTCCTGGGTGCAGAAAGGGTGGCCCGTGTCATCCCCAGCAGCGGAATTCGACACATTTTTCAAGAAAAGAGTAGAGTTGTCCCTAGAGAGGGGTTGTCTTTTGTGGGGACAGCGGGTAGTGATCCCCACGTCCCTCCGGCTGAGGGTGCTTAAACTGCTGCACGTCAGCCACCCGGGGATCGTCCGCTCCAAAGCACTAGCCCGCAGTTACTTTTGGTGGCCCCAGCTGGACGCCGATATCGAGCACATGGTCGGCTCTTGCGAAGCTTGCCAAAGCTCAAGGCCAGAAGAGTCTCGCTTGCCACATAGGGAATGGGACGCAGCAAGGGGGCCCTGGTCCCGGGTGCACGTAGATTTTGCTGGCCCGTTCAGGGGAGCGCTTTTCCTCCTTGTAGTGGATGCGTACTCCAAGTGGTTGGAGGTCATCCCAGTCTCGAGCACCTCCTCGGCCACAACAATTAAGCAATTACGGAGGGTCTTTTCCACGTTCGGTTTACCCGACACCCTCGTTAGCGATAACGCTAGTTGCTTCACGTCCACCGAGTTCAGGGCATTCATGGATCTCAACGCCATTCGGCACGTCACCTCCGCCCCGTTCCACCCGGCCACCAACGGCCAAGTAGAGCGCCTCGTGCGCACCACAAAGGACGCGCTGCGGCGCATGGGTCCCGGAGATCTCGACCTACAAGTGTGCCAATTCCTGCTAGGGTACAGGGTCACCCCATTGGCGTCAGGGTACTCCCCCGCGGAGCTGTTAATGCGCAGGAAGCTGGCCACCGTAATCACCAGGCTAGACCCCACAAGGGTGGAAGACAAAGGGCGGAACGTAGGAATGGAACCCACAAAGAGTTTTAGCGTAGGCTCCCCCGTGCATTGCAGAAACTACGCCAGTGCAGGGCCAGCCTGGGTGCCAGACGTTGTAATAGAACAAACCGGCCCTGTGTCGTACCGCGTGGAAACCAACACAGGCCTCCTGTGGAGGCGGCACGCGGATCAGCTCAGGCGCAGGGTTCCCGAAGAGCCGGACGATAACGGAAGTAACCACGATTCAGCGTTAGGGTACTCCCCCACCCGTTTAGCCCAAGGGGGAGGAAAAGGGGGCCATGGGTCCCCACCAAGGGGGGAGGAAAGGGAATCTGTCCTCTTAGATATTCTGCGGGAGTTTTCGGCGGAAGGGAAGAGCCCCGATCTCATACATATCTCGAGGAAGTTTCCCTCAAATACAGATCCCCCAAGAGACTTAGACTTTGATTTGCAGTACCAGGGGGAGTTAGAGGAGTGGTCCCCCACCCGTCCTAGCGAAAAGAGGGGTTTCAGTTCAGCCCCTGGTACTTCCAGCCCCACTAGCCCCTGTGAGTTAGAGTGTAACATAGCGCTAGCTCCCCGGAGACCGACACCCCCAAGACAGGAGGCGACGGCGATTCCGTCCACCACAGTCTCAAAGTCCCCCGAACGGACAGCAGAAGGTAGCAGAACCACAAGGGCATCCTCATCGGTCCCGAGGTTCACAATGGGAGGGTCCCCGGGGTCCGCAGGCAACAGGCAGGGGTTCACCTCCCAGCTGTTCATTCCATTCCCGTCCCCCAGCGCAAAGCGGGCACAGACACCCCACAGAGCCATTAACGAATCCCCACTTTCCATTGCAGGACAAGCCCCCACGGAACCAGGGATCACAGGCTCCCCTGCACTAGGTCAGGCGCCAGCACGCCCCAAGCGCGCATGCGGCAAGCCACATTGGTTGCGGGACTTCGTCCCATCCTAGGGGGGAGGGGTGTTATGTATGCATGTCAATGTTACTGTAAAGACAAGAATGTATCCACTCCAATTACAATGTATCTCAGCTGCAAAGGAACGCGAGCAAGCAACCCATAGAGGGCAGCTGCGAGCGTTCAGTCTCACATGGTTCACATTGCTCAATCACGGACAGCCGCAGGAAATGTCCCCGCATTAAGCAGGAAGAGAAAACAACTGCAAGAGTGAGGCGTGCCTGGGCGAGGCCACGCCGGGAGCAGCCAATGAGCTACCATGCTGCAAGATTCAAATGTATAGCCCTACCGTATATAATGAGATGTACCACCACCATTACCTCATGTTCCTCCGGATCATCATGCAATAAACCTGTGTTAAGCCAACCCTTCAGCTGTTTCGTTGTCTTTGGTCCCATACACTAAAGGTCCCCACGTAGCATAACCACTACAGTGCACATATGCATGTGCTTATTTACATACTATTGTTGGACAGTGCCTTCTTCTTGGATACTAGCCATGATTAGGGCGGTATATAAATGAAGTTGCTATTGCTACTGCTATGATTAGCAACACTGATCCTCTCTGCCATGCGTATGCTATTTAATGAGATATTTGAGGGGTAAATCTCCCCCCCCAAAAAAAAAAAGAAGCAGAAAACTTGGGGAGGCTGGGTACTCAGAATCTGTTCACCATGTTTAACGACAGCCATGCTCTCCCTTCCTGTCCCTTTTTGTCTTATATTTGCCATGTATAAGAGGGCTAAATTAGGGTGTATGGACAGGGTTTGCTCCTAGTGGCCAGTGGCCCTGCCTCGACTTTCCCATGAGCGTTGGGCCCCTTTATTTCCCAGCTTCTACTTGAATTCATCACAACAGGTGGAAGCTTCATTCAGATGTCTTTAGTTTAAACAAAATCAAAGAAAATAGAGGCTTGACATAAGAACATAAGAAGAGCCTTGCTGGAACAGGCCACAGCCCATCCAGTCCAGCATTCTGTCCCACACAGTGGCTCACCATTTCCTTCAGGGTATTCCCAAGGAGATGCCTTCACCTGCTTAGGATTCCCTGGAAATGGCATTGAGAAATATCCTGCCTATCTCTCCAACCCGGAGGTTGTCCTTAAGTATCCATAATTATAGCCATTGATACCCTTGTCCTCTATGAACTTGTCTAATCCTTTCTTAAAGCTGTCAAGACTGACAGTTGTCACCACTTCTTCTGGCAGGGAGTTCCATAGACCAGTAATCATCTGGGTGAAAAAGTACTTTCTCTTTTTTGTTTGAGAACTAGTACCCAAAAGTTTCATGGAGTGTCCCCTAGTTCTAGTGTTATGCGATAGGGAAAACAGTTTTTCCTTATGTACTTTGTCCACACCGTGCATGATTTTATAAACTTCAATCAGGTCACCTCTTAGACGCCATCGTTCAAGAGTGAAAAGGCCCAACCGTTGCAGCTTCAGATGGTAAGGAAGGTGTTCCAGTCCCCTAATCATTTTGGTTGCCCTCCTCTGCACTTTTTCCAACTCCATAATATCCTTCTGGAGGTATGGCGACTAGAACTGTACACAGTATTCCAGATGGGGCCTCACCAAAGATTTGTAAAGAGGCAAAATGACACTTGCTGACTTATTTTCTATACCCTTCCTAATGATCCCTAGCATTGAGTTTGCTTTTTTCACTGCTGAGGCACACTGGGTTGACACCTTCATTGAGCTGTCCACCAGGACACCAAAGTCCCTTTCCTGGTTTGTCGCAGAGAGTTCAGAACCCATCAGTTTATAAAAGTAATTGGGGTTTTTTGCCCCAACATGCATCATTCTGCACTTACTAATGTTGAAGCTCATTTGCCACTGCTTTGCCCACTCCCCCAGTGTCAAGAGATCCCTCTGGAGCTCCTCACAATCTCTCACAGTTTTCACTACCCTGTATAATTTAGTGTCGTCAGCAAATTTGGCTACCTTGCTTTTTACTCCTACCTCTAGACCATTTATGAAGAGGTTGAAAAGCAGGGGTCCCAGTACTGAACCTTGGGGGACCCCACTCTTTACTTCCCTCCACTTGGAGAAGTGTCCATTTAGTGCTACCCTCTGTTTCCTGTCCCTTAGCCAGTGGCTGATCCAGGACAAGACCTGTCCCTTTATTCCATGACAGGCAAGTTTATTCAAGAGCCTTTGGTGTGGGACCTTGTCAAAAGCCTTCTGAAAGTCCAGATAAACAATGTCAACTGGATCCCCCTTATCCACATGCTTGTTGACACTCTCAAAAAATTCCAACAGATTAGTGAGGCATGATTTGCCCTTACAAAAGCCATGTTGGCTTTCCTTTAGCAGCGCCTTCTCTTCTATGTGCCTATGTGACATAAACATGGAGGCCCTGATACCTGGAATTCTGGGGGTGCCCCTTTGCAGGAGCACCCCATACTTGAAATACCTGAAATCCAAAGTTTGTAGCACAGTGTGCAATTTCCTGGAACCACATGTTAGTCAATTACCTTAAAAGAAAACATTTTGGTATCATTTAATTTATTTTAGTTCAAAACCCTCTGGCCAAGATGGAATCAGACCAATAAAACAAAGAACTGTGGGGGGAAATTAATACTTTTATTGTATATGGCCCAAGGAATTCTATGCAATGAAAACTCTGCACAGGACTGCCCCAAAGAGTGGGGGTCAGTTCTGAACCATTCAAGTCCAGGTATATTTATACACAAGCATATGAGGAGTACAAAAGGGGTAAGCTGGAGTTTGTCACGTGGTAGGGAGAAGCAAGAAGTTACACCAAGCACTTATCACCAACAACAAAAGGTTACAAAACATTTCAATATTTGAACAATTACACACACAGGTAAGCATCATCCATATAATGTATGCACTCAATTACATAATCCATATAATGTATGCAAATCCATATAATGTATGCACTTATGAGGTCAAGTGTCCATGAAAGTTAACAAGATGACAAGTCCATGTTGACTTTCAAGAGGCCCCCCAAGGTGTGGGGCCTCTTGCAAATATCCTGTGAAAGGTGAGTTTTCCTGCTAGCCATGCCATATGGGCATGGCGAGATATGTGATCCTACTGATAAGAGCCAAAAGCCATTGTCTGTGAAAAAGGAACAATTGTCGTTCATCCAGAATTCATTTCTGGGACGATTGGATTATCTCAGAGTCTTTGATTAGTCCGTGGTTATCTTGATTTGGCCAGACGGCCCACAACATTCCTGACAAGTTTGTCAGACTGTCGCTATTCTCTAGCCAAGAGCATAATCCGAGTCCCACAGACATGCTAGCTCATTTCCTGAATTTAAAACATAATCTGGAAACGTTAAAATTTCATATCACCATTATGCACCCAACATCAGCACAGCCAACCAAATAAAAGAAACCCAGACTTTCTACATGGTTTCTGTAAGAAGTTATGAATTTCTGAACATTATGCTTTCCGCTTTCATTGTTAGACATAACAGGCATATTTGACCATAATTGGTTAACGGAAATCTTCCTCCCACGTGTTATATCGAGTCTGTTTGAAGTTGCAAGCAGTTACCCTTCTGCTTACATTCGGTCGCCACTGGGAGAACTCTAATGCCGAGGATTTTTTATTCTTACCCGCCTGAGTTACAGAAGGGTGGATAGCCATGTATTCCTTTGGGGATTGGACCTCTGTTAGCAGAGAAGGGGGATTCTGATGTCCTTCATGCCTCTGTGTTTCCTGGGCTTATAGGGCAGGTTTGATGATACGTATATGTTTATCCACATGTGTGAATGTGTACTGCTTGTGCACTTTAAGTGAGGAGGCAGGGAAGCCAATGGTTGGAGCGGGAAATCTTTATTATTAACAGATTTAAAAATGGAATTTCGTATCTTCATCTGTCAGTCCCAAGAGTGAAGTCAACGGTTCTAAGCCTCATTCCCATCTTCACATTTAAATGGCACAGCGGGGTTAATATTGCTATGTTTTTAAAAAATATTTTTTATTAAGAAATCAGACAAAACAAAACTTCGCCCACAGTCATTATAAACATAATAAATATACAACTAAATAATTTTTTATAAAATATCCAAAAGATAAAATTAACAATTGAAACATACAAAACACAAAAATAACTAATAAAAGTGCTAATAATAACTAAATCCCTTTTCCACTATAAAGTATGGTAGTAACAGATAACACCCGTGTACTGTTTAGAGATGTCAGCGGGGACCACGAAATCAGATATCTATATTGCTATGTTTTAAAGGGTTTTTTAAAAAATGTTTTATATTGGTTTTAACTTGTGTACACCGCCCAGTGTCTACTGGATAGGGCGGTATATAAATCTATTAAATTAAATTAAATTCTTTTTTTTTACATGCCTGTATGAGCTGTTCTCCTTATGCTTCCTTAATAGCAATTTTATTGTTTTGTTGAGCATTTGGAAAGATGGAGTGGATGGCAAATTATGAAACTTAGCATAGATAATAATAGTATAATTGAAAGTAATCAGAACATGTAGTTAATGCTACTTATCTCTCTTGCAGATTCATCTGGAAAATTAATTACCTCTGAAAAAAGTAAGTACTTTGCTATAAATGCAATTTACCATAATCTTGAAGATTGGGCAGGAAAAGCTTTTTGTCCTAGTCTGGCATCCTTTGTTAGGTAAATCAAAGGAGATATGCTGCCATGGAAATTAGTTGTTCTTAATGCATGATCATATTTGAGTATGTTTTGATTTCATTTCCTTCTTTTCCTAGCTATATACTGTATATTGTTAACCATTGTCTGTGTGAAGATAAGATGACAGTTTGAGGTAAACTGCAAACAGTTGCAAGAGAAATGAACTTTGTGCTTGCTACATAATTCCATGCTAAACAGTCAATTCTGAATTATAGTAGACTTTCCTAGAGTTTACTCAGTATAAAGTACAGTAGAACCCCGCATAACAAAAAAACTCTGTTCTGCGAGTTGCTTCGCTAAGCGTTTTTTCCCCGTTATGCAAAGCGAAAAAATGTTTGTTATCCCGGGTTCCGATAGACTGGGTATACCCTGGTTACCGGGAGGAGATGGGTGGGGTGGGGAGGTGGGTGGGGCTAGCTGGTTTTACTGCCGGTACACATAAACTGGTGTGAACTAGCTGGTACCCACCACTGGGTGTATTAGATATGCAAAGGAAGCTGGTGTTTACATCTCAATGATAATTCCAATGACACTTCTACTTTCAATATGTTTTTACAATTCTACCTTCTTTGCAACTTGAGGAAGCACAGCTTTTAGATATGAGATCAGCATCTTGTCTGCTGAGGCCCTTAGCTTTTCCATGCTCTGAGTGCACTAGAACTCTAGGAATACACTAGGCACAGTAGAACCCCACAAAACGCTATGCGTTTTTTTCCGTTATGTGGATCAAATGAGCGATACCCCTCATAATGAAAAGAAAATGTTTGTTATACAGGGTTTTCATTAACCGGGGTATACCCTGCTTAACAAAAACCCAGTGTAACGAAATTGTTTTCGGTTATGCAGGGTATCGTGATTGCTGCACAAACACTTCATTGTATGAAATTTTCGTTACATGAAGTATTTGTTGTTATGCGTGGTTCCACTGAATTATAAATGCTGAAATCATGAAACCATAGATTTCATAGCATCACTAATAGTTGGCTAATATAAGTTGGCATTTCAGTCTGTTAAGCTTCAGTTGTTTGGGCATATCCACACCCAATTTGAATAAATCTAATATCTTCTCTCTTATCTTCTGTACCTCTATTGACAGTCATATACAGGTAGATTCTGGAGGGCTGCTTATATGCAAGACTGATGGACCTTATAAGCTGGTTGGTGTTTACAGCTGGAGTAGTGATATCTGTGATTTGGAGTTGCCAACATTTCTGCTTACTAGAGTTGGATTTCAATAGTCACAAAGGGAAAATTGTGAAGGCAAATGCATTTATTTAAAATGCCAGGATGATTCTGATGTATTTTATGATTTTCAAACGCTCTATAGTCTGTCTTGTCAAACATTTCTGAAAGTGGACTGGAGAGTTGATTTACTGCTGTGTAAAAAATTAAAATAAAGTATTACATATTGGAATGCTCAAGCAGGGGAAAAACCTATTTTGTAATCAAATATCTGCTTCTTTTTGTTACTAGGGCCAGTTCATGCATCAAGTTGTAGAGGTGACTTTGACCCAAAGTTCAGGGTAGGAGTACCTCTCCCACTCTAATCCTGAATCACCTTTATTGGTTAACAAGTATTGGTAAGCCAATACAGTGAACCCTCAATTAACGACACATTCGAATAGCATCATTTCTGCTTAATGACGCATTGTCACTTGCCACGTGACTATCTACACAATGACGAAAAACCGCCATTGTGCGGATTAATGACTTTTTTAATGTCGTTGTGCGGATAATGACAGCTTTTTGCCACTAGATGGCACAGCTGCCATTGAAAACTGCACAACGACATTTCCCCTATAGCGACGCTACTTGGGGAACCAAGTAGAATCGTTATTCGAGGGTCTACTGTACTGTATAATATTGCTGTTTGATTTACTGTACTCTGGTTTGTTTCTGATTTTTGTATTTTTAGAACAGACTTAGATAATTAGATTGCAGGGAAAATTAGATGGAAGTCAATTCTTATTATTATTGTACTGCTGGATGAAAGAAACACAATTGGTGAAACCCTGTCAATTCAGGTATATTACTTACAATATCAGCACCTTCTTCAGTACTGTTATAATGTTAGAACTGCAGAGCTGGAAGAAAGCCTAATAATAATCAAGTCCAGCTCCTATCAAGAATGCACACTGGGAAATTGAATTCCCAACAGCCAGATAGCTAAACCACTGAGCTATCTAGCAGTTCATATCTTCTGCTGTGATTTGTTTTGTACTAACAAATTAAATATATCATTAATGCTGATGTGCTCTATTTTTGTCTTTAGTGTATTCAGTGCAGGATTTTAAAGAAACCATACATTTGATAGCACACTCAAAGGTAGATGGAATAGCACACTCCTCTTGTCTATAGAATATTAGCTAATTACCCGGCCTTGCTCTGGTTTTTTTAAATGTAGGCCAGCATTATGGAGTGTGTGTGGGTCACTCCTGCCTCCCTTCTTCCATCTCTCTCTTCCCTCACCCATCCCGCTTCTCTGTCGAAAGTCACTTACCGCCCTTATCCTTCCACTACGTGTGTCCGTCCCTACCTGGGACTCTGACATCCCTTTCTCCGTCTCTCTCTTCCCTCATCTGTTCCACTTCTCCGTTGACTGTCACTTACTGCTCTTATCCTTCCCATACATGTGTCTGGCCACTTGTGTCTGAACCCTGCCAGTAGGGGTATCCCCTTTACCTCCCTACCTGGGACTGTGACATTAGCCAGCTCAATTACATCACGATGATGTCACAATTGGGTGACCTACCTGGGGCTATGACATTAGCATCACTGTGACATCACTGGGAAACACACACACCCTCCTGTCGGGTATGCCCCACTTTGCAGATCAATTTTGGGGCATACACCCCCATGGGACTTGTGACCCCCGCAGTGCTGATCTCGCAAACCCAAAGTATGTGTGTGCCAAATTTCAGCGTGATCGGTGCAGGGGTATGGATTTCTATAGAGCACATACAAACTCACACCTCAGTTTTATAGATATAGATTCGCTGAAGAATGATGAATAGAAGTGTGCACGGGAAAATTTTCAGGTTTTATTCATTTTGGATTCTTTCAGAGTGCACCCTGTTTATTTTTCTGCCTTTTGGGTTCCGCTCCTTTTCTTAAATGTGAAAGGTGTGTGTTCTTTCATATTCTTTGGTTTCATTGTTTCCCATTCATGCTGTTTAGCATCCAAGCACAGGCAAATTAAGTAATGGAGAATCAACCCAAAAGCCCCAAAGAATTCTTAAAAACCAGTTTAAAAAAATTAAGGGCAAGGTAGGCAATTCACAGTCAATTAGACAAATAACAGGGGTACACAAAAATTGTGGTATTTTTGAACCACAATTGGGCATACCCTGGTAACGGCAACCTTGTGTTGCAGGCTAATCTTTTTCACACTAGGTCATCAGGCAAGAGGAACTGCAGAATGAATTCATCCAAAAGGTGCCTTCATTTTGGCAGTTTCATATCTGGCCTAGACATGGAGGAAGAAGCCAAATAACACAGTTTAAAAACATCAATCTAATACCAAGCCTCCCTTCCCAAACACACAAAGGAGAAAAAAACACCACAAAATAAAAATCACACATACACTTCCCCTTCCTCAAAAAGCATGGAAGCAAATAAAGGTAGAAATGCAAATAATTTTAATTTAATAGTCATACTTATATGCCGCCCACTCAGGTAAAACCTGACTCAGGGCAGCATTACAACAATTTTAAAAACATAAAAACACTTAAAATCCCAATTATCCCAACCATCCAATTATCTCAATTCTCCCAACCACCAAAAAAGAGAAGAGAGAGTTCTTAGTTATTATCAAGTTATAAGCCAGCAGGTGGGGACCGTATTCCCATTAGGGCCCCACACCTGCCCTGCCACCCAGGTCTTCAGTCCTTTCCTGAAGGGCAGCAATTCAGTTTGAAGTCTCAAATCTATTGGCAGGAGGTTCCAGAAGGCTGGTGCGGACACGAAAAAGGCCCTCCTTCGGGTGCTAGATAGATGTGCTCCTCTAGTTGATGGCACAACTAGAGAGCCCCTCTGGTCCACTCTGGTTGGATGGGCAGACACTCTTGGGACGATGCGGTCTCTAAGGTATCCTGGTCCAAAGATAGAAATGCCCGGAACTAGTCCTCAGGCAGCCTGTGTGCCTCAGCCATGTGACTCTCTCTCCATTCCCCACCCCATACCTCTGTTCTCTGGCTGAAGCATGCCTCAAGGAAAGCAAGCCTCCTTTGGGCCAGGTTCCTCCATAGCTGATCTGAGCAATCATTTGCTCCTTAACACTTTGTCTAAGCCTCAGAGTCAAGGTCTTGATTTAAGTACCTTGGTGCGCCCACTGAACCCAATGCCTCAGAATTAGCTTTCAAAAAATTATTTTATCAAAAGAAAAAGGAGGCAATAAAGGGGGAAAGCTGGGTACAAAATACACTGACATCCATAGACACTGGGACGAGGAATGGAAATAAAAAATGCCATTCAAACCAAATTAAGTATAAAGTTCACCAAATTTGCAAACAAAAGTAGGAAAAAGATGAAACTTCCAAGTAAAAAATGCCATTCAAACCAAATTAGAGTATAAAGTTCACCAAATTTGCAAACAAAAGGAGGAAAAAGATGAAACTTCCAAGCCTCTATGGCTGAATGCCGGCTAATGTGCCAGGCCAGAGTTTCCTAACCTTGGTGCCCCAGGTGTTCTTGGACTTCAATTACCAGAAACCCAAGTCAGCACACCTGTTGATCACAGTGTCTGGGAATTGAAGTCCAAGAACATCTGGGGGGAGGGGGTTCATCACTATATAACCTAACCTACCCTAAGATCTGTGGGTGCTGACCTTGTGTAGAGCCCCTCAGCGGGAAGACCACTTGGCCAGACATGATCAGCAAAATCTAACCACCATGCCTTGTCCAGACACCCACTCTTATACCCATTCTCCCCTCACTTGATTTTACTCAGCCAATTGGCTGGGACAGAAAATTCTTCCTAGACACAGCTAGCTTCTTATCTCCAGCCAAGGCACAGCTTTTCAATCATCATCTGATGCCTTACTGTCTCCAGATTTTGGCCTTGAGGCAGGAAGACATAAGAGGAAGCAGGCAATATCATAACTCTGCAACTGGCACCTAACACCACCAGGGCCAGGCCAGTTGTTTTTCTCTTTTGCTCCTTCCCAGAAAGATGTTAACTCTTATGGGGCCAGATTCTTCACAGGGGCTCTTCCAAAAAATCCAGGGGGAAACAATGCCAAAAGGATCTACAGACATAAACAGAGAACACAATCAAGATGGGAGGCACCATGGAATTCACCAACACAGAGGTCCCACTTCTAAGTAAGGACCAAAGCAAAGAACATTCTTCACTGGGTTTCAGCCAATTCAAATCCTTCTACAACTCAAAATTCCCTCTCCGTCACTCCAGGACAGGGATTCTCTACTTGCGACGCATGGGATGGATGTGGCCCACAGTACCATTTCATGTGGCCCTCCACCGCCTCCACCACACCAGGAAGTGCCATATGATGGAGAATATGGCTGTCTGAGGGAGCGTGACCTGGCCCCTGGCTTTAAAATGTTGAGAAATCCTGCTCCAAGACATTCTGCTTAGTTGTTGAAAGCAGCCCTCGCTGCATTATTTGATTAAGCCTTTCCCAGGCAATTTGAAAGAGAAGAGATGAAAGAATGGGCAAATGAAAGAAGGAAACATGAAAGACCCTGAAGCTTTTGTCATCCTTTCTTTTGTTAAAACATTTGGATTTCAGAAGCTCTCTTTTAGAAATTAATGAGAGAATCCAACAACATATTTTCCCAATATGTGTGAACCTGGATGAGCTTAGTGGTCAACAGAAAAAACAGTACCATAGTTAGGGGACAGCAGGACTGTAGCCAGGATTCTAGATGGGGGTGGGGGGTGTTTGAATATTTTTTCAGGAGGGGCAACAATGTCACACACACACATATATATACAGTGGTGGGCTCATTTTTTTTTACTACCACACTGTGGCCGTGGCCTACTCTGTGGGCATGGGCATGTGACTGGGTGGGCAATCTAGTCATGCCTGCCCAATGATGGGATTCAAATTCTTTTACTACCTACTCTGTGGGAGTGGTATGGTGGGCCTGGCCAGGGGAAAGCCCTGCATTGCACCCAAATTAGGACTACTTTATTTCAAAACTTTATTTCAAAGCCCTGGGGGTCAGTGAGGTTGAATAGTTTTGGAAGCCTCTAGGGCACCAGTGGTGGCCAACCTTGGCACTCCAGGTATTCTTGAACTTTAATTCCCAAAAGCCCTGATCAGCTGGTGTGCTGACTTGGGCTTCTGGGAATTGAAGGCTGGCCACTGCTGCGTGGGCTGTATATGATTTTCAGTTACAGAGGCAATGATAACTCTGATAATCTGATGCTGGGGGAAAGTCAAGTAGGAATGCAATATTGTTCTTACTATCTGATTCCCCATTGGAGCATCTAGTTGGCTGTTCAGCAATAGTGGAGAACATGTGGCCTTCTGCATGTTGTTGGTCTGCAACTTACATCACTTCTATCAAACAGGGTTCTTTACACCTAGAAAACCCTGAGAAGGGTTGACATGATGACTTGATGGCATACAATTATTCTGATTAATTCATTGAGATTATATATTGGAAGGGAACTCAAATGCCCTACATGCCTTTGCAAGAAATGTGGGAGATAGTTTATGATATGGCCACAGTCCATATACAGTATAGTGTTCTAGGCCCCATCCATGTATGAAGCACATGTACCAATAAATGTACAACATGGTGATCCTTTAAATCCATGAGTTTTTAATTGGGCTAAGATTTCATCTTGCCTGGAAGATATACATTAGCAGCCATGATCCTGCAGGTGTTGAAATGCTATACCTCTCATCATTCCATGTTTTGGGCTCTATGGCATTATGGCTCGTAGAAGTTGCAGTCCATAGTAAGCATAAGAATGTACTCCTACTACTACTACATGCATGTAGAATCCTTTCACATGATGTCCAAATATTCAAATAGTAGAATGAGCCCTCGATTCTTTTCCAGCTCCAGTCAAAGTCTGATCTGGAGAGAAATCGTTCACTATTGAGGCTTCTCTTTTGCTACTCTACTGCAAAAGGTATCTAGTTCAAACCATTATTCATCAGCTGTTGTGTGAGATGGACAGTACAGGTGAACAAAGGAATGTTCTCCCCCCCCCCCCCCCTTCTTTCTGTTTCCTTGCAAGGATCAAACTAGACAATGCACTTACTAGACAATGCACTTAATACCTGTGTTAAAGAGCTATGCTCTCTGATGGAAAATGTCACAGCAAGAAATTGTTTGCAACTCTATATCTTACATTAGGTGTTATTTGATTCTTAGCTGGTAACTAGAAGATAAACGTGTGTTTAATTTGCAAGTCTGATTGTGGAAGATTTCACCTCCTCCCTTTCAGTTGCTGCAAGTGAGGGGAAATATCTTAATTGCTTGAAAAACCAATTCACCTTTGCATTTAGGTTGATTCTGCCAGCTACCAGAATGCTTAGGTGTCAAGAATTAAATGAAATACTGCCCCACCCCTCATTTTCTGCAGGAGAGAAGAATCATATGACAAGCAGAATGCCAGCTTAGCTTCCTTGCATCTTTATTTACGTGAGCTCCAAATGTTTCTGCAAAACAGCTTATTGATTTACTGTCCTTTCTGGAAATCCAAATTAAGAGAAAGAATAATTGTTTGTCTTTTCCTCCATTTAGCCTTTCTAATTACATCTTTCTAATTACATCTTCATTTCATTCAGAGTTCTACTAGTACCGAGAACACCTTTCGATGGGCCAAGTAAAACAATCCAAGTCCATCCCAACCTTTCAAGCCTTGAAAATCTTTTCTTAGTATGGTTCCCCTGACACTAAGATGTGGGTGGGAATAAGTCAGAAAGACACCTGAGCTTTGGCAGTTAAATTGAAACAACCTGTTACTCTGATAGCTCTCAAGTTGTTCTGCCTGCAGAAGGCCAGACCAGAATCTGCTCCTTAGATTTTTTCTCTTACATCCAAAAGACATCACATGCCTTTGTAGCTGTGTCATCTCTTGAACCTCAATGAGCGCTTAACCTTCTTCTGTCGATTAGCAAGGTTTAAAGCCTTCAGCAGTCGTAGAGATGTGGCCTGAAGCCTTCGATTCGGTATTCTTTCCCCTTTGCTCATCAGGTCCCGTATTTCACGCATTAAGTGTTGCACTCTATTGTTCTGCATTCGGAGGAAGAGCTTCTTCAAGTCTTGAGCAGGGAGCTGTTGGGGTCTTGGAATATCTTTCTCTTGTTGAGTCATGAGAGGTCTTGTTCCAACTCGAAGCAGAGGAATAAGTCCTAAGGGACCTTTAGGCTTATGATGGAGGAAAGAGGACATGACAACAATGCCTGTGCTAGAGCTGGCTTTGGGAACATGTTTCGCAGAATCAATGAAGATCATGGATGAAGGAGAAGCGGCAGTAAGACAAATAACGTGATGGGTAGGAAGCTCAGAAGAGGAACTAGTGGTTGTGGCAGAACTAGTGGTAGGAAAAAGCTCTTCGAAGTTTTTTTTTTTACCAGCTGTGATAGTGGGGGCGTTGGTAATGGAACTAGTGGCTGTGGTTTCTTCTCTGATAATGATGGGGGTGCTGCCCTCTGAAGAGGCTTCAGTGGTGGATGGGGCTTCAGTGCTCAATTGATATATAGATTCAGCACTGGAGATGGAAGTGGAAAACTCAGCCATTGACTTTGGAAGTGTTGTAGTATCTAGATCTGTGAGGAATTGAAGAAAGGAACCAGTGGCTGTCTCAGTGCTAGTGGGAGAGTGAGAAGAAGCAATATTTTCCTCCTGAGAGTCAGTGATATTTTTCAGCAAAATTTCAAATTCAGTTTGGGCAGTGGGAGAGAGAAGCTCAAGAGAAGATTCTAAGAGAAGATCAAGCACTGGCTCTTCCGTGGTTGTGATGGGAGAAGTAGCGAGAAGCAGCTCAGGAACATCCACAGTGCGGATGATCACAGAATCAGGGGTGGTGTGAAGATGAGGATGGACCTCCAAGACAGCTACTGGAGTTGTGGGAGTATCAGGATGAAGTTCAGGAAGCTCAGAGATGGTGGTGGTCTCATCAGTAGGGTCAGAAGATTGAAGAGAAGGGTGCGTGTGAAGCACAAGGTGGGGTTCTTTTTCAGTGGTTTTTTCAAAAAGAAGGTCCAGAACTGACTCTGCAGGGGTGGTCAGAGTAGTAGTGGTGGACTTATGGGCAGAGGAAGCAACCTTGTGCGTCATCTCCATGACAACTATGTCAGAGTGAGATATGTCATTGACCAGCTCAGTAGATAGAGTACTTTCGGTAGCAACCTTATGAGTCATCTCCATGACAACTATGTCAGGGTGAGATATGTCACTGACCAGCTTAGTAGATGGAGTACTTTTGGTAGCAACCTTATGAGTCATCTCCATGATAACTATTTCAGGGTGAGATATGTCACTGACCAGCTCAGTAGATGTCGCACTTTCGGTAGCAACCTTATGAGTCATCTCCATGACAACTATTTCAGGGTTAGGTATGTCACTGACCAGCTCAATAGATGGCACACTTTCGATAGGAGTGGGGGTGATTGTGGTGGCTGATGTGCTGTGAAGTAGCTTTGGCAAAGACTGTAGTACAGAAGATAAATTATTAAAAGTTTCCACTTCTTCGTTGATGCTTTGTGTATCAAGAGGTAATTCTCTGGCCTCACCTGGGCACAAAACTCTCTAAACCAGAAATGGGGGAGGGAGAGAGAGAAGAAGAAGAAGGCAAAATTGAAATATAGAATTTTCACTAGGTTATACCTAGGTTATAAAAACTTGTCAAAGCTCTGGTTTGTTGATGAATGAACTAATGAATCACTCCTTATTTCTCTAAATTGTGTTCAGATAGAGCTGACCAGTAAAAAGCAACATAATACTGTACTTTCTTCTATTTGTCTGTGTTCAGTCATATATTTCCACCCATACATGATTTAAGATGAAATGGTTCCAGATCACTACCAACATTTTCTGAGGGTGTAGAACAGGGGTTTCCAACTTACAGCCCACAGGCCAGTCCTAGCCCATGGCATCATTTCATGTGGCCTGCCGCCGCCACACCAGGATGTGGAAGCAGAAGCCGTAAATCATGCCCGGACATGCGTAAACACACCCACAGCTGTCGTAAAAATCGAAGTGAGTGCATTTACAACAGCCATAAATGTGCCTGCTTCCACTTGGGGGTGGGTGGGCGTGGTCTGGCCCATTCAGCTGTCGGGGGGGGGGGCATGGTTAGGCCTGCAATGTAAAAAGGTTGGGAACCCCTGGTGTAGAATTTATGTAAGCTGTTCAGCTGTCAGAGCACAAGACTTTCATCAAGAAAATAGGTGGAGGCCCTATTATTTTCTCCGATATATATATATATATATATATATATATATATATATATATATATATATATATATATATATATATATATATATATATATAAAATTTAAACAGAGATCTCCCTACCTTTTGGCTGCTGCTGCTGCTTCCTTCCTTCTGCTGCTCTGGAGAGTGGGAACCGCTGCTGCTGCTGCCCACCCCCACTGCTTCTATGGTCGGGTAGAGCACGGGCGGGGGGGGGGGGGGGGCAAATATCCTTGTTCCTGGCCTTGCTGAAGCCCAGAGACTTCGCTGTGACCGTGAAAGTACGGGGGAATTGCTGCAGGTTTTGCCTCGCAGCAGCGTCCATGTGGCTGTTTGTGCCGCTTTGTCCGGCGTGTCCGCCACCCTCCACCTCTGGAAGGCTTTGGGGAAGTGATCCCGACCGTCCCGGTCATTCTGCAAAGCCCAGAGCCATTGCTATAATCGAAAAAGTTTGGGGGACTTTGAAGAAACACTGGGACGGTTAGGATTGCTTCCCCAAAGCTGTCCAGAGGTGGAGGGGGCACGCGCGGACATGCTGGACAAAGTGGCACAAACAGCCACGAGGGCATTGTAAAAAATGTCCATGTGGCCATGTTGTGTCCAAGCATTACTTGTCATAACTGCTTGTGCGCCGTAAAGTCTACGGCGCTATGCACGCCTTTTGCAAAGGTGCCAAATTCAAAGGTCTGTCAAATTAGCTGATTCATCAGTACAAACTTCCCCGCTTCCCCGGAAGCCCGCCAAAATGTATCAACCTGTGTAACTGCTATTCCCACTGTATATAAGCCAGCCACCTCGCACTTGTTCCCCAGCCCGGTATTATGCGCTGAAAAATAAATCACTTGTGTTTGACCCGATCCTGCTGGTCAGAGTTCTTCTTCAAGCACCGGATTTAATAGGCCGCTTGTGCAGCTGTCCAAGGCAAGGACATGCCCCGCCGGCTCCAGCGACTCAGCCTTGATGGGAGGCTTTATGCCGTTTCTACGCAAACCCCACTGGTCTCCATTGACTCTAACCAGCAAAGTTTGTGTTTTTCACAATGCCCTTGTGGCTGTTTGTGCTGCTTTGTCTGGCGTATTCGCCACCCCCACCTCCGGACGGCTTTGGGGAAGCGATCCCAACTGTCCCAGCATTTCTGCAAAGCCCACAGCCTTTGCTGTGATTGAAAAACTCCAGGCAAAGGGTCTGGGGGTTGGAGAATGGTGGTGGGAAAGTCCTCTGACTTTCCCAGGCGTTGCTGCAAGGCAAAACCAGCAGGCAACAAAAAGGTTTCCCCCCAGCCTTTTGCCTTGCAGCACTGCTTGGGGACCAGCCGCCTCCACCATCATCATGGTAAGTCACTTCTTGAGACTTCTGGTGGTGGGGGGCAGGTGGATTTTCAGTGATCAAAATGGCAGCAGCATCATTTTAATCTCTGAAGACTTGCATCAGGATTTTGTGCTGAATTTCATAAATCGGGGCATAAAATTCAGCACAAAACCCTTTCGTAAGTCAAATCATTTGTAACTCGAGGCATTCATAAGTCGGAGTTTTACTGTATGTCCATCATGATAATAATCATCTTCACCATCCTCACCACCACAATAAATAAAGAAATAAAGTATTTTCTGATTTTTAGAGCCCAACTTGAAGTAATGTTAGCCATATAACTACCCCGCAACAGAAAGAGTCTCCTCAAAGACTGTGGTGTTTTTGAACCACAATCAAGTGTGCCCTGGGCAATGGCCACCTTGTGCTGGATAATCCTTCTCACACTCACATTTTTGCAGTTTCACATCTGGCCTAGACTTGGACAAAGCCACAGCAGTTAATTTGGGTGAGAGATTTGGACTTTGGGACACAAGGCTTAAACCAAAGAAATGGGGACCTCTCTAGCCTGATAGCCTCGTTCAGGCGTCCCCTCAGCAGAGTTTCTCTAGCAAAAATCTTTTCAACCCAGAATAATATCTGACATGAAACAATTATAATTATAATTATTGTTGTTGTTGTTGTTGTTGTTATTGTTATTGCCATTGTTATTGCTGTTGTTGTTGTTTACTCTTTCCTTAATCTGGCACACACAACTCTACACTGTTTCTTGGAATGCAGTGGAAAGAAATTTGCCATTTATATATGCTTTCATCCTTCAATAATTAGCTATAGTCATACCTATGGGGAACAGAAAAAGAGCATTCTTGAAGACTATGGAATTTTTGAACCAAAATCAGGCATACCCTGGCCAATGGTCACCTTGTGCCAGCTAATCTTTCTCACACTAGGTGGCTTCATTTTTTCAGTTTCGCATCTGGTCTAGACATGGAAGAATAAGAAGTAGTAGTCATGCCTATTACTCAGTATAAAGGTTTCCCTTGCTTGAAAGCCAGTCGTATCCGACTCTAGGGTTCAGTGCTAATCTGTTTCAAAGCCGAAGAGCCAGCGTTGTCTGCTTCTGCAGATGTTTCCGTGGTCATGTGGCAGGCATGACTAGACACTGGAGCGCACGGAATGCTGTTACCTTCCCACCAAAGTGGTCCCTATTTATTTACTTGCAATTTCTTGCTTTCGAACTGCTAGGTTCTAGGTTGGCAAGAGCTGGGACAAAGATGGGAGCTCATTCCATCCTGCAGTACTTGGGAATCGAACTGCTGACCTTCCGCCTCCCAGTCAGCGTTTTAGCCACTTGAGCCACTACAGATCAGCATACACTACACCTTTACCTAGGTGTCATTCTAATGTGCCACCACAAGGAGGATCTGGGACGGTGTCATAAATTGGAATCAATTTTATAGCATGTACTCTATTGTTGTTGTGAGATACATAATGGAACTACAGTATATGTGGTTATGGTTTCCAGTCCCTCATCTATAATCCATTGGGGGCTGCAATCTAGACCGATTTACATAAACATAAGGCCTTTAAAAATAGGTGGGAATTGCTTTTAACATGACTGAGTTGTTGGTTACCAACAACGGCAACTTTGAATTAAATCAAAGACGGCAACTTTGAATTAAATCTCCCTCCCTTTATACTACTGTATCTCATTGTCTAATTAGCAAGGTACTCGACTATGCTGGTCTTAGGTCCCTTTTTGGCCCTTCCCCAGATTTTGGTTTTTCAAAAGCAAAAATGACCCCAAAAATCACTCACTTCCAGATTTTTTTACAAGGCTCTTCTCACTTTTAAAAAAAGAGTCATTCCTTTGAAATGCCTGGCTCTTTCTTTTCTACCTCTATTCCTCTTCTTTATCTCCTGGACCATGTATCCCCTTCCTTTACTATTTGTTTCCTTAGCTGACTTGATCTGCCTGTTACAAGTTGAGTGCTTTTTTTTTTTGCTCACCTTCACACTGTACTTCCTCATGGCACAGCGATATAAAGTAAGAGTACAAAAATCTGGAAAGGTTGGCCTTTTTTCTGAACTGGAGCACACTCGCCCTAAGAAGAGAGATGCTTGGGGTTAAAGGAGAGACAGTGACACCTGCTGTTTACTCATATTAAAACTGACTAAGAGCCTGTCCACTTGGGCATCCATCCCCCTATTTCAGGGGTGCCCAAACTATGGCCTGTGGGCCGGATCTGGTGCCGATGCCAATTCATCCGGCCCACACCACCCTTGTCGCTCCCGGAAGCAGAAGTAAAACGCACCTGTGTGGTTGTGTTTTACTTCTGCTTCTGGGAGCAACAAGGACAGTACAGGCCAGATGAATTGGCGTTGGGGGCTGTATCCGGCCCATGGGCCATAGTTTGGGCACCCCTGGTTTAAGCAGAGAAAATGGCAGGTTAAAATCTATCTCATCCTGTTGCAAAACAGATTGCAAGGCGTGTTTTATTTCCTCTTCCAGTGGGAGGAACCATATGACCGGCCCACTGAACCATGTGACTGGCCTACAACCTGAAAAGTTTGGGCACCCCTGCCCTATTTAGTATGTTGGTGGGGCAAGTTGGTCCACTTTTTTCCTTTGGTCTCCACACTTGCAAATTGCTGGAGCAGACCTATTCACCCCTACTCAGACATTTCTGATCCCTTGTGTGTGTGTGTGTGTGTGTGTGGGGGGGGGGGGGGCTCTACTATTTTGGTCTGGGTTTGTAGGCTCTAGTTTAGTCTGCGCCAGTGCATGTGATCACTTGGAATGCACTAAACTAGAGCCTTGTGGATCGGTTAACGTGAAAATCACATAACAAAAGAAAATCCATAGAAAATAGTGAGTTGGTTTACAGAATTTTCCCCCAGAACAGATTAATTGATGTTAAATGCATTCCTATAGGAAACCGTGTTTTGGTTAATGTATTTTGGTTTTCAATACATTCCTATGGAAAATTGCATTCAATGTATTCCTATGGGAAATTCGGTTAAAGTAATTTTCACTGTAAGAAACATCCCGGAGAATGCATGAATTACATTAACTGAGGTTCCACTGTATTACTGCTGTACTCAAAACAGTGGTACAGTGGTAATGTTTGAAGTGAAAATACAGTGGAACCTTGGTTAACAAATTTAATGCATTCTCTGGGACCTTTTGTACTATGAAAAACTTGTAAAGCGGATTTCCCATAGGAATGCATTCAATGCAGTTTCCCACAGGAATGCATTGAAAACCAAAATTTGTTAACTGGAATGCGGTTTCCCATAGGAATATCTTGAAAACCAATGAATCCATTCCGAAAAAAATGTATTAACTGAGCCACTATTTTCTATTGATTTCTTTTTGTTTTCAATTTTTGTCTTAAGCGAGCCATTTGTTAATCAAGGTTCCACTATACTTACCATAACAGATTCACATCTACCAATGCAAGTACCCATAGCTACATTGATCAATATCTACATATGTGCCAGGAGATCTCTCAATGCCATTTCCAGGGAATCCTAAACAGGTGAAGGCATCTGCTTGGGAATAATACCCTGAAGCAAATGGGGAGCCACTGTGTGAGACAGAATGCTGGACTGGATGGGCTGTGGCCTGTTCCAGCAAGGCTGTTCTTATGTGCATAAACACAGACATACATTACTCTGCATTACAGCAGGAAAAACTCACACCAATATATTGCTGCTACCTTCATTTTAGTGACTATGCACTTTGCAGCTAACCTTAGACGGAGTAGGGAAACCTGAGTAAGTGGTAGGCTTATCAAGAAGTCTCAGCACCACAATACTTCAGTCCATAGCTCCATTACATTGCTGGCAATCACCATTGCAACATCATGAACCATGCCAAATGTTGAGAAGCAAAATAAAAATAAAAATTGTTCTTTGTGTCCCAACCCTCCCTGTACTTGACCAAACACTCAAATAAATCCAGAACTTGGAACATTAGTTTACAGAGAATGACACGTAGATAGTTGCTACCAGTTTTTAGTAGCACATCTGTTATTCTTCCTTCAAAAATGCTTGTCACTTTGGATTTGCCTTTCCCAATCTAGCATTTTCCCCCAGGTGGACTACAGATTTGACAACAGAGTACAGTTATTAGCTTGGGATAGTGGTTCCAATGTATGTGAACGTTATTAGGAAGAAGAAAATGAGTCCTAGCACAGGATCTCATCATTCAACACACAGAAATATCATTCAATGCTCAACAAGATGTGTTCTATAAACAGCCAATAATTTATCTTGCTGCTTTCAAAAACAGTTCTTCAGCAAAACACTAAATAATCTTTCCTTGAAAGTACAGCCTTAATAAAAGTCTATTCAGCTACCCTCAAGCCTGTACAGGTAGCAGTAACAATAATGCTTAATGCGCTCTCTGAGCGGTTCACAAGTTAATTAGCATTTTACCTCCAAAATGCTGGGTACTCATTTTATCCACCTTGGAAGGATGGAAGGCTGAGTCAACCTTGATCCCTGGTCAGGATTGAACTCACAATGTTTTGATTGTAGTACAGCAGTTTAATCACTGTGCCACTCAGGTACAGAAGTTCTGTCTGCTGGTTATCCTAATGTATCCTTGTGGGTGGGGAAAGATCTAGATATTTTCTTTGGGAAGGAGGAATGTGGGCACATAGGCACAGCAAAGAATTTTAACACCCAGAAAATGCATTAGTAATAATTTAAGCATTACTGTATGTTAAAAGCAGTGGATAAACTTGTATTTTTTCTTCCTTTTTGATGGGAAGTAATGCATTTAATGTGTGAATTTTAATGCATTATTTCCAAGTTTTGAGCAATTCCAAGGAGTGCCAAGTTGCAGTATGGTGATTTTATGCAGATCCTAGTTTTCAAGAAGAAAAATTTCAGAGGTACACATTTGCAACCTGCATAGAAAAGAAAATTAGATGTTTGTTGTTTTTCATAGCTGGATTGTATTCTAAAAACATTTCTTTTAAGACTAAAGATTAAATATTTATTAATCTTGTGGGTAAATTTGAAATTAAAATATGTCCACACAATCTTGTTAAGACGTTCCCAGTAGCTTTTAGGAAAAAACTAAATAACTTGAAGGGGAAGCAAAGTCTTGCCAGAAATTTACTTTTAGTCTAGTTATGTGATGGTGAACCTTAGCACGCTGGCTGTTCTTGAACTTCAATTTCCAGAAGCACAACTCTCTGTGAATCCACATAAATGGGTTTACTGCTCGTGCAAGAACAGCTGGAGTGCCAAGGTTCGCCACCACAGATCTAGTAGCTCAGGCTGTCTGTGTCTAGCTTTAATTAGCTCATAGGTGTCTAAGAGTATCCTGCCAATGTGAACACTGCTGTTGACTTTACCTTCAGGAATGATGCCATGGTTTTCATATTGGTCCAACATTTGGATCAAGGGCTGTTTGCAGCCATACACAGCTCTTAAGAAACAAATGGCTCCGACTCGATGAGGGTTGTTGAATGTGCTGAAGAATTCATCATATTCATCATCTGAGAGTGGCGTTCCAACTTTTGTGGTCTCTAGCATCTGTGTGCCTACTATGAGAAGCCATATCAAGAGTTCTGTGTGAAGCAAACAGAAGCAGCAAGGGACTGATGAGCCGGGACCAAAACCTTAAGAAAGTGTAGTAAAGTTGCCCAGCTCAATAAAAGCTCAGCATTGGGATAGTTGTCTGTTACTTACCATGGTCTGAACTAAACTGGTAACTTGAGCATACTCATTGAATCAATGAGATTGACATTGTGTTGTCTTATGAATTGGTGAATGCTGAATTAACACCTATGTCAGTGAACCTATGGCACGCATGCCAGAGGTGGCACTCGGAATCCTCTCTGTGGGCACCTGTGCGGTTGCCCCAGTACCGAGTTTACCCCACCCCTCTGCCCAGCAACCCAATGGGAGCGCTTCCTCCCTCCCCCCAGCACAGTTCATCCCACCCCTCTGCCCAGCAGCCCAACGCTCCCTCTCTCCCCTGTTGTCATTTTGGCACTTTGCAATAAATAAGTGGGTTTTGGGTTGCAGTTTGGGCACTCTGTCTCTAAAAGGTTTGCCATCACTGACCTATGTAAATCCCCCTGATTCTGTGAGTTTGCTGAATTGACACCCATGTGTTATGCACGAGAAAGTAGGCTTTGACTTAAAGATGACTGTAGGACTGTCCCCTTTCCCAGGAAAGGGTTAATATCTGGAATGGAGGAGAAATGAGAAGAAAATGCCTTGTTTTTCGAAGCTGTCTTTTCACAGGTGGCTGATAAGGCCTTATCCAAGGATTGGAAAGAGTGGAGGAGACACAAGGCCCAATATGCATTCCACACTAATTGGCAACAAATCATTCTTTGGAAAGAGGATTTTGGAGGAAGGAAAATAATTGCTACGATGTAATACTACTTGAGGGACTGTGGTGCCTTAGCGGTTAAGATGCTGTACTTGATGACTGGAAGGTTAGCAGTTCGAGACCTGAGTGTTGCATGACAGAGTGAGCTCCCGTCTCTGTCCCAGATCCTGCTAACCTAGCAGTTCGAAAGCAAGAAATTACAAGTAGATAAATAAGTACCACTCCAAGCTCAGTTATTCTATAATTTTACATTTGCTAGCTTGGACTAATTGCTTCTTGGGCTACCTGCTCTGGCTGTTGTGGAATACCAACCAGGAAAGGATTTTGTCTCTAGCTACAAGAGACAGGATGACACTGCAGTGGCTCAAGTGGCTAAGGTGCTGACTGGGAGGTGGAAGGTCAGCAGTTCGATTCCCGAGTACTGCAGGACGGAATGAGCTCCCGTCTTTGTCCCAGCTCCTGCCAACCTAGCAGCTCGAAAGCAAGAAATTGCAAGTAGATAAATAGGGACCACTTCGTTGGGAAGGTAACAGCGTTCCACGTGCCTGCCACATGACTACGGAAACGTCTGCAGAAGCAGACAGCGCTGGCTCTCCGGCTTTAAAACAGAGATGAGCACTGAACCCTAGAGTCGGATACGACTGGCTTTCGAGCAAGGGAAACCTTTACCTTTACAAGAGACAGGAGAAACCTAGAGGAGATTTACTCTGGCCCTAAATTTCTACATACCTTGAAACAGCAAAGCTTTTAGGCTAGTTTTGGGAGAAAGGTGGTAGAATCAAAAGGGCGGGCGGGCGGGTGAAGGGTCTTTCTCTAGTTGAATTCTGAAGGTTTGACTCCCTGGGTTCATTACACCGTGTGACTTTAGGACAGCAGTTCTCTAAGTGATTACTGTATGAAAACTAAAGCATAAAGATAATTTCATGTAACAGAAATGGGAAGCATGGCCTGCTTCGTTGGCTCTGCTGAGACTGAGTTCTGCTAAACTCTTCCTTTCCTCAACTGCCACCAAGCAACTGCCATTCCATCTGACTACAATAGAGGAAAAGAAAATAGGAGCTACTGAAAGACCAACTCTGCTTTTAGATCTTCCTTTTGCAAAACCAGTCCTATTCTAAATGGTATCTATAAAAAGATTGTGTCCTGAAAAATTAGTGTTTGAGTTCACCTGTCCTTCTCCACCCTCCCTTTTCTGTTGCCTTTGTTGTTGAGCATCACGTATTAATTAATTACTTCTGGGGACAGGCGGACATGCTTGTGGTATGTTCCACTTATGGTACCAAAACCAATTTGATAGGTTTTGGGGGTTATAACACCTTGATTTTGTGTATAATCTCTCCCACTTGGCACTATTTGCTTGTCTGCTCTAGGCAACAAAGTATTTTGAGATGAGTCTTCAGGCTACCAAAGAAAAGAGTCAGCAACACTGATGTGGTGGATGGACAGCTTGCAGGGCTAACATACGACATTGTTAGTCACCAAAAGGTTCCTTCATTTTGGCAGTTTCACATCTGGCCTAGACACAGAAGAAGAAGAAGAAGTCACTCCCTTCATATGTTCTGTTCCCTCTAAGTTGCAGTCCTCACAGTAGCTGGAGAAGAAATCAATTTTACTTGGAACTCTGCATCGTTGTAAGCTACCTGTTTTAGGGGCATGGTGGCTTAGTGGTTAAGACTAAGGTCAGGTCAGCAGTTCAAGACCTGAGTGCTGTGTGATGGAGTGAGCTCCCATCATCTAGCCCAGTTCCTGCCAACCTAGCTGTTCAAAAGCAAGAAATTGCACATAGATAATAGGTACTGCTTCATTGGAAAAGGTAACAGCATTCCGTGCACTTCAGTGTCTAGTCATGTTTGCCACATGACCATGGAAATGTCTGCAGATGCAGACAGTGCTGGCTATTTTTCTGTAAATGAAGATGAGTATCATCCTTTAGAGATGGACACAACTATGGAGAAAAATATGGAAGCAAAGGATTATGAAAAATATATATCAGTGAGAATTAAGGAGCATTGTTATTAAATAATACGGAGGTGGTATATGACACCGGTCCGACTAAGCTATTATGATCATACATACAAAAGGGAGCCTTTTATCTTTAGCCCTGTTTTAATGCAAAGTAATTGAGCATACTTTTCTCTTGGATGAGGATGACGACAGAGGAGGTTTAGGCCAGATGTGGGAAACTGAGTCTGGGCTTTCCAAATGTTGTTGGGCAGGCTATAACTCTCTTTCAACTGTCAGCAGAGCCAATTGCGAGGTATGATGGAAAAGGCCACCAAACATCATTTGAGGAGCCATAATTCCACATCTCTGTTATAAGCCTTGGTGTTTTTGGTGTCAAGGAGATAAATAATGGGAGGTTATCTTTTTCTTCACTAATTTTGAAGCATCACCTTAATCCACTGTTCTGATTTCTAAGCCTTAAAAGTGTTCTTGGCTAGAAGATATTCTACCCATTGGTTGTATCTCCTCTGTTTCCTCGGCGGGAAGGGGAGAAGAGACATATATACTCACCAAGATTAAGCAGGAGTCCCTGTGTGGCTGTCTGCCACCTCATCATCCCGGCAGAGGATTTGGGCAGCAAACTGATCCAGAGAAAAAATCATTAGTGGGCTCAACCGAGAAAGGAAGTGTTTGGGTTCTCTGAATCCTCACTTTATTCCGTTAATCTAGCACGGCTTCTATTCAGGTTTCCTGGAGCTCAAGGAAAAAACAGCATACAGAGGCCAAAGAAAAGTTGCAACAGCAGGACAGGTCATAAGAGGTGCTTGTGACATCATTGGCTAGCAAGGTTCTTTTCTTCTTACCTTTACTGGTCTTCTTCTTCAGTGTCTAGGCCAGACGTAAAACTGTCAAAATGAAGGCACCTTTTGGTGAGTTCATTCTGCAGTTCCTTTCACTTGACCCAGTGTGAGAAAGATTAGCCGGCAACACAAGGTTGCCGTTACCAGGGTATGCCCGATTGTGGTTCAAAAATACCACAATCTTCGAGGATGCTTTTTCTGTGTACCCCACCTTTACTGGTGAAAGTCTTTGATTATCTCCATCACTTGGGCAGTTTGGTGTTGATCCCTTTCTCTGACAGGCATATCAGGGACAGCATTGTAGAATTGAATTGAATTGCATTGGAAGAGAGCAATGGATGAATTTGATCCTAATTTCAGAAAGGAAATGACTGTTGCCTTGTACTTTTTATCATCATATAGCAGAAATCTAGACAGAGACCACATGCCTAAACAGAGCCTATCTTCGCAGGGAGGGAAACCAAAGAATTGAGCCAGATAGAAATAACCAGGGAGGAGGTCCTTGCATGTCTTGTCCTGCTAACAAATCACCAGGACCAGATGGCATCCATCCACGAGTTCTCAGAGAATTTAAAGATTAAATTGCTGATCTCCTAGCCAAAATATATAATCTTTCCCTCAAATCAGGCTTTGTGCCTGATGACTGGAAGGTAGCGAATGTAACACCAATTTTCAAAAAAGGATCCAGGGGTGATCCAGGAAATTACCGACCTGTCAGTTTGACATGTGCCCCAGGTAAAGTGATGGAAACCATCCTAAAAGATAGAATTAATAGGTACATAGAAGAGAAGGCGCTGCTAAAGGAGAGCCAACATGGCTTTTGCAAGGGCAAATCATGCCTCATTAATCTGTTTGGAATTTTTTGAGAGTGTCAACAAGCATGTGGATAAGGGGGATCCAGTTGACATTGTTTATCTGGACTTTCAGAAGGCTTTTGACAAGGTCCCGCACCAAAGGCTCTTGAATAAACTTACCAGTCATGGAATAAAGGGACAGGTCTTGTCCTGGATCAGCAACTGGCTAAGGGACAGGAAACAGAGGGTAGCACTAAATGGATACTTCTCCAAGTGGAGGGAAGTAAAGAGTGGGGTCCCCCAAGGTTCAGTACTGGGACCCCTGCTTTTCAACCTCTTCATAAATGATCTAGAAGTAGGAGTAAATAGCAAGGTAGCCAAATTTGCTGACGACACTAAATTATACAGGGTAGTGAAAACTGTGAGAGATTGTGAGGCTCTCCAGAGGGATCTCTTGACACTGGGGGAGTGGGCAAAACAGTGGCAAATGAGCTTCAACATTAGTAAGTGCGATGCATGTTGGGGCAAAAAACCCCAAATACATTTATAAACTGATGGGTTCTGAACTCTCTGCGACAAATCAGGAAAGGGACCTAGGTGTCCTGGTGGACAACTCAATGAAGGTGTCAACCCAGTGTGCCTCAGTAGTGAAAAAAGCAAACTCAATTCTAGGGATCATTAGGAAGGGTATGGAAAATAAGTCAGCAAGTGTCATTTTGCCTCTTTATAAATCTATGGTGAGGCCCCATCTGTACTATGTACAGTTCTGGTCACCATACCTCCAGAAGAGTATTATGGAGCTGGAAAAAGTGCAGAGGAGGGCAACCAGAATGATTAGGGGACTGGAACACCTTCCTTACCATCTGAGGCTGCAATGGTTTGGCCTCTTCACTCTTGAACGACGGCGTCTAAGAGATGACCTGATTGAAGTTTATAAAATCATGTACGGTGTGGACAAAATAGATAAGGAAAAACTGTTTTCCCTATTGCATAACACTAGAACTAGGGGGCACTCCATGAAACTTTTGGGTACTAGTTCTCAAACAAATAAGAGAAAGTACTTTTTTCACCCAGAGGATCACTGGTCTATGGAACTCCCTGCCAGAAGAAGTGGTGACAGCTGTCAGTCTTGACAGCTTTAAGAAAGGATTAGACAAGTTCATGGAGGACAAGGGTATCAATGGCTATAATTATGGATACCTAAGAACAACCTCCGGGTTGGAGAGATAGGCAGGATATCTCTCAATGCCATTTCCAGGGAATCCTAAGCAGGTGAAGGCATCTGCTTGGGAATACCCTGAAGCAAATGGTGAGCCACTGTGTGAGTCAGAATGCTGGACTGGATGGGCTGTGGCCTGTTCCAGCAAGGCTGTTCTTATGTTCTTATGTAAATCATGCCACTGTACGCATTGTAACCAAATAAAGTTTTAGTCGATGAATTGGTGCATATAAAAAATGGGGCAAATTATTTTCTCAGAGGATAAGAGTTATTTGTTTTTAAAGAATTGTTTGATTCTGATGCCTTATGAGAAGAGCTAATTAAGAAGAAACAATCAACATAACAACAAGCCTCTTCCATTAGTGTAATCACTGATGCATTGCTAGGAAACAGAGAAGCATTATTGATAAAGAAAGCAAAAGAGAGAACACAGAATTTATAGGATTAGATGCAATTTTAGAAATGTTTTGCAATTTCTAAAAATATTTTTACTTAACATAAAGGGGGGAAATGCTTACAAACAAAAAAATACAACACTAAAATTAATAAAAATAACATTACATTAACAAGTGTGCACCCTGTCTTGTTCAAGCTCCAAAAAGTTATATATTCTTGTCCCAGTTTAATCACTTTAGTTTTAACAAATATTTAATTTAAAAACCCAACCCATAGATCTATAAAATCATTTTTATTAAACTTTTCTTTAATTTTAATTCCCATGTCAATTTATCATTTATAGTAATACAGTATTCCATTATTCTTTATACCAGTCCTCCAATACAAATTCTATATAAATTTTCTAATTTTTAGCCATTAATCTCATTGCTATTACCATAATACTAATAATAATAATCTCTTGCATTTGCCTATTTTTATATTTCCAAAATCCAATGCTATTCCAGGACACATTTCTAATTTTAAAGACAATATTTATTTCTTCAAATTCATTCATTCACCCACATTTATATCTTTTTATGCAAGCACCACTCAGGGCGGTTTAAAATATATAGCTTTTACCCAAATCTTATTTACAATCTTATAATCCTACCATAAATGAAAATATGTCCCAATCTTTTATTTACATCTCTAATATTCCCTTTTGTATTTATGATCATAATAGCTTAGTCAGACCGGTGTCATATACCACCTCCATGTTATTTTATAACAATGCTTAATTCTCACTTATATATTTTTCATAATCCTTTGCTTCCATTTTTCCCTCCATCCTCCTTAATTTTAACCTTTAAATCAGCCTCCCATCTCTCTATGATTTCTATGACTCCCCCTATTTATTCAAAGTTTATATACCTTACTAACTATTCTTTTTGCTAAACTTTTTTTTGTTTTAATTGGGTTATTAAGTCTTCACATTTTGTTATCTACAAATTCCATACTTTTTATCTAAGTTAGTCCAATTTTCCATTTGCAATCTATTAAACCAATTCAACTTAATTTCTATACAGTATAGCTCTCTTTCTTCCCTCTTCCTAGCCTTTTCCATCCAATCTTTTATACTTTTTTTGTATCTTTTCTCAGTGTCTTTGGGTTATGCCAGCTGAAGATGGGAGAGTTAGGTAGGGAGGCAGAGATGTAATATTTCTGAAAATTTTGAAAACATGAGGAAAAAAATTTTTTTTTCGTGCTTTTCCAGAAAAAAAACAAAACATTTTTTTTTGGAAAATTGGAAGAATGCAACATTAGCACTTTTAAAAACCGATTGAAAGTCACTGTTACTTTAGGAACATAAAATATTACTATGTATATTTTGATTTGGCATAAAATTATCAGTTGGTATGTTAAAAATACAGTTAAGGTAAAGGTTTCCCTTGCTTGAAAGCCAGTTGTATCCGACTCTAGGGTTTAATGCTCATCTGTTTCAAAACATAGCTGTCAAGTATCCCGTATTGGCTGGGAAAACCCCTTATTTTAACCTCTTCCCTGCCATCATCCCATATTAATTAGACTGCAATGCTCTATTGCTGCCATTGGAGGGCAGCAAAGGATAAGCATAGTTGTCAAGTATCCCGTATTTGCTGGGAAATTTCCCTTATTTCCAAATCCAAAACTTGACAGGTGTGGTTTCAAAGCCGAAGAGCCAGCGCTGTCTGCTTCTGCAGACGTTTCCGTGGTCATGTGGCAGGCATGACTAGACACCAGAGCGTACGGAGTGCTGTTTACTTTCCCACCGAAGTCCCTACTTATCTACTTGCAATTTCTTGCTTTCGAACTGCTAGGTTGGCAGAAGCTGGGACAAAGACGGGAGCTCATTCCGTCCTGCAGTACTCGCGAATCGAACTGCTGACCTCCCGCCTTCCAGTCAGCATCTTATTACAAACAGCAGTTACTTTTACTTTGTAATTGTAACAAATTGAGTAACAATCTCCTGAACTGTACGGACGTACGGAACACCTCTTTGGTTTTGCTAATTTATGTGGTGCAGGCAATTTAAAAAAAAATCCCAGAAGAAACCATCAACAAAGAAAATTATTTAAATTTCCTCTCCACAGTATCAAATAGACATAAAGTACCCATTCCCATAAAAAAGAATGGAAGGGTGTATGTGGAAGGGGCCAGCATTCAATGAATAGACACGAAATTTAATTACTCATTTTCTGAGCTACATACAGGTAGTTTCTAGAAATGATTCTGAGAATATACAAACAACTTGTTTTAAATATTTTATTTATCATGCTAAAAAATCTTTATTATCTTATTATTATTATTTTGGAAAAACAAAAAAAGGACTCGGGGGGAAAAAAGGTCTTTTTCTGAATTTTCTTGTTCTTCCCCGGCAAAGCATAGCCTGCAAAAAGGCGTGAAACCAGGAGTACAGGCAGCCCCCACCCCGTACAAACACAGCGCGCAGGATTGCAACAACCCCCTCCAAGTCCAAACATTCCGGAATGAGTCTTTATCCACCCGCTTTTCCTTTCCGCCTCCCGATTGGTTCAAGGGAGGCTGGAGGCTGAGCGCCGCCGGTTTTGATAGCCAATAGCGTTTGGCCGTCCGCGCTTTCGCTGAACATTCTAAACCAACCCACGGAGAGGTGGGAGGGGCAAAGAGCTGCTTGTTGGATTCCCTTTCGCCGCTCGTGAGAAGGCGACGGCTGTGACGTCAGCGCCGAGGGAGGCGGGCCGAAGCTGAGTGAGGCGGTCTGTCTCTCTTTTGGCGCCCGGTTTCGAAGGTTCGTCTTGGCTGGGTGCGCGCGGGATGGTGGCTGGCGAGGGACAAGAAGGTGGGGTAAGTGGTGTTGGAACGGTATTTTGCGAAGTCCCTAAGCAAGGAAAAAGGGAGCGCTGCGCTGCGGTGGAATCAAATATGTAGGTAGGTAGTTTTCCCAGTGTGCCTCCCTTAGCAACAAGTGGGGCTTAGCTGCTTAATTGAGAACCCCGGACCTGGTGAAGGCGGCTTCAAAGCAATCCTGTAAATAGCAATTAAAGGTAAAGGTCGCCCTTGCTCGAAAACCAGTCGTATCCGACTCTAGGGGGCGCTGCTCATCTCTGTTTACAGCCAAAGAACCATCCTCTGTCTGCGTTTGCAGGTGTTTCCACGGTCATGTGGCAGGCATGACTAGACACCGGAGCGCATGGAACCTTTCCGGCTGAAGCAAACCAAAGCAATCACACTTGTATATCGCCCCACAGCGCTTAGTGCACTCTGGGCGGTTCACAAGTTAATTAGCATTTTGACCCAAAACATGCTGGGTAATCATTTTACCGACCTTCGAAGGATGGAAGGCTGAGTCAACCTTGAGCCGTGGTCAGGATTGAACTTCCAACCTTTTGGTTGCGGGACAGCAGTTTACCCACTGCGCCACCAGGGCTCAGAAACAGTACCTACTGTATTTAAAGGTTTCTCTGCTCGAAAGCATCGTATCCGATTCTAGGGTGCAGTGCTCATCTCTGTTTCAAAGCCAAAGAGCCAGCGCTGTCTGCTTCTGCAGACGTTTCCGTGGTCATGTGGCAGGCATAACTAGACACCAGAGTGCACGGAACGCTGCTACCTTCCCACCGATATGGTCCATATTCATCTACTTGCAATTTCTTGCTTTTGAACTGCTAGGTTGGCAGGAGCTGGGACAAAGACGGGAGCTCATTCCGTCCTGCAGTACTCAGGAATCAAACTGCTGACCTTCCGCCTCCCAATCAGCGTCTGAGACACTTGAGTCATTTATCTACGTGCAATTTCTTGCTTTTGAACTGCTGGGGTTGGCAGAAGCTGGGGACAGAGACCCGAGTTCACTCAGTCTTGCAGCACTTTCATATAGCACCCCATAGCAATTAGAGCACTCTTTGAGCAGTTTAGCATTTTACTCTCAGTACGCTATGTACTCATTTTTCCCACCTTGGAAGGTCGGTAATTGTTAAGTATGGGAACTCCTGCTCTTTTATGCACAATATATTTAATGTTCTATCAAACGGGAGTTAATTCTCAGAAAACACAGGATGCAAATTCAATTCCTAGGCCTTATTCAGTATGGCTTGGCTGTAGAAATTCAGAATTTTCACCAAGAGTCTTTTCTAGCCAGAACTGGGAATTCAGGAGATTGAAAAGGGAACTGCTGCCTGCAAAACAGATGCATTTCTCCTGAGATTCAGTCTCCAATGTAGAATAATTCTGTAAGCTCATAGTTCAAAGTTTTGAAGCCCTTATTTCAGTGTGTAAGAATTCACCAGTGAGTGTGAGACGTTTTTGGCCAAATTTCTAAACATAGGAAAAGAAACTTCAGTTTCCTTTGCTCTTCCACCTGTCCTAGAGGTTTGCCACAATAAGATGCAATTCCAGACAAAAATAGCAATTAGACTTATATACTGCCCCTTAGCACACTTCGTGCACTCTCAGGGCAGTTCACAAGCTAATTAGCATTTCACCCCCAACATGTGGGTAATCATTTTACTGACCCGGAAGGATGGAAGGCTCAGTCAACCTTGTACTCTGTCAGGATCAAACTCACAATGTTTTGGCTGCAGTACTGCACCACCTGGCTGTTCATTAAGCAGTGAATCCATCCTGTTGAATTTGAATAGGCTTGCTCTGTGGCGGATGAGAGATTGCAAGCAAGTAGCTTCCAGGTCAAGTTCAAAATATCAGCAAGAAATATAGAGACACTTTTGATACACAATTAGTTTTTCCAGCCTCCTTTCCCTGTTCTTTAATTACAGAGCCAAGATGTAGGCTGTCATAGTGAGCTCTTTTGGAATGCTAAATTTGCCTTACATTTACTGATTGAGGCTGTTGGCCGGCAGTTTGGTCATCTCTGCAAAAGTATGAACAGAAAGATTTTCCCCTGGTGTGCTACTTTTCTGCATACAGGGAAGTAAGTAGTGGTAGAGAAAATGTGAGTGTGATAAGCTTTCAGCAATGCAGTAAAAACCCCACTTGCGCAAAAAGTCCGTTCCGTAGGCTTTTGCTTAAATCTGTTGTTTATGTAACTCGAAGCAAACCCATAGGAAAATTTTTTATATAACTCGAAGCAAACCCATAGGAAATCATGTTACGTAAATTTATGTAAATTGAGACATTTATGTAAATCGGAACATGGTTTTAGCACAAAATAATTACGTAAGTTGAATTTTATGTAACTCGGGGCATTTGTAAGTCGGGGTTTTACTGTATTAGCAAGGTAACTATGTTAGTTTTCTGCCATTGTATCTTTGTAATAGGCCTAATGGACATGTATAGTTGGTGGCTTAAAGTGCTGCCTAAATAAGCAATTTTAGCCCCTCTGTTGGCATGTTTAAATCATGTCTTTTGGAATAGTTTTGAGAGAGCTCAGTGATTAATGAAACCTTACAGGTATTTAGTGTCCTACGGGCTGCAGTAGCTCAGTGGTTAAGAAGCTTACCTTGTTAGCTGGATGGCTAGCAAGTCGGCAGTTCAAGACCCGGGTACTGCATGACGGATTGAGCGCCCGTCTCTGTCCTACCTCTTGGGGACATGAAAGGAGCCTCATTTGGGTGTTCCCTGAGTGGAGTTCCTTTCAACTCAGAATAATTTCTGGCACAAAATGATTATTATTATACTGTCACTCCTGGCTTTATTAGATAAATTCCTCTCACTGGAAAGAGCTAGGTAAGCCAGGGATTCGCAACCTATGGCCCACAGGCTGGATCTGGCCCATGGCACCAAATAATCTAGCCCTGACCTCACTGCAGCCGTCACAACTGGAATTGGCCGCAGACTCATTTATGGCCATGTAAATGCGTTTATGACAGTCCGCAACTACCGTAAATATGTTTACGACAGCCGTGGACGCGTTTTATAGCACCAGTCCAGGCCACTTAGCTGTCTGAGGAGGCGTGGTCCAGCCCGTGGCTGAAAAATGTTGAGAGCCTCTGAGGTAAGCAGTCCCTTTTCTGTTCCCTTATGCTCATGCAGTGGCTTCTTTTAGAGACATGCTGCTGTTGCTTTATGTCCTTCTAGCATATCTTTGTGAAAAGTTTATTACATAGTCAATAGTAAAATTATTCATAATATTTTATGCCTCCTTGATTTTGTTTTTCATTGTAGGAGATGGCTGTCGAGAGCCAACAGAAATCCAAAATGAAGTTCCCATTTCCTTATACACCCTATCCCATTCAAGAAAACTTTATGGCTAAACTTTATGAGGTTCTGGAAGCGGGAAAGATCGGCATCTTTGAGAGTCCAACTGGCACAGTAAGTTACAAGCACCAGAATCTTACTGGGCATTTATGCCAGTGCAATGCAATTGGCGTATATCTTGTTGACAAATTGTCACAAATTAACTTGCAATAATTTGCTAGTGAGATTTACACTAGTTGTCTTATTCCAGAAGATGTAGCTAATAGAATTCTTGCTAATCTGTTTAATTTAAAATATATACCCTGCCTTTCTGCTACCGGCCTTTCAAGGTGGCTTGGTAAGTAATGGTAGGCAGTATTTTAAAGATTTATCATTTGGAGCCTAATATAAGATACATATTTTAACATCTCTTAAGTTAATATATATAATGCAACTGGAAGGAGCCATTTGAGAGGGTGGGTGGGTTATTTATTTTATTTTATTTTATTTTATTGGATTTATATCCCGGCCTCTGGCCCTAGGGCAACTCAGGGCTTCTCTTTGAAGTCATCATATCGAGTTAAAATAGATGAAGATCTATTATTTGCCTTCACCTGGGGTTAACTGTAGGTCAGTGTTTCCCAATGTGGGGCCCAGGGCCCACAGGGGGACTAAAATTCCCAGAAACCTAAGTCAGTACATTGGCTGATCAGTGCTTTCGGGAATTGACTTAGGTTTCTGGGAATTGAAGTCCAAAAACCAAAGGTTGGGAAACACTGCTGTAGGTGAACAAAGGAAAGCATGTATTGAAGTATAGAGAAAGGTCTCTGGATGTAATGACATTCAGAAGAGTAAACCAAGGAAAGGTAAAAATAGTAGTTGGTTTGTCTCTCCCTTGGCTATTTCTAATCTGGTTTGTGGCAATACCTGTTCTGTCCAAGTGCACAGCCAGTCAAGCAATGGCTTGTTAGAAATTATTGTACTGATTTATAAGAAGTTGCAAGGTGTATGCATTTATTTTTTTTAACAACCTGCCTACTTTTCTAGAGTTATTGTGTATCTTCTTTGATTTTTGATTCTCAGGGGAAATCTTTGAGTCTTATATGCGGAGCCCTTTCGTGGCTCCGAGATTTTGAAGAGAAGAAGAAGCAGGAGGAAGCCCAGCTGCTGGCAGCTGAAATTAGTGGGAAGGATACTAAAGGACAGAGTGAGCAGGATAGCACCGCACCTGTAGCCAGCCGGCCCCTCATGGGAGATCCAGATTGGATAACTCAATTTGTGCAGAAGAAAGAAGAGCGGGAAATGACACAGAAGCTGAAGGTAAAAATTACTACTCATTGAGCAGAGTGAAATTGATGGAGAATGAACTGTAAATTTTAAAAAAGTCACCAATAGACTGGCTCCCATAAAGCTTCAGTCCTTTTCTTTTTGTTGTTCAGTCGCACAGTCGAGTCCGACCTTTTGAGACCTCATGTATCACAGCATGCCAGGCTCCTCTGTCATCCGCCATCCTGTACAGCCACTGCATCAATGATACTGTCTAACTATCTCATCCTCTGCCATTCCCTTCTCCTTTTGCCTTCAATCTTTCCTAGCATCAGGGCCTTCTCCAGGGAGTCCCCTCTTCTCATTTGGTGGCCATAGTACTTGAGCTTCAGCCTCCTCGGTATTTGTCCTTCTAAGGAGCAGTCAGGGTTGATTTCCTTTAGGATTGATTGATTTGATCTCTTTGCAGTCCAGGGGACTCTCAAGAGTCTTCTCCAGCACCACAGTTCAAAGGCGTCTATTCTGCACTCAGCCTTCCTTATGGTCCAACTCTCATTATGGTCCGTACATGTGTACTGTACTGGGAAGACCATTGGTTTAACTATGCAGACTTTTGTGGCAGGATGAAGTCTTTGCATTTTATTGTGCTGCCTAGGTTTGCCATAGCATGCCTCCCAAGGAGTAATTGTCTTTTTATTTATGGCTGCAGTCACCATCTGTAGTGATCTTAGATCCCAAGAAGGTAAAGTCTGTCACTGCTTCAATTTCTTTTCCCTTCTATTTGCCAGGGAGTGATGGGGCCGGATGCCGTGATCTTGGGTTTTTGATGTTTTCTTTACACTAGATCCCTTTAGCACTACCATCCATTTTTGCATGTATTTCTGGATAACTAGGATGGGCAGGATGTGGACCAGACACCCATCCTCCCAGCAGAATCTTTGGGACTGATGGAAGTAAAGACTAGAATTGTTGTTGTTGGGACTATTGGTAACAAGCTTTCAGTGAGACCAATGGTTTCAGCACCTTGCATGTTCTAAGATAGTAGCGTGCTTGCTTTCTACCCCCTACATTACCAGTTCCTGCCATTAAGAAAAAAATTAGTATAAAATGTGTGTAGAATAGTACAGTCTAAAATCATTTTATTTTTTAGCCAACGCATAACGATCTGTCCTCCACGTTATTCCTTTTTATGTTCTGTTTGCATAGAGGAGGGTTTACTGCTCCCTTGGGCATGTGGCTCACACAGCTTAAGTCAGGAGATTGTGAAGAATGCAATATCTGCAGAGGCATTGTGTACAACTCCCAACATGATTTTGCACACTAAGATTATATTTGTAACTCTAGGAGTAGTTTTATACTAGATGGGTGGTATATGAATTGTAAGAATGAATAAATAGTCAAATAAGCAAACAAGAGAGAATGTAGCTCCCAAGCAAGAAAAACTCTTGATATTTCAGAAAGCTTGAAACCTCACGCAGAACTCTTGTATTTAACTAAAAAACAGAAGAGTTGTTCTTACAAAATGTAAGAATGGTAATCCTCCCATTCTTGACTAAAGGCAAATTAATTAGAATCAATATGGCATTAGTAAAGCAGTGGCTGTCTGGCAGGTGGTATCAAATATTATTTAATGTATACATTACTGTTTTATGTCATTTTTATTAGGCAGAATATTTTTATACTCCTTATTTTAGTTAAAAATGTATATAGTAACAGGTTGTCAAAAAGATCTCAAAAACAGCAATTTAGTTAGAAGAAGAAATAATTTTGTTCCTGATTAATACTAACTGAATGATATGTGACAAGCACTATGCTTCTGTACTGAATAGTTCGTAGCAGTATATAAAGCAGCAGCATATAAAAATATTAAACTAGCAGTGAGTAATTTGTGACTTTCCAAATGTTGACCAGAACTGCAGTACAACAGTAATAGCCCACATAACCAATGCTAAAGGATGATGACCATTGGAATCTTTTTACAATGTTGGGAGGACCAACCTCTTCCCCTGCCTTAAACCTTGTTATGCTATTTTGTTCTTATCTGTTTGCTATGTTGGTAAGCATAATGACAAGAAAATGGTAAGGTAAAGATATATGTAGCAAAGGTATTCAAAGATTCTTGGTCACCCCATGCACAGGCTAGGTTTGTGATGGTGAACCTTGGCACTCCAGATGTTCTTGGACTTCAATTCCCAGAAGCACAAGCCCCCATGAATCCACACGAATGGGTTTACTGTGATTTATCTGGCTCGCGCCACCCTCGTCACTCCTGGAAGCGGAAGTAAAATGCCTCCGTATTGTGCTGCTTGCATTCTGTGCTTGAGAAATTTAACACTTGAGTTTCGCTTAATATTGGTTGGTGTTTTATTTTTATTTTTTTTAGGAAGAGCAGATCAGGAGGAAGAAGCGAGAAGAACGGCTGGAGCAAATTCGCCACAATGTGCAGTTGAAATATGCATCTAAAAGAAAGGTTTGCTGTCCTAGATACCAGAAGCCTGTTCTTTAGTTGCCAAAAGAGCAAGGGTGAGCAGGGCTGCCATCAGAGGTACTCAAATGATTGTCTCAGGTGGCAGATGCTAGAATATCCTGTGCAGCAAAGGTTCTTCTTTCGTGTCCTGATCAAACCCTGGACTGCCAATATGAAGCCACTTTCTTGGTTTGGTCATTGGCCAAACTTAAGTCCTCATCGGTGCAAGTTTCTGGCAGTAATCGGCAGACCAGTAAATGAGCTGGATTCTGTATCTCTCCACATTCAAACAGTGTGTTACATGCCATATCCCCAGCTTGAGCATGTTGGTCTTACATTTAGGGGCTCTGACCCTCAACCTATTCAGAGTTCTTCAGTGATGTACGGGAGGTTGAATACCTCAGCTATTTGATGTTGTTCCTTGTCCAGTGAGCTCCTTCCTCCATCTTCTAATTTCGTTTTCCTCTCATGTACCCTCAAGAATGTTTGTTCTTGCCATAAAGCTCTTCCTGGATCTGAGCTGGAGGACTTGAGGCATATATCCATTCAGAGGATGTTGAAGGTCATTCTCTTGCTTAGTTCTCTAGGCATCCTCTGCTGCTTCTCTCTTCATCTTAGATGGAGCAATACCAACAAGAGGGTATATTTTCTCAGCTGGTGTAGATTTGAGGCATCCTGTCACTATACGCATGGCTTCCTTAACAGCGATGTCAACTTGTTTTGTGCAGCAGAGCTGATGGTGTCTACATGCTTCTCTGCAGACATGGTCCCTGAGACGGAAAAGGCAGGCAGTAGCATGGTAGCAAACTCTTGTTAGAATTAGCTTCTTTCTTTGCTTTTGGGTTGATTCCTAGGGATCCACTTGGAAGTCAAGGAAAAAGAGAGCTGAGAGAGCATCGAGAGATATTGCCTGCATAAATAACTTTAGGTGATTTCTTTACTTGCCCATTCTCCTTGGATTCCAAGGAAATCCAGGTGAAAGAACACCAAAGAAACCAATCTTTAACAAGAGTTGGTTGGTATGTGATTGCCTCCTCCTTACTTCTCTGGCAGTGCATGTAGAGAAGCAAGTGAGGTCCTGCCCTTCTGCAGGGTGGATGATTTTCTCCCAAACTGAGCCAGTGTGATAGAGAAGGCAACCTTTTTCCTACTTCAGATGGCAGGGAATCCTGGGCAGTTCTTCATGACCAGGCCTGGAATCTCTTCTCTTGCAAACACACCCTCTCCCTGGTCATATAAACAAGCAGGCACTTTATGCACACTGTTGTGTACAGTCATCCTTCCATTCCCACTTAAAGTCACATCTGTACTCAGTTCCACTTGCACTAATTTGTGGAATGGACTGATATGGGGAAAGGGGCGCATTAATCCTGTCCTCCTTTTGTGCTTGCCTCTCCCTATACATCAGACTCTCCCCAGCTTGCTAGGGAGCATTTTGGCAGGTTGCTGGGAGAGCAATTCTCATAGGGAAGACAAAGGATGGAAACGATATATCTGTGTCCCATCCTCTTCATTACATATGCTTTTTCCTAACGGTTGCACAACTGTTCAGGGAATGGAGAGATCGTAGTTTTCTATAGAGATACAAGAATGTTTGTTCTTTTCTTTTTTAATCTTTATGGAAAGATCATGGAATAACAGAATAGTACAGTTCCAGGATCCCCCCACCCCACCCCAAGAAGGGGGTGGTGAACCCTTCTGAGTATTTCCTACCTAGAAAACTGCAGAAAGAGTTGGCATAAATCAGAATCGACTTGACGGCCTATGATGAAATGGGCGATAGGGGTTAGGTCCGTGGTGGCGAATCTATGGCACATATGCCAGAGGTGGCACTCAGAGCCCTCGCTGTGGGCATCCGTGCAGTCACCCCAGCACAGAGTTTACCCTGCCCCTCCGCCCAGCAGCCCAATGTGAACACTTCCTCCCTCCCCCCCCAGCACAGAGTTTGCTCTGCCCAGCAGCCCAAAGGGAGCGTTCCCTTCTTCCCCTGTTGCTGTGTTGACACTTTGTGATAAATAAGTGGGTCTTGGGTTGCAGTTTGGGCACTCGGTCTCTAAAAGGTTCGCCATCGCTGGGATAGGTGGATTATCCTAGAAGAGGAGATTGTTGGTAGTCATCTTTTGAACAAGTGCATTCAGTACATTTTGTTGCTGATGCATTATTTTTCCCATGTCCTCTTGAGAGTATAACTAAAAGTTAGTTCCTAAATCAGGGGTTCCCAATCTATGGCCCATGGACCGGACTCGGCCTACGATACCATTTCATCTGGCCCATCGCTGCCTCTGCTGCACCCAGAAGTGGAAGCGGATGCATTTACGTCAGCCATAAGGCACACATTCGCAAATGCGCCCATGGCTGTCATAAATGTGGAAGTGGGCGCAATTGCGAAGCCGTAAATGTGCCTGCTTCCGCTTCTGGGGTGTGTGATCCAGCCAGATCAATCAGCTGTCTGCGGGCGTGGTCAGGCCCTTGACGTAAAAAGGTTGACCATCCCTGTCCTAAATGCTGGAACATTGGCCTAAATCCTGTTTCTTAGCACAGTAAGGTAAAGTCACTTGTATTTAGGTCTATTGGAATCATAGACACTTATGGGGGAGTTGACTCACCAAATCCCCATTGATTCACTAGGCCTACTCTAGCAGATTTACTATGTTAAGCAATAGGATTTTGGCCAGAAAAATGTGCTCAAAAACCATTCTCTTATAGTTAAGAGTGGGGAATCATTTGTTTTGAGCTGCAAGTCCTAGCTAGCATGTCTAAAGACAGTGTACAGTAGAACCCCGTACTGTATAACGAAAAAACTCTGTTCCACGGAGCTCTTCACTATACGGTTTTTTCATTATACAAAGTGCTATTGGCGATGCACTGTATAATGAAAAAAATGCTTGTTATTCGAAGCGATATTGGCGATACCCTGTACAACAGATTTTTTTCCCATTGTACGGGGTATCGCCAATAGTGCTTCGTATAACGAACTTTTTTCATTATACAGTGCATCGCCAATAACGCCAATAACGCAAAAACGCTTCATTGTACAAATTTTTCGGTATACAAAGTGTTGGTTATACGGGGTTCCACTGTAATGGGAACTAGGATACAAAGCAGCAAGTGGCTCAGTATTCCCCTATTCTTGTCTTATAGAGAAAGATGAACTAACTAACTTGCAATTAGGGACAATTCTGTCATATTTCTTTCAGAGGGCTGAGGAGGAGGAGACAAAACATCTTCTCCAGCTCAGCAAAGAGATTTTGTCAAACCCGGGTGAGTTCGTAGCTTCAGAGCTATCAGACCAGAGTGAAGAAGACCTGATCCTTGCAGAATATGAAAGCGATGAGGAGAAGAAAGATGGAAGTAGGTAAGAATGTCATTGTTACCGTGCAATGTTCAAGTGAGGGTTTAAGCTACTCAGCAGAATTGAACTCTCATTCCTTGGAGGTGTTCAAGAGATTTGATCTTGCTGGAAGCTATCCTGCTCTTGGCCATTGATTGAGCTAGGATGGGGTGAGCAGCAAACAACCTGGTTGATAAAAATTCCATTCTTTTAAAGTAGTGGCTCCTAGTTCGAGACCTGAGTACTGCACAACAGAGTGAGCTCCCGTTTCCGTCCCAGCTCCTGCCAACCTGGCAGTTTGAAAGCAAGAAATTGCAGGTAGATAAATAGGTACCACTTTCAACCCAGAGTAATCTCTGACACAAAATTATTATTACTTTGATGAGAAGGTAAACAGTGTTCCGTGCATTCCAGTGTCTAGTCTTGCCTGCCACATGTCCACGGAAATGTCTGCAGACGCAAACAGTGCTGGCTCTTTGGCTTTAAACAGAGATGAGCACTGAACTCTAGAGTCGGATATGACTGGATTTCAAGGAAGGGTGACCTTTACCTTCCCAACTTTTGGTCCTTGAACTTCAATTCCCCAAAGCACTGATCAACCAATGTACTGACTTAGGTTTCTGGGAATTGGAAGTCCAAGAACCAAAAGTCGGGAAACACTGTTTTAAAGAATTCCAGTTCAATAAGTCAAACATAGGAGTGGATGAGAAGCATCTTTTTGAGTGGGTCATTGCACCAGCTGTCTTGGGGAGTGGGGCTTGGGATCCTGGCTTTGTGAAGCAGCTGTCTGGGAGAGATTTTCTGGTTTTAAGGCTAGATGCCCTGTGTTTGTTTTGCAAAGAAGCTCCTTGAGGCTAATAAGATTGCAAAACAGACAATAAAGAACAAGAGTTTCTGTGCTGACCCACCCAGGTAGGCACGGTCGCCACATGGCAGTGCTGCACAGAGAGTCTTGTTCGAGAATAGTCCAGATATCAAAGTCCAAAAGGCAAGCTGAGGTCAGTTTACCGGTAGTCCGAGTCAGCAGTCTAATCTAAACGGTGTCCAGGGGCGTCGTCAGGGTTGGCAGAGAAACCAGGGTCACAGCAGGCAGTCTGGAGTCAAGCAGAATGTCGGTCTTCGCACTAGAGTTGTACCAATGCTGGTAGGCTGCAAGCAGCTTGCTTATAAGCCTCCCAGCTAATCGATATCAGCTGGGAGCCTTCTTTGGTGCTTCACTCTAGCCTGCCTGCCTCTCAGGTGTAGTTGTTTCCTGGAACTCTCCCTGACTGAGGACTGATCACTGTCAGAGCCAAACTCCTGATATGACAGGTCAGCTGCCGGGAAAACAGACTTGGGCCAGGCACAGGCTGAGATCCCTGGCTCTCAGGGCATCCTCAGGCTCGGGTGCAGGCAGAACTGGGCTGGGCATAGGGTGTGCCCCCTGATCCAGGTCCTTGTTGGAGGAGGGCTAGATCACAATAGTTTCAGGTTTATTGCAAAATGAACTCAATTTGCCTTTTGAGAGAAGTAGAGAAAAATGGAATAAAGACAGTGTAATCTGGGGTTTTCAAAGTAAGATAAAGCTGTCTCCCAATGTCTTCTCAATATTAAATACTTTAGTATGAAATAATGCTTTCTACATGATTGAGCGCCCCGAGGGGATACAGAGATGGATGTTATCAGTGTTGGCAATCCTACCACCCTGAATAATTCTAAGAATATGGACAGGGATGTAAAAATACCTGGGAAATTGTACTGCTTTCTGTACACAAAGGCTACTTTCAGAAGCAGCTTGGGTACTTTTTCTGGTCTCTAACATAGGCTTGGAAACAAGCCTATAACAGTTAACAGTCTGCAAAACCTATCTTACTTGACTCCTGAGAATCTAGCAGATTGTATTCTATAGGTGGAAGAGATGAAGACAAGCTCTGTGCTGAGGCAATGGCACACATGCCCACAACAAGTGGGCAAATCTGGAAGAAGAGATGGTGAGAAAACTCTACAGCACTTCTCTTGGAAAATATAGGAAGTGGAATGAAGTTGTCAAAGCTAGTTGTGTTGGACTGCGACTGCTGTAATCCTTCAAGTCAGCATAGATGTGGGAAGGAAAGCTCTTTTTGCACAAATGCTGCTTTTGCGTTGCTCATTCAATTTGTTCCTGCGAGGTTATGGTTCCAGTAATGTTTATGAGAGGGTTACTAAGGAGAGAATCACCTTCCCTTTTTCACCCCTTAGGTTAAATGATATAGAAACAGAAGATGATGATGATCTAAAGGAGGACCACGTAACAAAGGTAGGGCTTCACAGGGTATCTACTTTGGCTGCTGGCAAGAGTTCTTGGAGCTGCCTGGCAAAGTGTTTTAAAAATTTGTAGTGAATCTTGACCTTTCTCAGACACTGTCTCATTTGCTACAGTGCAGTCCAATGTGATCGCACAATTCCTCTCTTTTCTGCAAAGAATCCTTAGATAGTGGTTTAGTGACCACTAGGATAGCTTTCGCTAACCCAGTGGCTGAGGATGGTGGGAATTCTGTTTGAACACATGTGGAGACTGAGGTGTTCGGAAAACCTGGTGAAAGGAATTTTAAAAAATTTGTTGAGCAGACCCTGCAGATACCTAATTATTGGCTGAAATCCAGTAATGTGTTATGAGTAGGGAAGGTGCAGGGCCATGGTGGTTTAGTGGTTAAGATGCTGAGCTTGAGCACCAGAAGGTCAGCAGGTCGAGACCCGAGTGATGCATGATGCAATGATCTCCCGTCATTTGTACCATCTCCTGCCAACCTAGCAATTCAAAAGTCAGAAATGGCAAGTAAATAAATAGGTACCACTTCAGCGTGAAAGGTAACTGTGTTCTTCAACATCTAGTCATGCCAGCCACATGACCAGAGAAATGTCTGCCGATGCAGAAAGCGCTGGCTCTTTGGCTGTAAACAGAAACTAGAGTCAGACATGACCTTTACTAAGGAAGGCTCATTGAATCTGTGGAAATTACAGAGGAGTTTACTCATCAAATCTCCATTGATTCAGTCAACATATGCTAGTGGAGACTTACTGGATTCAATTGAACTTTATGAGACATAATTTGCAGTTATAGATATTTGTTATGTGTTATCTTAACTATACTTTTATGCAGATTGTTTGCCATCTTGAGCAATAATAATAGTAATTATGATTGAAATTTTTGAAAGTAATTATGATGAGAATGATGATATTGATGCTGGGGGTCCTCCATCAATCTAGATTAGCTTTTTAATAAAAGGGTTTCTTTTTTCTGTTTCTCTTGCTTAGATCTACTACTGTAGCCGAACACATTCCCAGCTGGCCCAGTTTGTGCGTGAGGTTCAGAAGAGCCCTTTTGGCAAGGAGACGCGGCTGGTGTCCTTAGGGTCTAGACAGGTAAGGAAACATTAGATCCAAAACTAGTGAGATAAAGGGAGAGATAGGACATGCTTGTTTGTTTCTGGAGATTGTTGAGGATAGTATTAGTGTTGCATCTCCCAAGACTGACTTACACACTATACTATGTATGTGTTGTTGAGTTTGTATATAACCCATCTGTCTGAAGCCACTTCAGGCAGTTTACATACAAATGAAAACCAAACATATCAGCCTGATGAATAGACATAATTAAAATAACATACAAAACAACGTGAGGAAAAGAATGCCTTGTCTTGCAAATCTGCACATCTGCAACATTTCAGTGTATTTTTAAAAATAAGCATATAATGAGTGCATAAAGCCATGCATATGTATTAATTTGGAAAAAGAGGCTACAATTTATTTAGTTGAAAGATGACCATAAATAGGTTGTAGTCAATGAGGAAGATGAGGATCTAAATTTTGTGGAAGAGATGACATGCTGAGCAATGTGTCCCAGCAGTGATATTTACAGAGGTTGCACACCCTTGATTCATGCATTTTACCTCAATTAATATTTATGGTTTTTTAGACCATTGATGTAATTATTACAATAGCTCCCAAATTACACATATGTTACCGAAAATATTGTGAGATGCTGGAAGAGAATATACTTAATGCTTTGTAACTGAAATGTACTCCCCTCATGGTTGTAAACAATTTCCACTCTTGCTGCATTCAGAAAGGATGTTAAGACATACCTTTTTTAAACAGGCCTTTGACAGAACTTCACATACATGGATAATTTTAACTGTACTGATTTATTCATTTTAATGATTGTTGGGGCCTTGCTTGTTTTTATCTGATTTTAAAGCTTTTATGGCTGTTCTGAACATATTTTCACTATTTTGATTGAATTTATGATTGCCAGCCTCCTTGAGCACTACTTAATAATAGAAGGGTGAAACGTCCATTTAGCTGCTGATAATGATGATGATGATAATACAGTATTAATAGTTACCATGGAACTGGATCAGTGGTACTGGTGTTACATTGTGATGTGGAAAGCAAATTGAAGGCCATGCATTATATTGCTCCTAGGACATTCTTCGTGGCTGATTACCATGATAGCCAATATTTGGAATACAGTAAAATTACAAATGCCTCAAGTTACATAAAATTTGACTTACATAATGATTTTGTGCTAAAACCAAGTCCCGATTTGCACAATTTCCTATGGGTTTGCTACGAGTTACATAAAGATTATTTTTCCTATAAGTTTGCTTTGAGTTACATAAAAATGCATTTCCCTATGGGCTTGTTTCAGTTTACATAAAAATTTCATTTTTCCTATCGGTTTGCTTCGAGTTACATAAAAATTTGATTTAAGCAAAAGCTTACAGAACTGACTTTTTCGTAAGTAGGGGTTTTACTGTACAATACTCAAAAATAGTAATACTGTAGTAATACTGTTACCTTTATTGCCTATTTACTTTATCTACTTGCAATTTCTTGCTTTTGAACTGCAAGATTGGCAGGAGCTGGGACTGAGGATAGGAGCTCTTGGATCTTGAACTGCTGATCTTCCAGTCGTCAATTTCAGAGTCTCAACTACTAAGCCACCATAATAGCAACAGTAACATTTTTTAGGATTTAGTGCCTAATAAAGGGAAATAAGAAATGCAATATATTAAATCCAGCAACAGTAATTGTCCTCTACTTTGCCTTCTCCCACTCTCAGAACCTTTGTGTGAATGAAGAGGTACGGCACTTGGGAGCTGTTCAACTCATCAACGATCGCTGTATGGAGATGCAAAAAAATAAGCATGGTATGGAAGTGGTTGCAACTTAAATGGCACAAATGCACACATATTCTTTGCATGTTGCAGTGGCAGTGGCTGATTTTAATTTCTGTAAGTACATAAGGAGAGTAGTGGAACCTGAGCCCTGGTGGCGCAGTGGTTAAACTGCTGTACTGCACCCAAAAGCTGCTGTTGTTCTGAATTCTGTTGTAAAGGGGCTAGGGATGCCTACGTCCCATTTTTCCATGATTTTCACAGGTTCATGCTGTCCCGTCTGGTTCAAGGAAAAACATGTAAAAATCCTGGTTCAAGGAAAAATATGTAAAAAGCTACGGAGGATTCCTTCAGACTGCAAAGGGTTAAATGCATAGTCAGTATTCCTAGAGAGGAAGGGAACACTATTGATAGGAAGTGAGAAAGACAACTCTTCACTTCCCTTCCTCTGTAGGAATGCTGACTATGCATTTAACCCTTTGCAGTCTGAAGGAATCCTCCGTAGCTTTTTACATATTTTTCCGTTCCAGACTTTTTAGAGCTTTCTTCCAAGGGATCCTCGTGTGGAGTTTGAAGATGAGTCTAACTCAATGGGGGTGGGGTGAATGGTAGGGTAGGTGTGACCTCAGGGAGAGGAAGGGTCTTAGAGTTTGCGGTGTCTAGTCATTGTTGCTTCAAAGGGGTAGCTGTTTTGTTCCTTGAATGCCCTTGGAAGGGTGTGTGTGTGTGTGGGGGGGGGGGGGGCACATGAAATGACACAGTGGGCCAGATTTGGCCCATGGGCTTTAGGTTGGGAACTCCTGCTCTAGAATACTCCATTACATTTCTCTTCCCTTGTTTGCCGCCATCTTCCAGCAACAGACAGTTTTTGTCTATTGATGATGCTCATTCCTCATTGGATTTTTAAAAGGATCTTTATGAAGAATTTCTTAAATGTTTGGATTCATACCCATTTTAGGATTTGCATAACCCCTGTTAATGCCTTCCTAGCTTACGAATGTGACCATTTGGCTATGTGATACATGCCTACAAAGTCAGTATGCTGTTAGAATATGAGCATGAAGATGAATGTACATTGTGTGTTTTCTCCAAGGTGTTCACTTTGCTATACATATATCATCCTTTCCATTTTTCCTTAAAATGACCTTGTAAAGTGAGCTAGGCTGAGTGACAGGTTCGAGGTTACCCAGAGAAAGTCACAGCAGGAAGGGATTTGAAACCTTATCTTTGTGATTCAAGTCCGATATTATGGAGGCCTAACAGTCAGGAAGACTAAGAAATATTGTATCTCAGACTTATTAAAGTACTGTAGTTTGAGAATGACTCCAATCCCTACAAATCTGACAAGGCTCTTAAAATCATTTATTGAAGCTCTATGTTCCTCTAGAATTGGTTGGATGTGAGGAATGGAAGCTGTTTTAGTGATGATAGGAAGATTATCAAACACCCTGTAAAAAAGAAGTTGCATGCTCACTGAAGATAGATGTGTCTTTCACTGAGAAATGTAAAGTCCTCCTTGCTAAAATGTTTTTCCACATTCTGGTTTTAGTGGATTTTTAAAATTGTTCCTCTTTTGAATCCCCTGTTTTGGCATTAAACTGGATATTGCATAGTTGGCTGCTTATTAATATTCTCATTTTTATTATTCTCTTTTCCTGCAACTATTATAAATTAGATTGGAGCAGACAGCTGCCATCTTTTATGCATTAATTGAGGGCAGCCTTTCCTAGCTTGTATCACTCCTTGGAAATGTTATAGCCCACAGCTCCCATTATCCCAGTCTATGTTATCTAAGCTGATGGGATTCCTAGCCCTAGAGATGTAAAATTTCCAGAAATTTTGAAGCTCGGGGGGGGGGGGGGGGGGGGGGGGAAACGGGTGTTTTTTTTTTGGGGGGGGGGGATACGGAAATTTTTGGAAAAATTGAAAATAATCTGATACTATACATTTTTTTTTAGAAATGATTTATAAAATATTTGAACCCAGCCTTATCTTAAAATATTTTATTCATCATGTTAAAATAAAACATTCCATAATATATTTTTTATTTTTTCAATTTTTCGGGGGAAAACAAAAAGGCTTCAGGAAAAAAAACACCGAAAAAACCCCAGTTTCCCCCCAAATTTTCCCATTCCCCACCCCACCCCCGCGCCTTCACATCTCTACCTAGTCCACAGTACATGGAAGGAATCAAGACAGTCTGTGCTGTAATCTATGAATTGTCAAATGTACTGATTGTTCTAGTACAGTGTTTCCCAACATGGGGCCCAGGCCCCACAGGGGGGCTTCAATTCCCAGAAGCCTAAGTCAGTTCATTGGCTGTTAGGTGCCTTGGGGAATTGACTTAGGCTTCTGGGAATTGAAGCCCAAAACCTAAGGTTGGGAAGTAATGCTCTCATTAATAGGTCAGTATTAACCCTTTGTCTGTATTAGGCTCCCATTGTTTTTCCTTGCTACTTCTTGTCTCCAGAGAAGAAGAGTACAGGAGAGGAGACGGAGGGGAAGAAGAGGCGTTTGAGTCGAATGGTGTGTCCATTTTACTCCTATGAGAACATGCAGTTTCTGCGGGATGAGGTTCTGGCCCAGGTAAAAGATATCGAGCACCTGGTGGCTCTGGGAAAGGAAACGAAGGCCTGCCCATATTATGGGAGCCGATACGCTGTCCCAGCTGCTCAGGTGAGATTCTTGAAAAGAAGTCTTCAGTTTCTTTTTCTGTAGCCTTAAATTCCTTGCTAAACAAGATGTATGAAAATGATTATTGTATGCACATGCAGAAGAATGCACTCAGAGCTCTCTTTGTGGGCACGCATGCCGTCGCCCCAGCACAGTTTGCCCTGCCTCTCTTCCCAGCAGCCCAATGGCAGTCTGAAGGAATCCCCCCCAGCACAAAGTTCTCCCCACCCTTCTGTGGCACGGATGGCAGCCTGTTGCGTTTGAGCACTTGGTCTCTAAAAGGTTTACCATCACTGATATATATACAGTTTTCCCACCTTTGATTTTTGGACTTCAATTCCCAGAAGCCTAAGTTAGTTACCCAAAGCACTGATCAGCCAATGTACTGACTTAGGCTTCTGGGAATTGGAGTCTTCCTGTAGGGCATGGGCCCCACATTGGGAACCACTGGTATATAACTTTAATAGGGATTGGGGGGAATTAAAGGTATGCAGATTTGCATTTTGGGGGAGTATAACTGCTGTGTGGAAGACTGGTAGTTGAAGTCCATAAAAGCAAATCTGTGCATGTCTAGGAAAAATATTAAACATAGTCTTTTCCTAATGAGTAGTTGTGTTTTGGATACTTTTTAAGAATCCAGAAAATTGCCTGTTACAAACAAATGATTAGTCAATTAACCCTTCTAAATTGTCTGACAAGCCTTAGTCTACTCCTAATAGTTTCTATGATTCAAAATTATCTTTTGTGTATGGAAAATAAAGGTACTGTATACATTTGAATACCCAGCTTCTCCCCATTTCCTTGAGAATACCTCAAAAGTCAAAATGCAGTTTGCTTTGCCCCAGAAATCTGTTCTGTGGCTGATAACACAAGATGGACAAAAATTTCTTGTAGTTGAAGCTTGTGTTTTTACGGCAGCTGGTGGTATTGCCCTACCAAATGCTTCTGCATGAAGCTACCAGAAATGCATCTGGGATCAAGTTGAAGGATCAAGTGGTGATAATTGATGAAGCCCACAACCTGATTGATACCATCACCTGCCTGTACAGTGCTCAGGTTAGTGGGTCGCAGGTGAGTCTGACCTTAAGTCTCTTCTCTGGTACCTGTTGTTTGTGTTCTCCTATGGAGACATCAGTTTTCCAGGACATTTTCTTGGTAAGCCCCATTCACTGCTGGGGTTTTCTTAGATAAGGGTTATTCATGGCTAAACTGAGGCAATAGTACTTTGAGTACTGTATTTTGTGAGAAGACAAGATTATCTGGAAAAGACAACAACACCGTCAAAAGATGACAGGAAAAAAGAAAGATAAAATATGAGATGGTTGACTCAATAAATCTGAATAATTGTTACTGCTAGATGTAGGAAGCTATATAGATATGCATGCTTGTCTGTCATTCTGCTTGATTACTCTTTACCTTCTTGCTTTGTGATCCATTTGCCTTGTGACATCTTGACCCCTGCATCTGGTGTATATAAGCCATGTTTGGAAGTATTACTCCTTTGTCTGAAGAAGTGGACTTGATCCACGAAAGCTCACAGTAAAAATATAGCACTTAGTCTTTAAAGTACTGCAGTGTTTTTATTTTTGTTTTCTGATATGCCTGACTCAATAAAGGAAGCCATAGGGTTTGCAAGACCTAAGCATAGTTATTAATGACAAGATCTTGTAGAGTTGCCATAGGTTGGCATCAAGTTAATAGTACATAATTGCTACTTACCATAGCTACACCCTATTGCCAATATCAGAGTCAGTATCTTTCTTAGCAGTGAATGTTGGAAAGCCTAAGGAAGGGTTGCTGTTGCCTTCATGCTCTGCTTGTGAACTTCTTATTGTGACGTCTGGTTGACCGTACTGGGAACAGAATGCTTGTCTAGATCTGATCCAGCAGCACTATCCTGATGCCCTTAATGTTTTATTTCCATTATAGCTGTGCTGTGCCCATTCCCAGCTGTCACAGTACATGGAGCGATACAGGTGAGGATGTTCACAGCAATGTTTGGATACAATGACAAGCTACAGTTTCTGGGTAACCAGGTTAGGAAGTGTCTAATTCAGATGTGGCCAACCATGGCTCTCAAGGTGTTCCTGGACTTCAATTACCAGAAGCCCAAGTCAGTACACCAGCTGATCCGGGGCTTCTCGGAATTGAAGTTCAAGAACTCCTGGAGAGCCAACGTGGACCACCCTGACTCTAATATTTTTTCATTGATGTGTAGGAAGGGGAGAAAGAAAAGAGAATTCAAGTCCAAGAGGTTGCTCATTGTTTTGTCTTTGAGCTCCATGCAGAATATACCAGTAAAATCCTGAAAGGGCCAGACTTGAAATGTCCTTATATTTGGACATTGAACTCAGATGTTTCCTTTATGCTAACAATCCAGTGGACATTTGAATTCCCACTCCCGAGAGTTTGATGTTAAGCTTTAAGTGAAGCCAGTAATTTCATGATTGAAGTTTTAAATGAAGCCAGTGATTTCATCATTAAGATAAAATTTCCACTGTAACCTCTGGTTGAGGTTTCATTATCTTAACCACTGCAACTCAGTCATTAAGTTGCAAAGCTGTGCTCATAGCCTGAATTTGATCCCAATGGGCTCTCCCTTCTATCCCTCTGAGGCTAGTAAAATGAGTATTCAGCTTGTTGGGAACAAAATGTTTACTACTTTGTGAACCACCCAGAGAGTGCTCTCAGCACTATGGGTTAGTATGTAACTGAATTGAATTGAATTGAAATTTTAATTTATATACCGCAATTCTCCGCCTGAGTAATTATGATTTCTTAATGGCTGTGTTGGGACTGTGGTGGCTTAGTGGTTAAGATGCTGAACTGGGAAGTCAGCAGTTCAAGACCCGAGTACTGCAAGATGGGGTGAGCTCCTGTGTCTGTCCCAGCTCCTGCCAACCTACCAGTTCAAAAAGCAAGAAATTACAGGTAGATAAATAGGTACTGCTTTGGTGGGAAGGTAACAGGGTTCTGTGTGCTCTGGTGTCTAGTCATGCCTGCCACATGACCACGGAAACATTGCAAATGCAGACAGTGCTGGCTCTTTGACTGTAAACAGAGATAAGTACCGTAGCCTAAAGTCATATACCACTGACTTTTGAGCAAAGTCAACCTTTACCTTTAATGACTATGTTGTAATTCTTGTAGCAATAAACATTGCTGGTGCTGTAACCTTTTTGCAGTGGTTCCCAACGTGGCACCCATGTCCCACAGGGGGACTTTAATTCCCAGAAGCCTAAGTCAGTACATTGGCTGATCAATGTTTTGGGGAACTGACTTAGACTTCTGGGAATTGAAGTCCAAAAACCTAAATCTAGAGCAAGAATGGAGAGTACCAGCAATATTTGGCTGTACATACATGCCTTTTTAAAGCCACCAGTGGTATAACTGTTACTGTAAAACCAATCAGTTACCGATATATCTTAAAGCCCACATTAGTTCTGCTCTGTCAGGGACTTCACTAATTAATACAGCGTTTGGTCTCTGTCCTAGGAAACGCTTGAAAGCCAAGAACCTGATGTATGTTAAGCAGATTCTGTTTTTACTGCAGAGGTTTGTGGCTATTCTTGGAGGTAAGATCATTTGGGTCTATTGAGTTCCACTTGACTGTGAACTAGTTCCAGTTTTTTTTCTTTGCCCATCAGAATCTCACACATGTTAGCCATAAAGCTAAATCCCATTGGGAGATGTTGTGGTCTTGTCTCAAGCTATTTATGGGCAGCAGGGGCATATAGCCTTGGCATTGCCTTGCTTGCCAGGGAGACCAATGGTTTTCGCAATGATACGGGGAGAATATGGCCTAACCAAAGGTGGGATTCTGATTTCCCACAATTTAGTCACGTTTATCCCCCCTTTCCAAAGCCATTTCTCATTTGATGACTGACATCTTCCACTTCTCCCTCGAGCTGCCCTCAATTTCCATTTTATCTCATCTTAACAGGATAGATTTAGGGGGAAAGGCATATAGCACATAGAGGATGGAAATTTGTTTTTAAGTTCTGTGTGAAAGGAATCACCGTCACCCTTGTTGCTCATGTCGTTCTTCAGGTGTGCACTTAAACCTTGCAGATATGCTGTATAATGACATTACAATTTGCATATAATTACATTAACTTTTGGTATTTACTGAACTTGCTGCCAGCTTAGTGCAATCAGAGTCCAAATGGGTGGTTGAATTTGGTTTAAACGTATGTACAAGTGCAATAAACTTTTAAATTAGGAAGCACATTGGGAACCATATGTAGTGGAACAGAAACCTGCATTAAACAATATAGGGTTTCACAACCATTTCGCGCCACAGGCCGGGCCATGCCCCCTCAGACAGATGTGCGGGCCAGAGGTGTGGTTCCTCCCACCGCTTCTGGTATTCCGGTGGTAGTGCCAGCAGGAGCGAGGGTGGTGCGTTTTCACCCATTTTTCCACTTGTGCCACTCCCTGTGGTGGCGGTGATGGCAGGAGCAAGGGTGGTGCATTTTTGGCCATTTCCGCCGCCGCCAGGTCTCTCAAAAAGGTTCAAAAAGGAAATTTCCCAAAGTTGAGGAAACTAGTAAAAAAGAAGCTGAAAGGGAAAATTGAGAGAGTCCAAACACTCCAAGAGGCATGGAGGCTGTTTACAAAAACAATCACAGAGGCTCAATTGGAATGCATACCCAAAAGGAAAAAGGGCACTGCCAGGTCCAAGAGGACTCCAATGTAGCTTACAGGAGCTGTTCGGGAAGTGATCAAGAGCAAGAAAAGCTCATTTAGAAGATGGAAGGCTTGTCCGAATGAGGACAGCAGGCAGAAACATAAATTCTGGCAGAACAAATGCAAGGCAACAATCAGGAAAGCAAAGCAAGACTTTGAGGAGCGTATAGCTAAAAATACTCAGAGAAATAACAAAGACTTCTTTAAGTACATTAGAAGTAAGAACCCAACTAGGAAGGCCATTGGACCATTAGATGACAATGGAAGGCAAGGGGTTATTAAAGAGGAAACAGAGATTGCAGAGAGACTCAATGAATTCTTTGCTTCAGTATTCACTGAAGAAGACAGAGGCCACATACCCAAAACAGAGCCTATCTTCGTAGGGAGGGAAACCGAAGAATTAAGCCAGATAGAAATAACCAGGGAGGAGGTCCTTGCATGTCTTGTTAAACTAAACACTAACAAATCACCAGGACCAGATGGCATCCATCCACGAGTTCTCAGGGAACTTAAAGATGAAATTGCTGATCTCCTAGCCAAAATATATAATCTTTCCCTCAAATCAGGCTTTGTGCCTGATGACTGGAAGGTAGCGAATGTAACACCAATTTTCAAAAAAGGATCCAGGGGTGATCCAGGAAATTACCGACCTGTCAGTTTGACATGTGTCCCAGGTAAAGTGATGGAAACCATCCTAAAAGATAGAATTAATAGGCACATAGAAGAGAAGGCACTGCTAAAGGAGAGCCAACATGGCTTTTGCAAGGGCAAATCATGCCTCACTAATCTGTTGGAATTTTTTGAGAGTGTCAACAAGCATGTGGATAAGGGGGATCCAGTTGACATTGTTTATCTGGACTTTCAGAAGGCTTTTGACAAGGTCCCACACCAAAGGCTCTTGAATAAACTTACCAGTCATGGAATAAAGGGACAGGTCTTGTCCTGGATCAGCAACTGGCTAAGGGACAGGAAACAGAGGGTAGCACTAAATGGACACTTCTCCAAATGGAGGGAAGTAAAGAGTGGGGTCCCCCAAGGTTCAATACTGGGACCCCTGCTTTTCAACCTCTTCATAAATGATCTAGAGGTAGAAGTAAAAAAGCAAGGTAGCCAAATTTGCTGACGACACTAAATTATACAGGGTAGTGAAAACTGTGAGAGATTGTGAGGAGCTCCAAAGGGATCTCTCGACACTGGGGGAGTGGGCAAAACAGTGGCAAATGAGTTTCAACATTAGTAAGTGCAGAGTGATGCATGTTGGGGCAAAGAACCCCAATTACATTTATAAACTGATGGGGTCTGAACTCTCTGCGACAAACCAGGAAAGGGACCTTGGTGTCCTGGTGGACAACTCAATGAAGGTGTCAACCCAGTGTGCCTCAGCAGTGAAAAAAGCAAACTCAATGTTAGGGACCATTAGGAATGGTATAGAAAATAAGTCAGCAAATGTCATTTTGCCTCTTTATAAATCTTTGGTGAGGCCCCATGTGGAATACTGTACAGTTCTGGTCGCCATACCTCCAGAAGGATATTATGGAGCTGGAAAAAGTGCAGAGGAGGGCAACCAGAATGATTAGGGGACTGGAACACCTTCCTTACCATCTGAGGCTGCAACGGTTGGGCCTCTTCACTCTTGAACGACGACGTCTAAGAGGTGACCTGATTGAAGTTTATAAAATCATGCACGGTGTGGACAAAGTAGATAAGGAAAAACTGTTTTCCCTATCGCATAACACTAGAACTAGGGGACACTCCATGAAACTTTTGGGTACTAGTTCTCAAACAAATAAGAGAAAGTACTTTTTCACCCAGAGGATTACTGGTCTATGGAACTCCCTGCCAGAAGACGTGGTGACAGCTGTCAGTCTTGACAGCTTTAAGAAAGGATTAGACAAGTTCATGGAGGACAAGAGTATCAATGGCTATAATTATGGATACTTAAGGACAACCTCCGGGTTGGAGAGATAGGCAGGATATCTCTCAATATCATTTCCAGGGAATCCTAAGCAGGTGAAGGCATCTCCTTGGGAATACCCTAAAGGAAATGGTGAGCCACTGTGTGAGACAGAATGCTGGACTGGATGGGCTGTGGCCTGTTCCAGCAAGGCTGTTCTTATGTTCTTATGTTCACTGCGGGCTGGATTAAATGGTGCTGTGGGCCAGAGGTTGCGAATCCCTGATATAGGGAGAAAACCACAGTTCCATTTAGGTCAGAGTTCCTCAAACTTGGCTCTCCAGGTGTTTTTTGACTTCAATTCCCAGAAGCCCAAATCAGCACATCCAGGGCTTCTGGGAATTGAAGTCCAATAACATCTCAGAGAGTCAAGTTTGAGGAAAACTGCTCTAAGGGACAGCCCAAGAGAGAAAGCAAGAGACCATTGATTACAAGGTAACCCTAGTTGCTTATTTTCAAAGAATGATTATGTTGTTCTTGAGAATCCAGGGATGTTATTGGAAATATAGGGAGCAGGAGAAGATGGGGCTTCCCATTGCACACTACCAGTTCATTTTTCACAATTAAAAAAAAATCAGACAAGAAAGGAGGTGTTGTAGGCATGTTGCTTACCCGTGAGCATTAAGTCGAATTTCTCAGCTTTGGTGAACTGTTGGCTGTTTTGTTAGGTTGGTTCTGAAAAGGGAGTTTTGATTCAGCATATCTGGTTTTGAAATTACAGTACATCTTTTTGTTTTGCTGTCCTTTGCATTCTGCAGGAAATGTGAACCAAAATCCAAATACTCAGAACATCCCAGAAGCAAGTAGGTTGCATCTGAAATTTATCCCGTGTGTAAAATGAATAGAGTTTGGATGGGTGGGTGCCGTGCCTCTGTGGAAATAAGAAATAGGTCTCTGTTTGATATGATATGTGATTATTGTCTTCTTTTTCTTTCATTCATTTCTTTCTCTTCAGGTGTGCAGCTAAAATCCATCAATGACTTTCTTTTCCAGTGTCAGATTGACAATATCAACCTCTTCAAAGTAAGGAATTGCTTGGCTGGCGCCAGATTTTAGAACTATGTAAATAAAATCTGCAAGTGGAATGAGCACTTCCTGTTAGAGTTGTTTCCAATTTATTTTCTCCTCTTATTGAGCAGCCGATGGAGAGATTGGAGGAGTGGGAAGGGGGGAAGAGAAAGATAAGCCTGTGGAAGGTGTTGGTGAGGAAGGGTGGCACTGTAATTTTAGGGTAAATGGAAGTGATTGGAGACACATGGTGTGAATGCTCAAAACAGAGTTCTTCAACTTGTTGGTGTGAAAGACAACATTTTGAGAATATTTCATCTCACCTCACTGCTTAGCAGTGGCTGAGGAATAGAGGAGGAATCCAACTGTGTTATTTTCCCTGCCCTGAACAGAGACAGGAACCACGTGATGTAAAATGACTTGTAAGCTGGATCCTGCCCCAGTTGACTCCAGGCCTTTCTCTTTGCCAACCTTACTTCCTACTGTCACCCAGAATAGAACTGATAGCTTATGGCAGTGATGGAGAACCTTTTAGAGACCGAGTGCCCAAACTGCAACCCCAAACCCACTTTGTGCTGGGGTGGGAGGGAGGAAGCGTTCCCATTGAGCTGCTGGGCAGAGGGGCGGGGCGAACTCTGCTGGGGGCGGGAGGAAGCATTCCCATTGGGCAGAGGAGTGGGGCGAACTGTGTGTTGGGGGAAGGAGGAAGTGTTCCCATTGGGCTGCTGGGCAGAGGGAAGGGGCAAACTGTCCTGAGGCAATGGCACACATGCCCACAAAGATGGCTCTGAGTGCCCCCTCTGGCACGTGTACCATAGGTTCGCCACCACTGGTTTATGGCTTCCTCCCCTTATCCTCTCAGCGCTTCCTGTTTAGAGTCTTTATTGCTTATCTGGTTGCCTAACACTTTATCTTTTCCTGGCTATTCCTTTTCCCTTATTGAGTTTTTTTCCTCCTTTGCCATCCTAAATTTTTAAATAAAATCCACAGCTGTATGTATGGTGGTTGCAATACAATAACTCTTAAAAATGAACATCATCCTTGGAATAAGGAACATCCAGTACTTTGAGAGAATAATTAATGGAATGTAGGGTTACAGTATTTTTACAGGCAAGCAGAGAAGTCTGTTAAAAGTCCTTTCCTATTCAGGGTGATTGCAATCAAGCAGGGATCACATAATGAATGTGCAATGTAAGAACCTTTCCTTATTCTTACTTTCCTCCAGGTTCAGCGCTACTGCGAGAAAAGTCTCATCAGCAAGAAGGTATAACTGCTTCTTCTGCCTTTTATATAACAAGATGGATCTGCTAAATGGCATGAGCAAAGACCTTAATTTCCTTTCCCAAAGCCTCTCTTTTTGTGATGCTGGACATTTCCACTCTCTAGTTCCGTGGTTTCTAATGTGGGGCACATGCCTCACAGGGTGGCAATTTGATTTTTAACAAGGGCAATTCAAGAGTCAGTTATTAACAGTGAATAGCCTTTTAGGCTTCCTCCATGTGAATAGAAGTGCACTCTTTGAATAATAAGAATTATATGTAACGGGGGAGGGGAATAGAGATGCTTGGTCCACAAAAGGTTGGGAACCCCTGCTCTAGTTCATTTCAGCACCCTTTGGGAGTAGAAACCCCCTCTTGTTTATCTTTTTGAGAAGGAAGTCTGAGATACCTAAAGAAGGTATCTAGAAAATTTCTAACTTAAAATACATGTTTATAATTCTAATAGCTGATTTCCCGGCTTCGGTCGGGTATGTATAGTTGTGGGTCACTCCTCCCTTCCTCCATCCGTCCCCTCACCCATTTCCATTGATGGTCACTTACCACCCTCACCCTTTCCAACAGCACCTCCCCTTTGCGTCTTGTGACCCCACAGTGCTGATCTCGCATGCCCATTTGCCTTCCACCTACTGAGAAAACTACAGCTATGCTCAGAAGGAATGACAAATGATGTCACAGTCCCAGGTGATATCACCTGCCTGGTGACATCAGCCAGTTCATTGGGAAACAGATCAATTTGAGGGGTGTAGGGCCCCCTGTCGGCCATGGTTCCCCAGCATAAACCATATTTGAGCCCCAAGGTAGGTGCGTGCCAAATTTCAGGGGGGTTCGGTCCAGGGGTGTGGTAACTCAAACATGACATACAGACAGACACCTCTCTTTTATATATATAGACTAGCTGAGTGCCCGGCCTTGGGAGGAATTTATGGCACTTGGAAGGCCCCCGACACATACCAACCCAGACGTCTCTCTATGACAGACACACACACATAGACACGTGTGGACGTACCGTGGTTGTTCTGAGGCTGTGTGTGTGAGAGAGAGTATTCCTCCTCCTAAGTTGGTTTTTCTTCTCCCCGCCCCTCGTGTGTGTGTGTGTGTGTGAGAGAGAGAGGTGTACTGTCCTGAAGGAAGGGGGTGGATGAAGGGTTGGAAATTCCAACTGCCACTCAGGCCCCACCCCTTCCCTCTCGTGCCTTTTGGCGTGCAAGGCACTATGGGGGTGATCCGTTCTCCCTTTCTTTCCTGCGCCTGGGGTGGGGAGGCGGACGCGTTCCGTTCCCCCTTCCCTGCTGGCGCCCGGAGGGAGAAGAGGCAGGTAAGGGGGGAGGCAGATTTGTTCCATTTCCCCTTTCCCTGCCAGCGCGGGGGGGCGGGGCGTGCGTGCGTTCCATTCCCCCTTTCCTGCTGGTGCCATGGGGGGGAGGCAGGGAAGGCCTACCGGGTGAATTCCGCTGAGACAGCAGCAGCAGGAATATTGGCAGTGGGAACGGTGGTGGTGGGGACGTGGCTTTTTAGGGCCGCTGGAGAGCAGGTGATGAGGGGGGAAAGGCGCGTGAGTCGGCCATTTCTCTGTCTCGCGTGCGCCGGCTGTCCCACCTCCTCTGCACTCACATCCTCCTGCCTGATCGGCTGAGGCATGCCGCGGCACAGAGGACACTGGGTATCATAGTTTATTCTTTTTTATGCATTCGTGGGGCGTTGGCCCCACTCTCGGTTTCCGGATCCTCGCGGCGATGGTCCCAGTTTGGCAAGTATAGATAAAGAAAGATAGATTAGTTGCCATCCCCCCTTACCAGTTTCATGCCATTCTTTTCCCTGTTAAAAGTCCATTTTTGTCCAGGTTGATTGCAATGAAGAGGGGATCACCTAATGAAGATTGCAAATGTTTTGGTCCTCTGCAGCCAGTCATGTTTGTCTGCCTAATAATGCTACTGCCTTTCTGTCTAAAATAATCTAACCACCAACAGCCTTCGGATGCTGACTTGAAAGTTTGAAAATAGTCCTATGTTTTTTATGCTATTGGCTTCATCATAGAGGCTATCCATTAACTGTGCAAGTGTTTATTCTGAATTCTGTATTCTCTCTCCTATCAACTATTCTGGTAAAGGAGCAGATCTCTTAAAGCTATAATTTTGTTTAAATGTAGATGACGCAGAAAGTTGGAATATAGAATGTGTGCACAAGAAAGAGCCCCAAGCAGAGAAGCATCAGTAAATGTAAAGGTTCCTCGCTTGAAAGCCAGTTGTATCCGACTCTAGGGTTCAGTGTTCATCTGTTTATAGCCAAAGAGACAGTTTGCAGAGGTTTCCATGGACATGTGGCAGCCATGTTTACCTTCCCACTGAAGTGGTACCTATTTATCTATTTGCAGTTGCTTGCTTTTGAACGGCTAGGTTGACAGAATCTGGGATAGAGACGGGAACTCACTCCATCGTACAGTACTTGGGTCTTGAACTGCTGACCTGCCGACCTTCCAGTCATCAACTTCAGTGTCTTAGCCACTAAGCCATGGGTGCCTAAACGATGGCCCAGGGGCCGGATCCAGCCCCCGACATCAATTCATCCGGCCCACGCCCCCTCATTGCTTCCGGGAGCTATGAGGGCTTTGAGGGCTGGATGAATTGACATCAGGGGCTGGATCCAGCCCCTGGGCCATAGTGACTGGCCCCCTGAGTCACGTGATGGGCCTGCGGCCCCAAAAGTTTGGGCACACCTGCACTAAGCATTAAACAAAGGCAATGCTTAACGCTTCTTCTGATTTCTCTGTTTTAATTAGTTGTCTGGATTTGTGGAGAGATACGGAGCAACTGGAGCTTTGAAAACAAGAAGGGAAGATCCAAAGATGGCTGGCTTGCAGAATTTCCTTGAGACCTTGAACAAGAGACAAGGGATGGAAGGTGAGCTTGGTTGTAAATTGGGTCAATTTAGAGATGGGAAGGATCTTCTAAGGAATGGAAATGAGTGTGGTTGCCTAGATGGTAACTTTTTAAATGTATGAAAAGTCAGCTCTTCATGTGGGACTTGTCTGATTATATGTGTTGGCTGTCCTTTAATTTTGGTAAAAGCTCCAGAAATGCATATGTTGCTTTTTGTAAATTTTGGGTGTGTGGTCTTGGGGTTGGGGGAGAGACTCTTGTTTTCTGTCATTCACTGTCTCTTGAATGTGAATGTAAAAACACAGCTCAATTATTTTCTCTGAAATAGCCAGGCTTCGATTGCTTATTGGGCATTTTTATACGCAAAACCTAAATAAGAATTTCTCCTTTAAATAGATCAGTGAGTGACATCAGATATTCTGTGAATAAAAACTGTGCTCATAAAGAATACTTGTTAAATTCTTCATGCTCGTTGATTTAGGTTATCTTGACTTGATGAGACATTTTGACAAGGAATGTTTGAACTATATGAGATCCTTTGCCTGCAGGCAAAAGCAAGATAAGGACTGTTGCTTTTTCTCATCATGGTCTTTGTAATTTGTACAAGCTGTGCAAAACAAATGTCTCTCCCCTTTGAGAAGCAAAGCTTACCCACATGCAGCATACATACAACAACGGGTTGCTAAAAAGAGGCCAACAACTTCTCCAATTTACAATAGTCATTCCTGGTTTAGCATTATTTGCTTGGGAAAAAAAACCAACCCCAGTCTCATTCTCTTTTTGAAAGCTCCATAAAATACCTCACCCTTTTGTGGTATGAGAAAAATAATTTTGCACTATGTGAATTAAGTAAAGCACTCTAGCATCTAGTCACGTCTGCCACATGGCCGTGGAAGCATCTGCAAATGCAGACAGCACTGGCTCTTTAGCAATAAACAGAGATGAACACCGACCCCCTAGAGTCGGACACCTCTGGTTTTTGGGCACGGGAGACCTTTCTTACACTTTGGGAGGTTGGTTGCAGGAATGCTGATAGGAGCAGCCTCAAATTGGCTGTCATATATGAGGAAAAGAAATTTGGGAAAATCTAAATGCTTAGGATGGATTTGTTGCCCTCTACATGGACTAGGGACTGCGGTGGTTCAAGTGGTTAAGACACTGAACTCAGTGACTAGAAGGTCAGAGTTCAATTCCCGAGTACTGCACAAAGGAGTGCAGCTCCTGCCAACCTACCAGTTCGAAAGCAAGAAATTGCAAGTAGATAAATTGGGACCACTTCGGTGGGAAGGTAAACAGCATTCTGTGCACTCGGGTGTTGAGGCATGCCTGCCACTCGTTCACAGAAACCTCTGCAGATGCAGACGGCACTGGTTTTAAACAGAGATGAACACTGAACCCTAGAGTCGTATATGACTGGCTTTCGAGCAATGGACTAGATGCCCTTTGGGTCTCACTGAACAATCTCATACCACAGAAATGTCTGTAGATGCAGACAGCGCTGGCTCTTTGTAATCACTGATGAGAGTCGGACATGACTTGCTTTCGAGCAAAGACGACTTTTGTCTTAACTTTACTAATTTTCGAGAGTTCTGGAAGTTGAAGTCTAAAAGAATGAACAGTCCATTCCTTGGAAGAATGTACTTGTCCACTGAGAAGACAGATTCCTTTGCTTTTCTACATTCATGAGAACATTGATGAGACAGTGCGTGAATGAGGAAAAAAACATTTAAAACTTGTTATCCTTTTAGCTGCGGAACAGTCTAGAACAGTGATTTCGCACCTTGGCACTCCAGCTGTTTTTGAACTTCAATTCCCAGAAGCCCAAGTCAGCACTCCTGTTGAGCAGGGCTTCTGGGAATTGAAGTTCCATAACACCTGGAGTGTCAAGGTTCGCCATCACTGGTCTAGAAGAGTAGAAATTGTGTTTTCTGCCTTTTGATCTGCAGGTGCTCCACAGAGTTCCTCTGAAGATGCTGAAGGTAACCTGCCCAAAATGGCATCCCCTCTGATGCACATTGAAGGGTTCCTAGCTGCACTTACAAATGCCAACCAAGATGGAAGAGTAATCCTCACCAGGCAAGGTGGGTTGGATCTGAATGTTTGTTTTTGACACCTTTTGAGTTGTTGACCTACCGATCTTACCCACTTCATCTGTAAGAAAATGAAATGATATAGCTGCTAGCCACTAGAGCAGGGTTTCTCAACCTTGGTGCCCCAGATGTTCTTGAACTTCAATTACCAGAAGCCCAAGTCAGCACACCTGCTGATCATGGCTTTTGGGAATTAAAATCCAAGAGCATCTGGGGCACTAAGGTTGGCCATCCCTGCAGTAAAGCATTCCTCGGATGTGCTGTTGTACCAACTATGTCCACACCTGTCAAGTATCCTGTTTTGGCCAGGATTTCACATAATTCACTGATCTTTCCCCCTCTTTCCCGCTGCCATCTCGTGATTGGAACGATCAGGAAAGGGGTTACTGCGCATGTGCAAAGGGTTTCCGTGCATGTGCGCATGCGTGAACGGTTTGCATTGCATGCGTGAACAGGTTACTGCGCATGCGTGAACGGGTTACTGCACATGCATGCGCCGGTGCCTGGAAATCTTCCCTTATTTTCATCGCCGCAACTTGACAGGTATGACTATGTCCTCTCTTTTTGGGATGGTTTCTCCATTTGTGCTCAAAGCCATGCCACAAATTTATAGAAACTGTTGACTTGGAGTAAGCAGTGGGACAATAATAGTCTTGTATTGCAGACCACAACAATACTATCACCCTTGCTTCTGTTAAAATACTACCTTGCTAACTCTCCTAATTTGTTGATCTCTCTCTTTCCCAGGTACTTTAGGCCTGAGCAGCCTCAAGTTTCTTCTGTTGAATCCAGCAGTGTATTTTGCTAAAGTACTGCAAGAGTGTCGGTCAGTAGTCATTGCCGGGGGCACCATGCAGCCGGTGAGAATTGGGTTTTGAACTCTCTGCACTGTATTCACTTGGTTGTTGTGGCACCTACTTTCACATGGGTGGTATAGAAATGCAATCTATATGTATAAAACCGAGGTGTGCTCTATACAAATCTGCACCCCTGGACCGATCACGCTGAAAATTGGCACATACGTACCTTGCCCTCCGGAGACCAGCACTGGGGGGCGGGGGGGTGGAGTGTCACGAGCTCCCCCAGTGCTGGGGTGTGTGTATGTTCCCCTAAATTGATCTGCAAAGGGAAGTATACTCAACAGGAGGGTGTGTGTGTGTCCCAGTGATGTCATAGTGATGCTAATGTCATAACCCCAGGTAGGTAACCTGATTGTGACATCATCGTGATGTAATTGAGCTGGCTAATGTCACAGTCCCAGGTAGGGATGCAAAGGGGACACATGTATGGGAAGGATAAGGGCGGACCGTCAATGGAGAAGTGGGATGGGTAAGGGAAGAAAGAGACTGAGGAAGGGATGTCACAGTCCCAGGTAGGGACGGACACATGTATGGGAAGGGTGGTTGATGGGTGAGGGAGGCAGGGAGGGGATGGATGAGGGAAGAGAGATGGAGGAAGGGAGGGAGGCAAGAGTGACCCACACACACACCATGAGGTTTCCATGGGAAAGGCTGGCCTACATTAAAGAAAAACCGAGCAAGGCCGGGCAATCGGCTAGTAAATAAATAAATAAATAAATCAGCATTGGGAATTAGTAGAGGGAGCAAAAGGGCTCATGAATGTGGTGGGGAAAGCAATAAAATTTGCCAGAGGTTAGGACAGGGGTTCCCATCCTAAGGCTCACAGCCGAATCCAGCCTCTCGCGCCATTTCATGTGGCTCCCCATCCCTCCAAGGGCATTCAAGAAACAAAATGGCTGCTCCTTTGAAGATGTTGGGATAAAATGCCCCCCCCCCCAATCGTGTAGGCAGGGCAAAATAACCGTCAGGCCTCAAAGCTGACAGAGCGTGAGCTGGCCCCCAACTTGAAAAGGTTGGGAACCCCTGCGTTATTATGTCTTCAGTTGAGTGTAACTAAACATAGAATGGAGTTATGTTATTTTGAACTTGTAAAATTTGAACCAGGATACATGTTAGGTACTGCAGTGGCTAAGTGGTTAAGACACTGAACAATATTTCAGTCTAGCCAGAGTTTGGGAGTTACTTTTGAAAAGTAATTTATCATATAACTTAAATCCCCCAAATTGTTTATTATGTGCTGTCAAGTTGTTTCCAACGAATGGTGACACAGTGAATAAGCAATCTCCAAATGTCCTGTCCTTAGCAGTCCTACTCAGCTTTTGTAAACTCAACCCTATGACTGCCTTTAGGATGTTAGTCCATCTCATATTAGGTCTTCCTCTTTTCTTGCTACCTTCAGCGTTTCCCAGCATTATTATCTTGCAGAGAATTTTGTCCTCATGATATTGTTTGTGCCTCCAGACCTACTTGATCATCTTTCTATCAGTCCAGGATATCTGCAAAGCTCTCTTGTTCATCTTTCTATCAGTCCGGAATATCTGCAAAGCACTCCGCTAGCACCATTTCCCAAACAAATCAGTTTATTTATCAGCTTTCTTTATTGTCCAGCTTTCACAGGTCTTTGAGTATTCCATCCATCCCTGGTGATTTATTTCTTATTCCTTTCCCAGCAGCTTTCACTTCACTTTCTAGAACTGCAGGTTCTTTGTTCCAGGATCCCACTTGAAACAAATATTTCATCTTTTTATCTCTTCTGTCTAGGTCTTCAATATCCTGTTTCCACCTTCTCTTTATTTTCTCTTTGTCAGATAGTGTGCTTCCATGTTGGTCATTCAGCATTCCTAACCTAGGCTTAAGCTTCTCTTTGATTTGTGGCAAATCCTAAAAATCATTTGTTATTTAATGTTATTCTCCGTTCCTGTCATTGTATTGCTATCACCTGTTACTTTTTTCGCTCTCTAACGAGAGTGCAACAAAGATACATTTTAAAGGCACTGAAACAAAAAAAGACTATAATTTAATATATTTTGGGGGTTGTAAGGAGTAGTTTCCCTTCTTCTATGACAGTGGTGGCGAACCTATGGCACATGTGCCAGAGGGTGGCACTCAGAGCCCTCTCTGAGGGCACCCATTCATGTGGATTCACAGGGGCTTCTGGGAATTGAAGTCCAAGAACATCTGGAGTGCCAAGGTTTGCCATCACGGGCCTAGGATTTTCTATAAATACTGTTGGTAGTTATAGGGCTCTTGACAAACAGTTTGCTGATAAGTGACTGCTCCGTTCATGCAGAGATTCAGGATTGCTTCATGGATGTTTGGGTTCTTTTTAAAATCTGTTTCAAGAATCAGATTTACTATGCTGTTCATCCATATACAGGACTGAGGTGGCTCAAGTGGTTAAGACGCTGAACTTGACGACTAAAGTCAGAGTTCGATTCCCAAGTACTGCGTGACGGAGTGAGCTCCCGTCATCTGTCCCAGCTCCTGCCAACCTAGCAGTTTGAAATCAAGAATTTGCAAGTAGATAAATAGAGACCACTTCGGTGGGAAGGTAAACAGCGTTCCGTGCACTCTGGTGTTGAGGCATGCCTGCCACATGCCCATGGAAACGTCTGCAGATGCAGACAGTGCTGGCTCTTTGGCTATAAACAGAGATGAGCACTGAACCCTAGAGTCAGATACGACGCTTTCGAGCAAGGGCAACTTTTACCTTTACCTTATACATTCACTTATGACTGAAGGTTATAGTGTTTATATTGTTCACATTGTCCATTCATAGATTTCTATGCGTTTCTGCACCTAATTCGATGGGGTCTTTATTTTTTAATCTTTCTTCCTCATTCCTTCCGTCCCTTTAATTTAGATCAGTAGGTCCTTCCGCTTCCTCCTTTTAAAGAAGTGGTCCAGAGAGGATGCGGAACTGTGAGAGCCACATGGTGGCACTGCTGCTCTTTGTTTAGTAGCCCAGTCTAAAGCGGACGTTGCACCACCTGGAGCTGCAAATCTGGTGGGATTAAATCCTGGAGAAATGGTTAAAGGGACGTGCATTGTAATTTTTAACATTTGGAAATGCACAGCTCCTGATGGGCTTGTGGCCGATTACATTTCTGATGTAAGGCTAGCCATTAAATAGCCTTGTGGTGCAAATGACATGTCTAGGTGCCTTTGGTCTGCAGGCAGGTGACTTGTGCCAGGTCTCCACTGAGGTGCTGATGGCGTCATGAAGTTAAGCTAGCCTTAAGAAAACCCTGAAGCTTTGGAATTGTAGCATTAATGTTCAACACTAGCTGAAAAAATTCTGAGTCCACTACCGCTTCTTTCTCCAAAAGGTTGTGAGTTTAATCCTCAAGGTTGACTCAGTCTTCCATCCTTCCGTGGTCGGTAAAATGAGTACCTAGCATGTTGGGGCAAAATGCTAATTACCTGTAAACCGCCCAGAGAGTGCACTAAGCAGTATGGGGCGGTATAGAAGTGTAATTGCTTTGCTTTGCTTTGCTTTGCTTCCTTCTTCTCCTCTTCCTCTTCCTCCTCCACCACTGAGGAGAAGTGTTAATAATGAGAAGTATCATTAATGGTCAACACTCGCTGAAACAATTCTGAGACCACTTCCTCCTGTTTCTTCTGCTGCTTCTTCCTCCACCACCACTTTGGGAGTTGAGGGAGATACAAGGTTCTTGTTCATATTTGGTGTTCTACTAATGTTTCTTTGATATCTGTCCACCTTCCTCTGGGTCTGCTTCATGCTCTTTATTCTCTTCCTTTTTTCACATATGCCTTGAATTATACAGACCTCTAAAGCTCTAAGATCATTGGTTAAAATGCTGTTGTATAAGTTACTTTTGAGAAGGAATGATGGCATCCTCAGCAGCAGAGGAACATTTTCAGCAATTAAAGACTTCCTCACCCTTTCTTGTGGCTTGTTTGTCTTTTAAGTATTGTGTTTTAATAGTTATGGGGACTTCAGGAAGAGATCTTTAGTTACTGGAAATCTTTCTCTGTTTTTTGGTAAAGACTTCCTTCTTGCATCCGGTGGCTCCCATGGCTTCATGCCACATGTTTACTTAAAAACCAGACAAGCTGTAAACAGAAGAAGAAAGTATTCAATTAATTATAATCTCCCAACACTGGTAACATTATCACTCTTACACAGGCAAAAATTATGCAATGAGATTCTGGCCACTATATAAAATTGGGGGAGGGGGAACGACCCTCAATTTTGCTTTGAGAATGCATTGTATGATGCTGTGTAATTGCAGTTTTAACTGTTACACAATGGCACCAGAGGTTTACACCAGGGGTTCACAAACTACGGCCTACAGGCCAGAACCAACCTGCAATGCCATTCCATCTGGCCCGTTGCTGCCTCCGCCGCACCCGGAAGTGGTAGCAGATGCATTTACATCAGCCATAAAATGCGCAAATGTGCCAGCAGCTGTTGTAAACGTGGAAGAGGACATGTTTATGATAGCCGTAAATGTGTCATCCGGCTTGCTCAGCTGTCCGGGGGCATAGTCAGGCCCACGGCAGAAAAAGGTTGGCCACCCTTGTTTTATACAGCGTACATTTAAAAACAGGTAAACTATTTGAAATGTGGGTTTGCTGCAGAATGTTAAGAATTTCTTAGAGAGTTACCAGTGAAGAAGGACTAAGGCAAATGACCAAGAAATAATAAAACAAACGAGATGCAGAAAGCTTAGAATCTTTTAGTCACATCGTGAACTATGAACAGAACAAATTAATACAGCGAATTATTTAAGATATAATAATGGGGAAAGACATACAGGAAAGAGGAGAATCTATTAACTAAAAATTGTTGAAGAGTGGTTTGGATGCAAGACAACATCATTGCTTAGAGCTGCTTCATTTAATGTCAGAATAGTAATGATAGTGTCCAGTTTCTTTTAAGAGACAATGGTGTCAACAGCTTGGCTTTTACTTAACTCAATTAGCAAAATACAGGCTGTAGCATCCAGCGTCCTTTAGAATCTCAGCTTTCACTTTAAAATGAAATAAATATGAATTTTCAGCCATTATGGGTGTGGAGTTTTGCTTGAAAGCCTGTGGGTATCTCAATGTAGACAGCTGTGCAATCAGCGCCTTGTATGGCGTCATCCTCTTTTCCATATTCATAAATTATGGAAATAAGTTGTGGAAATGTTTGCATAACCTAGAGCAGGAGTTATGAGGGTAGGTCCAGGACACATTTGCTTCTTTGGGGAACATCTGGGTAGAAAGACAGATGTAGGGCTCTTATCTGTATGGCTTTCCCCTTTTTTTATTCCCTGAAATGATTTTTCCAGTGCAGAAAAAGAACAAATGTTTTCAAATTGAAGATGAGATTGTCTGGACTTGGCTGTGCGCTTATGTAATAAAAGCGCCCATGGTCTTTGACACTTTACACCAGGGGTGCCCAAACTTTTGGGCTCTGGGCCGGTCATGTGGTTCCTCCCACTTTTCTTCTTTTTAAATAAGCAGTTTACTGTCTGGCTTATAGATGGCTGATTTCCGGGAGCAACTACTCATGTGTGCAGGTGCCAGAGCTGAGCGGATTGAGGAGTTTTCCTGTGGTGAGTCTTGGAGGATACAGAGTGGTTTGCAACCAGCAGGTAGAGCATGCTTATCAAATACTGCAGCACCATAGGTAGCCCAACTTTGCTGGCTCTTCTCTTTTCTGGCCAGAATGCCACAACCAGCTTTCACCTCTGGCTATACCTTTCTGTGGGGATTTGTTACTCACATCAGCTGGCAAATGAGACTATATTTGTGTTTCTCTGGAGGCTGGGAGATGAGAATTGTATTTGTCTTTAAGCTAAACGTAGATGAATAGCAACAAACTAATGCTTAGCATTTCAGTGTGAGAAATATTGAAGCGAAGAGAGCAGTGATGAGGACAACATCACTAGTAGAGTTACTAGTTTTGCTTTTCACTTGCTTTTCACTTGCTTTTCACTTGCAGCCTTGGTTGCTCCTTTTAGATCAGGGGTTCCCAACCTAAGGCCCACAGGCTGGATCCGGTCTGCAGCGTCATTTCATGTGCCCCCCACTCCCTCCAAGGACATTCGAGAAACAAAACGGCCACCCCTTTGAAGCTGTTGGGACAAAATGCCCCCCAAATAATAATAACAATCATCATCATCATCATTATGCAGGCAGGGCAAAATGGCTGTCCGTCCCTTGAAGCTGATTGAGAGAGTGTGACTCAGCCACTGGCTTGGGAAGGTTGGGAACCCCTGTTTTAGATTGTTGGGACTCAAAAACTACTGCAAAGCCATCAGAGGAAGCAGTAGGTCCCACGAACCTTCTCCATATTTGATTTTGGCGGTTGTTTCTATTTCACTTTCCTGACAGGAGGGAGTTTTTTCTCCCTTGCTTGACTCTCAAAAATCACTGCTGGTTGTGAATCAAGAGACCTTCCTTAAGGTGGGGGAGCTTTGGACCATTAGATGTTTTGGACTTCAACTCCTAGAAGGCCCCAACCCATAGGCCTCCAAAACAGCTGGAAGACCATCAGTTGTTCCCTCTTGGCTTACAAGCTGGCCTGGGGTGGTGAGCCCTCCCAACACTGGAAGCATTCAATAGAGAACTGGACAACCATCTGACAACCGTCCGATTTGTTTTGATTTGGATTCCTGCATTGAGCAGAGAGTTAGACTTGTTGGGCTTATAATCATCTTCCAACTCAAAGATTCTATGATTTTATGGCAAGGTGGTTCAACTGTTTTGCTTTTTGTTCCTTCTGCCTGTTATGTTTTATCAGGTCATGTGATTCCACCAGACAACATTTTACCCATCATCCTCTGCAGTGGCCCATCTAATCAGCAACTGGAATTCACTTATGAGAAGAGAGGCCTACCTCAGATGGTCAGTGTTTGTTCTTTGTGTTCCTCCAAGCAGTATGTTTTGAGCTCACTTAAGGAGACTTCTCCTTTGCTTCTTCTTTTACCCCTTTGGTGTTCTTATAATGTTTCTTTGATGTTCTCTCTCCACCTTCCTCTGGGTTTGTTTCATGGTCTTTGTCCTTCTCCTCTTTCCACATATGCCTTGTATGGTATGGAATTCCAAGACATTATCTCCAAGCTGCAGTGAAAATGCAGCGAAAAATTCCAAAAAACGGAGCAAAAATGCTCCGAACACCCTCCCACCACTGTGGGAAGCAAAAGAAAAGGTGTGATTGTGCCTGCTGCCGCCACCAAAAACATAAACACTAGGAGCAAGCGTGCCTCTGGCTTGCACAGCTGAGCGTTGGTGGTGGGTTAGCCCGTGGCAGGAAAACATTGGGAACCCCTGTGGCTAGGCAGAGTCCAGAGTGTTAAGTTATTTTTAGAGGATGATTCTCTGACTCCCCCAGTCAGCCTAGGCCAGTTGACATACTGTACTTGCTATGGGATGCAGAAAATTATGATTACAAACTATTTTCCCAAGCTCTGGCCAAGTGCCCTGTCTTCTGGTAGTAGAATGCCAGATTTTTACATTGTAGTGGGGTAGTTACTGAATTGGGTTGGTGTTTGGTCTTTGGCTTGGTCACATTAGACTGAACCCCATAAAAAGGCATGGTTGCTCGATTGCAGCCTTCCCTGATCTGAGGCTTGTTGGCCACCTTGGCTTGACATCAATAAGATTGCAGTGGAGTGCCTCCTGAAGGCACCAGGATGAGGATGGCATATCTCTCTAAAAGAACGTAGGCCATTGGCATCTTCTCTGCACTGGATGATGGAGATCTCCTGCATTATCTCATGTATCCAGGCTGTTGAGCTTCTTAAAAGGCTTTGGGGATCCTCATTGGAGTGCAACTCTCTCCTATGCCTCCCTATTCTCCAACCATATCTAAGAATCTGTGACCTGGGTAAATGCAAGAAACTGGCCCATCTGGCAATGTATATTGCCCAACCTCCGTATCATTCAGGAGAAAGGCCTTAGTGGCTGATGTAGCTTCTCAGTTGGTGAGTCAAAATTACAACCTTCAAAGAGATTGTAGCCGTCCACTGTATTACTATAAAGCTGGAGTTGCCAGCTTCGGCAAGGTCCACTTTCATCTCTCTGAACACAGCAGAGAAATGTGTTTTCCTGCCATTGCTGCCATATTGCCCCAGTGGTGCAGAGATTAAACTTCTGCATTGCAGCCAAAACTGCTGACATTGTAAGTTCAATCCTGACAGGGGTCAAGGTTGACTCAGCCTTCCTTCCGAGGTTGGTAAAATGAGGACCCAGCATGTTAGGGGCAAAATGCTAATAACCTTGTGAACCGCCCAGAGTGCACTAAGCACTATATGGGGCAGTATATGTGTAATTGCTATTGAGTTTCACCTGGAAAAAAAGATGCTTTTGAAGGTAGAATTATTGTGGTTTGTTGTTGTTGTGTTTCCATGATTTGATGATGGAGGGTGTCGGGGACCACAATACAGGCCAGCAGGAAACAGCAGAATTGTCCATTTGAGCATGGAGATGACCATATATTTTTATTTTCTTTTTCAGATGGAGGAGACGGGGCGGATTCTTTGCAACCTGACCAACATTGTCCCAGGGGGCATGGTGTGCTTCTTCCCCTCCTACGAGTATGAGAAACAGGTGTACACACACTGGGAGAAAATGGGGCTGCTGACCCAGCTGGGTGCTAAGAAGAAGGTAACTTATGGGTCCAACCCTTGGCTGCTGCTTGGTGCTTTGAAGTGGAAGCCAATGCTTCTAAAGCCCAAAACGTTTATTGGCCAGCTGGGGCCTTTTGACTCTGGTTTTGTTCACTCCTCTTGCCTTTTCCCCATTTCCTGCACAGTGTGAAGCAGAGACCGCTTATATAGAAGGTTCTCCACCCTGTTGTGAATAATTGAAAGCTGCTAGGCAAGTGATCATTCGTACCTGGACCTAAAGTGGCTGGAATATTGCTACATGGCTTCTAGAAGCGCTGAGAGTGTAGCATGTTATTATTTGGGTGTATTGTACGATGCAAGAGATTCATACAAACTCCTGTAGAGTTGGGGGACCTAATTTTGCTTGGATTGTGTTTTTGAGGAACAACATGTAAGCTTTTGAAAACTTGACAGCTGCATTCTGGTATTCACATTCATACCAGTTATGACAAATTCTGGGAGATGTATGTGTAGGAGAAAAAGGAGAAGAAGAACAAATGCTGTTCCCTTTTCTTTGGAACAGCCATTTAATCTTACAACAACTTTTTGACATGGGTATGGCTAGAGATGGATTTTGCTCCAGACCACCCAGCGAGTATCACAAGCACCAGGACTTCTTAAAGTACACACAGGAGGAAGACAAACAGGATGGTCCCATCTTTAGAGCAACAGTCGAAAGAGGAGAGCTGCATCAGTACAGGGATGCCTCTATATCAGCCAAGTGATGGAAGGGACGTTCAACCTAATAATTAAACCCATTTTCCCCTATCAGTCTTAAAGAAAACCTGTTGCTCCTGTTTTCATTATATCTGAGCCATATGAGGATTTGAATCTTAGCCATGTTTCTTTAACATTGCTGTACAGTACATATATCAGTTTGTTATTCTTTTGGTGAGCATGTAGAAGCCACTTGGCATAATCTCTCTGTGTGTTCATCTTTCTTCTCCGTACAGCAACTAATGCATTGTGACTTTGACAGATCTTCCAGGAACCAAAGAAGGCTCGCCAGGTGGAGCAGGTGTTAGCAGAATACGCCAAGTGCATTAAGGTGAGATGGGGGTAGATAGGCCATGCTGCGTAAGTCCTGGGAAATGGGCTGCCCTTGTAGCCAGACATAACTCCCACTCTGTTGCTTGGGTAAACCAAGGTGCTGCTGCTTCTCTTCTGGTCTTCGAACAAACCCTGACATCTGTGGCCTTCTTTTCTCACAGCGTTGCAGCCAAGCAGAAGGGCCCATGACAGGAGCCCTGCTGTTTTCTGTTGTTGGCGGGAAAATGAGCGAAGGCATCAATTTCTCTGATGGCCTAGGAAGGTAAACAGTCAGCTTCTGATTTGGGGGGTATGAAATTTCACATATTAATCCCTCTCGTTCAGTGCAGCTTGAAACTTGATTTAAATGCATGGAAGGCATTTGAGTGAAAGGCTGGGTTTTTGGATTGCAAGAGGGAAATTCTGGAACTGGTGTAAATGTAACACAGTGGAGATACTCTGCAGATTTTCGGCTGCAGCTCACCAGCCATTGCTAGCAATGCTATCTAAGTGTGATGTGAGTGGTAATCCATTAGCCTTTGGAGAGGCGCATGTTCCATATTTTTTTTAACCATTTGCAGAGTCAACAATTGTTTCCTCTCCATGCCTCCCTTTCATGCCCCCTGATATTTATACGGTTAAAAGTGATTTAGGCAAGTGTAGCTGAATTGCAGATTGTTTGCTGTGGAAGATGGGCCAATTCAAGGTTGCTTCAAACAGTGTTCTTGAAAGAAACATGGCTTCAAGTTGTAATCTACTGCTCCAGGAGTGGCTATACCATCCTGCCACTCTAGCCCTGCTCATCTTATCTGAGTCTTGAAGCTTTGGAAAGCAAAGTCTCAGTATCTGCCCAGGGAATAGCATGTGTTCCCTCCTACAGCGGGAGCTGTGGTCCATCCATGTGCAGGAATTATGCCTCCCTCCTCTACCCCAACCACAGACAGATCTGTGTCTATTAATTCTCCTTTCAATTTAAATCGAAAATTTCTAGAGCTTCTGCTCATGATTCAACAAAGAGGAAAACTGATCTGATTGATAACACAATATTATTGATGCAATTTAAGGTGAAATATAGCTGTTTGACAGTCACATGGTAAGGAGTGTCGCAAGGTTGTTTAAAAAAGCTAAAGGAATTCTTATAGATTTGTGGTGGTGAACCTTGGCACTCCAGGTATTCTTGGACTTCAATTCCAAGAAGCCCAAGTCTCTGTGAATCCACACGAATGGGTTTACTGCATGTACTGTGTGGATTCACAGAGACTTGGGTTTCTGGGAATTGAATTCCAAGCACATCTGCAGTGTCAAGGTTCGCCATCACTGCTATAGATAATGTGTGTACAGTAATACCTCGGATAATGCTAAAACTTGGTTTCACAAGTCTTAGCGTTATCCTATTTTTAATGTTATACGATACTATATTGCATAACGTTAAAATCCTATGGGATGCATCGCATAACGTTAAAACTCCATAGAGATACATTGTAACCAGCACAGGCTTTAGCGAACATTATGCGATGCATCCCATAGGGTTTTAACGTTATACGATGCAATTTTTTCCCCAGATTGCTTAATGTTATGTGGTTTTTGCGGTTTAAGGTGCAAACGTTATCTGAGGTATTACTGTATTTCTTTCTCTTCTCTCCCTCAGGTGTGTGATTATGGTCGGTATGCCTTATCCCAATGTCAAGTCTCCAGAACTTCAGGAGAAAATGGCCTATCTTGATAAGACAATAGTAAGAATCCAAGACTTCCCAGTTGGCCAAGTTTGTTTCTCTTAACATTGTATTGTGGCAAAGTTCAGTGGCGTAATTGTTTCATCAGGATCTCTCTTTCAGGAGCGATGTCTCTCTTTGTGGAGTTTTTTCTTTGTTCTTGATGAAGGAAAGCATTATAAAAATTAATGTGTCCACTGGGTAGCTGGACTGCAAAAACCACCTTTTATCCATCCCATGGACTTCTCCATTTCTAGCACCCCAGGGCAGCCACCCCAGCTTAGCAAAATCTGACCAAGAAGTTTTGATGTTAACTGTAAGGGAACTAATTCAATAATTCAATGTTTATGTTTATTGGATTTATACCCTGCTCCACTCAGCCCAAAAGGCCGACTCAGAGCGGCTTACAACACAATAATATAAGTACAATTACAACAAAAAATTAATATACATGCAATTAATAAACATGCAATTATAACAGTATAATAATACAAATAATCAATAATACAAAAATACAAGATATGGATCCAAAAATACAATATAATCATAACAAATCAAATATAGACACAATATAACAGCATGAAAATACAATAGGAAAACAATAATAATACAATACAGTAAATTACACAATGAATTATACAATAGACATTTAATTACACAGTCCCTCGGCTACTGATGTCCCCAAAACAGAATCCCATGGCCCGCACATTAATGAACGGAGCCAAAGAAGAAGACAACCCTGCCCCAACACAGCCGAGGCCAGGAAACGGTCCAGCAACTCTGGCGGTGTGGCCCCTGAAGGTCCCGCCACAACAACGCCGGTCAGCTGCGCTCCCACCTCCCCCACCGGGCGGGGAGGGGAAGGGAGCCGTGGTGGACTGTGGCTCCGACGGCGCTGGCGTGCGGCTTTTGAATATCCCGCCACAGCAACGCGGGTCAGCTGCACTCCCACCTCCCCCACCGGGCAGGGTGGGGGAGGGAGCCATGGTGGACTGCGGCTCCGACGGCGCTGGCGGTGCGGCTTTTGAATGTCCCGCCGCAACAACGCCGGTCAGCTGCGCTCCCACCTCCCCCACCGGGCAGGGCGGGGGAGGGAGCCATGGTGGACTGCGGCTCCGACGGCGCTGGCGGTGCGGCTTTTGAATGTCCCACTGCAACAACGCTGGTCAGCTGCGCTCCCATCTCCCCCACCGGGCGGGGCGGGGGAGGAAGCCGTGGTTAGTCAATCAACTAACTGCCTTCTATTTTCCCTTCCTCTTAATGTGCATTCAGTCCCAGCTCCAGCTTGGCCTAGAAGTCTAATTGCCAGGTCAAAACGTGCTTGGCTCGTTCCTTACAGACTCCTCTGCCTTTTCCTGGGGTTAGTAGCCATAAGGATTGGGTAAATCTAATCTTTGATCTTCCCAGGACTCATTAGAGGAAGGCCAAAATGCTGAGTCTGACTTGTTTATACTGTCTTGGTTTTCCTTCTTTAGCCCAAAACTGCGGGTCAAGCACCAGGCAGGACACTTATTGAGAACCTGTGTATGAAAGCAGTCAACCAGTCAATAGGTAAGGCTACAGTAAGAAAAGCATGTTGGCCAGAAGAAATTTGATATTCTCAGGTACAGGAATTGCATGTGTTGGCTGGCTTCCTCTGGTAGGATCAGAAGGTGTAAGCATTAGGACATGTCATCTGTTATTCTTGTGGCATGGAATTCAAAGTGTCCCATAGGCATAGCTTACAGAAAGTTTTATGCACTCATCAGGCTTGTAAACAGTTGTCTGGTGTGACAGATAGGCTTTGACCTGACCCTTGCCCTGGGGCTCTCCCTGTTCCTTCCGAACTTCCAAGACCAGCCAGTTCTGTGGAACTCCCCAAGACAGCGAGTACAGGAGGCTTAAATGTCGTCCTGCAAACCCTGCAGCAACCTGAGGCTTACCTGTATTAACAGAGCCCAGCAAGTATTGTGGAGAGTATTGTGTGGTAGCGTGTGGCTTAAGGCTTAACTCTTGTCTTACCCCCTCTTCCAAAGAACAGACGTTGTTGACGAATTAAAGATGTTTATTGTTCTCGAAACATATTGTAGAAATAACAGATCATTCGTTGGTTCAGGGTACACAAATACAGCAGAAAAAATACTAATCAAAGAGTACAGGTAGGAAAGTCTGCACTCAGGCCTTCCCCCAGAAATAAAAGGAAAACCTATCTAATCTAGGTAATCATGACTAAGCTTGGGTTGGAGTCAGGACTTGATGTTAGAGTCCCCCTATCCCTTCTGAGGTGTAAGTCTCATAAACCCCCAAACTCGAATCTCATCCCAAAACCCATGTGTCTAAAAGAACATAAGAACAGACTTGCTGGAACAGGCCACAGCCCATCCAGTCCAGCATTCTGTCTCACACAGTGGCTCACCATTTCCTTCAGGGTATTCCCAAGCAGATGCCTTCACCTGCTTAGGATTCCCTGGAAATGATATTGAGAGATATCCTGCCTATCTCTCCAACCCGGAGGTTGTCCTTAAGTATCCATAATTATAGCCATTGATACTCTTGTCCTCCATGAACTTGTCTAATCCTTTCTTAAAGCTGTCAAGACTGACAGCTGTCACCACTTCTTCTGGCAGGGAGTTCCATAGACCAGTAATCCTCTGGGTGAAAAAGTACTTTCTCTTATTTGTTTGAGAACTAGTACCCAAAAGTTTCATCGAGTGTCCCCTAGTTCTAGTGTTATGTGATAGGGAAAACAGTTTTTCCTTATCTACTTTGTCCACACCGTGCATGATTTTATAAACTTCAATCAGGTCACCTCTTAGACGTCGTCGTTCAAGAGTGAAGAGGCCCAACCGTTGCAGCCTCAGATGGTAAGGAAGGTGCTCCAGTCCCCTAATCATTCTGGTTGCCCTCCTCTGCACTTTTTCCAGCTCCATAATATCCTTCTGGAGGTATGGCGACCAGAACTGTACACAGTATTCCAGATGGGGCCTCACCATAGATTTATAAAGAGGCAAAATGACACTTGCTGACTTATTTTCTATACCCTTCCTAATGATCCCTAGCATTGAGTTTGCTTTTTTCACTGCTGAGGCACACTGGGTTGACACCTTCATTGAGTTGTCCACCAGGACACCAAGGTCCCTTTCCTGGTTTGTCGCAGAGAGTTCAGACCCCATCAGTTTATAAATGTAATTGGGGTTCTTTGCCCCAACATGCATCACTCTGCACTTACTAATGTTGAAACTCATTTGCCACTGTTTTGCCCACTCCCCCAGTGTCGAGAGATCCCTCTGGAGCTCCTCACAATCTCTCACAGTTTTCACTACCCTGTATAATTTAGTGTCGTCAGCAAATTTGGCTACCTTGCTTTTTACTCCTACCTCTAGATCATTTATGAAGAGGTTGAAAAGCAGGGGTCCCAGTACTGAACCTTGGGGGACCCCACTCTTTACTTCCCTCCACTTGGAGAAGTGTCCATTTAGTGCTACCCTCTGTTTCCTGTCCCTTAGCCAGTTGCTGATCCAGGACAAGACCTGTCCCTTTATTCCATGACTGGTAAGTTTATTCAAGAGCCTTTGGTGTGGGACCTTGTCAAAAGCCTTCTGAAAGTCCAGATAAAGAAAGCACATGAGCTTGGCTCTCCTAATTAGCATACGGCCAATTAGAGCCCAGGGATTGTATAAACACACCCTGGTTCCCATAACAAATGTCTGGTGTTCCCAGGCTCGGGATGTTGATGCAAGTGAACATTCCAGGCCTGGAGGAAAAGACAAAACATTGGCCTGAAGCTCTGAGAAGCTTCTACTAAGCACACCTGCTTGATAAGTGAAGCAGACAGAATTATGAGGCCTTTGCAAAGAAGCAAAGCTACATTCTAAGACAGTTTTAAAACCAAAGAGACTCCACATTGAATAACTTGTGACCCATTCTATCGCATCTGGAGAGGTAAGATGCAGCACCAGAGAGAGTTTTTTAAAGAGGAACCAGCAAATTCATACATGCTCTTGCACATGAGCATTGTTTGTGGGCTAGTAAAACACTGCTGAGGACTTGTGCAAAAAGTTGCCTTAGCATCATCAAGCTAATGACAATGAAGGTTAATTAGTTGAGGAGAAGATCATGCAGTTCAGTTCAGTTCTTGCTGTAAGCAGTTAAAAGGCTCAAAGAGAAGTAATGGCAGAGGGCTCTGTCTGAGGCCTGGAGAGTTGCTCCTGGTTGGAATAGACATTTGGCTCAAAGGATAATGAGTCTGAGCTGATATGAAGTAGCTTTCTATGTCTTACTGCACAAAGAATTAAACAGTAAACATAAACTTCTAGTTTGAAAGCAGGGTGGAGAAATTCTGAATAAAAATAGATCAAAAGGATCGGATTTTCTTATTTCTATTATATTTTTTTAAATAGCAAATCAGATTATAACAAAATCATTGGGGATTTTAAAAAATATTTTCTAAAATTCTTCTGTTTTTAAAAATGCATGGTATGGTTTTCTTTTTTTAAAAAAAATCAGAGGGTACTCGTGATTGTGGTTGTGGGGAATCATATGATTAAATCAAGTCTAAAATCAGATAAGTTTGATTTAGATCAAAGACACCACTAGTAGAAGAATGTAAAGAACTGTGCCAGGAGGAAAAGGAAAAAAGTTGAGTGGTTATAGTGAAACTTGCTGATAAGTCATACCTTTTATGAAGCTGCACCTGCATTATTTTACTGAAACCTTGGATACTGATAGAGGAGGGAGAAGCAAAGTACAGTAATACCCCAGATAACGACAAAACCTGGTTCCACAAGTCATGTCGTTGCCGTTTTTTGTCCTTATCTGGTGCATGCACCGGAGAACGACAAAATTTAGGGGAAAATCAGCTTTTTTTTGTGTCCTTATCCGGAGCGTGCATCTGATATCGCTTTAAAAAGCCGCTCCCCCCCCCCCACAAAGCAAGACCTGGCTTGGTTTGGGGTCTTTGTTCGGGGGAAGGTGGGCGTGCACCTGTGGCCCCTCCAGGAAGGGAAGTGGCCAAGCACGTGGCCCTTTCCCTTCCTGGAGGGGCGGGGGTGGATCTGTGCGCACCCGCCGCCGTTGCAGGCAAGGAGCTGGTCAAGCGGTTGACCGGCTCCTTGCCTGCAACGGCGGTGGGTGGGTCTGTGCGGCCCTGCCCGTCGATTGGTACTTACCTGCCGCCGCTGTAACATGCGCCCTTCTGCTTCCCGGAGTGACTGGCTCCCGGCCAGCAGCGGGGGTGGGATGGGGTGGATTGGTGCGCACACGCTGCCGCTGTAAAACACACCCTTTAGCTTCCGGTCACTCCTGGAAGCAGAAGGACATGTTTTACAGTGGCAGTGTGTGCATACTGATCCACCTCACCCCCGCTCCAAGAAGCGGAAGGGTGCGTGTTACAGTGGCGGCAGGTAAGTACTGATCCACAGCGGCATGGGCATGCAGATCCACCCTGCGGCCATGCGTGTGGCCAGTTCTCCCCTCGGAGGGCGAGCGCCGCCCGTCGGCAGGTAAGAAAAACAACAGCATCGGATAACGACAAAGTGTTGCTATCCGGTACACAGTTTTTTCTCCAAATTTGGCATCGTTATCTGTTTTTGTCCTTATCCGGTGTTGTCGTTATCCGGGGTTCCACTGTATTGTTAGAGAGTAGTGGGTTAGCAGGAATGCCATGTGACCTTTTTGTGGGTTGCGTCTTTTTCACAGGGAGAGCAATTCGACATCAAAAGGACTTTGCGGGCATTGTGCTCTTAGATCACAGGTATTCACGCACCGCTATTTTCAACAAGCTGCCCCAGTGGATTAAGAACAGAACTCAGGTGAAGACTTCTTTTGGGCCTGCCTTTGCAGCACTGAGACAGGTGAGTGAGGACTGACCACCAACTCTGCCTTCCTACGTAGGTAGTCGCAGCTACGACGACTTAAATGTGTCCCATGAATGATATAACGGTAGAGAATTTGGAAATAGATTTTTTAAAAATAACCACAACTAGGCTCATGTGAAACGTTTCCTGCTGTTTTTCACCTTGACTTCACACCTTATGCAATTTCCCCCCATCTGCTTTGTTTTGTAGTTCTACCGGGAAAAGAGATCGAGTTGTGAGGCTGCATCTTTGTGATAGGAATGATCCTGCTCGTCATGCCCGCGTTCCCTCCATACAAAGTGCCTTCAGCATATCTGAATGTCTTACATGTTGTTAATATACTTGCTCCCTGATAATTATGGGTAATTGTCTGATCTCTTACTTTGGAAGTTTCCTTCCGCTCCACACCAGACAGAGTTACTGTGTTGTCCAGGGGGAAATCTGAACTGTTACTGCTGAGTGAGGCAGTGTATGGTCCTCCAGATGTTGGGTGGCAATTCCAATAAGCAGTAATGGGGGAATAATAGTGGGAACTGCCGTCTGGTAACATCTGAAGGATTAGGGGGGCATAGCAAATTCATGTGCTGCTATTTGGTTCCTGCACGGTTCAACTTAGAAAAGCTAAGCAATTCTCCCTCCATCACATTGGTCAAAGGTGGCTGCCCAACTATAGAGGGAAAGGGCAAAAAGAAAAGACCACATGTCAAAAGGAGAGGGCCTTGGGGCAGTTCCTTGTGCTTTTGAAGCACTAAGCCTGGCTGCTGAGCAGTTTAAATTTAATGAATCCCTTTTCCAAAGAAAGGTACAGTTCAGATAAGCAAGCTGAGGCTAAGTAGCAGAGAATCAACACAGAGCTGTTCCTGGACTCCAGGAAAGTCCATTAAGATTACCTTTCTGCCCCTGGCTGTTTGTGAGGAGAGGGAGAAGAGATCTTGTCAAAAACGTTTTACTTCTTGAGTCTAGTCTAAAACAACAGCATAAAGGCCCAAACGTTAAATGCATAGAAGTAGATGGAAGGCCTAAGGAAAAATTGGGTGGGGGGGGGGGGCAGCCTAAGACTAGCACCGGCTCTCCACTATTTACATTCAAGCAACAGCAGCACATTTTCTAATCCAGGTGTGCCCAAAGTTTTTCGCCCATGGGCTGGTCGCATGATTCACGTGGTTCCTCCCCACGGGATGTGGAAGTAAAGGACGCTTTACAGTCTGTTTTGCAACAGGATGAGATAGATTTTTTAGACTGCCATTTTCCCTGCTTAAACCAGGGGTGCCCAAACTAGGGCCCGTGGGCCAGATCTGGCCCCCAACACCAGTTCATCCAGGCTGCACTGCCTTTGCCACTCCTGGAAGTGGAAGTAAAATACTTCTAGAAGCAGCAAGGGTGGCGTGGGCCAGATGAATTGGTGTTGGGGGCCGGATCTGACCCATGGGCCCTAGTTTGGGCACCCCTGGTTTAAGCAAATAAAAGGGTGGTTATCCTATCCCTTTTCAAGTAGCCATGTCTGAAAAATTACTGGGTCTTGCCCATCTTGCTTATGCTGGTGTTTAAAAGTGCCGTTGTACGATCTAGTTACCACATGTTTCCCATAATGACCTAGTGTGGTTTTATCTTAAAAACAGTGAAAAGAACCAGGAGGGGGAGGCCTTAAATTGGATGGACGACATTGAGGAATTGGAGGCAAATTTCACACACGTGTGTGTTTTGATCAGGGTATGGTTTTCCACTCCCAACATCTCAGCGCAAAAGCCACTGCTGGTGGAAGCCTCCCAGAGTAGATAACCATTTTTGAACATACATTTTGAAAACTGCACTTCTGCATGGGGACACAGGGTTGGCCTTACAGGGCCATGTGCAATTCACAGGTGGTATTTGGTCCATCCCTGCCTTAAACTTGATGCTACCAACACCATCTTCCCCAATTGTAGAATTACAAATAAAAGGGGAAGGAGATGAAGACGATAGAGATGAAAAAGATCCAAGTGCAATTTTTGAACTGGCACAAAAGGACAATGATATAATAGAAGCACCTACACTCTAACACAGTGGTGGTGAACCTATGGCATACATGCCAGATGGGGCACTCAGAACCCTCTTGGTGGGCACATGCACTGTCGCCCCAGCACAGTTTGCCCCCCTCTGCCCAGCAGCCCAATGGGAGTGATTCCTCCGTTCCCCCAGCACAGAGTTTGTCCGCCCCTCTGCCCAACAGCCCAATGGGGGTGCTTCCTCCCTCCCTCACACAGTTTGCCCCACCCCTCTACCCAGCAGCCCAATGGGAGCGCTTTCTCCCCCAACACAGTTTGCCCCCCACCTCTAAAAGGTTTGCTACTTCAGCTCTAACATTTTCCTTGATTTTGTTCACATCACCTTCAAAAGAATTCCAGGTCTGCCTTGACAGAGTCGCTGTTGGCTATAGCAGGGAGTTCCTGCTGGGCAAGGATGAAAATGCAGCCAAAGCTTGAGCTTGGATTTCCCCTCACTAAGAGCATTTCAGAGGCACAATAGAAAACACATCAAAAATCGTCACTTGCAATATAATAGCTATTTTTAATCATCCATCTGTACTTGGCAGGAAAGTAGCCTTGTTTGCAGAAAGGAAGAATGAGTTGAGAGAGAAAATGAAGGTCTCACTCAGCAATGTTGGTCTATTGTTAAAGTATGGATCCTCCTCAGCTAGCAAAGGAAGAAGCCCAAGAAGGAGTCCTACCCACAAGGAGGCAAAGGTTGGTGCTTGCTGGCCAGAGCTGCCGAGGTGCTTTGATCCTCCAGACTTAGCAGCCAATAGGACGTTCTGCTGAGTAGAGAAGGTGGAGGAGATAATTCATGCTTGTGGAGGCAGGAAAGGTAAATGTTAGTTGTTAGATCTGAAGGTAAGTATGCAGCAGGGAGTGAACATAAGCCCAAATGAAGGAGACAAAAACAGTCTCGCTGCTAGACTAATTCCATGTCCTTCAGGTTGCCAGTGTGCCAGTCCAGGAATCGCCACATGTTGCCAACACAAGCCAATATGCGATCAAGGACAGCAGCCACCTAAGATTCCCAGTCGTCTTCGTCCTCTTCGCCTGCTGGCTGTTGTGGAGGCGGCAAGGGTGGAATAGTGTCCGATATGCGGCCAAAAGCACTGGCCGGCGCATTAGACGTGTTGCTGTCTCCTCCGGCTGCAGGGCCTTTGCCAGAGATGCCTGCAGGAGACAAAAAAAGCAAGCATGTTAAGGTGGATCAAGTGACATTTAGGAGTTTTGCAGTCTGTCAGACTGGCATAGCTGACCTCCAGGTAACAAAAGTGGGGAAAGGCACTGGATTGAGAATTCCAGTCTGCTAGCCTAGCAAGCAGAATCAAGGGGGTGGTGAAGGCAGATGTTAGCTCAGCAATTTACAGCAACAGAAGAACTAAATGGAGACTGATCAGAAGCACACACCCATACGTCTCCAGATCTACACCCACTGCATCAACTATGCCAGTGGTGGTGAAGCTATGGCATGCGTGCCAGAGGTGGCACTCTCACCTTCTCTATGGACACCCGTTCAGTCACCCAAACAGAGTTTGCCTCATCCTCTGCCCAGCAGCCCAATGAGAGCGCTTCCTCCTTCCCCCCAGCACAGAGTTCACCCGCCCCTCTGCCCAGCATTCCAATGGGAGTGTTTCCTTCCAACCCTGTTGCTATGTTGGCACTTTGCAATAAATAAGTGGGTTTTGGGTTGATTTGATTTGATTTATTGGACTTGTATGCTGCCCAATTGGCTACGACTCAGGGCGGCAAAGAACAATCAATACAATCTAGTCACAATATATCTCATAATTACAATATTACAGTACAACAGAATACAGTATCAAAAAAGCAGTTTGGCACTCGGTCTCTAAAAGGTTCGCCATCACTGAACTATGCTGTCTAACCATCTCATCCTCTGCCACCCCCTTCTCCTTTTGCTTTTGATCTTTTCCAGCATTAGGACCTTCTCCAGTGAGTCCTCTTTTCTCATTTGGTGGCCAAAGTATTTGAGCTTCAGTTTCAGTCTGTCCTTCCAAGGAGCAGTCAGGGTTGATTTCCTTCAGGATGGACTGATTTGATGTAGCAGTCCAGGGGACTCACGGAAGTCTTCTCCAGCACCACAGTTTGAAGGCATCTATTCTGCGCTCAGCCTTCCTTGTGGTCCAGCTCTCACAGTGGTACATGACTAGTCAGCATACAAGTCACATGCTGACTGGCAGCAATATGGAGACAGAACTCTTCATAATCTTACCAGTACTCCTAGTGTACTTCTCTTTCCACTCTGGATTAAGAACAGTTTAAATAGTCCTGGTGGTGCAGTGGTTAAACTGCTGTACTGCAACCAAAAGGATGTGAGCTCATTCCTGACAAGGGATCAAGGTTGGTTCAACCTTCCTTCTGAGGTCGCTCAAATGAGGACGCAGCATGCTGGAGGCAAAATGCTGATTAACTCGTGAACCGCCCAGAGAGTGCACTAAATGCTATGGGGCAGTATATAAGTGCAATTGCTTTGCTGATTGCTTTGTAACTCATGTTGGAAAAGCCATTTAACAGCTTGCTCACACCACTGTTCTCCCTTTCCCTTCCTTCTGCTCCTCCACTTCTCACAGAGAGGTTCCTTCCAAATGGGAAATGCAGCCACCAATCTGTAAATGTGTAACTTTCATTGTCATTCGGCTGTGAGGAGAGAATGCTTCTGCTAACAAGCTTTTGCCTCGTCAGACTCTCGGAGGGAAATAGCTTGCAACTTGTAAAGTACCTTTGCGTCGGAGGACCAGTTTGTTGAAGAGATCGGACATCAGGTCTCCTCCCTGCCCTGTGGCTCCCACTAGAGGGGGGGGGAAATCACAAAAAAAAAATCAGAAAAGATAATACATGCATGTAGAATCAAAAAATGGCTGGTAAATCACACCAGCTTCATAAAAATGAGAAAGTGCGGAGAGGGAACATGAGAGAATAGTTTTACAATCCTTTGTAAAAGGACATTGGCTAAAATTCTGTTGCTTAGCATAGTAAATCACACTAGAGTAGGCCTCGTAACGGAAGAAGGATTTGGTAAGTCACCTCCATAAGTTCCATTGATTCAATCTGGCCTAACTCTTAAGTGTAACCTAGGGACTGTGGTGGCTTGGTGGTTAAAATACTGAACTTGATGACTGGAAGGTCAGAAGGTCAGCAGTTTGAGACCCGAGTGCTGCACGACGGAGTGAGCTCCCGTCTCTGTCACAGCTCCTGGCAACCTAGCAGTTTGAAAGGAAGAATTTTTTCAAGTAGATAAATAGGTACCACTTCAGTGGGGTTGTAAACAGCACTCCGGTGTCTAGTCATGCCTCCCTCAGGTCCAGAGAAATGTCTGCAGACGCAGACAACAAAATCAGTGTTTAAACACTGATGAGCTTGGAGTACACAAAATGGACAGGAATAGAACATTTTCAGCCAGATAACTACAGAGTGTTTTATTCTGGGGGGAAACGAAACTGCTTGGTGAAATTAGCCATAGCACAAAGATGTCATAGTAAACATAACATAATTTTAGACCTAATAGCATCAAGAAGATAGCATGGAAAACCTATTAACATAAACACAATTCAAGTCTGTGTTGCAGTTACAGACAGTGAAGAAAAACAAATTGAAAGCTTTTATGTAAGCATCTAGGAGATATGTGATCATATACTAAAATAGGATGTGCAAAATAATTGTAAGTGACTGAAGTACTAAAACAGAACTGAGCATTGTGAACAATTTGGCCTGGGAGTTTGAAATAAAGCAGGAAACTTTGAAGCCAACAATTTCTTCACTGAAAATATATGATTCAGCCAACCACACAGATGGCCAAGATAAAAATCAAATAGACCAGAACTTCATCTTCAGTTTCCAATTATACTATCTGCAAAAACAAGTCCAGAAGTGAACTATGGTACAGACTATGAACTTGTATCAAAAATTAGAGTAAAGATGAAGAAGTGATAGAAGAATCATAGTGCCAAAATATTTAAACAACATTTCAGAAGAACTGTAGATTGAAACCAAATACAGTAAAACCCTGCCTCGTTACATAAAATTCGACTTACATAATGGTTATGTGCTAAAAGCATGTCCTGATTTACACGATTTCCTATGGGTTTGCTTCGATTTACATAAAATTTTCATTTTTCCTATGGGTTTGCTTCAAGTTACATAAAAAACTGATTAAGCAAAAGCCTACAGAACGGACCTTTTTTTCATAAATAGGGGTTTTACTGTATCTTACTAGTGAATTCAAAAATATGGAAAACAAAACAGTGGCCAACAGACTCGGAATGTTTAGTGTAAGTTCCAATCCCAAAGAAAGGAGATATGAAAAAAAATTAACTGTGTGTATATAAGAAATGAGGATATGTGGAGAGCAAGGTATTTGTAATTAATTTCCCATGCAAACAGAATGAAGCTTGCAATTTTAAACAAAGATTTTTATGCTCGATGGAGCAAGAAATGCCAGATGTTTTAAACTGGATTTAAGGGGGGGGGGGGGGAGAAGGCACTAGAGCTCATATTGCAAATATACATTAACTACTGGAATATACTACAGAATCTTAAAAGAAAATCATTCTTCTGTTTTATGGATTGCAACAAAGCTTTTCATTATGTGAATGATGAAAAGATATGGATTGTTCTAGAAGACGTTCCTGGAGCCAAGGGGGAAAGGAAAACTGGGAGGACGAGCAGCACCTTGTTCTTGCTCCTTTTGTTTCTTTTTCTCCATCTTCCTCTCTTTGACATTGCGGAGTTTTGCTTTCCCGATGCCACCAGCTTGCCGGATAGACTCAAGCAGGGTTGCCCGACCACTTGATGGGTTCACAACTTCCTTGGGTGCCCCTTGAGGAGCACCTACAAAAAGACAGCAAAAGAAAGAGAGGGTCTTACAAATATTAGCTGGCAGTAATCCTACGCTTACATCAATTTTGACCCCTATGACAGATAGACTTCGGCCTGACCCTTGCCTTGGTATCTCCCCATTCTTTTCAGAGCTTCCTTGTACTGGCCTGCTCCTAAATGCCGTCCTGCTAATACCTGCAGCAACCTGGGGTTTACCTGAATTGTACAGAGCCCAGACAATAATGGGGAGAATAATATTTAATATGTAAGTGGTAGCGTGTGGCTTATGGCTTAACTCTTGTCCTACCCACTCTTCCAATACAGACGTTGTTGATGAAATAAAAGATGTTTATTGTTCTCGAAGCATAATGTAGAATTAGCAGTTCATTCGTTGGTTCAGGATACAAGAAAATCCAGCAAAATAATACTAATCAAAAAGTACAGGTAGGGAAATCCACACTCTGGCCTTCCCCCATGAAACAAAAGGAAAATCTGACTAATTAAGTAATCATGACTAAGCTTGGGTTGGAGTCAGGACTCGGTGTTAGAGTCCCACTCTCCCTTCTGAGGTGTAACTCTCAGAAATCCCCAAACTAGAATTGATTTCCAAACCCATGTGTCTAAAAGAAAGCACATGAGCTTGGCTCTCCTAATTAGCCAAATAGGGCCCAGGGACCCTGGTTCCCATAACAAAAGTCTAGTGTTCCCAGGCTCGGGATATCGACGTAAGCAGACATTCCAGGCCTGGAGAAGAAGACAAAACATAGGTCTGATGCTCTGAGAAGCTTCTACTAAGCCCACCTGCTTGATAAGCGAAGCAGAAAGGATTATGAGGCCTTTGCAAAGAAGCAAAGCTACATTCTAAGACAGTTTAAAAACCAAAGAGACTCCATATTGAATAACATGTGACTCTTTCCATCACAACCCCCACAAACAGGATTACTTTCTAAGCAACATTGTTCTACACCAAGACCTCTGTTCTGGATCAGTAAGCCACATCTTTCAAGCCGTCTTCTAGCTTCCTTGAGAAATTGAATATGAGGATAATGAGTATTTATTTGACTTTGTACAATTTATCTTACATAGTTCCCTATCATAACATAGGTGATGGCCACAAAGTACAGTTTTATGAATATTAGTCAAGGCAGCTAAGTGGAGGCTGTATGTTTAGAAGCTTTATGCACCTTTGATTACCAAATGCTGGGTGCAAACCACGAAGGTTAACTTGCCTTTACACTCTAGCTTGCAGGTTGGCTGGCTACCTGGAAACAGAAGCTGGTCTAGAAGGATCTTGGCATGTTTCAGTGGGGGTACACTGATGTGCCTGAGCTTTCCATGTTCTTTTCAAGAAAGGAAGCTCTTTTAATGGCATGGACCTGCTGCCTGAGCTAGTTACAAGCCAAGCAATCTTACCATTGTGTCGCAGCTGAGAGACTGAACTGCAAATCAGGACGTTTCTGATTCTTATCTAGCTTCTCCTGTGATGGCCTTAGCTTCTCCTAGATGGGCTTAGGTATGATATTCTCTCTAAGCCTTTCTCCTCTCCAATATGGGGCATATTAATCTGAACGCACATTAGAGAGGTCTAGTAAAGTTTACAAAAGAATTATGCACCAAAATAATTGAAAGCGCTATCGTTTTTTTCTAATTACCCAGCGGCAATGCTTTCAGCCTTACCTGCCAGTACTGCATTGTTTCCCTCTCCAACCTTTTGAGATCCAGTCATTAATAGGGTCTGAGGAGGAGGAGGTGGTGGTGGTGGTGGAGGCGGTGGTGGGGCACCAACTGGTGCTTCAGGTGGTGGGGGTGGAGGGGGTGGAGGTGGGGGTGCACCCTCCTGAAGATCTGCAAAATAGAGGAATCTCAATATTCAGGAAATAAAAATGGAATCAACCTGAAGACCTCTTTGCTGAGCTTTAAGTTGTCCAACCAGGTGGCTAAGAGTTTTCAGTTCTGCAAGAACAGCAACACTGCAGGGACTTGTTTGTCAGCTCGTGTTTCCAGAACATCATAGCACATCATTTATAGAAAATAACAACTGCAGTAACTTGTACTGGAAATGGTCTGAATAACCTGCAGCTAAATAGACACCTTTGGTACTACTCTGCACCTCTTAAGGAAGACGATGAGCTTCACTTCCCTCCAATCACTATTTATTTATTTAAATTTATATGCCGCCCAATCAGGAGAACCCAACTCAGGGTGGGTTCTATCCACTAGAACCATAAGAGATGTTGAGCGATGCCCCAGGTTTAATTGTATAAACCTATGGCACAGGTTAGAGTAATCGCTTCCTACCTAAAGTGGATTAGCAGCCTGTAGATTTGGCAGCTCCATTCATCTGCCTGTCTCTGGATGACATACAAATAAGCTAGAAAAATGCAAAGCAAACCCATGCCGTTCTGTGTGGGTGCCAAACAAGATGTTAATGTGCTTACATTAGTTGCATTCTCTTTTTCTTTACTCACATCAAATAGAAAATATCTCTCTGCTGAAATCTATCTGGGCAGAGATGGGAGAAGAGAATAAGTTGCTCATCACAGCCTCCCTGGCAGAGACACACAGATGTCAACGTCCATCCAACCTGCCTTTCTACTTTCATACATTCCTATTTATATTTAGTGAACCTCCACCCACCCTTTAAGAAAGCTAGTAGAAAGAAGTACCTTGCCGGAAAGGCTCAGCGGACTCCGTGTTAAAGTTGGGCAGCTCCGGAATAGCAGCTCCAGGAGCAGAAGGGGCAATGCCAGGCCCGAGGTCAGCACTGTACATGAGATCAGCAGCAATGCCAGGCAGGTCAGGAAGGTAAGATGGGACATCGATCTCAGGCACCTGCCCGAGATCTGGCACATAGAAGTAGTTTTCAGCCACCTGTGGGGAGGAGAGGACATGTAACAAATAAGCAGTTCAATTACAGATAGACTTTTGCGTGTGATCTTATTTCCGCTCTGATGTAACTTGGAACGTTACAAGTAGACAATGGTTCTGCTTCACCTGGTGGTTCTACTGACCCCCTATTGGCCAGGATTCTATCTGCATTTGTGTAAGGCCTGTGTAATTCACCATTGGCAAATGTACCAGGGCACATTATGGTCATCCACACAACTGCACAACCAAAGTGTGATCTAGCATGTTTCCTATTAGATGAAGTAAGTCACACAAATCTTATGTAGCCCCAGCGGGATTCCACCCATTACAATTTTCCTTCTGTAAGTTTTCTGGCAATTGATCAGGCCAGCCTTTTGTCATGCTTTAATGATTATTCCTGGTGGGATGGGACTTTAGTCCTGTCTAGGCCAGTCCTCTGTAGCTACACAGAGCAGAAGCCTGGAAGACGTGGCCTTACACTGTCTTTTAATCTAATATATACCATTCAATTTGCTGCAACTACTTCTGTTTTCTGCTCACCCTATTCCTTTAGCAATTACACTTATATAACACCCCATAGTGCTTAGTGCACTTTCTGGGCAGTTCATAAGTTAATTAGCATTTTGCCCCCAACGTGCTGGGTCCTCGTTTTACTAACCTCAGAAGGATGGAAGGCTGAGTCTACCTTGAGACCTGGTCAGGATTGACCTTACAACCTTTTGGCTGCAGTACAGCAGTTTAACCACTGTGCCACCAGGGCTCCTTTAGTTGCTGTGTTTTGTATCTGAAGCTCATTAGCTGACGTTCAAATCCTGGTATCTGACTGGCAGGTTTGATTTATGCGACAGTGTGGAGTATGTGTGCTTAGGTCCCAAACAAAGAAAGCCTCTTCCTCCCCAATATTACTCAGGGCCTAGGTGAGGGACATTGCCCTGACCGGAATGGCTTACCTGCTGATCCAGCTGCCCCCTCTTGGTGATGGAAAGTGGGGCATCAAAGAGCTTCTCCTCAGTTTCTGTTGCCAGAGCTACATTGGTCTTGGTGACTGCTCCAGCCAGGGGATCAAGGAACACATACTTCTTATAGCTGGGGCAGGGAGGAGAGAGGAAGAGGGTCAATCTCATTAGCCTACTACAAATGAAGCCACACATAAAGGCAGGAACATAGAGATAGTTTATCATTCAGGGGTGGTCAAAGTACATCCCTGGGTGGCTGTTTCTGCAGCCTCTAGTTCCCCTTTGACCCCCCATTGTGTCTGGCCAAAGATGGTAAACTGTCACTTCAGAAAGTATCTTTTAAACAGGTTGCATGACCAGAAGGATGGCAGGTCAGCAGTTTGAGATCAGAGTGACTGCCCATCACCTGTCCCAGCTCCTGCCAACCTAGCAGTTCGAAAGCATGAAATTGCAAGTAGATAAATAGGTACTGCTTTGGTGGGGAAGGTAACAGTGTTCCATGCACTCTGGCATCTAGTCGTGCCTGCTACATGGCCACTGCAGACACAGTGCTGGTTCTTTGGCTCTAAACGGAGATGGGCAGTGCCCCCTAGAGTCGTGCACAATTGACTTTGAGCAAGCCTTTATCATTTAACACTAAAAATTACCAAATTTCAAAAGCTCAGAGTGAACTTCTAGCTAATTCCAGTTCAGTTTGTTGTATTTTTTTGCAATCTATATGGCTCCTGGAAGCTCTAAGGGGCAGAAAAACTCCTGTACCCACTGTGAGTGCCTATTCCTGCGACAATTAGCTAATCTGAGGGGTAAGACTTCTATTATCGGAATCCAATCATCCTTGAGTTTTTAATTCGGCTAGCATTGAAATGCTGATTCAACAGTTAGAAGAAAGAGACTGCGGTGGTTCAGTGGTTAAGAAGCTCGCCTTGTTAGCTGGAAGGTCGGCAAGTTGCCGGTTCAAGACCCGAGTACTGCATGACGGAATAAGTGCCTGTCTCTGCCCCAGCTCCTGCCAACCAACAGTTCGAAAGCAAGGAATTGCAAGTCGATAAATAGGGACCACTTTGGTGGGAAAAGATCTTGGGGACATGAAAGGAGCCTCCTTTGAGCATCCCCTGAGTGAATTTCCTCCAGCAAAAATCCTTTCAACCCAGAAAGCACCTTTTGTATGCTTCTGAGACGATTAAGAAAAAGTTAGAAGAAGATTTCAACACAGTATACAATTATATTCAAAAATGTTGCAAACATTCAGTTTCCACTTCGGAGTATTTTCTCCCAGAAAATTTTGAAACGGGTCACTGTAAGTCAGAATCGACTTGATGACACATTATTATTACAGTACTCTCTTTTTTTGTGAAATATCTACCAAAACAGGTTTGAAGGAAAGGTGAAATAACAGGCAAGGCACTGTTTTGTTTTTTTGTTATTTCAGTTCATAATACTGCATGTTTAATTGCCATAAATTTTTATCTATAAAACTACCTTGAGAAAGCTTCACCTCAAAGGGCAATAAAAATAAAGCTTTCCCCACCCCTAAACCCTGAAAGAACAGACTCAGAAACTACACAAAAGCCAAAAGAATATCTGAATATTATCTCTGCCTTCTTTTTCTAACAGTGTTTCCCAACGTTTGGTTTTTTGAACTTCAATTCCCAGAAGCCTAAGTCAATTCCCCAAAGCATTGATCAGCCAATGTACTAACTTAGGCTTCTGGGAACTGAAGTCTTCACGTTGGGAAACACTGATTTACACTCGGCTAACTGTTAACTGTGGTCCCAAAAATTACTTTTTCTCAGCTCTGATTCAAAGAACATCACACATTAAAGGAGAATGTGAAAGTTTAGGAATGAAAGTACTGTACCAGTCTAGTAAGGTTTTCTTTCTCTTGATCAAATGTTATCTATCCTATCACTTTATTGTTTTTCCTGATTTTTCATAGTGTTATGCTGTATGAACCTCCTGATCTCACTGCTTTCTATTAGACAGCATTTGTTTAATATACTATTAAGCACAATATTCATGGATGCTGAAGCAAAAAAAAGGTTTTTAAGAAAATGACAGATGGTTTGGTGGTGGGGAATTATTACTACAGGATATAATGATCTCTGCAAGACTAGGAGGGAAAACTGGACTTCTAATGTGTGTATTCAAGTCACTTCACTTAAGAAAAGGGAATAAGGCCAAAGGGACTAGATAGGACTGCTGTAAAAATATGACAACAAGGATCTAGATCCATTCAGAAGTATACCTGTCAAGTATCCCGTATTGGCCGGGATTTGCCATATTCTGGTGCTTGTTCCTCCCCTTTCCTGCGGGGAAAGGGATTACTGAGCACACACACATGCAGAACCCGATCGTGCATGCGCAAACATGTTCTGTGCATGCGCAAATGGGTTCTACTCATGTGCAGAAATTTCCCGTATTTTTGGGAGCCGTGCTTTGACGGGTATGTTTAGAAGTGGCAGAGAACAGCCACTACAGGCACGACTTACAGGTTCTCTGTGGTATTGAAGAGCAGCAGAGAGCTAAGAGAGCTAATATTCCTGGGGAGGCTACCAAGACCTTCTTCGGCATTGTCTTCTTGATGATGTTTTGCGTTGACACACAGTGGGAAATATTCTGGCTTCTCCTACAAAACACAAACAATACAGCAACAAATCAACTACCTTTTGAGTATGGGTATCTTATGTGCTTGAAGGTGAAGTGCTCATTTTGTTTGGCCAGCATCTCTTTGGGGGAAAAAAAAACAATTTTTCACCTCCAACTAACTACAGCCCCAGTGGAAGGCTCAAGGTAAAGGTCGCCTTTGCTCAAAAGCCAGTCGTATCTGACTCTAGGGTTCAGTGTTCATCTCTGTTTATAGCCAAACAGCGCTGTCTGCATCTGCAGATGTTTCCATGGACATGTGCAGTGGTGGGCATTAAAAAATTCCTAACACACTGTGGGTGTGGCCATATGACTGGGTGGGTGTGGCCTGTTGGCCATGGGACTGCTCTTCGCTACAGAGCTATGAAAATAGAGGCCTCTTCTATTTTCATCACTCTATAGCGAACCTCTGAAGTCATTTCCCCCTTGTCTAAGGCTTTTCCTGGGCTCCATTTCACCCCAAAGTGCCTCCCCAGCCACTCCGGAGTGGGGAGGTAGGCGGGGCCAGCCATTTTCACTACCGGTACACACGTACTGGTGCGAACCCGTTGATGCCCACCACTGGACATGTGGCAGGCATGCCTCAACACCAGAGTGCACGGAATGTTGTTTACCTTCCCATCAAAGTGGTCCCTATTTATCTACTTGCAATTTTTTGCTTTCAAATTGTTAGGTTGGCAGGAGCTGGAAAAAAGACAGGAGCTCACTCCGTCATGCAGTGCCTGGGAATTGAACACTGACCTTCCAGTCAGCGAGCTCAGCGTCTTAACCACTTGAGCCATCGTAGTCCCATAGGCTCAGGGTAATAGCTGGCAATAACCCTATTTTTGGAGGGCTAATAACCCTTCCAAACACTCTGCAATTCAGCTCTCCACAAAATTCCAGGGCCAGCCTGAAATATTCATGCCAATTTCACTATGACAGCTTCCATTAAACAGGAGGCCAGTTTATCATACTGAATTATTCAAGGACAGCTTCGTATTTGGGTTTTCTAGAAAGGGGAGGAAGTGGGTGCCCAGAAAGAATTTAACTGAATCTCTTTGACTGGAAAGAGGTTTTTCTGTTACGTTTCATGTCCCAGAAGAATTCTAGCTACAAGTCAGGAAAGCAGTATCCTGGATTTCTCTAGGGAAAGGGATATTCCTCTGGCTATGACAGCTCCTCCATCCAAGAAACCCTCTGATATTATTGCTGAACTTTACTATCTGCTGCTCCAATGTACTTGTTAGCAGCTCCACAGCAGCCACCAGGGACTCCTAAGTGCTGGAAGGTCTACCAGCTGCATTCTAATTCATATGCTAAAAGGAATGGATTTGCAGCTTACCTCCAGGGTTGTTGGAGGTTTTTTGAGGGGTAAGGAGATCTTGTACATGTAAACTGAAAACTCAACAAATAAGATACACTGATCTCCTTGTGGAAAAACTTCAAATAATTATGTTTCCTAAAAACCAGGGCAGCGTCCTGTTGTGTTGCCCTGCCTGTACAATGGTTATATCAGATTTCCACTAATTCAGCATATCAGAGAGTACAGTAGACCCACACATAACAACGTTGCTTGGTTCACCAAGTAGCGTCGCTAGCGGTTTTCAATGGCAGCTGTGCCATCTAGTGGCAAAAACCTGTCATTATCCGCACAACGACGTTAAAAAAATGTCGTTAATCCAGTTTTCCGTCGTTGTGCGGATAGTCACATGGCGAGTGACGATGCGTCGGTAAGCGGAAATGACGCTATTCGAACACGTCGTTAATCGAGGGTCCACTGTAAACAAAACAGAACAGCAAAAAAAAAAAAGAAGAAGAAAAGAAAAGACAAAAAAATGTGGCACCTTAAAGACTAACTCCTGTATTGAATTGTGAGCTTTTGTGGACTACTACAATTTTCTTGGAGATATCTCTAGTCCTTCTGTTGTTTTCCTCTATTACTTTGCACTGTTCATTTAAGAAGGTCTCCTTATTTCTCCTTGCCATTCTCTGGAAATCTGCATTCAGTTGGGTGAATCTTTCTCTTTCACCTTTTCACATTCCTTTTCATTCTTTTTAAATGAAAGTGTGGTGGAATGGTTAGAGCAGGGGTACCCAAACTTTTCAGGCCATGAACCGGTCACATGGTTGAGCGTGCCAGGCATGTGGTTCCTCCCACAGGAAGCGGAAGTAAAATGTACACGCACATGCACAGAATGCACCTGCGCATGTACAGAATGCTGCCGTAAATGACCTGCAGTAAACACATTTACAACAGCCACACCTCATTTACTGCAGTATTATGCGCCTACGTGGGTGTGTTCTGCGCATGCCATTTTACTTCCTCTTCCAGGAGCAGCAAGGGCAGCGTGGGCTGGATTAATTGACACTGTGGGCCAGATCCAGCCCACGGGCCATAGCTTGAACACTTCTAGGGTAGAGACTGGCCCTACAAGAGGCAAGGCCAGCTGGGCCTTTGTTCTGAGACATCTCCTTGGGATGTGTATGGCTAACCTTAGTTAAGACCGCATGGTCCTCCAATCTACATTTTTTTACACATCACTCTCTATATAAAAATACATTTAGTTTCTCCCCAAATAGTGAAAGGGGGGGGGGACTCACAATGTGAAATAGCCCAGGCTTCACCTGAGCTCTCAGAGGTATAGAATGTGAAGCTAGGACTCTAAAGACCTGGGTTCAAATTCCAACTTGGTCATGAAGATCAGCGGGTGATCTAGGGCTAGCCACTAGCACCATGTACGTTGCCCTGGGTGCAGTGACTGAAAAAGCAAGATATAAATGCAACAAATAATTCTGTTCTTGGTGGCATTTTGCTTCCCTGAAGCTTCTTTTAAGCTGCCCTATCCCAAACAAGGTTCTTACACTATGACCACGGTACCAAAAAAAAAAAAGTTATGCATTCATCTTCCTTCCCTACCTGCAGGGATTTCTCATCGTACGCCCGGTGTTTGCTCTGGATCTTGCGTCTTGGCCGTTTCTGGGCATCTGGACCCTTGGCACCAGCAAAAATGGAGATGTATTCTTGCAACCGTTCTGGAGCAGGGTATTTGGAACTGGAGAACACCTTTGGGTACAAACATATTCATTGGTTTGTTACGTTTTCACATAGCCCAACACTCACAGCTCTCTGGCAGTTAACATACAATAGCACAAATTTATCTATCTATCTATCTATTTATTTTACTAAAGAATATCTAACCTGCTCAATAACTGCAGAGTTAATGGTGTGAGACAATGGTGTGGGACAATCAAATAATGTCCATGTCTACCCCTTCAATTCAGAGCAGAATTACTGCAAGAGATAAGGTTAATGCCCCCCCCCCCTCCTGCACTAGATCCTGATTCGTAGAGTCCTTACCCACCTACTAGTTACATCTTAAACAACATTTATGAAGTTGCAAGTTGGGTTGAAGGTGTCATATGTGGCCATCAGTCATGGTTCTTTTGGCTTGGTCTGGTGTGAGAAAGATTAGCCGGCAAAAGAAGGTTGCCATTGGCCATGGTATGCTTGATTGTGATTCAAAATTGGAAAAAGTATTCACAACCTTAGAGGATGCTCTGTGAGGGGTATTATAGAGTTCAGAAGAACAACTACTACAATCACCCAATACCTTGATAGCCTTCTTGCTGCCTTTGATCTTCTCAATTTTGGCTTGAGCAAGGGTAACTCTCTCATTGATTGCCCGCAGTTGTGTCCGGCTGGCCTCCACTCGTTGGGAGATCCTAAGGGTGATTGCATATACACTTCTTTAATTTACAACAATGTTAATTATTTGCCCTATAATGAGAAACACATTTCCCAATGAGCCCATCTCTCAGGCTTAACATCCATTGACAATAGTGTGCCAAGCTCTTCTACTGAAATAGGTTCTGTGAAGGTAGTATAATATAACATACAACATACAGTGAAACCTCACATAAAGAGTGCCTTGCTTAGAGACTAACTTGCTTAAAGAGCAGAATTTTCTCTGAATGGTCACTTCGCTTAACAACTAAAACCAACCCAAAACTCGCTTAACAATTAAATCGGAGTTGGCAATTGCCCCCCCCCCCCCCCCCCCGCCAGAAGTCACAATCGGTCACTTACAATGGTGTTTTGCTTAAAGAGCAAACTCGCTTAAAGAGCAATCCTGTGGAACACATTATGCTCTTTAAGCGAGGTACTACTGTATATAGGAGCATATAACCAATCTGCTAGTTGTAGTGTATCAAATTTTATGTCCCAGAAACTCTTAACTAATGTTCAAACCTTTGAGAAGGATGCCAGCATATGTATGTACTTATTATTATCTCTGCTGTCTCTTAGGTGTCAGACTCCCTGACCTGACAAACATATCTCATCTCTGACCTAGGGCTGCTGCTCCAAACCAGTCATCCAAGCCCAAAGTTTAAGCAGAAGGCCAGTAAAGCTAAGGCACTGATTGCATTATCATTTGTTGATAAGAATGCTGTCCACTTCCCACCATAACCTTTCCACTAATTCCAACATGCTTGAGAAAACACCTGAGCAAAACCTTTTCAAATGTTTTTCATTACTTGGTAGAGAAGACTGTAAAGTAGTGGTTCCCAACCCTATGGCCCATGGCACTATTTCATGTGGCCCACTGCTGCTGCTGCCACACCCAGAAGTGGAAGCGGGTGCATTTATGACAGCCATAAAATGCACCCATGCATGCATAAATGCGGTTATGTCAGATGTATAGTAAATGCACCCATGGCTGTCATAAACACAGAAATGGGCATATTTACTTCTGAAGAGAAGAGGCTCCTGCTCATGTACAGGCGCTGCATAAAGTTGAGAATCCATATTTTCTGAAACTTACATAAAAGCAAAAACTCCTCTTCAGGTTCATTGGTCATCATGTGAGGAAAGTGACGATGGAAAGAAAGGGCAGGAATAGGTATTCTCCTCCACGAGTGTTGAGGAAACTGGGTATTCTAATATTTACCTAATGCTAAAGCTGCACCAATACATCACTAAGAGTGTAACTCCAGATACATATTTTTCATTTGATTGTGCAATGCAGAGCATGGAAAAGATAAAACTCTAATGCATTAGAAGAAGCTACTATGACTGGATTATTTGGGCACAGGAATGGATGAGTGGCTGAATGAGCTAATATACCAATCTCAAGAGCCAAAACTCTGAAAGTCAGAGTGCTCATAAGGTCTGGATTTAGAGGGCAGAACATGATTAGGAACAGAGCAAAAATATGCTCCCAAGAAGATTATATCAAACTACTTGATAGGCAAGGCTTTATGAATAGACCAGTCAATACTAACCACTCAAAAGGGATAAGTCAGTGTAGGGTCATTTGCAATCAGGAGCTGAGCCCAAAACACGAACAATTGACTTGCAATAATTTACTCCAGTGAAGGAAAGGGCTAGAAAAAAATGGGAGGAGGTTAGGCAATTACAGCTAAACATCAGAAACGTCAAGAGAAACTGTGAAGTAGACCTCCCCAGAATACCAAACAACTCAAGTACAAAAATAAATGATCATTCAAGGAGAAAGAACATTACGGAATGGAATGAGAAATGAACACCAGAGGATAAAACAGCTCAAGTATTAAATGACTTTACCCTAAAACCTACTGCATATGTATGCAATAAGGCAATAAAATGATGGCCAGGCTGAAGGAGAGTTGGCTTGCACAAACTTCAACCCTGTCCCTGAAAAAGACTGGATGGGAACAGGAAAATGCGGCTAAGTGTGTTACTTTTGCAAAGAAGGCAAAAGCACGTACTCCCGACACCAATGTTTTTAAAGGCTGGCAAATTAAACATGGCAGCAAGGCTGAATTCAATGTAGAGAATTATTAGCCAATATTTTGCAAGTGTGGGAATAAACTGGTCTGGAGCCAAAGAGTGTCTCAACATCAGCTAAGGAAAGGGAAACCTAAAGCACTGGTCCAAAAATTTGTTGTTGACTGTCTTAGAGGCAAAGTTAATGGTGATTAATAAGAACATAAGGTCCATGGCCAGAACAGACCAGAGGGCTATTTGATTTAACCTTTTGATACCATAATGGCCATTGATGGGAAAGCCGGCTACTAGCAGTAAACTGAGTACTATGGCACCCTGTGTCTCACATCTCCCAGCAACTGAAAAGTGTGAGGAATTCTTTAAAAAGTGTGGAAAACACACAGAGGTTAGCTCTGAATTCGGTATGGATCTGTACTCTACTTAAGCTGCGCAGTGGTTAATGAAATTCTCAAAGATTGCAGAGAAGAGTCAGTAGGATTTCCTATATACTATACTGTACTTCATTGTCCTTCTACACAACTAGCAGGCACAACATGAAAAAGAACATAAACAGATGAAGACCTAGAAATGGAGAAACTTGCTTTATATTGAATCAGATTATTTGTTAATTTAGGACTGCTGTGGCTCAAGTGCCTAAGACGCTGACTGGGAGGTGGAAGATCAGCGGTTTGATTCCCAAGTACTGTAGGATGGAATGAGCTCCCATCTTTGTCCCAGCTCCTGCCAACCTAGCAGTTCGAAAGCAAGAAATTGCAAGTAGATAAATAGGGACTACTTCGGTGGGAAGGAAACAGTGTTCTGTGCGCTTCGGTGTCTAGTCATGCCTGCCACATGACCACAGAAACGTCTGCAGCAGCAGACAGCGCTGGCTCTTTGGTTTTGAAACAGAGTTGAGCACTGCACCCTAGAGTCGGATACGACTGGCTTTCGAGCAAGGGAAACCTTGTTTTCCTGACTGAGCAGCAGTCCTGGAATTTAGCGAGGATTCTTTCCTGGCATTACTTGCATGTCTATTAATTAAATCTGCTAATTTCTACTTCCTTTTAGGCGGTCCTTTTCTCTGCCTGCATTTTCAGCCAGCTCAATAGCCGCAGCCAGCAAGAACATTCCCCTCACAACCAACCCTTGTTGTTGTTCAGTCCCACAGTCGATTCTGACCCTTTGCGATCCCATGGACCATTGCCCGCCAGGGACCTCTGTCCTCCACCATCCTCCTCAACCCGCCCAGCTCTGTGCCCATTGCTTCTACAATGCCATCTGGCCATCACATTTTCAGCCACCCCCTTCTTCTTTTGCCCTCGTCCTTTCCCAGCATCAAGGCTTTCTCAAGTGATCCCTCTCTTCTCATTTGATGTCCAAAGTACTTTAGCTTCATCTTTACTATTTGACCTTCTAAGGAGCAGTCAGGGCTGATTTCTTCTAAGATCGACCTATTTGGTCTCCTCACTGTCCAGGGTACTCTCAAAACTCTCCTCCAACACCACATTTCAAAGGCTTCTATTCTTATGCGCTCAGCTTTCCTTATGGTCCAGCTCTCACAACCATATATTACCACCAGGAATACCACTGCCTTGACTATGCGAATTTTTGTTTGCAAGGTGATGTCTCTGCTTTTAACTATGTTCCCCATGTTTCTCATAGCTTGTCTCCCAAGAATTAGTCACCTTTTTATTTCATGTCTGCAATCTCCATCTGCAGTGATCTTGGATCATAAGAAAGTAAAATCTGCCACTGCTTCTACTTCTTCCCCATCTATTTCCCAGGAACTGATAGAGCCTGTTGCCATTATCTTGGTTTTCTTGATATTGAGTCTCAGGCCAGCTTTTGCACTCTCTTCCTTCAACCTACTCAGGAGCTTCTTTAGGTCTTTCTCACTTTCTGCATATCTCAAATTGATGATGTTTCTCTCAGCAATTTTGATCCCAACTTGTGATTCCTCCGTCCCTGCATTGTACATTATGTGCTCTGTATATAAGTTAAATAAGCAGGGTGACAAAATGCAGCCTTGTCTTACTCCTTTTCCTATTCCAAACCACTCTGTCATTCCATGTTCTGTCCTAACTTTTGCTTCTTGACTCATGTACAGATTTCTCATGAGGCATATAAAGTGTTCTGGTATTCCCATCTCTTTAATTACTTGCCACATTTTGTTGTGATCCACACAGTCAAAGGCCTTGGTGTAGTCTATTCTTCTGCACTCAGCCTTCCTTATGGTCCAGCTCTCACAGCTGTACATTACTAATGGGAAGACCATTGCTTTGACTATGCAGACTTTAGTTAGCAGGGTGATCTCTCTACTTTTAATTATGCTGCTTAGGTTTGTCATAGCTTGCCTCCCAAGAAGTAAGCATCTTTTTTATTTCATGGCTGCAGTCACCACATGCAATTTTACAACTGCTCATAAAGTCCATTTTAAATGCCAGCTTCACCTCAAAAGTTTAGCAGCAAATTATACAGCCTGCGTTTCCCCTCTTGAAACCCCCCCCCCCCCCCAATAAGTTCAAGTATTTTGTCGCAGAGGGGGAAAACAAGCCAGCCCTCCTTGTCTGCCTTTGGTCTTTCTTCCCCTTTCACATTTAAAACAGCTTCTTTGCATCTTATTTCATGTCTGAGTAAGTGCAATCAAAACCTTGAAGGGTAGAAATCCCGTGAGAAAACATAATCAAGATTTCTTCTTCCCCTCACTAAGCTATTGGTTATTGCCCTAATTAATGTTTATCACACTTTGATTACTTTTTGAGCCTGATTTGCAGGTGCTGAAATGCTAGCAGACAGTCTCACTTTTGAAAGGCGCTGAACTGCCTTGCGGGCCCTGTAAAGATCAGAGCTGTCAGGATGTGTGTGCACACACATGCACATGCACACAAACAAGAGAATGAACTTTTGTGCAGCAGGTTCCACAGGGCATGTTCTTGTCCTATAAAATTAGCTTTGGTTTCTGAACTTTTCATTCCATAACATGCACAACAGAACTGGAAGATAAAGCTCTTTTCTACACTATGTCTGTGGTGTGAATACTGGTGTAATGTGGCCTCTTTTGGTGATGCTTGGGAAATGTCAGAAGCCCTTTGCCTCCGGTTAGAACGAGCCCATAATACATCTCCTTCCTGTAGAAGCATTGCCCTGTACTCAGTTTCTGGGTGGGGCAGATGTTTTGTATGTACAATGACAACATAGGGATTAATCTAGGGCAGTGATGGCGAACCTTGGCACTCCAGGTGTTCTTGGACTTCAATTACCAGAAGCCCAAGTCAGCACTCCTACTAATCAGGGCTTCTGGGAATTGAAGTTCCAAAACATCTGGAGTGCCATGGTTCACCATCACTGGTAGAAGCAGTCACTGATCTAGGGCAATAGTTCTTTCCACAACTCAAAGCCCCTTAAGTCAAATATTACCTGAGCAACACAGCAAGGACCTAAAAGACTAAATATCAGAAAGGGCCACCAATATTTCACTGAGGACCCAACAATTTTGTTTTTCTAGTTTAAAGGCTGATTGCCAACCATTTTTTTGTAGATGAAAATATTAATTTCACAAAATAGGTAGTGTGTGATAGACAAAATTGCACAGGGGTTCAGTCTGGCAAGGTTATCCTGCTCTGGTAATAGAGTAGACCAGTGGTTCCCATTGTGAAGCACAGCCCCACAGGGGGACTTCAATTCCCATAAACTTAAGTCAGTACATTGGCTGATCAGTCCTTTGGGGAATTGACTTAGGCTTCTGGAAATTGAAGTCCAAAAAACAGACAGCGGTTAACAAACCTGACAACCCCGAGGACTAAAGGCCACTTAAATCCCACTTGAATCCATCTTGATAGAGGGCAGCAGCATCATCAATACTGGCCTGGGGCCGAGGAGGACTTTGTGTGCCAAGATATGATTCATGGAACTGGATCAGTGGTGACGCTGCGATGTGGAAGGCAGATGAAAGGCCTCTGCATTATGTTTTCAGAGCAATCTTCATGGTGATCACCATGATGATAACCAGTATTTGGAATCAGATATGGCACAAGGAGCAGCAGCACAGGGGACTCACAATATTCAGTGGCTTGCTTTAGTCTTTTTGTTTTTACAGCTATTCTCCCCTCTGTCCAAACTTCACTTTTAAAGATAACTTGCACTGTATACTTGTGTGTTTCCAACATTAACTGTGACTGCAAGAGTGGCTGTGGGAGAGAAGGATTCTCTTGCAATCCATCTCCCATTTTATTATTGAACCTAAAGAGAAAATAGGCTTTGATGCTTAAGAGCTTTGCAGTTATGCTATTAGAGAAACAATTACCGTATTTTTCGCCATATAAGGCGCTCCGGCATATAAGGCGCACCCAATTTTAAAGGAGGAAAATCTAGGAAAAAAAGATTCTGAACCAAATACTGTGCTGTACCTGTCTCTCCCCAATGGGGCCAGTGGCATGGGCTGCCGGGGTGGGACCAGGGAGCTGCTCGAGGCGGCTGGCATCATCGTCCCTTTTCTGCTTCCCATTCCCGGGCCAAGCAGCGAGGGCCCCGGGAGAGGCAACGTGGCGGCGGCGATGGCGGGTCTCGGGCGGCGTCTCTTTTGGAGGCCTGGCCGGCAGCAGGGCTCGGAGGACGGGGAGACTCTGCCTCCCATTCCCGGCCCGAATGGCGAGGGCCCGGGAAGAGGCAATGCGGCGGCGGCGATGGCGGGTCTCGGGCGGCGTCTCCTTTGGAGCCCTGGCCGGCAGCAGGGCTCGGAGGGCGGGGAGACTGCCTCCCATTCCCGGCCCGAATGGCGAGGGCCCGGGTAGATGCAACGTGGCGGCGGCGATGGCGGGTCTCGGGCGGCGTCTCCTTTGGAGCCCTGGCCGGCAGCAGGGCTCGGAGGGCGGGGAGACTGCCTCCCATTCCCGGGCCGAATGGCGAGGGCCCGGGTAGATGCAACGTGGCGGCGGCGATGGCGGGTCTCGGGCGGCGTCTCCTTTGGAGCCCTGGCCGGCAGCAGGGCTCGGAGGGCGGGGAGACTGCCTCCCATTCCCGGGCCGAATGGCGAGGGCCCGGGAAGATGCAATGCGGCGGCGGCGATGGCGGGTCTCGGGAATGGGAAGCATATGCGTCTCCCCGCCCTCCGAGCTCTGCCTACCGGCCAGGGCTCCAAAGGAGACGCCGCCCGAGACCCGCCATCGCCGCCGCCGCATTGCATCTTCCCGGGCCCTCGCCATTCGGCCCGGGAATGGGAGGCAGTCTCCCCGCCCTCCGAGCTCTGCCTACCGGCCAGGGCTCCAAAGGAGACGCCGCCCGAGACCCGCCATCGCCGCCGCCGCATTGCATCTTCCCGGGCCCTCGCCATTCGGCCCGGGAATGGGAGGCAGTCTCCCCGCCCTCCGAGCTCTGCCTACCGGCCAGGGCTCCAAAGGAGACGCCGCCCGAGACCCGCCATCGCCGCCGCCGCATTGCATCTTCCCGGGCCCTCGCCATTCGGCCCGGGAATGGGAGGCAGAGTCTCCCCGCCCTCCGAGCTCTGCCTACCGGCCAGGGCTCCAAAGGAGACGCCGCCCGAGACCCGCCATCGCCGCCGCCACGTTGCCTCTTCCCGGGCCCTCGCCATTCGGCCCGGGAATGGGAGGCAGAGTCTCCCCGCCCTCCGAGCTCTGCCTACCGGCCAGGGCTCCAAAGGAGACGCCGCCCGAGACCCGCCATCGCCGCCGCCACGTTGCCTCTTCCCGGGCCCTCGCCATTCGGCCCGGGAATGGGAGGCAGAGTCTCCCCGCCCTCCGAGCCCTGCCTGCCGGCCAGGGCTCCGGCGGCGTCTCCTTTTGAGCCCTCCCGGCAGGCAGGGCTCGGATGGCGGGGAGACGCATCTGCCTCCCATTCCCGGGCCGAATGGCGAGGGCCCCGGGAAGAGGTATTTGCCGTATAAGACGCATCAACTTTTCCCCCCCAGTTTTGGGGAAGAAAAAGTGCGTCTTATATGGCGAAAAATACGGTAACGTCTAAGTGTAGAGGTTTGTTGTAAAGCACATGAAAAAGAATAATCACCAAAACAACAAGGGGCGGGAATCAGAGTGGAAACACCTAGAGGGAGAAAAAGTGGGAACCAATCTCTATTAACAACTTAATAGCCATTAATATATATACATAATGTAGTACTTAAGCTATTATACACATATGGCTAGTGGGAAAGCAGTAAGTGCTTCCCAATTGTTGAACTGTTTGACAAGGAAATCTAGGATCAGCTTCCCTCAATTGTTCTTCCATCAGCAGCCAAATAACTTTCTATTCATGTAAGCTTGGTGGCATATACAGAAGGAGCCTCCTAGAAGAGTGTGGTATTTTTTGAACCATAATCATGTGTACTCCGGGTAATGGCTGGCCACCTTGTGCCAACTAATCTTTCTCACACTAGGTGGAGTGAAAGAAACTGCAGAATGAACTCACCAAAAGGTACCTTCATTTTGACAGTTTCACTTCTGGCCTAGACATGGAAGAAGAAGAAGAAAAAGTTAAGTTTGGCACCCAAGTGGCTGTTAAGAAGAACTTTTAACATATTGTTTCTGCATTTTTTAAAAAATAAATGTTTTTATAATGTTTTCAGCTTAATGGCCAGAATCCTGTTTGTATAAGTTAAACCATGGATCTAACTATCTAGCTATGACTGTTGCGCTCCCAGTGGTTTTTTTGGGTTTTTTTTTTTTGCGTGCCGGCTTCCTCAGTGCTGGACTCTTTAAATTGGTTTTGGAAGGTTTTTGTTTTATGTTTATGCAAATTTTATTTTAATTTAATTTATTTAATGTTAATTAAAAAATTTACTTTAAAATTTAATTTTGGTTTTTTAAATCTTTATTTTTACCCATTTTTTATTTTTTTGGTTTGGTTTTTTTTGAGTGAAAAGTTTCTGTTTTTTTGGGGAAATATTTTTTGAGATTAGTGTGATTATTTTTGAATGTTTTTATAACTTATTTGATTAATTTTGGAATTAATCTTATTAGTTTCAATTTTTTTGGATGTTTTTTCTCCTTTGGCCACTGGGTGGTGGTTTTGAGCAATTTTTGTGTATTGCTTCTTCCAGTGAGTCTCTTCCTATCTTCATTTCAGTTCCGGTTGAGGCAAGACGTCTAATAGTAAGCTCTCCCCGTGTTTTTTTAGGGGGGGTTGTTTTGGGTTGGGGGGGGCGTTCTGTGTGTATTTAGGGTTTTGGGTGGGGGTTTCTGTGTGTGTGTTTTTGAATGTTTTTGGTTTTTTAAAAATGTTTTTGCATTTTTATGTGTCTGTTTTTGACTTGTGTTTTGGGTATTTTCGTGGGCCAGTCTTGATGGCGGGCCTGCGGAAATACCATCGCCGCTTCATGCGGCGTTTGGGGGGGGTTATTGCCGTGGGCTGGGCTGGGTTGCGTTGTGTGTGTTTGTGGGGTGGGGGTTTGCTTCACTGCTTCATGCGGCATTTGGGGGAGGGTATTGCCGTGGCCCGGGCTGGGTTGGGGTTTGTGTGTTTGGGGGGTGGGGGTTTGCTTCGCCGCTTCATGCGGCATTTGGGGGGGTATTGCCGTGGCCCGGGCTGGGTTGGGGTTTGTGTGTTTGGGGGGTGGGGGCTTGCTTGCTGGTCTTGTTTTGTTTTTGGTTGCCGCCGCCATGGCGATTTTTGCAGCGGTTGGGGGGGTGTTTAGATTTTTTCCCAGCGAGTTCGTCTCGCTGGGCTCGCTGTGTCTTCGGTGGGGCAGCGTGGGGGAGAGGGTGTCCCTCTCTTCCCCGTTGCTCCGTGCCCTGGCGGGTTTGCATGGTTTAGTGATGTCGGGGTTTGTGTGGTGTCGGGGTTTGTGTGTTTTCGGGTTTGGTTTTTTTGGGGGGGCGCTGCATCCGCCTGCATCCGCCCGCTGCTCAGCTTGATTGGCTCTGGTGCGGCATGACGAAAGGAACATTGGGAATTGAAGTTTCCTTTTTTTTGTTTGTGCCGGGGGGCTCCTGCTCCCCGGCCGAAAATTTAAACCCGACAGTTACCTGCAAAACGGGTTCGGGTGAGTGAACGGAGGCCCATTACGGGCTAGTGGGGCCTGGTGCAACATCCTTTGTCATATTCCAACGGTTAACTCACCATTTTATAGGTATAGATTTATTCTATCTCTTCTTCTCTAATAGTTTGTTCCATTATGTATGTTCCATTATGTATCTATCCATCTTCATATGTATAATTCTCAAATTTCTTCAATATCTTCTCTAACCTTCCCCAAAGACATCTTCCCCAGTATATAATTTCCAAAAATAACTCTAAAAAACATCCATTTTCTCTTTGTCAAATTTCATTTTTTCCATTTAACCCTTGACCACTCCAATTAAACTCTTACCCTTTTTAAATTGCATGAGTCTAACCAATACGGTATTTTTGAGTTCTTATTGCTAAATTTTAAAAAGTCACTTTTCATATATATTGTTTCTCTGATTTTTTTTCCCATTTCAAAATTTTCCATCTCTTCCTTTTTGCTTATATTTCTTTTCTCTCTCTTTATATTTTGACTCCAACAATATTATGAGATTGAATGAGATGAATTCCATGAAACCCTGACCTTTATATAACATATGGGGAAAGAAAACACAGCTTCCAGATTCCTTAAATTATGCAGCCACTTACAATTCAAGTATGCAAGAGTTGATGTTATCAACCATCCTACACATGGTATTTTCCAGAAACTGGCTTACATGATACATTGCCAGCTTGGGGGAAAAGCAATTCTACATAGCTGAACTATTATAGCTTATATACACACTAGAGATCAACATGCAATAATATTTAAAAGGTAAACAAAATGAAGTATAGACTACAGAGGGTATCAAATGTTAGCTCTTGAAGAAAAACATGTCCACATTATTAAAACTGCCGCAATCTCTTAACAGCATTTCATACACATGCTGTGAGCTCCACAACTTCCTGGGGAGTTGAAAGTCACCATGCATTGATGGCAAAGCAGGATATTCTTACATCGTAAAGGGCTCTGTTTCTGAAAGGACAGGTTTGTAACTAGCAAGTTAAGGTCCGCAAGAAATTCAACATCATAGTCCCAGTGAAATTTATATAGTTAATTCTCAATGATTTTGTAATGTTAATTGAAATGCAATTATTAATAGCTCACAATCTCAGGAATGTGTTCAACTGTGCATAACAACATCATAGTGATGTTGGGATATATCTGTCTGCATGTTGTTTCTACCATTAGCTCTACCAGTCATAACATTCTGACACCCTAGAAAAGCAGTATGAAAAGGGTAAGAAACACCATGATGCTTATTTTTTTGGGGAAATTCATGTTTCTAGTGGAGGATTGAGAACCAGGGTGGTGTAGTAGATGAAGTGTTAAAATCTGGGACTGGAATGACCTGAACCTATATCTGTCCTGAACCATTGGAAACTCACTATGTCGTGAATAGTAAACCACTCCTTGAATATCTCAGATACTGTATATTGAAAGTCCTATGAGAATCTCCATAAGTCAGAACCTATTTGGCAGTACATAGTTACAATATTCTAGCTTCTTCTTTCATGCCCCGATCAAAACCTAGTCCCTAGACTGCCAAAATGAAGCCATTTTCTTCGCTTTGTTGTTGCCCAAACCCAAGTCCTCATCAGTGCATGTCTCTGGCAGACCAGCAAATGAGCCGGAGTCTGTATCTCTCCACAATCACACCGTGTGTTATTGTCCGCCAGTAGCCCCCACTCGAGCATGTTGGTCTTGCATTTAGGGACTCTGACCCTCAGCCTATTCAGGATCCTCAAAGTGACATGGGGAGGTTGAGACCCTCAGCTATATCCTCCTTTAATGTTGTTCCTTGTTCCAATTCTAGCTGAATTGTGCTCATAATAGCCAATTCCCATGACTGGTTTTCCTTGCTTTCATATCCATGACTCTGCACCCATAGCTGCGGTGAGAACAGCTCCTCCATTTGATTTGGAGAGAAATCTGATTCAAAGCAAAAAGATGTGCATAGCTCTCCTGAATTATTATGTTATTACCGTCCTGGTGACATTCAAAGTTCAGCTGGTAATTGTTTATGCCAAAATGTCGCACTAGAAGAGAGACCACTTGTTTTTCAAGTACCACTAAAAATCTCCTTCATTTTCTTTCAGGAGAAAAGTCTCCGGCTTTCAAAGTCCCAGTCTCTTCAAAATGCATGCTGTTTTGATCAAAAGCCATTCCATGTGAAGTGCATACATATTGTTACAGTTAGTAAGTGGAACAATACAAAAAAAATTTACCCATTAAGTTTTATTAACTAAGGCAGGGCAGCAGGAGTGACATTTCAAAGATCTCAGACTCTTAAGCTTGAGCCTGGAAGAGCAGCTGTACAAATCTGTTGTGGCAAGAATGAGGGAGGGGGAAGCCTTACAGTAAAGGCCAACTTATTTAATACTAGCCTGGTTGCCCGGCTCTACCCGGGCAATTTTTTGGGGAGCTCTGGCCTTCCCCCACCCCCTGGTGCCCATTTGGTGCTCTCTCACACACGCGTGCGCATCCACCCACTCTTCCACCCAGTCTCTCTCTCTCTTTCTTTCACAGTCACCCACCTAATCTCCCACCCAGTGTCTCTCTCTCCCTCTCAGACACACACAGACAGACAGACAGACACACAAACAAACACACACAGGCACTCACCCTCCCTCCTGCTCACAGGTAAGGTGGGCTGGGTTAAATGGGCCCCCTTCCCCAGTTCCAGGCCCCCGTCTCCCTCACCCTGGCTGCATTGATGGGTTTCTCCCGACGGCAGCGCTCCCGCATTGGTGCCCCGGTGCTCCCTTGCCATGGCGCCCTGCCTGCTGCTCCTGCCCAACAGGGGTCTCCATCAAGGGGTGTTGACAGCCTTGGTTTCTGCCGGCCACCTGCCCTGCGGGAGGGGGTCGTGCACCTCCCGGGGTGGGGTTGTCTTCCCGGGTAGCGGTGCTGGTGTGACCCTTGCTCCCAGTTGTTTCTAAGCGGTCGGGGAAATGAGGTTTGTGTTTATTTCTGTTGGCTGAGATGACCATGGCAACGTGGTTCAGCGTCCGTTGCTGTGGCGCCCGTGCGGCCCCCGCCCTGCCTATTCTGTGCGCATGCTGGCTGTGCTCATTGGCTGGGGCATGCCACTGAGGCTGCTGGGACTTGTAATCTTTTTATTTCTTTCGATTTAGTGGGGTGCAGCCCCCCCCCCCATTTTGTCCCAGACTCAAAAATTCAGAAACTGGATGTGCAAGGTATGTTTGTTTTGAATCTCAGGGGGTTTGGTGCAGGGGTGTTGATTTGTATGCTGGACACACAAACGTACAGCTCTCTTTTATATATATATAGATGGTTGGGTTTTTTTCTCCATAAGTAAGAACTGACTTCATTGGTGTGAAAAGGCTCTTTTCAAAAGGAGATATTAGAACACGACTTTTGACCTACATTAAGTGTGACTCAACTTAACTTTGGGGACATTGTTTAACAGCTGAGGTGGTCCATTTTTCCTTTCCCCTCAGACCTACCAGGGGTGCAACAGCCCTTTTTGTGAAAGAACTGATCAAAAGGTCACTCTAGATTTTTGAAGAACTGAGGGGTGGTGTTGATGTTTGCTAAGAGAAAATAAAAGGATTTTTAAGAGGAGAACCACAGCCCTTGGAAAAACAATTGGGGAACAGTGAAGAGCCCAGCTGTGCCTTGTTCCCGGTGGCCGTAAAAAGCTGCTGCTGCGGATCCACCGGAGCCACCATTCCAGCTCGGCTCCCTCCCCCTGGCCCGACTGGTCAGGGGGTGGTGGGAGCAGCCCAGCTGTGCCTTGTTTCCGGCAGTGGCCGTAAAAAGCCATCGCCGTGGAACCACAGGAGCTGCCGTTCCAGCTTGGCTCCCTCCCCCTGGCCCGGCCGGTCAGGGGTGGGTGGGAGCAGCCCAGCTGTGCCTTGTTTCCAGCGGGCCCATAAAAAGCCATCGCTGCCGGAGCCGCCGGGACCGTTTCAACTCAGCTGGGTCGGGTATGGTTCTTCCCTGGCTCTGTCATAGATGTTTCATGCCATGAGGCTCCGTTTGTGGATGCTTCCAGACATGTGCTTCGTTCATGGACTTTGGGTAGCTGAGGCTAGTGTGCAACTATTTTGTTTATGTTAATATTTAAATGATGTTATTGCTTAATATGTACTGTTTTTGTAAATCTTGTAAGTTGTGAATTTTGTATTTTTCTTGGTAATTTCTTATTTATAACTGTATATATGTTGTACGTCACCTCAAGTCACACATTGTGTCGAGTGAGGTGGGATATAAATTTAATAAATAATAATAATAATAATAATAATAATAATAATAATAATAATAATAATAATAATAATAATAATAATAATAATAATAATAATAATAATAATAATGAGAGGAATGAGAGGAATGATGGGAATTACAATATAGCCATGAGGGCTGTTAAGAATTCTGTGAGTTTAATATAAGTGTTAATTGTCTTAAGTGATCTATCCTTGGTTTGGTTCAATCAACTGCAGGGCCGCGGGGGGGCTCCTGAGCTAACAGCCCCCCCCAACCTAACCCACAATAGCAATGTTATATATGTAAGTGTGACATTGTTGTCCCTCCTGAAAATCCCCCCCATCTAGAATCCGGACACATATTCTGCTTCAATGGATAAGATCATTCTTTTATGTTGCTTCTTGCTTGTCCAACTAACTGTTCTGCCTTCATAGAAGTACAGGTTCCTATTAGCAGGCTGTGGTTTGCCCAGTCTGTATTGATATAAGCCACAAGTTTGAATCTATTTGAGAATTAGATGTGCAATCAGAACGCTAAAGCAGTTTAAACTGATTATTTCACAGTAAGTGTTCGTTTTTGTTTTCTCTCTCTCTCAAGGTACCCTGCATCCATGAATATAATCACTTGCATAAGAAGCTTTGAGTCTTAAGATTGCAGTGAGTTTATTATTCTTCTGTTTTTAATTACAGAGATAGTTTGCATCTTCTTCAGTTTTAAATTCCAAAGTAACAGGCGATGCTTATATATCAGTGGTGGCAAACCTTGGCACTCCTGATGTTCTTGAACTACAACTCCCAGCAGAAGTGCTGACTTGGGCTTCTGGTAATTGAAGACCAAGGACATCTGGAGTGCCAAGGTTCACCATCACTGTAATAGGTCAGTGGTGGCAAACCTATGGTATGCGTGCCGGAGGTGGCACTTGGAGCCCTCTCTGCGGGCACCCATGCAATCACCCCAACACAGAGTTTGCCCCCACCCCTCTGCCCAGCATCCCAATGGGAGCACTTCCTCCCTCTCCCAGCACAGTTTGCTCTGCCCCTCTGCCCAGCAGCCCAATGGGAGCGCTTCCTCCCTCTCACCAGCACAGAGTTCGCTCCACCCATCTGCCCAGCAGCCCAATGGGAGAGTTTCCTTCCTCCCGTTGCTGTGTTGGCACTTTGTAATAAATAAGTGGGTTGCGGTTTGGGCACTCGGTCTCTAAAAGGTTCGCCATCACTGCTATAGCTGATGCCTCTTAGTATTCTCACTCAATTCTCCTTATTCAGCTAACATTCAATATCCTCATAATCAGCTTCATGTTCATGGACTATGACAATGTCTTCAACAAATGTTGATATTTATTTCCCTCTGTCCTTTTTGAAACTAGTGTTAGAGATATTTTATTAACTTCCAGAGGCCATCTCTGATTAGTATCTCATTCATTTTCTCATTCTATGCTCCTGCTACTTGCTTCAGGCTACAGATGCTTTTCCGCAGTTTGCACATGACTGATTTGCCTCCTGATCTTTCCAATCGTAGGCTGCTCCACTGAAACTTTGCTTAGAAATTTTGCTTTCGAAATCTATACCAACAGCATTGGGATGCTGTCTTCTGTGTCTCTGGTTGAAGCAAAACCAAACACCAGAACACACAGAGTTTTGATTTGCAGGTAATACTTTAGGATGGGGAAAAAGTTTTGCAATGCACTTTTGCCCTAAAGATCTCTCATGTCAATTAGATATAAGCCTCTTGGTTCTTTTGATCATTCACTGCACACGCTTTTATAGAAGCACCTCCTATCCACACAACCCCAGCAAACTTTCTCTCTGAATGCACAAAGCTGAATGCTTCTCCCTGATAAGCTGCAGACTTCCTAGAAACAGAAGATCTAGACATCTTATCTCAAGAAAGCAGAGAGAAAAAGGTCATTCTCTGTTAAGTGGTGATATCCTCACCTTGAAAGCTTTCCCTTTGATTGGCACAGAACACCCAAGGTTGTGGAACTTTTAATCAGACGCCTGCATAATTACCAAATCATTATTAATTATATCAGAGAACTCCAAGGAAAAGCAAAACAAACAAAAGGCCTGATGGAGTCTCCTCTGTTGTAGAAAAGAATTAGCAATTACAAGTCTTAAGTACACTCAAGAGTGAGGGAGCAAAGTCATGGTTGGCACTGCAAGGCTTGAGTGTGATTGACATGCTAAGGTAGGAACAGGATGGGGTGGCATTGCAGCATACAAAATTAGAGAGGAAATGCATTCTAGCTTATATCATCATGTGCATAAACAGTAAAATCATTTAAAGAAGAGCCTTAAGGAGCTATTTCTGTTTTCCATCAAAAGCATCGGTCTGTGCATCAAATATATCATTTCCAGATGCTACCCTTGAGATCCAAATCACTCATTACGCAGTATGAGGCAGTCACTACTGGCAGCAGACACTTGAAAGAAGCATTGGCGGTCCTCCTAGCCCAGGGGTGACCAACCTTGGTGCCCCAGGTGTTCTTGGACTTCAATTCCCAAAAGCCTTGATGAGCAGGTGTGCTTACTTGGGCTTCTAGTAACTGAAGTGCAAGAACACCTGGGGCGCCAAGGTTGGGCAGTCCTGCTCTAGCCATTCTTCTTAATCACCCCTCCCTTATGTGGGAGACCACAATTGTGCATGTTATGGGGCCAGATCTGCATCTTCAAGTTAAGGTAAAGGTACAGGTTGCCTTTGCTTGAAGGCCAGCCGTATCCGATTCTAAGGTGCGGTGTTCATCTCCATTTACAGCCAAAGAGGCAGTGCTGTCTGCATCTACAGATGTTTCCATGGTTTTGTGACAGGCATGACTAGATGTCATGGTACATGAAATGCTGTTACCTCTCCTGTCAAAGTGGTACCTATTTATCTACTTGCAATTTTCTTGCTTTTAGGATGGCAGGAGCTGGGACAGAGATGGAAGCTCACTCCATTGTGTAGCACTTAGGTTTCGAGCTGCAGACCTTACGGGCATGTTTTACTTCCACTTCCGGGAGCGACAAGGGCAGCGTGGGCCAGATGAATAGCGTGGGCCGGATGAATAAACCCATTCGTGTGGATTCACAGGGTGCTTGGGCTTCTGGGAATTGAAGTCCAAGAACATCTGGAGTGCCAAAGTTCACCAACACGGCCAAAGGCTATGCTGGCTAGCTCTTCTCCGGGGAGACACAATGGGGAAACTGAACTCCCAGTCACTGAGCTATCTAAGCAGTTCTAATAATCTTTACAGGGCAACTAAAAATAATATGAACAAGCATAAAGACGACAAGGATTCTTCCCTTCTATTTCCTCCGTCTGCAGCATACTGTTAACAGCTTGGCTATTAGAAAGATAACATTGTGGAACATTATCTTATTTATTTATGCCTTTGTACTCTTTTTGAACTTTTCTGATTGGCCAGTACAGAGTATTAAATTTTTTTGGTGCCCATATAGTTATTGTTTGTTTCTTCCCTTTTATATTATGGAATTATGGTACATCTTCAAGGGCTTGGTTTAATTGGGATACAGGGTTCCTCAAGGTCAATGTTGCACTTTTACTTGAGAAGATGGTTACTGGTTGCTCCAAAACACATTTTGAAACTGCAAAGACTGCATCTATTGTGTGCATGTGCGCAGCAATAAGATTTCTGTGTCAGTAATGCTGTTGCTGCAATAGCAATTATCAAAGCAGTGCTTCAAATTAACATTAAAAAAACCCAAAAGCCAGAAACATAGAGCTGCTTTTGTCTAAACTGCACTTCTAAAGCCCAACTATATTTTAGGAAGAACATTTTCTGCCCCCAGCATCCCTCAGTGGTCCTTCAAGATCTTTGTTTTTTGACAGCTCTGCCCTGCTTCAACTAGAAAGCTGATTTGTTCTATAAATAGTCCAAAATGAGAATCATCCTTTTGTTTAAGGGAAAAGTTGTGATTGAGTTGCATCCTCAAAAGTAAGGAAAATTAGACCACATGTCAATCTGCCCTCATTCAAAACAGAGGCACAGTAATGTATCCTTCTTGTGCCTTCACTTCCACTCCATGGAGGTGAATACTCTTTGATTTTCTGATGCAAATGTGGACACCATGGGTACCTTAAGCATCATGTAGCCTCCCAAGCCAATTGTACCAATAATCCCCAATATTAATTGTTGAAGCTGCCAAAAATTGGAAGTACAATCCACTGTCTTTAATAGGAGTCATTGCTTTATGGGACATTATTTCCTTTCCTGTTAATTCAAGCATTTGTAATTTTCCATTATTTGTCTTCATTGCTAGGGACTGTTACAGGCATCAGAGACAGATCTGTGATTCTCTTATGCCTATAACAGTCTCTAAACATTAAGAAAATTGCAAGCACTCACCAACTGACCAAGAAGCCAGGAATTAGTCTGAATGCAGACTTCCTCATGTAGTTACACACACACAAAAAGGAAAATCTGTAAACAATATTTACTTGCTAAATGAGCTAAAATAGCTTAAACATGAAATACTCAGCATGAAGGTGGAAAACGGGTAAGAGGCAAAGCTTACTAAGATACCAGTTTTACCTATCTTTTGGACCTTTTGATGTTCAAGATGGAAAGATCAGTTGTGCCATTAAAAGCAAAGCACACAAGCTATCTGTTTCCCTTCTCCCAACGTGATTAAACACACCTGTTGAAGATATCATCTGATACTTTCTGCAGGTACTCGAGTGCATCTGCTATTTGATGAATAGCTTCTTCTCTGCGGAGGTTAGATGGGATGAGGGGAACTGAATGTGTCTGTCCTTCCAGAAAATATTTCTGAGTTGCAGTAGTCATTTCCACCTGAAAGAAACACCAGCTAATTAAACAATTACTGAGACCCATATTAGGACCTTGACAATAGCTTGACTTTGTTTTAATCCTTGACTACATCACTTGAACTCTCAATCTTTAAACAGAGTGGAAAGTCAACAACCTCTAGCAAGAGACCCTTCAAACAGGATCGTTCTTTGAATTACTGTATCCATACAGCCATTTCATGGGACCCTTTCAGACTACCCAAGATGGTCATTCCACACAACTATTTAAAAGCCTGTATGAACTCTTTGAGTTACTTTATATTCACAAGCATTTTACTGAGAAGCTGAATTGGTTTTGTTCATCTTGTCTCGTGGGGTTTCCCTGTAGATGACTGACAGCCTGTGTGAATGTGGAGAAGAACAATTATCTCTCATATGGTAAAATGCCCATGATGCCCCTCAACGTGCACTGAGGAGGACCTTATGTTGGCAAGAAGAAATACTGTTGATGTGGCCCGATATTGAGCGAATGTCAACTAGCCCTTTCTACAGTATTTTGTTTTAGATGTGTTAAATTTAGCTTTGTATGTTATTATATGCTGGTGGTGCGTCTGACATGAATAAAGAAAGAAAGATCTCGTCTCAAAGTTGATTTGTCCAACTTCTCTAAAACATAGTGTGTATGTCCAAGACACAGAACACCTTGGTTTAAATTCCCACTTGGTTATGGAAACTCATTGGGTGTTGGCAATCATAATCCACTCCTTGCACATATCATATAATTCAATTTTTTGGAATTATCTGAATTATTGTCTGAAGAAGTGGACTTGATCCATGAAAGCTCGCATTAAAAATATAGCAGTTAGTTTTTAAAATGCTGCAGTTTTTTTGTTTTTGTTTCGATATATCATATAATTCAAAAACCCTATTAGATTCACTATAAACCAGAAGTGAGTTTCCCTTACATAACAATAATACCCTGAACAAGGTACATAAAATGTCTCAGGTGCCCAGGTGCTCATCTGGTTTCACAAACTTGGATGTCAACATGTGGTCCACTTCCCCTTAAAGCAGTGTTTCCCAACATTTGGTTTTTGAACTTCAATTCCCAGAAGCCTAGATCCCCCAAAACACTGATCAGCCAATGCACTAACTTAAGCTACTGGTAATTGACATCCCCCCTGTGGGGCGTGGGCCCCACGTAGGGAACCACTGTTCTAGAGGTTAAGATAAAGGAAATAGCTTGTGCCTCTAATGTCAAAATGGTACTGCCTTTCTTCTTGGTTTACTTTTTGTTACAATTATATTCTGACTTTCCTTTATTAGCTCAAGGTGACATACATAGCTCTCCTCCTCTCAAAAACCCTGTTAGGTAGCTCAGACCAAAAGAGGGTGACTAGTGCAACATCAACCAGTGAATCTCATGGTAGACTAAACCTAGATTTTGCAAATCTCAATCCAGAAGTCTAACTGCTATTACTCACACGGACTGCCTGAAGAATTATTGCATCACCATTGTCAACTAATAGTAGGATCACTCCTTTGTTAAGAAGAGGTAAAGAGAATATCTGACAACTGTATCATACACTTTGACAGCTTCATCATCAAAATAAGTCAGTAGCGCTGAGCAGTACCAATTCAAATTGGCAGATTAGAGTCGTGCAGTTACTAGAAAGTGAAAAAAGAGGTGCCCTTGCAGTTACCAGGTTCAAAAGCTAATAAGAAAAGTTGTTAAAGTGATTTTTATTTTTCCTTATGACAGAAAGGACCGAAGTAGTAAGAGATGGTCCTTTCTGATGGAATTTCTGCATGATGAGCAATAGAAGATGACATCACAAGCCTCTTGTGTACTGCAGAATGGAGGACTTGAAAACTTTCTTTCAGCGGACATGTACCTTATCTACAGAAGGTTTACTCTAGTCAAGGAAGAACTTAGCTTTCTGAAAGTGGCAAATATATGATTGAAGGTACACAATGTGAGAGAATGGGGTTAAGTATCCTGGATTGCTCTGCACAAAATATACAGCACAATGCAGGAGACAACCATGTGTACAGAAATGTCTCTGTATGAAGACTCTGTCTTTATGACTGAGGAATCCAACCTGCTCAAGAGTCCCCAGTTCACATAACTACAGGAGGTAGGCTATTGGGTATCATACCAAATATAAGGCACTAGCATAGGTTGCCCGGCTGTTATAAACTGTGTTTAGATGTTTTTGGGTTTGTTTGTTTTAGTAAAAAAATATACAGAGGATGCTACAAATGTTTATTATTTTTTAATTTAACATATTTTTGTATTCTGTAAACTATTGATTTATTCTTATTTTTTTGAGTTGTTTTTACTCTTGTGGCCTCTAGGTGGGGCTGTTAGCAAGAGGGCTGCTTTGAATCTTTTTGACTTGTTTTTAATCTTCCAGTCTGCTGGTGGGGCTGTTAGTAATAGTGTTGGATCCTTTTTTGTGTCACTTGTTTTTTCTCTCCTGGCCTCTAGGTGGGGCTTCTTCCGGTAAGTAGTCTTTGTTTCTTAATTTCTGTTCTGGTCTCGTGGAGGGAGGACGTGCTGGTGAGGTCTCTGGTTTTATTTCTTCTGGGTTTTTTCTTTGTTTTGTTTTTGTGGTGGTGGAGGTGTTTCTGTTTATTCTTTTGTGGTTTGGTTGGGTTTTAGATTTGTTTAATTGGTTTCTTTATTTCTGGTTTGTTTCATTTTTGTGATTTCATTGGTGTTTATTTGTGTAATTTGTGGTAGTTGTGTTGTTAGAGTTAGGTATTTTCGTGTTGTAGTTAGGTGTTTTTTCTGTGCTTTTCTGGTATTGTGGATGTTTTGTTTGTGGATTTTGTTGTTTACTTTTTTGTTTATTAATGCAGTTTTTAAAATATTTATTTATTTGTGTTTTATTAATTTTGGTGTTTAGCGGTTTTGGTAAATGCTTGGTTTTGTTGTTGTTGTGTATTTCTGCGTGAAGAACGGGCTGCCTGTCGGTTGCTCTTTTCCCCATTGCTGCTTCGAATTTTGGTTTCGATGCAGCAATGGGGAAAAGGAGGAGCCAGCAGTCTGGTAAGGTTTGTTAGGTAGGTCGGGGGGAAAGGAGGCAGAGAAGAGCTATCTGCCTGACGATGGTTGTCTCCTTTTTCTCCTGCTTACCTAACCAGAGATCAGCAGGCAGCGATCTATAAGGGGTGGTGCTCTTCCTTACAGATTGCTGGCTGCTGCTTTTGTATTACCTCCACCGCTGTTTCGTGTTACTGTGCTTCCCCTGATGAATTGCTGCCTGCTGGTGCTATTTTTTTCCACCCCAGCTCAACTGACCTTGAGGTCAGCGGTGGTCTCGTCGTGTCTTTGGCGGGGTAGTGTGGAGGAGAGGGAGTCCCTCTTCTCCCCGTTGCTCCGGGAAAGAAGGCTGGCGGGTGTCTTGCTGTGGGTTTTTGTGGCTTTTTGTTTTGCAAGGCCGTGAGGCGCTGTGTCTGCCTGCGGTGGACTTGCACTCCCGTTGCAGGAGGCCAGCATGTTTTTATTTTATTTTTCGCACGCCGGCTTTTTCAGTGTTCTGCGCGCTCGTGCCCTTCAGCCTGATAGGCTGAAGTGCTCACAGCGCATAGGATGCTGGGACTTGGGAGTTTTGTTTGTTTTCTTTGCGTTTGTGCAAAGTTTTTTTTCTGCAGCTCAATTTCAATTGGGCATGCTGCGTTTCCCAACGTTCTTTTTGCTTGCACCTCTCAGCCTGATTGACTGAGGTGCAGTGCGGCGCAGAGGACGTTGGGAATTGAAGTTGGTTCCCTTTGTTCACGTTCGTGGGGCTCTTGCCCCACTGCCAGCTTTGGCAACCCTGCAGTACTCTGCGGGCCAGGTTCTGGTGAGTGCAGGAGGCTCGGTACGGGATAGTGTGGACGGGTGCGGAAGCATATGCCGAATTCCAACGGTTAACGTCTGGATGTATAGGTATAGATAGCCAGGGGTGTGAACGCTACAAGAGGCTGGATAAACATCTAGACAGTATCATTTTTAGACACACTGATCTTCACACAGATCTTCAAATTATGGAGTTTTTTTTTTAAAAAAAGGAAACGAGCCCACATGAACAAACTGATGAGGAATCTCCAATTTAACTTCAGATGTGAATATACTACACAGATTTAAGCAATTCACTGGAATTCCAACTATACCTACTCACCATTGTAATATGGAGATTTATTTATTTATTTATTTTATTTTATTTATGATTCACATTTGTATATGCCGCCCACTCAGGCAGAACCCGACTCAGGGCGGCATTACAACAAATCTAAAAAATACATACATAAAAACATTTATAAAACCTTATAAAAAAACCACATCCACCCCAATTAAAAAACCCATATCCCACCCACCCATCACACCCACCATACAAAAAGGGAAGAAGAGAGAGTTCCTATAAAAGCCAACCGGCGGGGACCATAGTCCCATTCGGGCCCCACACCTGCCCTGCCAGCCAGGTCTTTACTCCTTTCCTGAACGGCAGCAGTTCACTTTGAAGTCTTAGATCTATTGGCAGGAGGTTCCAGAGGGTTGGTGCGGACACGGAGAAGGCCCTCCTTCGGGTGCTAGACAGATGTGCACCCCTCGTTGACGGCACCACTAGAGAGCCCCTCCGGTCCGCTCTGGATGGACGGGCAGTCACTCTTGGGGCGATGCGGTCTCTAAGGTATCCTGGCCCCCTGCCATATAGGGCTTTAAAGGTCAAAACCAGCACCTTAAATTGCACCCGGAGACAAACTGGTAACCAGTGCAGCTCCCGAAGCAGCGGTGAGGCATGGGCATATCGCCCACACCCCATCACCACCCGGGCCGCCGCATTCTGGACCAGCTGCAGCCTCCGAATGGTCGTCAAGGGCAGCCCCATGTAGAGCGCATTACAATAATCTACGTGTAGAATTCATTTTACTATTTATTTAATAGTTTATCTTGATAGGGAGCAAAGCTCTGTAAAAATGAACTGAAACTAAATGTCCTCTCACATTTGTATTGACCAACTGCAATGGAGACGTGCCTTCCTAGCAAAGGGGTGCCCAAACTTTTTGGGCTGTGGGCTGGTCACGTGATTGAGTCGGCCGGTCACTTGGTTCCTCCCACCGGAAGTGGATGTTTAATACTAATACTAATACTAATACTAATACTAATAATAATAATAATTATTATTATCATTATCATTATTATCATTATTATCATTATTATCATTATAATATTTGTATGCCACCCCACTCGCAAAGCGATTCTAGGTGGCTAACAAAGATACAAAATATACAGTTACAATTACAAGGTACCACATTATCATAATATAAAAACATTTCAAACATTTCAAAAAATATCCCAATTACAAAATATCAAATTATCATGATACAAAAAAACATTTCAAAAAACAATACACGGAAAAATATCATAAACTCAACACCACCAACTATGTCCAAGGGAGAGTCCGGTGGTAGTGGTGGCGTTGGCGTTTTTATGGCCGGCTGGCCAGGCCACACAGCTGCGTCTCCTTCCCTCAGCCAGGCTGGCTGAGGGAGAGTCCAGTGATGGTGGCGGCAGCAGCATTTCCACTGCTGGCCGGCTGGGCTGCGCAGCTGCGTCTCCTCCCCTCAGCCAGGCTGGCTGAGGGAGAGTATGGCGGTGGTGTTGGTGTTGGAGTTTTTATGGTTGGCTGCGCATCTGTGTCTCCTTCCCTCAGCCATAAATGCACCCACAGCTGGAGTAAATGTGTTTACGACAGCTACGGGTGCTTTACGGCAGTGTTTTGCACATGCGTGGGTGTGTTTAACTTCCACTTCCAGGAGCAGCATGGGCAGCATGGACCAGATTAGGTGCTGCGGGCCGGATCCAGCCTGTGGGTCGTAGTTTGGGCACCCCTGTCCTAGCATGAAGAAGATCACTTTCAAGATTTAAGCATTCTAATTTTCTTGGAATAGATTATAATAATTTTGTGTCAGAGATTACTTTGGGTAAAAGGATGTTTGCTGGAGAAACTCTGTTCAGGGGACACCTGAATGAGGCTCCTTTCATGTCCCCAAGTCTAGCACAAATGTATCTCATCTGTGTCCTCCAAATTCATTTTTAAAAAAATCAATTTCTTTTCATCCTGACCATGAAGAGATTAATGAAATGAAAAACTTGCTCATTCCTCCTATTCCTCATCATCATCTTCTTCTTAGGTGGCTCTTTGTCATCAAAGCGAGGATCAGATACTTTTTGGGACAGTAATAGCCCCTCCCTTCAAAAAAAACTTTTCTAACCTGTGCTAACCAGGAGAAAGATTTTCTACAAAGCTGAAGAAAGCTTGCCAAAGAAAAAGCACCAGCCTTAAGAAGTTGAAAGCCTCTTGTAAGTGACAGTAGTACTTAAAATTACTGTTCTGTATGTCATTCTAGGATAATTAAATGGACTTGAGTTAGGGAAAAGGATTCCTGATGTACAAATTTTATTTAGGGAAGTTATTAGCTTCCTCAAAGTGTACCTACATTTTGTGAAAAGTAACTACTTATTTAATTGGCAAATTTATATACATACATACTGCACAAACACACACATACACACAGACAAACAAAATTTGGCAATTAAATAATTCCTCATCTCATCCCATGCCTGAAGTCTAATACTGTCCAAACAAAACACCAAGAGATGCAACTAAAATGAGAACTCTGACTATAGGTTTCTAATGGCAGCAGTAGAATTTAAAATGAGATTACAATACAGTGTAAGATAAGATTTCTGAGCCAGATACTAAATAGCCTGGAAAAAGTCAGGCAAGATAAAGTCCACAAATATTTTTGTCACATTCATCAGTAGAGATGGTGATATAAGTAATTCTAATGCATCGTCCCACAGGGACAGTAAAATAACTAGATTATTCTGAACAGTCTTTTTCTTGAAACACTCACAAATGTTTGTTCCTTGGAGGTTATGAGCCAGTTTAATATTTGCATGCAGTTTCTGAACATGAAAATGCTTCTGACACTGCACTGCTTCGCTGTCAAATTCCATCTGCACTGGCCACCAGATTATTGGTCTTCTTGTATGCGTTTGTATCCAACAAGAAAGACATCCTATTCCAAAAGAGGACAAATCAGACCAAGAGCACAAAACAAACTGATTCAGAAAGAGCCACTCAAGGGAGGAGATTTGTTTGTTTCCAAGTCAAGCAACCTTTAATTTGCATTTATTTGGAATGAGCAAGGAGGAGGCTGTCAGTACCTATGTAAGATAAAATGAAGGTGGAGGAGGTAGGGAATAAAATCTATTTATATTCTGCTTTAATTAAACGGTGTGGTGTTATTAAGCAGCAATCAAAAATGCAGATGGTGGCTAGCTGATTGGCAAGAGTTTCACTGCACTGAATAATAAGAAATGTAGCCCCTATAAATAGGTCTAATCATCATCTGATGGGTGGAAGGAAGTGATGGGGGGGGGGAGCATTAAGTACAGGTGTAATTAGGCCCTCTAGCAGACTGCACTACTTGGCTGTTGGACTGTTCTCATTACCTGCCACTTGTCTAAATGCAGCTCCACCACTGATGAGCTAAAGCCGGATGAAGAGTTTATTAAAAACAACAACAACCAGATCAACTTAACTTAAACAGCTTTTGGCTGAAGTGACTGTCAAAGTATATTCTTCACCGCAAAAGGGCCCAGGTAGAATTAGGCACCAGAGATGTTAAGTGGCCAAGTGGCCCAAGAGGGATTAGATCTCCCGCTGTGTCCTCTTGCCAAGTGTCAGGGTGAGCTAATTAAAGTGGGCAGTTACAGATCCCCCCCCCCACATGTGCAAAGAGGTAACAGCTGGGAAGCTTTAAAAGAGCCCTGGTAGCGCAGTGTTTAGAGTCCTGTACTGCAACCAAAATGTTGTGAGTTTGATCCTGATGGGGAATCAAGGTTGACTCAGCTTTCCATCCTTTTGTGGATGGGGCAAAATGCTCATTACCTTCTGAACTGCCCAGAGAGTGCACTAAGCACCATGGGGCGGTATATAAGTGTAATTGCTATTGCTAGAAGATATAGCCCATCTTTTTCCACAAAAGATAGTTGCAAGCACTAGTTCAAAAAATGTTCTGGAAAGAGAAAGGCTGGCCTAGTGTGTGGCATGCACTCTGTACTGCTCCACAATAAATGAGAAATAAATAAATGAAAATAATAATGTTAAACTGACCAAGGGATAAGGTGTAATAAAGTTAGTGATAAATGTAAAATTGTGAAGGATTTCTATCAAGCACTATATGCAAAAAAAGAGATAGATGTTGGGAAGCTTAAAGGGATTTTGGAGAGGCAGTTAGGGAATGGAATAAAGCAGGAACACCGGGACAAAATGGAAGAACAGGTTTCCGAGAAAGAGGTAAAAGAAGTAATTAGTGGTCTGAAGCTGGGGAAAGCCCCGGGAGATGATGGACTATCAACCGAGTTTTATAAGGAATTTAAAGATGTTGTGGTACCAAAATTGGTAAAGTTATATAATTATATCTTAAATGGCGGACAAATTCCGACTTCATGGTATAGGACCACAATTGTTCTGCTGCCAAAATTGGGAAAGAATTTGGAAAAAGTAGAATCTTATAAACCAATTTCTCTTATAAATCAAGATGCCAAGATCTTCACAGCAATACTGGCTAATCGTTTAAATAAATTTATGGGAGAATATATAAATGTTGATCAAGTAGGTTTTCTAAAAGGAAGGCATATGGCTGATTTGACCAGGAGGGTGTTAGATTTAATTGATAATGTTAACCAAACGAAGGAAAAAGTGGGGTTACTATCTTTGGATATTTTTAAGGCATTTGATTCGTTACAATGGTCTTTGATTAAGGAAATAGTTAAAAACTATGGATTTGGGAACAGATTTAGAAGGGTAATCGACTTGTTATATCAAAAAGGGATTGCTAGGATCAGAGTAAATGATGAGGTTACAGATGAGGTAAACCTTGAGGCAGGTACTAGGCAGGGTTGTCCTCTGTCCCCTATCTTGTTCATTATGGCAATGGAAATTTTAGCTAAAAACATAAGGGAGGGTTCAAGTATAGAAGGGATAATGGGTAACAAAGTGAGTATGTATGCAGATGATACATTGTTAATGGTGAAACACCCAGAGGGGGCAATGGATAGGATTAAAGCGCAAATAGAGGATTTTGAGGATATAACAGGGTTGATGATAAATTGGGATAAATCGGAAATGATGTTGTGTAATATGGGGGAAGAGGAGAAGGAAAAGATGGTGGGGTTATCTAATATACAAATTAAAGATAAGTTGAAATATTTGGGGATAACTATTTCAAATAGATTGGAAGAACTTAAAAGATTGAACTATGATAGCTTGAAAACAGAATTTAAGATTAGAATACAAAGTTTTCAGAAGTTGAAGTTGTCATGGTTTGGGAGGATTGCAATTTGCAAAATGATGTTGTTGCCGAGGATTAATTTCCTATTTGATGCACTTGCAATCCAATTGAAGGAAAAGGAGATTAATGAGTTTCAAAAGATGTTTAATAATTTTTGCAACGGAGGTAAAAAATCTAGATTGCCAAAGAAATTTTGGTACCTGCCTCAGAAAGAAGGGGGTTTGGGAATGCCAAATTTGTTAGTGTATTATCGTGCATTTCAAATTAAGAATGTTGTGAAGATCTTGGCAAGAGGAAAAGCAATTTGGGAGGAGATTGAGATGAAAGATTATAGGAATATTGGTAATATGATTTTTTTGGGAGGTAAGGTTAAAATGATAGCTACAAGCAATACTATGAAGGTATGGAAAAAATTAAAGAAGGATTTGGTCCCAGATGTCTCTCCAATTTTGGAATTGGCAGACATGGCGTGTTTTCCGATAAAAATAGATTAAAAAAAATAAAGGAAATACTGGATAAAAATGAAGTTTTCTTGGTGAAAGAATGGCTAAGGATCTGTGGAGGTGAAATTAAGAAGAAAAAACTGTTCGAACAGTTAAAATTGGATTGGTTTCAGAAAATGAAGGTTGACAACTGGAACAAAAAATATAGAAGAGAATTATGTATAGATAGAGAAAAGACCGAATTTGAGGAATTAGTTTTGAAAATTCGAAAAGGAGATAAAAGCATTAAGGGTCTAGCAAGCAAACTTTATGCTTTAATAAACAAGGGAAGTGGTCCACAGGAAGATTTGAAATTGAAGTGGGAACAGGATTTGAATATAAAACTAGGAAACGATGAATGGAGAAATAAGTGGAAAAAGAGGATAATGAGAACTATGTCAGTAAGAATCAAGGAACATAATTATAAAATGTTGTGGCAATGGTACCTGACACCACTGAGGTTACATCAGATTGACAATAAAAGGGATAATTTATGTTGGAGATGTAAAGACACTGTTGGAACATATGAGCATATGTGGTGGAGTTGCAAAATGATAAATGATTTTTGGAGAAGAATAGAAAGAGAGGTAGGGGAAATAATGGGTAAGAAAATTAAATTGGCGTCAGGCACCATTATGCTAACAGATGTGGAAAGTATGTGTTTAAATAAGGAGGAAAAAGAGTTATTAGAAATAATGCTAACTACGGGTAGACAATGTATTGCTAGAAATTGGAAAAATGATGTAACTATACAGACAGGAGAATGGTATAAGGAAATGTGGAACCTAGCACTGAATGATAAATTGACATGGGAGATAAAAGTAAAAAGGGATAAATTGAAGGAAAATAGTTTATTGAGTATTTGGAAGCCTTTTGTTGATCACTCCCTTACGGGCATGGAATGCTTTAGACCTGTACCATCTCAAAGTAGTTTTTGGAGATAATACTGAGACCAAACTCTCCGGGGCAATGTAAATATACACTGGGTGATTTGTAAATTGAAAATTTGGAGTTTGATAGTTATTAATAAACAATTGTAATATTGAAAGATTTTATGAAGGTTATAGTTACAGTTTTAATCTTTAACGTGGATATTCAATAGTACATGTACTATAATAGATAATAGTTCAACTATCATCTATGTGTGTTACTTTTTATGAGGCTTATGTATTTTTGTTATGTTATATGATATATCGTTATATGTATGTTTGTATTTTTTTGGGAAATGAATTAATAAAAATTATTAATTAAAAAAAACTGACCAAAGTGAAAATCAGAACCATATTTGCTACCTTCTCACGTTCTTTGCCCACTTATTGATACAACAGATGTCTCAGTCCCTCTGAATGATGCTAGAGGTTACTCTCCAATCATTCATAAGACCAGTTAACACACGTGATTTTTCTGAGAGAAGAAAACCTACAGTAATTGTGTTGAAGTCAAACAGGAAACTATGGCTGCACAGATCTCTATCCAAGGCCCTATCATGTCTGTATGTACGTTTCTATTCCGCATATAAGGCCTGAATTTCATTTTATTTCCCATCATTCTCATTCAATTTTGCATATTATCCACTTTACTGATTGTTGTGCAAAAAGCAGAAGGCTGTCAGGCAACATTGCAAGAAGAGATATTTTCAACCATGGCATCAACCCTCTGGAACTCTTCTAAGTTAGAGATGCAGAAAAAGTGTTCAGCTTCAAAGACCCATCACATACTTATCTCTTCAAACACAGACATTCCACAGCCAGTAATTATTTTCCTGGCTCTTTCGTCCTGCACTGATTGTTACAACATTTCATAAAGATTTCATAGCAATAGCAATTACACTTATATACTACCCCATGGCGTTTAGTGCACTCTCTGGGTGATTCACAAGGTAATACCTTCTTGTTGGTATTGCTCCACCTAAGATCAGGAGAGAAGTAGCAGTGGACTCAAGAGAACTAAGCAAGAGAATGACCCTCAACACCCTCTGAACAGATATGAGCCTCAATTCCGCCGGCTCAGATCTTAGAAGAGCTTTATGGCAAGGACAAACATTCTTGAGGGTACACAAAAGCAAAACCAAATTAGAAGGTGGAGGAAGGAGCTCACTGGACAAGGAACAACATTAAATGAGGATACAGTGGAACCCCTTACAATGAAAAAAAATCCATTCCACTGGGTTCTTCGTTGTACAATTTTTTTGGTTGTACGGGACCACTGCCCATGCACGCGCGTGATGTGAAAAGGTGGCAGCTTCTGAACCAACTTCCCTCAGAAGCCGCAACCAGCACACCTGTGATGCTTTGTGTTCAAAGCATTTGGAGATGGGGGAGGATTCCTTTACTGTAGCTGCTTTGAGCACCGCAGCCTGCACTCCCCATCTCTGATTCGGCTGCTGTAGCTGCTTCAAACCCTAAGTGGAGATGGGGAGCGCAGGCGGCGGTGCTCAAAGCAGCTACTGTAAAGGAATCTTCCCCCATCCCCAGCTGCTTTGAACCCAAAGCATCGCGGGCACACACAGCACCAGTCAAATCAGCTGGGGGGAGAGATTCCTTAAGCTGCCGATCGCAAAGTCCCTTTCATGCGGTGGGGGGGGGGACCCATTATCTCGCCACCCCAAAAGGCACTTTGTGTTGGGCTGATCACAAAGTCCCTTTCGGAGTGGGGGGTGGGGTGGCCTTCCTCTCGCCACCACGAAAAGCACTTTGCAAATAGACATTGTACGATTTTTTTGTTATATGATGCATTCGTTATACGGGGTTCCACTGTATAGCTGAAGAACTCAACCTCTTCTATATCACTTGGAGGACCCTAAATAGGGTTGGAGTCCCTCAATGCAAGACCAACATGCTCAAGTGGGGGCTGCTAGCAGACAACAACACGTGGTGTTGTGGCCCCAGAAATAGACAGCGTGAATGTTGAGAGATACAGAATCCAGCTCATTTACTGGTCTGCCGATTACTGCCAGAAATATGCACCAATGAGGACTTAAGTTTGGGCGAAGAAAGTGGCTTCATTTTGGTAGTCCAGGGTTTGACCTAGAATTGAAGTCCAAGAACACCTGGAGTTCCAAGGTTCACCATCACTTTGCTAGGACCAAACAAGGATCATTAAAAAAACAACCCTTCTCAAGCGAGTTTGCTGTAATGTGCGTACAATTTCCTTCAGAATAGGAAAAAGGCAGCCCCAAATCCTCCCCCATTTTGTTTAATTAGTAACACCAATTCTTAGACAGCTATTTTGGGGCTTTTTTCCACAGAACTTTTGTGACTTCAGCCAGACCATGAGGGCACCCATCTTCAACTTGATTAACAGTTCAACACCTAATGTTGGCTATTTATTTTATTTATCTTAATATTTTTTATTAAAACATTTTTCACCTGCTGCCCTTATAGACAACACAGCTCCTGCACCAAGAATGATACATAACTGCTGGCAGGAGCTGCTAGAGCAACAAATCTCAGGGTGGGATACATGAATAAAATAACATTAAAAGAAGCCAATACAATTTTAAAACTTTCAAACAACTAAACCATTTAAGATATTTTGCAACATGTTTAACAATTAAAATAAATACTGTAGCCTTCAAAATTATTGATAATAGATAAAAAGAGACAAATAGTTTTCCAGCAATTAAAAAAATGTTCATCACACTCCTCCTCTCTAGCCACAGAAAATAGGCTTGTTATATCTCCCTGTTAGTAGGAAAAAGAGAATTATCACTCATCTTCACCATCTTTAATCTCCAGGAAGTGTGTGCTTTCGGCTTGAAAACTAATCAGATTGGTTTCCAATAAGCCCTTCCTTCTAGCCTGTGATCAGATGCACCCAAACTCTAAATGAGTTATTTCATCATGTAGCTCATAAGAGGATAAAGAGGCATTTAAACCACAGAATGTAGGAAAGTCAGGGATTATTCCACAGGTTTGAGGAATGAGGAAGTGAAGGTGACAAAAGTTCTCAATGCAGTCCACTTTTCTTGTTCCACACAAGTGAAAATTACATTGTTGGCTTTTTTAAATGGGGAGGGGCATCATTTTTGTTTTTTGTTGTTATTTATAATTTATTTAGTTTGTTTATTATTTATGTCTAGTTTTCTATTGTAAAGATTTTATAACATCTTGTAAGATACCTGGAGTGGGAAAATATCCCACTAAGTCACACACTCATTCACTCTCTGATCTTGGACAGTTACTCTCTTAGACTGACCAACCTTCCTTATAGGATTGCCATCAGCATAACGGAAGGGAATAAAAGCTATGTACACTGCCTTGAACTCATAGCAGTGATGGCCAACCTTGGCACTCCAGGTGTTCTTGGACTTCAATTTCCAGAAGCCCAAGTCATCACACCTGCTGATCAGTGCTTCCGGGAATTGAAGTTAAAAGAACACCTGGAATGCAAGCATTGGCCATCACTGTCTTATAGGAAAGGTGGGATTTAAATGCAACTATTATATAACTCGTTTATTATTGTGCAATCATAGACCCCAATTAAAGTAATAAATAACATGAATGATATCTTCCACTCACAACCATATACATGTTTGCATCCCTGCCATCTGCAGGTTCAGTATCCATCATTTCAGTTATCAATGGGCTAAAAATATTCAGTAAAAATCCCTTAAATAAGTAATATACAGTGGTACCTCATACAGTACAACGATTTTAATCCGTTCCATGGGGCTTGTTGTTGTACGAAACAGTTGCTATACAATACATGCATCGTATAGTGGTTTTTCCCATTGAAAAATTGTTGTATGATTTTTTTCCATAGGGAAAATTGTTATGCGGGACGCCATTTCACACACACACACACACCTGATTGTTATACGATTTCATTGTTATACGGGGCAATTATTGTGTGAGGTTCCACTGTACGTATATGTATTTCTAAGGCACAATACTAGAGCTGGCAACTAGAAGCCACTATCTAATTGAGAGTTCAGTAGAGTGCATGTGCAGCCATTTCACAAGTGCATGTGAAGATTGGTGGAGACATTTTCATCCCACTCCCCCCCCCCTTGTATGCATCAGGTATGTGCAACCTAATGCAGGGTTTGCTGCTTTCTACAGTTTCAGGCATCAACAGAAGAGTTTGAAAAGTATCCCCCACACATATGGGGGCCAGTCAGCTTAGAGTAATGCTTTATATCTTAACCTATAAATCCAAGGGTTAACCGTTGGAACTGGCTATAGGTTGCTATGCCTTGCCCTACTTGCCTGCACTCACCCTTCGTGCACACAGCCAATCTGGGTACGCAGGTCAACGAAGGATTGAGAAAACCGGCAGTGGGGCAACAGCCCCACAAACGCGAAGAAAGGGAAACAACTTCACTTCCCAACATTCCTTGCGCCGCGCCGCGCCAGAGCCAATCAGGCTGAGAGGCTCTCGCACAGCGTAGCGTTCGGAAACGCGCCGCAGCCAATCAAAAGAAAAGCATTTTAAAAAAGCGCAGCACAAACACAAAGCACCAACCCATAACTACAAGCCCCAGCGTCCTGCGCGCCATGAGCACGCAGAATGCTGAAGAAGCTGGCGTCCAAAAAATAAAGCAAAAACAAAAACACCGGGAGAGCAAGTCCGCCAAGCCGCGGGAACCAAAGCCCCCCTCCCCAATGGCGCCTGAAGCTCCTAATCGGAGTTTCCCCTTTAATATCACTGGGTGGGTGGGGGGGGTGTTGTGCTCCCCCTCTCTACTGGCTCCCCTGGGGTTGAGAGGGTGGGGGGGACAAAAGGAGTCTGTCTCCCCCACCCTCCTGATCTCAGGGGACCCGGCAGAGAGGGGATTCCCTCCCCCCCACACACACACACGCCCCATATTAAAGAGAAGAAACCAAGTGGTTACTTCTCTTTAATAACGGAGTTGGGGGGGAATCCCCCTCTCTACTGGCTCCCCTGGGGTTGAGAGGGTGGGGGGGACAAAAGGAGTCTGTCTCCCCCACCCTCCTGACCCCAGGGGACCTGGCAGAGAGGGGATTCCCTCCCCCCCACACACACCCCATGTTAAAGAGAAGAAACCAAGTGGTTACTTCTCTTTAAAAACGGAGTTGGGGGGGAAATCCCCCTCTCTACTGATTCCCCTGGGGTTGAGAGGGTGGGGGGGGGGGACAAAAGGAGTCTGTCTCCCCCACCCTCTTGACCTCAGGGGACCCGGCAGAGAGGGGATTCCCTCCCCCCACACACACACACCCGATGTTAAAGAGAAGAAACCAAGTGGTTACTTCTCTTTAAAAACGGAGTTGGGGGGAATCCCCCTCTCTACTGGCTCCCCTGGGGATCAGAGGGTGGGGGGGATCAAAGGAGTCTGTCTGAGAGGGGATCCCCCCCCAGGACACCAAAAAACACAAAAACAAACAATCAAAAACATTCAAAAATACACAAAAACAAACAGAAATAACACCAAAAAAGTAAACAACAACAAACATTTCAAAACACACCCAGCACCCAGCCAAACACCACAAAATCCAACCACCACCACCCCAAATAAAGAAAAACAGCTAACTCACCACCACACGACCTCATACCACAACGACTGGAAAAATGAATAAAGAAAGAGACTACTTGCTGGAAGAAGCTCCACCCAGAGGCCACGAGAGAAAAAACAGTCAAAATACAAGATAACCCCTACCAGTAGCACTTGCTGCCCACAATAACAAAACAAATTCAAAAAGACACAATAGCCCCACACAAAAGGCCCCAAGACTTTTTCGAAAAAGTATATCATCCTTTATTCTTTTTTTCATCCACAAAACCAAAACACCAAACAAAACTCATCACAGTTTAAAACAGGCCATCAAAAAATTTTTGTATAAATAAAAATTTTAAAAATTTCAAATATAGATTAACCTCTTCTTTACAAACATTAACAACAACAACAACAAAAACTTTCCAACACCATTTAAAACAGCCCGGCAACGTCGGGCAACCTTTGCTAGTATACAATAAAATAGTTTCCAGAGCATGAGAATTTATGCCACAGTAATTGTGTTAGTATTTATAGTGCCAAAATGTTCTTGGTTGCTTTTGCTGAAATCATCCAACACAGATGCCTCTATAGAGGGGGAGGGGGGGACTTCAATTTATAGCCAAGGAAAGGGTTCATTGTGGAAGAATATAAGAGGTGCTGCCATACCTAATTCTATTCAGAATGTTCAATATGATTCTTTGGGCTTCCTCATCTTTACCTATAAGGAGGGATGTTAACCGTTGGAATGTCACAAAGGCTCCCGCACCCGGCCCAACCATCCTGAACCGAGCCGCCTGCACTTACCTTAACCCCACCCGGCCATCACCGCAAGGTTCCGGAAGTCGCCAGTGGGGCAACCGTCCCACGAACACGACCAAAAAAACCTATGACTCCCAGAGTCTTCTGCGCTGTGCAACCCCTCAGCCAATCAGGCTGAGGGATGTGAGCGCAGAGGAGGCCGGGAAAGCGCGGCATGCCGACTTTAAAAAAAAAACGCCGGGGGGAAAAGGCCCAACCGGCAAAAGGTAAGTGGGGCGAGGAAGTGGAGGGAGGCATGGGCCTGGTACCATCCCACCACCTTGCCCCAACCCCCTAACTCCCACCTCATGTACCCTTCTTTGCCGCCTGGGTCTCTTCCACCAGTGCAGCCATCTGCGGAGGGATGCGCACCGGCCTGTCCTTTGTCCCTGCGGGTGACGTGGCCTCGACGCCCGCAGGGGAAAAGGAGACGCTGGTGCGCCTTCCAACGAAGAAGGCCGCGCTGGGGGGAAAAGACCCAACCAACAAAGGGTACGTGAGGTGGGGTTTAGGGGGTGGGAGAGGGAGAGGGAAGGATGGGCCAGGCACCCACGTTGCCCACTCACCCCACCCCCTTGCCCCACCCCCTAACAAGCATGGACCAGGCACCCACGCCGCCCACCCAACCCACCACCTTGCCCCACTCCCACCCCCTAACAAGCACGGGCCAGGCACCTACGCTGCCCCACCCCACCTTGCCCTGCCCCCTAAAAAGCACGGGCCAGGCACCCATGCCACCCACCCACCCCACCACCTTGCCCCACCCCCTAACAAGCATGGGCCAGGCACCCACGCCACCCACCCACCCCGCCGCCTTGCCCCACCCCCACCCCCTAACCCACCTAACTATTGCCCGTCAAGGCAGGGGTGTCGTTCTCTCTCTCTCTCTCTCTCTCTCTCTCTCTCACACACACACACACACACACACACACCACCCCTGCCTTGCTGGCCAATTATTATCTGTGTGTTGGTGGTTGGGGTGTTTTTTTGGGGGGGTTCGCACACACCCCAAAACCACCCCAACCACTCACTCGCAGACAAACCTTCCCTCTGCCCTCCTCTCCTGTCTCCTCTGTCTCCTGCTGTCTCCTCCCTCGCTCTATCTAACTCACTAACCCCCTCTGGTGGTCTACTCTAACTATCTACCACTCTCTCTCTCTCTCACTCACACACACGAACGACACTCCTGCCTTGCCAGGAATGTTTAATGTGTGTGTTGGTATTTGGAGTGTGCACACCCAAAACCACCCCTAACCACCTACACACACATTAAAAATGCCCAGCAAGGCCGGGCACAAATATGCTAGTGTTAACTAAACTAAAACTAACTCCCAGAGAGAGGGTTAAATAAAGTTTCAAAATATACTTGACAAAGTGTTAAATATTTTCCTTCAGCTGAATGGGCTTCTATCACACCGTTGCATGAAATGAAGTGTCAAAGCTTTGAAGCTTTCATTAACTCCTTCAATTTGGGAAGTGCAAACATCACAATGACAGGCAATTTGCAGCAGGAGCAGAGGGTATGCTAGGGAAGGCATTAGAAGAAGGCATCACCTCATTAAGGTGTCTGGATTGCAGTTCCCTGTCAAACTTCTGCATTTTCTGTTTGCTTCTCTGCCCCTTTCTTTTCACAATGGGTAGAAGTAAAAGATGGAAATGAAAGATCCCACATTGATTTAAATCATGGTAATTCCTCAAACCTGTGAGAAGAAAGGATGGATTCCTGATTCAACCACTCATGCCATACTCTCCCAAGTGGAAGGACAGAGTATGACCTTAAAGACCACTGCAGATCTCTTCCTTGGAACAGACCAAGGGAAAAGTATAATCAGATGGATGAATATGAGAGAGCTTAGCATCACCAAGTACAAGAGGTCAAAGAAAAGAGCTGGCCTATAAACTCAGCAATAAGAGCTCTACAGAGCTTTGAGAAGGTACACCTACTTCCCCACTCTCAGCAGAGAAAAACAGTTACTCAGAACAAAACAAAATCAACAGCTTCCTATATACAGCCAACAAAACAAACAGCAAATAAGACATTCAAATACAGTAAAACCCAGACTTACATATGCCTCGTTACATAAAATTCAACTTACATAGTGATTTTTGCATTAAAACCATGTCCCGAATTACATAAATGTTCCAATTTCCATAACAATTTCCTATGGGTTTGCTTCGAGCTACATAAAAAATTCATTTTTCCTATGGGGTTGCTTCGATTTACATAAACATCATTTTCCTATGGGTTTGCTTTGAGTTAAGTAAAAAATTCATTTTCCCTATGGGTTTGCTTCAAGTTATGTAAAATTCCAATTTACATAAAAGCCTACGGAACAGACTTTTTACGTACGTAAGTAGGGGTTTTACTGTAGGGTTAATTGATATGTTGCAGAAGATACTCGTGTAATACCTTTCAAAAGTAATCTTCAAACTGTGGATTATAAATTAGAGGTGGGCCCAAAGTATTAGGGTAAAGGTCACCCTTGCTCGAAAACCAGTCGTAACTAACTCTAGGGTTCAGTGCTCATCTCTGGTAATAGCCAAAGATCTCTGTTTATAGCCAAATGCTGTCTGCATTTGCAGATGTTTCCGTGGACATGTGGCACGGAATGCTGTTTACCTTCCCACCGAAGTGGTACCTATTTATCTACTTGCAATTTCTTGCTTTCGAACTGCTAGGTTGACAGGAGATGTTTGTAGTACAGTCCCTCTAAGAGGCAAACGTCCCTCAGCTTGCTTAAACTCTATTCAAATGTATACTGCCTATTTATTTTTTTCTGAGTATGCTATGTTTGTACATTAGGAGAAATGTAAGACTCCACGGATGGAACTATACAGTTGATAGAAAACACAAAAATATTTTACAGGTTTGTAATTTTCTGACCGCCATTTGGGGGAAATGTAAGACTCAGAAAATGTGATTAATGTAGATTAGCACACCGAACACAAATTAAACCAAAAATCAAGATTAAAGCTCATCAGCCAGGAGTATATCTAACCACTTCAAACTAGATGCATTGCAAAGTCAAGGTTAGTAGTTTACATAAAGCCCCAGAGAATTATAATTACATTTTATCAATATTATCCTATAAGCAGAAGGAAATCTGTGTTACCTGACATTTCTTCCTCATTAAGGTAGCACAGAATTAACATAGCTTTTTGTGGTTTTAATGGTTAGTTACCTCAGAATATATCTGGAAAAAGTATTTCAATAAATAGGATAACTGCCCATTTGACACTGTTAATGAAATGTTTAACTATATTCAACTTGTAACAAAATTCTAAATCAGGTTTTATAATGAAATCTCCCTGTGGCACTTGCTGTTTGAATATGGAAACTGCCTGGTCTCTTACTGAATAAAATGCACAGAACACAGCCTTTAAGACAGGGGCTCGCAACCTATGGCCCATGGGTGGATCTGGCCCATGGCACCATTCCATCTGGCCCTTGCTCCCACTCCTGCTGTCACTGTTCTTTTCCTCTCCGTCTGGCTTGGCGTGTCCCTATCTGTGTTCCATAGCAGGGAGGATGTTGTAATGCTATGGAGAGGCATTAGGGACACACCAAGCCAGACGAAGGGGGAAAAGGATGGCACCACTGGTGGCGGAAACTAACGTGGCAGATGCTCACATCTTTCCCGAGTGCCACTTTGGCCAAGTATGGGCAAAGACAGGCAGGACCCCGTGGCAGGCCAGTAAGTGGGGAAGTGGCGGCATCGGCGTGGGTAGGTTTGTTTGCGGGCCGGACTGGTGGTATGGGAGGGAGTGTTTGTGAGCCAGATTGGTGGTGTGGGGGGAGTGTTGGCAGCAGGGGGGGGGAGACACCAGTCTGGCCCACGAACAGCCTAAGGGGACATGCGGCCCCCAGCTTTAAAAGGTTGAAAACCCCTGCTTTAAGAGGTGAGCTTGGAAAACATTCAGCCACTGTATGGAGAGATGTGTTTTCAGTTAATTAGCTCACAACTGAACATCATGATCAGCTGATGGGATAAGTATCAGCTGACATGTTCAGAAGCCTTCCTTCCATAAATGCTGCACTCATTCAGTGAAAGCTCCTTCTGAAAGATCTGTAATTACTACTGTTTTAAATGCTAGACTGCTCCACAAGTGGTTCAAATTGTGATCTATTTCTCCATTTGATTAAATTCTAAGTCAGTCTTACCTGTTGCTTAGAATTGTATTTGCAGTTTTCTAATATATCTACAAATAGTTTACATGTAAGTGATACTGAAGAAATCAAGGGCAATACAGTAATACCTCGGATAATGTTAAAATTTGGTTCCACAAGTCTTAACGTTATCCGATTTTTAGTGTTATCCGATGCATGCATTGGATAATGTTTTTTAAAAGCCGGCTTCCTTTGGGGGAAGCAGGGGGTGAGTGCGCCAGCCCACTTCCCACCAAACCAAGCTGGGGATCATAGCATCTGATCTACGGCTTGGTTTGTGAGAAAGCGGGCGGGTGGGTTGGTGTATGTCTGCACGCACCCGCTGGCCCTCCACGATGGGAAACGGCCAGGCGCTTGGCTGTTTCCCTTTGTGGAGGGCCAACAGGGGTGTCTGCACGCACCCGCTGGCCCTCCGCAATGGGAAACGGCCAGGCGCTTGGCTGTTTCCCTTCAGAGAACCTGTGGGGGGGGGGGTGTCTGCATGCGCCCTCCAGCCCTCCGGAAAGGGAAGCGGCCAGACGCTTGGCCACTTCCATTTCTGGAGGGCCAAACACAATGCATTGTATAAGGCTAAAATAACGTTAACCGATGCAAAAAACAAAAAATTCAAAATTTTGCATCGTTATCCGATTTTAGCATTATCCGATGCAATTGTTATCCAAGATATTACTGTACTATCTATTTGGCATTTAAGTCAAAGAAAGAACTTCACGTCTCAGATATATAGATCATACCTACCCTACTTTTCAGCCAGATCAAATATAAGGTAATCATAGGAAAAGCCTTGGGTAAAGTGATCTGGCAAGAATACTAAGGATTCTGTGTCAGCTAACCATCTCATTTTCAACTGAAGATACAAGTCATATTACACAGCATTCTTCCGTACTTAATAGTGCAACACTATAATATCTATTTAGGAATTAAATTCATTTAATTCTTTCCTGGGAAATGCATAGAAAGGATTGATTATCTGCGCAGGTTAGTACCTTAGGTACTGTGGTGTGTGTGTGTCAAAGTATGTCATAGTAGAAAAAGAGAGTGGAAAAAATTATATTTTAGTAACTCTAGTCAATTTCAATGATAGTTTTGTATCATTTGTTAAGCTCTTACAAAACTATAATTGCCAGGATACTCTGAATCTGTAACCAAAGAGGCAGAACTAGGAATTTTAGAAACTACTATATATTTTACTTTAATTCTGATGCCAACGAACATTAGTTTGGTATTAATATAGGTGGAGTACTCGAATCCTTTTATAATTAAGGATCATGTTGCCTCTAAACGCATGTCCATAATCTGAGTGTTGAGATCACAACCATTTCATGCACAAATCCACTTTTGGCATCTTCCCTACCCCTCTTGCCATATCTTTGTTTCAGCATTTAATTTAGAAAAAGACAGATTGATGAAAAAGACTGTTGGTTGCTGCTATTGTTGGTTGCTGCTATTGGTAAAATGAGCCACAACCTTCAGCTGCTTGAACCATCTCAGAGTGGTTAGGATTTGAGGTATTATAGGACTCTTGTTTTATGGCAAAGGACCAACCCTTTTGGGGAGTCAAGGAGTAAGATATGATGTCAATTCTGCAACAATTATCCACAGCCATGCCATTATAGCCATACTGCACAGCAATAAGACTTTCTACTCTGGTTGGTGTATGGCATATCTATCTATCATATTGTGAGAGCTGGACCATAAGAAAAGCTGAGCGCAGAAGAATAGATGCCTTTGAAATGTGGTGCTGGAGAATTTTGAGAGTACCCTGGACAGCAAAGAAAACAAATAGGTGGATCTTGAAGGAAATCAACTCTGACTGCTCCTTGGAAGGACAAATACTGAAGATGAAACTAAAGTACTTTGGATACCAAATGAGAAGAGAGGATTCACTCGAGAAAGCCTTGATGCTGGGAAAGATCGAGGGCAAAAGGAGAAGGGGGTGGCAGAGGATGAGATGGCTAGATGGGATTGTTGACGCAATGGGCGTAGAGCTGAGCAGGCTGAGGAAGATGGTGGGTGATAGGGGTGCCTGGTGTGTGATGGTCCATGGGGTAGCAATGAGTTGGACTCGACTATGCGACTGAACAACAAAATCTATCATCTTTTGCCTTCACGCCAATTCTGTCTTAATTTTGACGTGGTTCAGGGGGCCGGTCATACAGTTCAGGGGGCCGGTCATGTGGTTCCTCCCACCGGAAGCAGAAGTAAAATGTGCCTTGCAATCTGTTTTGCACATAGTCCCAGACTCCCAGAGGTCGGGTAGGAAGGTTTGGGTAGCATAGTAACATAGTGATATGTTGTTGAAGCTGAGTGATATGACTGATATTTTTTGAATTTATTAGTGTTTCTTATTACTGTATTGCTATTTCTTTTGTTTATATTTATTATTGTTGTAATTTTGCTATTATATTTTTTGATGTTTATTGTTTGCCTGTATTTTTATGTACCCTGTTGTAAACCGCTTTGAGTTATCGTATGATAAGGAAAGCGGTATATAAAAGTAAAGTAAAGAGGATGAGATAGATTTTTAGGCTGCCATTTTCTCTGCTTAAACCAGGGATGCTTAAACCAGGAATGCCCAAACTACGGCCTGTGGGCCAGATCTAGCCACGACGCCAATTCATCCAGCCCACACCGCCCCTGAAAGTGGAAGTAAAAGACGGCAAGGGTGGTGCAGGCCAAATGAATTGGCATCGGGGCCAGATCTAGCCCATGAGCCATAATTTGGGCACCCCATATATATAACGATAGGTATACTGTATATAGTTATATATAGGTGTATATACAGTTAAAACAGAGCAATTGGCAGAATTAGGCTAACAGTTTACACACACACATACAAATACCTTTAAAAATGCAACCCTCCCTCCTTAAAAAGCCCAGACGTTACTCTGCATTACACAGTCCATCACTACTGAAGCTCAGAAGGACTGTGCAATTTCAGAGCCTAGTAGCAGATATCTGACAAACTTTATTTTTAGAAAATGCCATTGATTTTTTTTAAAAAAACCCCACCAGTAATGACATTAGTAAATATGAACTCGTGTCCCCCATAAAGCCTGGTTTCTTGCTCCCAAAGCTATGTCAGGCGCAGCCACCCAGCCTCTCGGCCCCATAGAGGAGCCGCTATCCCCCACCCCACCCCCTTGCCAGACCTCCTCGGCTCAGGAGCCCGAAACCTTTCAAGCCTCGTTGAACTACAAATGCCATCATCCCCCTGTCTCGTTGATTCAAAAAACATTTAGAAGGCCACTGCTGGAGGAGGAAGCCGAATGCCAAAGAGCGTCGCAGCCACCCCGCCGCCTCCGTTTCTTACCTGTATTGGAATATCCTCTTATTAGTAACCGGGCGGGGAGACGACGAAAACAGCGCCCCTTTCGCCAGGTACTTCCGCCCACAACATAGCTCACTTCCGCCAGCTTATTAAAAAAGAGAGACTACCGCTCGGTGTCGTGAGATTTTAACTTCCGCCCTTACACAACCATTGTTCTATACGGAGTCTCGCTAGGTCCAAACTAGCTATTTTTTTTCCCCGAACGCGTTTTCTGTTCTTGATTTGATCTATAGACGTGGGTGGGCGTGTAGGGGAACTAACTAAGTTGGTCGTTAGAAAAATAATGAATGTCTAGTCCACTTCTCAACGGGAAGCATATCTTTTTATGGCTCCAAACAACACCGTCCAGTGCAGTTGAAAAAGCCACAAGTTTATAGTACAGTCGAATGCATCTCTTCTGAAATAAAGCCCATTATTATTATTTATTATTGATTCGACTTATTGCGTTCAGTGGGGATTTGTCTACTCTTGATATGAATTTTCACAGAGCACAAACGCGCAGATCTTAAGGATGGCAGACGATGGTTATGTGGGCGCACATCCGCATAACTACAATGCTTTCCTTGTGGTGTAATGGGGCAGATCTTGGTGTAGCCATTGGAAGTTGACAACTGACAGAAAGACGGGATGTGAATGTATGGATTCCCTGCGCTACAGCCAAAGCAAGTGTTATGTATGCAACACAAATCTAAAGTATTAGTACTGAGCCAATGGGCATTGGCACCAACTGGGAGCAGTAGTGTATCTATTCATGTGGAAATTATCCTGGTACTTATCCTGATAATCATCATAATCATCATAATCAGCTCTTCTCCCTGGCTCCTTGGGCTGCTAGATAATGGATTCTCAACCTGCGGCCTGTGGGCCAAATGCGGCCCAGAGCACCATTTCATGTGGCACCTCACCACCTCCACCACACCACACCACACCACACTAGGAAGCGCCATGTGGTGGAGGAAGGGCAAAATGGCAGTCCAGCCCCCAAAGCTGTCTGAGGAAGCGTGGTCCGGCCCCTAGCTTTAAAAGGTTGAGAATTCCTGCCCTAGATGTTATTGGACTATAAATCACAGAAACCTTCGCTATTGGTTCCTACTACTTAAAAAGCCCTAGAACTTATTATATTATCTTAGAGATCGCATCGCCCTAAGGATGTCTGTCCGTCCAACCAGAGCGGACCGGAGGGGCTCTCTAATAGTGCCATCGGCCAGGGGGGCTCGCCTCTCTGGCACAAGGAGGAGAGCCTTCTCTGTGTCCGCACCGGCCCTTTGGAATCTCCTGCCTGGGAAACTGCATCTCCAGACGGAGTTGTTGCCCTTTAGAAAAGAACTAAAAACCTGGCTGGCGGGCCAAGTTTGGGGTGCAGGTGGAGGGGTGGCTTCCGTTGGGTGGTTAATATAGGGGAGGATGCCTGCCCCATGGTTTCTTCAGTTCATGCACCCCTCTCTTTTTAGGGGTGGGTTCTTATTGCTGGTTTTTATCTGTTTTATTTGTTTTTATCTGTTTTTACCCACTGTTGTGAACCGCCCAGAGTCGGCTTTGCCTGAGTGGGCGGTATAAAAATTTAACAATAAATAAATAAAATAAATAAACTTTGACCCTGTGAGCCCTGGTTTCACTACAACACTGGTTGGAAATGGGGAGATGTTGGACACCTAGGCAGTGGTGGGCATCAGCAGGTTCGCACCAGTTCACCAGAACCGGTAATAGAAATTCTGGCTGGCCTCGCCCATCCAAGTTTTGAAATAAAGTAGTCCTAATTCGGGTCATGGGTGAAAAACAGGGCTTTCCCCCTAGCCACGCCCACCATACCACGGCCACAGTGTGGTAGTAATTTTTTTTTGAGCCCACCACTACACCGGCCTAGGCATTATAGGCACCATCTGCAATGAAGTTAAACGTTCAGTTGCCCTGAGATTTCTCTTTCTGCCTGAACATCCAAGGCTGCACAGCAATTCCTTGAGTCTTCAACCAGTGCATTGTATATCCATTCTTCTTCTGCCGTATCTGAATCTGAATATTGGCAATCCTCATGGTGATCAGCCATGAAGACTTTTCTGATAATATAATGCAGTGGCCTTTTGTCTGCCTTCCACATCGCAGCATGACCCCCATACCACTGATCCAGTTCCGCAGGTCACTTTCTGGTCCTGAGCCCTTTTGGCATTCAAAGTCCTCATCGGCCCCAGACCAATATTGATGAAGCTGCTGCCCTCCATCAAGATGGATCCAAGTGAGATTTAATCCACTTGGGAACCATCACCCTCCCCTGTGGACTTTGGCACCCAAACCATTAGTCCTCAGGGTTCTCAGGTTACTTTTTGAAATACAGTACTAATAATCAATAATGATGATGATAGGACTGCAAAAGAGGCAAGGTGAAGGCTATTTGTATAGAAGATTATATTTTTCAGGGTTGATCAGTACAATCTTTGAGTTTCTGTTTTATGACAGTACAGTATCATTATTTTTTTAATGCTCAGTTTATATTGCAGCATATTTTATTATTTTTATTTATTTTATTTAGTATATTTTTATACCGCTTTCCTCACCTATTGGTGACCCAAAGCGGTTTACAGACAAAGATGGTAAATTACATAAAACTTAAGGCCAATGTCATGGGTAACAGCCACTTCCACTCCCCTGCAACCGGCTGAGGGGAGGAGCTTAGGGTCTCTGGGGCAGGGACGAAGGTGGAAAATGTCCTCCTGCCATGGAGCAACGGTCACTCCCACTCCCCTCCAACCAGCTGAGGGGAGGAGCTAAGGGGAATCTGTGGCAGGGACGAAGGTGGAAAATGTCCTCCTGCCATGGAGCAACGCTCACTCCCAGTCCCCTCCAACCAGCTGAGGGGAGGAGCTAAGGGGCACTGTGGCAGGGACGAAGGTGGAAAATGTCTTCCTGTCACGGAGCAATGGTCACTCCCACTCCCCTCCAACCGGCTGAGGGGAGGAGCTAAGGGGGCTCTGTGGCAGGGACGAAGGTGGAAAATGTCCTCCTGCCAAGGAGCAACGGTCACTCCCAGTCCCCTCCAACCAGCTGAGGGGAGGAGCTAAGGGACCTCTGTGGCAGGGACAAAGGTGGAAAATGTCCTCCTGCCACGGAGCAACGGTCACTCCCACTCCCCTCCAACCGGCTGAGGGGAGGAGCTAAGGGGGCTCTGTGACAAGGACGAAGGTGGAAAATGTCCTCCTGCCACGGAGCAACGGTCACTCCCACTCCCCTCCAACCGGCTGAGGGGAGGAGCTAAGGGGGCTCTGTGGCAGGGACGAAGGTGGAAAATGTCCTCCTGCCACGGAGCAACGGTCACTCCCACTCCCCTCCAACCATATTTTGCTCTCCCTTCCATTTTGTCTTCATACCATCCCTGTGCTAGGCTAATAGGTAAACATTGGCCCAAGGTTCCCCAACCAGTTTTCATGACAATGTTGAAATTTTTAGCACAGGTCTTTTTCATACTTGACCTGATTGTGAGTAACAGTAACTTGTAGCCTTCCAGTCATTGTTGTACTGCAGCACCCAGCATTTCCTACCATTTGTCACTTGTGTTGGCTATGTGGTACAGTGGGTAGAGCTATGGACAAGGATTCCTGATACCAGGGTTTGAATCCCCCCTTGGCCATGGATGGGTGGAACTAGTAAAAATGCTCCTTAAATCTCTCTTAACTTGAAAGCTCTATTAGGGTTGCTATAAGTGGGTTCCAACTTAACAACGCATACGGTAACTAACAGTTCAACAGTATTCATCATGGGAGGACAAATTGCTCATCCTTGTTCTAGACCAAAATACTAGCAGTCTGCTTCCCACAGAAGAGGCCATCTGAATAGTAAGAGGAGATGACATGAGTGTGGGTGTAAATGTAGCACTGGGAGGGGCAGGTGTGCATTTTTATATTCTTTGAACACATCCTTTCTCATTCATTCATTCAGAGGATTGTGGCATTGTGTCTCCTCTGCCTTTCCTTTTGTCTTCCACCTCCTATAAGTTACAGCTCCAGAAAAAGCACAAAGAAAGGAAGTTGTTGGAAAGCAGTGACTCACTCTCACATGCTTGCTCTTTCCTCCTTGGAAATCCAGTTTGTGATTAAGAAGCTGTCGAAATAATGAACACTGGATCTGCTTCCCAACTGATGATTTTTACACAAAGAGTGCTTCGACATTTTCACTGTCATCACTCATCCCCTACGCTGATCGTTACAAGCAGTGAAATATTAATTTCAATCATATTTGTGCAACACAGCTTTCAAAGAATGATGTGCAAGGAGTAATTGAAAGCATTCTCAGTATAAGACGTGAAGTGCCGGTTTCAGTAGGTGACAGTGAATCTCTCTATTGCCATTTGCTGCTCTTACCCGTAATATTTATGCTATTTATTTATTACATTTTTATATTGTCCATCTGGAATATTTCACACTCTGGGCAGTGCACAGACAAATAAACAAATAATAATAATAGAACAAACTACAAAATAAAATAAACAACTGAATAAATATCCAGAATATCCAGTTTTCTTTAGACCCTTTTTAGAGTTAGGGGACTTTAGAAAAATTTGTTATGAAAGATCATTCAACAACACAACTGTTCTCCTTTTAGAGCTTAGAAAATTTAGTTTTAAGGAGTAGTTTGTTCTTATCACTTTTTAAAAAATCATTATTGTTAGTCTTTACAACATTTAAAAAGTACCCTATATACTTGAGTATAAGCCAAGTTTTTTAGCCCCAAAATAAGCCCTAAAGAGGTGACACAGCTTATACTCGGGTCAACAACCACAAGGGTCCCAAGACCGTGCTGGATTGAGATGGACCAACAATTTAATTAATTTTACCATATTTTCATGCATTTTGGTTATTGATACCCACTAGCAGCTGCTGCATTTTCCACCCTCGGCTTATACTTGGGTCAATCTATTTTCCTGGGTTTTCAGGTCAAAATTAGGTACCTCTGCTTATATTTGGGTTGGCTTATACTCGAGTATATAGGTAACTTGTTGCATTGCCTTTTTACTGTCACATTTAATACTGAAAAAGATCCCCTAAGATTCATAAGATAATGGCCTAAATCTGATTGATGTTCACATAATGTTTATGAATTTGCTGTGCCTAGGTAAAGGTTGCCCTTGCTTGAAAGCCAGTTGCATCTGACTCTTAGAAGAAATCAACCCTGACTGCTCAGTAGAAGTTCAAATAGTAAAGATGAAGCTGAAGTACTTTGGACATCAAATGAGAAGAGAGGATTCACTTGAGAAAGCCTTGAGGCTGAGAAAGGTGGAGGGCAAAAGAAGAAGGGGTGGCCAAAAATGAGATGGCTAGATGGTATTGTAGATGCAATGGGCACAGAGCTGGGTGGGTTGAGGAGGATGGTGGAGGACAGAGGTGTCTGGAGGGCAGTGGTCCAGGGGGTCACGAAGGGTCAGAATTGACTATGCGACTGAACAACAACAAACAAACAACTCATCTCCATTAACAGCCAGTGCTATCTGTGTTGGCAGATCTTTCCGTAGTAATATGGCAGGCATGACTAGACACTGGAGTGCATTTCCCACCCTTGGCTTATACTCGGGCCAATCTATTTTCCAGGGTTTTCAGGTCAAAACTAGGTACCTTAGCTTATATTCAGGTTGGCTTATACTCAAGTATATATGGTAGATAAATAGGTACTGCTTCAGTGGGAAAGGTAACAGTGTTCCATGCACTCGAGCATCTTGTCATACTTGCTACATGACCCAGAAAAGTCTTCTGACACAGATAGCACTGTAAACAGAGAATCATTAATGACTAACTTTCAAGCAAGGGAGATATATATCTTTACCTATCATTACATTGTTTAGTCAAAATGGAGCAATTTGCCTTTGCTATGGTTTACATTGAAGCCTCAATTTCATTTGAAAGCATAATTAATGTTCTCATTGGTCTTGCAGTTTGAATCAGAAGTTCAGTGTGTACAGGCAGGTGGTATTCCAACCAAACCTCCCCTCCCTCCCTCCCTCCCTCCCTTTGTCCCCACCCACTCATCTTCCTTGCAGGCTTTGGTTGCCCTAAGCCAGGGGTGACCAACCTATTTTTGCCATGGGCCTGACCACAGCCACTGGACAGCTGAGCAGGCTGGACCTCGCCCTGGAAGCGGGTGCATTTATGACTGACATAAATGTGCCCACTTCCACGTTTACAAGTCACATATGTGGAAATGTTTTACAGATGATGGAAATACGCCTGCTTCCACTTCTGGAGGCAGCGGAGGGTCAGGTGGGATGGTGTTGGGGGCCAGGTCCAGCCCACGGGCCATAGGTTGGAAACCCCTGCCCTAAGCTAATCGGAGACATGCACCAAAAGATGTTGCTACAAAAGTCTGAAATATCCCCTCATGCCCTAATGCCCTACACACTCATGTTCTCTCACCTCACTCCCTTACACACCTAGGGCAGCTCTTCTGTTTCTCATACCATCCTGGAGCCACATCTTTTCTCACCTGAAAAGCTTGTTTAAACTCAGAGCTCTTACTTTCCTACCTTGTTAAAAAATGCAGAACTGGTCTAGCACTATACTGATATATTAATCTGTCAGTACTTGCCTTGTTTATTCAAAACATAATTTAAAAAGTCATGGATACTTGGGGGCAAATTGTGGTGAAGGGGGGCCTGCAGTCCTTAAACATTATGCCCCAATTGCCTAAACCACCTCACCCCCCTCCCTGCAGACACACCATCTCTTTCTTTTTACACAATGAAAGAACTACTTACATGATGTCCGAATTGTTCCAGCTTGGAAAAGATAAGCCCCTAGTGGCACGGGGAAAAAGTACCGCTTTTGGAGGGGAAAGAGCTGGACAGATTCAAATCAGTCTTTGTGTTTGATAGGCACTTGCATTATATGAAGACCAAATCCTGTGGTATTTGACCATGTGGTCAAGGGCTTATATGCTGTATAATCTTTTCATAGCTTAATGTCTAGTTGATCCATTATTAATTCTTTCTTGGCCATTTTTTTTAAAAAAATGTCTTTTCTATTCATCATATTTGCTTCTTTTTTTCAGTGAGGTTACTCAAGCTTGACAGATGCCTGTTGTTTCTCTATCCCTTTTTCTTTTAACATGGAGTTTTCTGAATTGGATTGAATTGGATTTTTATCCGAAGTAATTGTGAAGCCCTTGAAGAGCTTTCTACCAACCACAGAATACATAAAAATAGATTAGAATAGATTGGATTAGGGCTTCTTCATCTGCTTCCTTCTTCTCATTTTGGTAGGGGTTTACATCCACACATCCAGAGGTGTTCTGTTCTTCAGAGCCAGTTACAACCTTCAGGGCCTGGTCTGCAAGTGAGGTAAGAGAAGAGTGTAGAATGGTCTACCACTGGTGAATTTAGAGAGAGAACCTTTTGATGAATGTTAGGAAAATGAATTATACATCCTCCTGGCCTTCCTTCATTTTTTTATTGTTAACGTTTTCAAAAAAGACTGTCGATTAATGCATCAGTATTATTTTTGTTCTTGTTGATATTTTTTAATTGATTTTTCAAAAAGAGGACAAAATTCCCCAATAGACCCAACCTGCCTTGTAGTGTGACATGCTTGCAACAAAACAATCCTAACATCAGCACTCCTATCAGTGCACAGAATTATAAAATGCTGCATTAAGAGCATAGTATCTTCTATATGACATCATTTTGCAGTGGCAATAGCACAGCAAACTGCTAGACATTACACAATTGGGATCATATTGAAAATGCCAGTAAAAATTTTTTTTTTGGGATCAATATTTATAATAAATGCATTGGAACATTGGACACAATACAGAAAGTGCGTGCTTTTTGTTGTTGTTGTTCAGTTGCACAGTCGATTCCAACCCTTTGCGACCTCATGGACCATTTTCCTCCAGGCACCTCTATCCTCCACCATTCTCCTCAGCCCACCAAGCTCTGTGCCCATTGCGTCCACAATACCATCTATCCATCTCATCTTTGGACACCCCCTTCTTCTCTTTCCCTCCACCTTTCCCAGCATCAAGGCTTTCTCAAGTGATCCCTCTCTTCTCATTTGATGTCCAAAGTACTTTAGCTTCATCCTTACTATTTGACCTTCTAAGGAGCAGTCAGGGTTGATTTCTTCTAAGATCGACCTATTTGGTCTCCTCGCTGTCCAGGGTACTCTCAAAACTCTCCTCCAACACCACATTTCAAAGGCCTCTATTCTTATGCGCTCAGCTTTCCATATGGTCCAGCTCTCACAACCATATATTACCACCAGGAATACCACTGCCTTGACTATGCGAATTTTTGTTTGCAAGGTGATGTCTCTGCTTTTAACTTTGTTCCCCATGTTTCTCATAGCTTGCCTCCCAAGAATTAGTCGCCTTTTTATTTCATGGCTGCAATCGCCATCTGCAGTGATCTTGGATCATAAGAAAGTAAAATCTGCCACTGCTTCTACTTCTTCCCCATCTATTTTGCAGGAACTGATAGAGCCTGTTGCCATTATCTTGGTTTTCTTGATATTGAGTCTCAGGCCAGCTTCTCTTCCTTCAACCTACTCAGGAGCTTCTTTAGGTCTTTCTCACTTTCTGCCATTAGGGTAGTATCATCTGCATATCTCAAATTGTTGATGTTTCTCCCAGCAATTTTGATCCCATATTGTGATTCCTCCATCCCTGCATTGCACATTATGTGCTCTATGTATAGATTGAATAAGCAGGGTGATAAAATGCAGCCTTGTCTTACTCCTTTTCCTATTCCAAACCACTATGTCATTCCGTGTTCTGTCCTAACTGTTGCTTCTTGGTTCGTGTATAGATTTCTCATGAGGCATATGAGGTGTTCTGGTATTCCCATGTCTTTAATTACTTGCCCCATTTTGTTGTGGTCCACACAGTCAAAAGCCTTGGTGTAGTCAATAAAACAAAAGTAAACTTGTTTCTGGTATTCTTTTGTTTTCTCCATGATCCAATGTATGTTGGCAATGTCTCTAGTCCCCCTGCCTCTTCTGAAACCGGCCTGCACCTCTGGCATACCTGTCAACCTTCCCGGATTGGCCGGGATTTCCCGGTTTTCGGCATCGATTTTTGCCCTTTCCCGCTCCGCGCTGCTGAAACCCCGGATTTCGGCAGCGGGGGAAAGGAGGCACTGCGCAGCCCATCTGCGCAGGTCGCGTTGCACGCATGCGTGGAAGAACTCTACACTTCCGTAGCTCCCTTCCACGCATGCGCAGAAGGCTACGCTGTGTGGGTAGAAGGCTACGCAAGTGGCGTAGCCCTCCACGCGCATGCGTACAACGCGACCTGCGCAAACCTGGTCCGTGCAGGTCCCGGATTCGCCGGAGCCGCAGTTGACAGGTATGACCTCTGGTAGTTCTCTCTCCACATGTTGTTGAAGTCTATCCTGTATTATCTTGAGCATCACCTTGCTGGCATGTGGGATGAGCGTAATTGTTCGGTAATTCTTTGGCATTGCCTTTTTTGGGGATTGGAACGTAAACTGATCTTTTCCAATCCTGTGGCCACTGTTTTGTTTTCCAAATTTGCTGGCATATTGAATGCAGTAGTTTGATTCCATCATCTTTTAGGGCTTTGAAAAATTCAACTGGGATGCCATCATTTCCACTAGCTTTATTGTTTGCAGTGCTTTTTAGGGCCTTTCTGACTTCACTCTCCAGAATGTCTGGTTCAAGTTCAAATTTCTCATTATTGTTATTATCAGGAGTGTTGAGGTCCTTGTTGTAGAGTTCCTCTGTGTACTCTTGCCATCTTTTTTTATCTCTTCTGCTTCAGCTAACTCTTTTCCATCTTTGTCCCTTATCATGGTCATTTTTGCTTTAAATGTTCCCTTGATTGGTCTGTGGGTAAGAGTACCAGGCCACAAGGATGGTCTAACAGTAGGCATATACTATCGGCCTCCGACCCAAACTCTTGAGGGAGACTGGCAGTTGGAGAATGTTGTAAAGGAGGCATCCAAGAAGGGAAGCCTGGTTATAATGGGGGACTTCAATTACCCTCACATAGACTGGGTGAACTGTTGTTCAGCACATGATAAAGAGATAAAATTCCTAGATATGCTAAATGATTGTTCCCTGGGACAGATGGTTGAAGACCCAACTAGAGGTACAAGAATCCTTGACTTGATCCTGAGTAATACTTAGGATCTGGTGCAAGATGTTAATGTGACTGATCCAATAGGGAACAGTGACCACAACTCAATTATGTTTAACTTGATCATAGACCGCAAGTCACTGATAAAATCTAACACAGAGACCTTAAATTTTCAAAAAGGAACTTTCCCAAAGTTGAGGAAACTAGTAAAAAAGAAGCTGAAAGGGAAAATTGAGAGAGTCCAAACACTCCAAGAGGCATGGAGGCTGTTTACAAAAACAATAACAGAGGCTCAATTGGAATGCATACCCAAAAGGAAAAAGGGCACTGCCAGGTCCAAGAGGACTCCAATGTGGCTTACAGGAGCTGTTCGGGAAGTGATCAAGAGCAAGAAAAGCTCATTTAGAAGATGGAAGGCTTGTCCGAATGAGGACAGCAGGCAGAAACATAAATTCTGGCAGAACAAATGCAAGGCAACAATCAGGAAAGCAAAGCAAGACTTTGAGGAGCGTATAGCTAAAAATACTCAGAGAAATAACAAAGACTTCTTTAAATACATTAGAAGTAAGAACCCAACTAGGAAGGCCATTGGACCATTAGATGACAATGGAAGGCAAGGGGTTATTAAAGAGGAAACAGAGATTGCAGAGAGACTCAATGAATTTTTTGCTTCAGCATTCACTGAAGAAGACAGAGGCCACATGCCCAAAACAGAGCCTATCTTCGTAGGGAGGGAAACCGAAGAATTAAGCCAGATAGAAATAACCAGGGAGGAGGTCCTTGCATGTCTTGTTAAGCTAAACACTAACAAATCACCAGGACCAGATGCCATCCATCCACGAGTTCTCAGGGAACTTAAAGATGAAATTGCTGATCTCCTAGCCAAAATATATAATCTTTCCCTCAAATCAGGCTTTGTGCCTGATGACTGGAAGGTAGCGAATGTAACACCAATTTTCAAAAAAGGATCCAGGGGTGATCCAGGAAATTACCGACCTGTCAGTTTGACATGTGTCCCAGGTAAAGTGATGGAAGCCATCCTAAAAGATAGAATTAATAGGCACATAGAAGAGAAGGCGCTGCTAAAGGAGAGCCAACATGGTTTTTACAAGGGCAAATCATGCCTCACTAATCTGTTGGAATTTTTTGAGAGTGTCAACAAGCATGTGGATAAGGGGGATCCAGTTGACATTGTTTATCTGGACTTTCAGAAGGCTTTTGACAAGGTCCCACACCAAAGGCTCTTGAATAAACTTACCAGTCATGGAATAAAGGGACAGGTCTTGTCCTGGATCAGCAACTGGCTAAGGGACAGGAAACAGAGGGTAGCACTAAATGGACACTTCTCCAAGTGGAGGGAAGTAAAGAGTGGGGTCCCTCAAGGTTCAGTACTGGGACCCCTGCTTTTCAACCTCTTCATAAATGATCTAGAGGTAGGAGTAAAAAGCAAGGTAGCCAAATTTGCTGACGACACTAAATTATACAGGGTAGTGAAAACTGTGAGAGATTGTGAGGAGCTCCAGAGGGATCTCTTGACACTGGGGGAGTGGGCAAAACAGTGGCAAATGAGTTTCAACATTAGTAAGTGCAGAGTGATGCATGTTGGGGCAAAGAACCCCAATTACATTTATAAACTGATGGGGTCTGAACTCTCTGCGACAAACCAGGAAAGGGACCTTGGTGTCCTGGTGGACAACTCAATGAAGGTGTCAACCCAGTGTGCCTCAGCAGTGAAAAAAGCAAACTCAATGCTAGGGATCATTAGGAAGGGTATAGAAAATAAGTCAGCAAGTGTCATTTTGCCTCTTTATAAATCTATGGTGAGGCCCCATCTGGAATACTGTGTAGAGTTCTGGTTGCCATACCTCCAGAAGGATATTATGGAGCTGGAAAAAGTGCAGAGGAGGGCAACCAGAATGATTAGGGGACTGGAACACCTTCCTTACCATCTGAGGCTGCAACGGTTGGGCCTCTTCACTCTTGAACGACGACGTCTAAGGGGTGACCTGATTGAAGTTTATAAAATCATGCACGGTGTGGACAAAGTAGATAAGGAAAAACTGTTTTCCCTATCGCATAACACTAGAATTAGGGGACACTCCATGAAACTTTTGGGTACTAGTTCTCAAACAAATAAGAGAAAGTACTTTTTCACCCAGAGGATTACTGGTCTATGGAACTCCCTGCCAGAAGAAGTGGTGACAGCTGTCAGTCTTGACAGCTTTAAGAAAGGATTAGACAAGTTCATGGAGGACAAGAGTATCAATGGCTATAATTATGGATACTTAAGGACAACCTCCGGGTTGGAGAGATAGGCAGGATATCTCTCAATATCATTTCCAGGGAATCCTAAGCAGGTGAAGGCATCTGCTTGGGAATACCCTGAAGGAAATGGTGAGCCACTGTGTGAGACAGAATGCTGGACTGGATGGGCTGTGGCCTGTTCCAGCAAGGCTGTTCTTATGTTCTTATGATTTCCCCAATTTTTTTGAAAAGATCTTTAGTCCTGCCTCTTTTGTTGTTTTCCCCCATTTCTTTGCACTGTTCGTTCAGGTATTTTTCCTTATCTCTCCTTGCTTTTCTTTGAAATTCTGTATTCAGGTGGTTGTATTTTTTCCTTTCTCCTTGGACTTTTGCATTCCTTCTTTCCTCTGCTATTTTAAGAGCCTCATCAGACAACCACTTTGCTTTCTTACGCTTCTTTTCTTTTGTTATGGTTTCTCTTGCTGCCTCCTGCATGATGTCCCGCGTCTGTGTTCATAATTCTTCTGGTACTCTGTCTATCAGGTACAGGACATTAAATCTGTTCATGACCTCCACCGTGTATTCTTTAGGGATGTTGTGTAGGTCATATCTGTCTGATCTAATTGTTTTCCCCATTTTCTTTAGTCTAAGCCTGAATTTTGCGATCAGTAGGTTGTGATCTGAGCCACAATCTGCTCCAGGTCTTGTTTTTGCTGACTGAATGGAGGTTCTCCATCTTTGACTGCAGAGTATGTAATCAATCTGATTTCGATGCTGGCCATCTGGTGATGTCCATGTGTAAAGTTGCCTCTTGTGTTGCTGGAAGAGGGTGTTTGCTATGACTAGTGCATTCTCTTGGCAGAACTCTATCAATCTTTGCCCTGCTTTATTCTGTGTTCCATGACCAAATTTGCCTGTTATTCCATTTACTTTTTGATTTCCTACTTTGGCATTCCAGTCTCCTAAGATAATGTGGACATCATTTCTTGGTGTCTGTTCTATGAGGTGTTGTAGATCCTCATAGAACTGGTCAACTGTGGCTTCATCTGCACTAGTGGTTGGTGCATAGACTTGGATTACAGTGATATTGAAAGGTTTGCCTTGGATTCTGACTGACATCATTCTATCATTTTTGATGTTGTATCCCATTACTGCTTTCCTCACTCTTTTGTTGACAATTATGGCTACTCCGTTTTTTCTGAGGTTTTCTTGCCCACAGTAGTAGATATGATGGTTTCCAGAGCTGAATTCACACATCCCTGTCCATTTTAAATCACTGATGCCCAGGATGTCAATGCTTATTCTTTCCATCTCGTTTTTAACCACTTCCAGCTTTCCTTGATTCATAGACCTCACATTTCATGACCCTATGCAGTATTGTTCCCTGCAACACTATTTCTCCTCCCCCTTTCGTATCCCTCCCCCTTTTCAGATCTGCTGTGCTGAGCATCCCCTTGTTTTGCCTTTTGTTTTGGTCCATAGGGTTCTCTTGGCAAACTTTGTGGCGTGCCTTGCCTACGCCAGTCTTTTCCCATCACACATGTTATCACAGTTTAAACAGTTTTAAAACAAAGTATTATCATGCACAATATCACAGTTTATCACATAGTATCAAAGTAAAAGTTGAACTAATTAATGAAAGGGAAAGAAAGAAAAAAAGAAAGAAAGAAAGAAAAAGACCACTATATCAAGTCTCTATGTAAGTCAGTTTCTTGTACAGTCACTATGTCAGTTGCCATATGTTTAGTCAACTATATTATTTCAGTTCGATTACTTATCCTTTGCATGCACGCAGCAGCTCTTGCCTCCATTTGGCCGCATGGAGTTGGTCAAAGGCGCCGGCTCGGGCCTCGCTGTGATGGTGGTTGTGGATGGTATCTCCTGGGGGTGGTCGGGGGTCTCCTGAGGTGTCCTTCTCTCTGGCCCCAGGTCTTTGGATAGGGAGGGAGGGGCAAGATCTTTTACTCACCTCCCCCTTGGGCCTCTCTGGATGGCAAATGGGCAGTAGAGCTGGGCCTTCCTGAAGCCTTTTCTTCCTCTCCAGGCCCAGGTCTTTGGATGGGGAGGGAAGGGCAAGATCCTTTACTCACCTCCCCCGTGGGCCTCTCTGGATGGAGAGCTTTTTCCTTGCTCTCTTATCTGTGATTTTGAGTGGGCTTCTCAAAGGAACCAAATATTTCCTAGAAGTTGTCGTGATCTATCCCTGTTGAAAAGATTCCAATAAGTACTGTTGCTGTACATCTTGTATTCAGTATTTTATGGGTTGTATCATTATGTAGCATAGAGCAGGTGTTTTCATTCTTGGTTCCTCAGATATTGGATTTTACTTTGCAGAAGCCCAGCTAATTGCCAGGGAGCTGAAGTCCAACCATATCTTAGGATCCATGTAAGTAAGAGAACATTAGATGCTGCCTTCCCAGGATGTTGAGAAACTGCTTCATTTTATACTTGTAAACCTCTGGCCTTTCCCATTGATTTTTCCATCTGTATATGCCTCAGTGAGGGGTAAATCTGTTGCTTTCTTCTCCTCCATCAAGACATTTTCAAATGTTTATATGTTCTTATTCTTTTAAAAAGAGAGAGAGAGAGAGTGAAGGAATGTTCTTGACCAGAGATTCCTAACCTATGGCCCCAGCTCGGGACACCATTCCATCCAGCCCATCGCCACCTCCGCCAAACCCGGAAGTGGAAGCAGGCACATTTATGTCAGCCATAAAATGCACCTGCACATGCACAAACATGTCCACAGCTGTTGTAAATGTGGAACTGGGCACATTTATGACAGCTGTAAAGGTGCCCGCTCCACTTCCGGGGTGTGTGGTTAAGACAGCTCAGCTGTCCAGGGGCGTAGTCAAGCCCACAGTGTAAAAATGTTGGCCACCCCTACTTTAGACAGATGAACCTATGGCACGTATGCCAGAAGTGGCACTCAGATACCTCTCTGTCAACACGTGCACTGTTGCCCCAGCACAGAGTTTGCCCCACTCTTCTGGCCAGCAGCCCAATGGAAGTGCTTCCTCCCCCAGCACAGAGTTTGCCCCCACCCCTCTGCCCAGCAGCCCAATGGGAGCACTTCCTCTCCTCCCCCCCCCAGCACAGAGTTCGTCCTGTCCCTCTTTTGGGCACTCAGCCTCTAAAAGGTTTGCCATCACTGCTCTAGAGCAGGAGTTCTCAACCTTTTTAAGCCTCAGACAGCTTTAAGGGCCAGATGGCCATTTTGCCCTTCCTCCACTACATGGCACTTCTGGGTGTGGTGGAGGAGGTGGGGGACCACATGAAATGGTGCTGCGGGCTGGAGGTTGAGAATTCCTGCTCTAGAGGAACTGGGAAAATTCAGTAACATTTCCCTGTATGGAAAGGATTATGTTATACCATTAGCTATTACAGAGGAGAACCTTGTCTTTAAAAAAAGTTGACAGCCCTAATTCAGGTTTGCAAATTTAAGTGAATTCATAGGGATTCAAAAACAGATTTTTAAGAACCAAGCATCTCTTTTAAAGTTCTCTACAAAGATGTATAGGACTATTTTTGCTATCTCATGTATTCAAATATTTTAAGTCATTCCTATTAAATATATGGAGATATTTTGGAAGATACTTATCAACAAATGAACCAAACAAGATTTTCACATATCTATATTTATTTCCTTACTACAGAAAATGTGATTGACACTGGTAGATACCCATCTAGAAGCATGAGTGTGGGTAGGAAAGAAGGATGTTCTTGTTTAGCATTATGATCTGTCCTCTAAGCCTCCCATGGTACATAAGAAGATATATTTGGCTGCTGATAGGACATGAGTTGTTGGGTTGCAGCTCCCATCATCCCTAGTAGCACAACAAGTGGGGAGGAACTCTGGGACTTCCTTCCAACCATATCTCTGGGACTGTGGGACTGTGGGTAAAGGTAAAGACCAGTTCTCTAGCATGTCACCTGCACTTTTAAAAATTGTTCAGAACAGAGTGCTGCATGGGAAAACTGTTTGACCTCATTTGGAAGCAAGTCTGTAAAATGGTCACATAAATCATCCTTCCACCGGAAAAACAGCAATCTTTCATACTCATTGACAGACAGTCAATCTTTCTTTGTCCTTCTTCTGCCAGGTATATTCAATTAGTCTTCACACAAAATATTTTATGCCTGTTTAAATTACATAAGTGACAATCACTTTGGAACTGTCCCATGTGATTCTAATGAACACAATAACAGAATCTTTCCTGGCCCTATACTATGTCCAGATCTATCCCAAGGGCATGCCTTTATATCCACAATAAGCACTTCACTTGGCAATCTCTTTGGCCTGGGTTTTCTTGCCACAAATGCACTACTGGTTTTCCATGGATGTGCAGATGTAAAGATAGACAGGTATCCCATAGCTTAACAACAATAAAATCTCCCTATGTACACAAGTATGGGACTGTGGTGGCTTAGTGGTTAAGATGCTGAACTTGATGACTGGAAGGTCAGCAGGTCAGTAGTTCGAGACTCAAGTACTGCATGACAGAGTGAGCTCCTGTCTCTGTCCAAGGTCCTGCCAACCTAGAAGTTCGAAAGCAAGTTTATAAAACAATAGAAATACACCCCCCAAACAATGGCAGAGATAATATCTAATATAACATAGACTGGGATATAAAACCAGAATTATGTAAGAATGTATGCATGCATGCATTTATACTTATATACCATCAAGTTTCAATTGGGATTGTGGTGGATTAGTTGCTAAGACACTGAACATGATGACTGGAAGGTCAGCAGGTCAGCAGTTTGAGACCAGAGTACTGCATGACAGAGTGAGCTCCCATTTCCATCCTAGCTCCTGCCAATCTAGCAGTTTGAAAGCAAGACATTGCATGTAGATAAATAGGTACCACTTTGGTGGGAAGGCAAACAGCATTCCGTGCACTCTGGTGTCTAGTCATGCCTGCTACATGTCCATGGAAATGTCTGTAAACGCAGAAAGCACTGACTCTTTTACTATAATCACTGAACCTTAGAGTTGGATACGACTGGCTTTCGAGCAAGGGCAACCTATGTATACAAGTAATCCAGAGTGTTTGGCAACGTTTTCAAGGACATCACCTATCAAGTAACATTAACGCACTGCCACTATAAGCCAAGATAGGAAAGGATGGGACAGTGATGATAATGGGAAGACAGTGGAACCCCGACATACAATTGGTTCGACTTACAAAAAACTCGACATACAAATAGAAATCCTGGCTAAAAAAAAATTGACATACAAATTTTCAATAGGAAAAATTCAACATACAAAAAATATATGGTGACATCTAGAGGCCTCTTCTGGTAATCCACTGTGTTTTCGACATACCATTTTTTTTGACATACAAATAACCTAGTGGGACGGAAAAAATTCGTATGCAGAGGTTTTACTATACCAATATGCTTAAACAAGTACTATACAGGTCAAGACCCTGATTTCTGAGGCTTTGATTTTGTTATATTCCTGCTGCAGCAGAACAGAAGACACGAACTGATTTGTTGGGGAAGCGTTTAATATTCCTCAAATCTCCCTCTGAACAGAATGAGACTTTGAAACAGCTCAACATCAGCTAGGCTGTACCTGTTTGTTTGCTCCACTTTCAAGAAAATGAAAATGGGGATCATCTGATCAGAATGGATGGGAACAAAGGGTAAAAAGAGCTGCAGGAAAAAAAAGTGCTCTTTAGAAGGCATGACGCTTGAAAGTAGAGAGTTCTTTCAAAAGAGCCATTATTAGTCTTGATACCTGCCTACAGAATGAGGATGCCCTTGCTTCGCACAGGAGACCTACCTGACAAGGATATCTTAAAGTTGTCTGGCTTTAGGGGAAGGCTTTTATCCTTGCAACATGGACTATCAAAGGGCCAGGCTTACAGACAGGAGGCTTAACTAAACTCCTGCACAACCAGATTATGGAAACAATGCATTACAGACAACAATGCTCCCTGTAATATGTCACTTCTGGGCTAAAACAACACATACTGGTGGTCCTCATATGAAATAATTCAGCCACTAGTAATGTTGTCACCTTTTCTAGTATAACAAGAGACATTTACCGGTTACTTGGAAAAATTGCTAAGAGGGATCTAGGATTCTTTTTAAAACTTCTATGAATAATTTGGCCCCATTTTCATTTTTAAGAGGGTTTTAAAATAGGCATTTAAAAAACAATGAAAAAGTTTCTTGCCACTAGTAAGAAGTAAAAAGTATAATGCTACTTTATGAGTGATTAAAATCAAAACTGTACATAAAATATGCCCTGGAAACCCAACGGAAGAAATATTGACATTTCGACATGCTAGATAATTTTAACCAATTAACCCTGAGTAGGGCAGGGTATAAATTGAAATTGAAATTGAAATAGTGCCCATTGAACTGCCATTATTATGCTGGCTTTATTAGTTTTAGTTTTTAGTTTTGTAAAAACATGTTGCAAAGTGATTTGCTGATACAGACGCCTTTATTTCCAGGAATGCCCCCAGGTCTATGCAGGTAAACCAGGCAAGAGGGGTATTCCCAGCAGTGTTTATTTTGCATGTATTGTCTACTCATGCTCCCTCTTTTCCTTTTCTCTATGTTTAGCACCAAGGCTACAGACAGTTGAAATAGTGAAATATTTTGTATACCTTAGTTGAATTATCAATCCAAATGGAGCCTGCAGACAAGATGTTGGCAGACTGGTTCTTGGAAATGCAGCAATGAAGGAAATGGAAAAAATCATCAAGTGTAAAGGATATGTTACTTGAGGCTGAGACCAAGGTCACTTAAAATATTGTAATGCTTAATATGTTGAGCTTGATGACGGGAAGATTGGCGGGTCAGTAGTTCGAGACCCGAATGTTGTACAATGGAGTAAGCTCCCATTGTCTGTCCCAGCTCCTGCCACCCAAGGAGTTCGAAAGCAAGGAATTGCAAGTAGATAAATAGGTACCGCTTTCACAAGAAAGGTTACAATGTTCATGTGCTCTGGTGTCTAGTCATGCTTGCCACATGGCCATGGAAATGTCTGCAAACGTAGACCGCACTGGCTCTTTGGCTGTAAACAAAGATGAGCACTGACCCCTAGAGTTGGAGACGACTAGCTTCCAAACAAGGGAGACCTATTCCAAATTGCTATTTATGGGTGTGTAAGCTGGGAAGGAAAAAAAGCTGGCAGGAAGAAATTATTCATTTGAAATCATGCTTTGCAGATATCCTGAACTATCAGAAAGACCAGCCTGAATTATCTCTGGAGGCAGAAATGATGAAACTGAGGCTGTCATATGGTGTGCACATCATGAGAAGGCAATATTCTCTGGAAAAGACACTAATATTAGGACAGGTTGAAAATAGCAGGAAAAGAAGACCAAATATGAGATGGATTGACTCCTAACGGAACCCACAGGCTTGAGTCTATAAAAACTGAACAGGATTGTTGAGGAGAAGACATTTTGGAGATAGCTCATTCATGGGGTCACCGTGAGTTAGAGGCAACTTGATGGCAAGTAACAACAAAAGTCATGAGCAAAAAGATGGATTGAGGTATCAACACTTTCCCAGCTGGGGTTGGTAGAAGAAATCAGAAAGCATACAGTAACAAGAACCAATAATGCATGTAGCCTGGAGTAAGAGAGCCCAGCACAATTATAATCTGAAGGGTAAAAGATGAGGAGAACTGAATTTCTACAGTACTGACTCAGTAAACTATTCTGTTTGTCTGTGACTGCATGCCTGATGGCCAGAAAGGAAAAAACTCTCATGGAGACCTGTGATGAGGAACTATCCCGGACAGTCTGTTAGACTCACACTGTCATTTCATGTAGTGAATGAACTGTATGTAGAAAACAGACAATGCTCCTTCCTCAAGCCCTATACTTTATATAGGGCAAAAGTTATTCAAGAGATAATAACATATAAGAGGTATAGAAATTCAAAGGAATGGAAGCAGTGACTCATATGCCAGTCTGACCAGGTTATCCCATACCTGTCAAGTATCCTGGAATGGCCGGGATTTCCTTTATTTCTGTGCTGCTTCCTCCACTTCCCCACCGACATCCCGTAATTTGACCGGCGGGGAAAGTAGTCACTGTGCATGCGCAGAATCCATATTTTCCGGAGCCGCATTTGACAGGTATGGGTTATCCTCCTATGACAATAGAGTAGACCATACTGCTGGCAACTCAGCACCAATCGTCAGGCCTGACCACCCTGAGGACTAATGGCTTTGGGTGCCTAAATCCACAGAGAAGGGTGATGGTCCCCAAGTAGATTAAATCCCACTTGAACCCATCTTGATGGAGGGCAGCAACTTCATCAATACTGGCCTGGGGCTGAGGTGAACTTTATGTGCCAAAAGTGCTCAGGACCGAAAAGTGACTCACAGAACTGGATCAGTGGTATGGGTGTCATGTTGTGATGCGGAAGGCCAATGGAAGGCTACTGCATTATATTGTTCTCAGGACAATCTTCATGGCTGATCACCATGATGACAACCAAGATTCGGACTTGGATATAGCACTTAAAGAAGAAAGAAGAAGCAGTTGACTCACAGATAAATAGCAACAGCAATTATACGTATCTACTGCCCCATAGCACTTAGTACATTCTCTGGGTGGTTCACAATGTAATTAGCATTTTGCTCTCAACATGCTGGGTACTCATTTTACCAACCTTGGAAAAATGGAAGGTTGAGTCAACCATGGGCTCTGTCAGGATGGAACTTACAATGTCAGCAGTTTTAGCTGCAGTACAGCAGTTTAACCACTGTGCTACCAGGGCTCTTATAAATACAACTTTTCACCAGGAAGCTTTGGACTATGACATCCTAATATCCCAGTAATAGAAATTCTGGGAATCATAGCCCAGCATATATCGAGGCTGCCAGATGGGGAAAGCCTATATTAATAAATGGTGATGAAAGTTTGGGAAGCTTGAATCAAGTTTGCATTTACATAATCCTGGTTAAAAAAAAAAAACTATATTAACCTTGGTATTTACAAAGGAAGTCTATTTTTTAAAAAAATGCTGGTGTTTTGCAGCAAATCAAGGTAAACCTAAACGTATGAGACATTTTAAATTGCTTCTTATGACTATGTGTGTCATATTTTGTACCATCCTTTGCCCCAGGAGAAATCTCTAAATCTCTGAGCCAAACTGTTACCATTTCTAAACTGTGATTGAATGCAGTCATCCTTCTCCGAGACAAAATGACCAGCAGCCCATTTATTTCAGTATTTACAACAGGAAGCAGATTGCATGCAAAGGTCTGGGAAGCTTGACTTTCTCTGTAAATAGAAAGGTGGACTGGACCTTGATAAGGCTCAAACAGTTACGTCAAAGAGCATTAGGGCTAAAAAGCTGCAAAAACTATCTTATGAAGATAGTGCCAAAGGACTTTTCAGAAAGAAGAGTTAGTGAAAGATACAAGCAGCATCTCTTGGCTGAGAAGCCTTGAAAATTGATTTGGATCAGGGGTTCCCAACCTAAGGCCTGTTGGCCAGATCCAGCCACAAATGATACCAAGGCTGAAATATATTGGTAGAGAAGCAATTAATGTGTTTATTTTGCATAATATGAAAATCAGGCTGCATGGATCTGGAGAATTGGAATATAGCAACCTTGAGGCAGGAGAAATTAACATTTTGAGAGAAATGAAATAACAATTCATGACACTCAGTCTAGAAATTGGTGGACTCCAGAGCCATCAGCCCTAGCTATTATGATGAGTAGGATGAGCAATAAAGACAGTTTTCATTTACTGTATTTCATTTATTTAATTTGAAGCTTACCTTTCTCCCCCAAAATAGGAACCAAGATAGCTCGCAGGAATCTAAGTTAAAAGAAGAGTACATTTAAAACTCGAAAGTCAAAGTATTAAAAGAGAAATAAAAAGCAAAATGTCAAACAATTAGATACACAGTTGAGGAACACAGCTGAAGCCCAACAACATCTAGGAAATCACAAGTTGCTCTCTCTGATTTAGAAAACCCAGATAAGCACATTTAATATTGGGGAAAAACCAATTATTGGAATATAAAGAAAGGTGGTTTAGGGGTTTTGTAAAAATGATTAATTTTAAAATGGACTTAATAATGCAAATTAAATTATGGTTTATAAGAGATAAGAATGGATGGAAGAGTAATTTAATGAAAATAACTTGTCATATTCTGCCAAAGTGAAGCATGCCTGGCTGCACTTGAATAGGACTTGGCCATTCTTTTCCTCTCCCTCCAAGATCATCTCTTTATAGGCTTGGCTAAGAACTTGGGCTGGATATTCCAACTTTAAGCAAGTCTAGAAGCTTGGCAGCATCAACATGGACCAGTTCAGCCTTTTGGGCACTCCCAGTGCAATGAGGCCTGCTTGTATCCTTTCTCTAGAATCCATGAAGTACTTCTGATGGAAGAAGCAATTGCCAAACCTCTGTTTCATTTCTGTTGCTTTCTGGCCACTTGCTTTCAGGAGGCAGCAAGAGAACACAGCTTACAAATTATCTACATTAGGGTAATTTGGTTTGAAGCAAAATACTACCTGCTCTTCTTTCTTGAACTAGGGATTCCTCTTGAAACAGTTTGTGTCCAAGTCACGGTATTCCATGTTGCTGTTGTTACGTGCCATCAAATCACACCCAACTTACAGTGGCCCTATGAATGAGTGATCTTGGAAATCTTGTGGTATTCCAAATATCTTTGAAAATGCACTTGCATAGATGTATGACAAGGAACCATTTTACAGATATAGCATGGACAGTATCCTCTAATACTCTTCCATCAACAGTGCTCTCTCAAATTTGTTGACTTAACAAGTTTGAGACATAATGTTGTCTAACTAATCCCATTTGCCTGATTTACAGGCCAGCTGATTGGAATAAGAAAAATGAAATTTATTTTTACTTTTAGAAATCAGATCTCGTGTTATGACAAGAACACTCTATGTCCTTCTACTCTAAACCAATGCAAGCAGCCTGTGTACCTCTCTCAAAACAAAAGGTAGGTCTTCTCAGCCATACTTTTTTCCAACAGAAAAGAAACTGTAAGTTGTTGTTCACACTGAATCTGCAGATTCACTGGCTAGCCATACAGGCAGATACTGTAGCTCACAATTTGGACTGCTTTTGGTGTGATTTGGTTCAAACCATATTATGCTGTTCACATGTGTTTTGACTTAGAGAATTTCATCCTACCTCTGCTCCTTTTGGGCACCATGCTAGGGCAGCAGTTTCTTTTTTTAGTACAATTTGGAGTGCTCCTATTTATCTTGTTCTGCAGTCTTTGGAGATGGTTAGGTAAAGGTAATGGTAATAGTAATGGTAATGGTAAAGGTAAAGGTCACCCTTGCTCAAAAGCCAGTTGTATCCAACTCTAGGGTTCAGTGCTCATCTCTGTTTATAGCCAAAGAGCCAGTGCTGTCTGCGTCTGCAGACATTTCCATGGACATGTGGTAGGCATGACAAGACACTGGAGTGCACGGAACACTGTTTACCTTCCCACCAAAGTGATACAGATTTATCTACTTGTAATTTCTTGCTTTCGGACTGCTAGGTTGAGATGGAGCTAGGACAGAGATGGGAGCTCACTCTACCGTGCAGTACACGGGTCTTGAAATGCTGACCTGCCATTCTTCCAGTCGTCAAGTTCAGTTTCTCAACCACTAAGCCACCACAGTCTCTTGTGGATGGTTAGGTCATACTGAACTAGAGTTATGGACAGTGCTATCTGAGATGAGAATCCTGTGACATGGTTTCTTGCAGCATTGAATAGGGCGAGGGAGAGGTGGGAATTCTCCCTTTCCGTGGCAGCTAAAAACTTTTTTCTTTTTAAGATAATAAAACAACCTGAACCCCATGATTCAGTGGGAAAGGAAATAGTGTCTGTCCTGGGATGGAAGTCCAAAAAACAAGCTGTGTACGTTTCTCCACCTTTATACTGCAGTGACGTTTCCATGATGGGATTCAATCATCTCACTTTTAACAGAGTATGTTTTTATGAGGATCTGAAACCCATGGTACTAACACATAGAAAACACATCCAAGGCAATATAAACCATTAAGGCTAAAACTTAACACTAATGCTTAAGGCATAAATATAACATGGATAATCACTTCACACGCTATGGGTAAAGAGATTCAGAGAACTGAAGAGTGATTATGGAAAATACATCAAGATTCACATTTTAAACTGAAGTTGGTGCTATCCAGGGACAGATAAGAGAGATGTCAAGAGACTCTTCCCCATCCAGATTTTAAATTTTATTTTCCTACCGATGCAGAGCTTTTCAAGATAAATGAGATGCATTGATGTTATTATGTGACCATGTGAGGTATTGGTATTGCTATTTCATTATGTCACTTATTGTTTAAAACACAGAAAAAGGGAAAGTTGATGCAGCTAATTAAATGATGGCTGTCTGGGAAAAGACAGGGAAGGGGGGGATAGCCATCCAAAGACCAGTGTAGACCCTTCTCATGGTTGTCAAAACTTGGATTACAAGGATTGTACAAAAGATAGGTAAAGGTTGCCCTTGTTCAAAAGCCAGTTAGGTCCAACTCTAGGATGGAAATGTTTGCAGCCCAAATGTTTGCAGACACTATCTGCATCTGCAGATGTTTCTGTGATCATGTGGCAGGCATGACTAGACATCAGAGCATGTGGAATCTGTTACCTTTCCCACTGAAGTGGTACCTATTTATCTATTTGCAATTTCTTGCTTTTGAATTGCAAGGTTTGCAGAAGCTGGGCCAGAGATGGGAGCTCACTCTGTTCTGCAGCACTCGGATCTCGAACTGCTGACCTGCCAGTCCTCAAATTCAGCATTTTAACCACTAAGCCACTGCATTCCTTGCACTGAAGATAAGAAACCTTTGAAGGAGAACCAGACTGCTCCAAATTCCCCCTATAGATGGGCCTTTAGTCTTGCTTTGCTAGCAGCCTATCTCTGACAACATTAGGTGTTACCTCTAGCCTTTTTACAACAAAACAAAACAAAACAAAACATTTTACCTCTTCCAATTTCCTTAGATTTTATGCTATCATTGCCAGATGAAAAGCTCTGGCTACTTCAAAAGCTTCCTTCATTTGTAATTTTCAAATATGATTGTACAGAACTATTACTTAACCTAGAACATGATTTAAAAATGAACTTTATAAATTTTAATATTTAATCAAATACAAAAATTCATCATGACCTCATTGGAATCTCACCAAAGTCAAAAGGAAATTGGCTTCATCCTGATTCTGAAGGGCACTCCTGTACGTGCTAAATGTTAAGATTGTGAAATAGCTCTTATGGAGCTAATGATCCCCAAATGAATGATGTACTTAAGCATTTTGCGACATCCCTTGCTGAGCCAAACTCTCAATAAAGCATTACCATAAATGACTTATGTCATTCCTGTTCATAAACCGTGCTTGGAATTACTGAGCTATTCTTGAATGTTCACGCAAATCATTCCTTGAATGCCTGCGAGAACTTTTATTCAAAGGGGAGGGGGGGGGTAGAGACAACTTCTCTGCTCTGTGCAATATCATACCTGTCATGTATCCCGTATTGGCCGGGATTTCCCATATTCCAGCGCTCGTTCCTCCCCTTTCCCACCGCCGTCCTATATTTTGAATGGCGGGGAAAGGGGTTACTGTGCATGCGTGCCCATCAGAGGCAGCGGTGCGCATGCGCAAAGGGGTTCTGTGCATGCACAAAGGAGTTGTTGCTGCGCATGCATGCCCAGGCTGAAGCAGTTCCCGTATTTTCCGGAGCCGCGCTTGACGGGTATGTGCAATGTATGTTCCTATGCACTCATGGGTCTCTCTGTATGTGAACTCAAATCAGAGCTTTGAAAAATTATTATTTTTTGATTGCAGTTCCCACATTTTCCCTGCCAGCATAGTCAATAATGAATCATTTTAACCACTAAGCCAGTGATGGCGAACCTTTTAGAGACCGAGTGCCCAAAATGCAACCCAAAACCCATTTATTCATCGCAAAGTGCCAACATAGCAACAGAGGAGGAAGGAAATGCTCCCACTGGGCTGCTGGGCAGAGGGGCAGGGTGAACTCTGTGCTGGGGGGCGGGAGGAAGCATTCCCATTGGGCTGCTGGGCAGAGGGACGGCTGAACTCTGTGCTGGGGGAGGGAAGAAGTGCTCTCATTGGGCTGCTGGGCAGAGGGGCAGGGTGAACTCTGTGCTGCAGTGACTGCACAGGTGCCCACAGAGAGGGCTCCGAGTGCCACCTCTGGCATGAGTGCCATAGGATCGCCACCACTGCACTAAGCCACCACAGCCCTTTAGAAAATACCAGATTTGCAAGGTACAGTGGGAGATTACCTTTATATGTTTACAGGCATTTTGCTATGACATAAACCGCTTCTAAGTATTCTCTACTTAGAAAACTGTGAAAAGCATCACCCTGACTTGACAACACACACAACACACTACGTAGTACTGTATCATTATTCTGTTTATTGTTACAGCATGTATCACTAGATGGCGCTCTGTCACATTCTCTCAACAAGCACTGTGTTTTCCCCTTTTTATTTGTGAAATCATGAGAGACTGAGTGACGACATAATAGTGTATTGATTGACAATGCAGTGTATGAAGTATAGGACAGGACTATGGCAGATACAAGGAGGTTTGCAATGGCTCACTGAGAAGCCAAAGATAAACATCTTTCTTCTGACCTTTCAGTTCTTAGAGGTTGCCTAAGCAGGTGGAACTGATGTTAGAACTAAGAAACTAAGGATAGGCTGAGAAATTTCATAGGAGCAAAAATTGCTAAATGATTCGCTGGTGTAAGAGAACAAAGAGGATCATAATATCTATGACATCAAGGCTCAAACAACATATTAGTGTGAAGATACCTTTCATGTCTCTCTACCCAGGACAAGCCCAAGTGTCAGGATATGAGGCAGCTCCAGGATTTGCAAGGTGAGGTACCCACAGGTAGCATGATCCTTGCAGGGTTGAATCTTCACCCTGCAGCAGCTGCTAAACCCATCTGAGAGCCCTGGGGAAGGTCCTGAACAACTTAACCTTCACTTGGAAACCCTTGGTGGTGAGCTATATAAGAACTGTCTCTTCCTCCCAAAGGCTACCTCAGCAACAAAAGTCATTGGACTTGCTGTTGTTTGGCACTAGAATCTCTTGCCTTGTTCTTTCTGTCAATTATCTCTTGCTTTGCTCATAGTTCCTCCTTTAGAAGACTTCCTACCTTGTTCCTGCTTTTGAAACCTTCCTGCTCTGTCCCTGTGACCTGTTGTGCCTTGTCTGAATCCTTCTTCCTTGAATCCAGAGTGAGAGTCAATCCCAGATGGGCATGGTATAAGTCCAATAAATAAACCAAACAAATAAACCCTGTGCTCACCTTGCTCCAGTACTCTGCCTAGTCTGTTCTCTTGGTCACCTGATTTCTGGTTTGCTTGGACCATGCTTTTGTTGTATGGATCAGTCCTGTATCACTGGCTTGATTTTGGACTTAGACTCTGGACTGAGATCCGGTCACTGTTTGGCCTGTTACCTACTTGCCCTAAGTCCTGGAGTTTGTGTCACTCTTGTTATTCAGGCATTCCCTATTAATTTTAATACCCGTGTTTAATCTGATAGTGCTTCTGAAAAAAATATTCTCTGAATACTGTATATATTAAACAGTGTCAGGAACAGCACATAACCTCATACCTGTCAAGTTTTGGATTTGGAAATAAGGGAAATTTCTCAGCAAATACGGGAAACTTGACAGCTATGCTTATCCTGTCCTGCCCTCCAATTGTGGCAATAGGGCATAGCAGCCTAATTAATAAGGGATGACGGCAGGAAAGAGGGTAAAATAAGGGGTTTTCCCAGCCAATGAGGGATACCTGACAGCTATGCATAACCTTGCTGCATACCTCTGCAAATTTGAACTTGTTCTGTCGGCTGTTCTTCATTTCTCACTTTTGCTGTCTGGTTCCAATAAAGGTTGTTGATGATTCTGATATCCTTATTATCTACACCTACTGTATTTTCTTCAATTCTGTGATCATCTTATCATGCTGACATCTGTCAAAGGCTTTTATATAATCTATAAAACATTCTTACATGTCACAACTACATTTTTATAAGAGGACTTGCATCATAAACAGTGCCTCTCTTGTACTCATGGAATTCCAGAAGCCAAATTGCATCTCATCTATGTTATCTTTACATTTCTTATAAATTCTACCTTGGGTGATTAAAAAAACCTTAAGAGCATAACTCATAAGGCTAATCGTTCTGTACTCCTTACAGGACTTTGCATTTGGTTTCTTCAGCAAATTTGAACACACAAAATTGTTCCCTGTGCATAGGAAAATTAAAACCAAAGAAGCAAATAGATTTGAATCCTTCCTGCTGGTATCTTGTGTTCAGTGTAACTGGGAATGTTTATGTACTGAATATAATTCACCTAGGTGATTCTGCCTTGTTGAAATGGTGGAAACAATCCAGGCCCAGGTTGGTACCAAGGATTTCTCAACCCAGCTAAACCAGGGGTGGCCAAACTTGGGGCTCCAGGTGTTCTTGGACTTCCGTTACCAGAAGCCCAAGTCAGCACACCTGCTGATCAGGGCTTCTGGGAATTGAAGTTCCAGAACACCTGGAGCTCCAAGGTTGGACACTCCTGAACTAAACTGAACTGCACATGAATACTTTTTTTTAAAAAAAAAACCAACAACTGGCTGTTATTTATCATCTCTCTTTGTCCCAATTCCACCATTGCTGGTCCAAAGGAAGGATGAGAAAGGAGGAAGTTTGGGCATCAGGTTAGTACCCCTGCCCCATAAAACTTTATTGCTGAAGAAACAACTAGAAGCCTCTGTGGGGAGTTTCACAGTGCGATTGCTGTGACTCATTAGCCATAAATCGTGTATAATTGTTTTCCTTGCCTCATCTGTTTTTACACAGTTAAAAGAGGCCCCAATTAGGGTCTCACCCAAGGCTTTTGCCCCTCCCTGCACCGTTCAGGGATGGCACGCAGTCACGCAGCTTTCTTCCAATAACATTGAGGTGTGCACGAGGCAGACATGCCGATATTTAACCAATTAAGCAGTCTTATGTTATCGCAGGTAACCAATGAAAATATATTGCATGCTCTCTCTGGAATTTTCTTTGTCCTGTGTATTCTTTAATAAAGTCCAGCCGGACTGCTTTTTTGCGATGATGCCTATTTGATGAAATCAAGCCTCCGTTGTCTCCTTGATCCCACAAACCCTTCATCTGGTGACCCGCGCCGTGATTACCGGATCCCAACTCCCCTACTTACCGGCTGGCATAGCCCCCTGGTGCACCTTTCAGCTTTCGAGCTCCCGATTGTGAGTATGGGGGGGGGGAAGTTTCTTCAGGGCAAAAGGCCCATGCAAACGAATTGCAGAGATCCATCAAGGAGAGCGGATGTCCAGACATCACGCTTGATAGTACAGAAGGCTTCACTAAGGAAGTCAAATGCCAATGTCCCTGGCACCCAGACATTGGATCGCTCAAATGGGATGATGGGCAAAGAGCAGAAACAAAAGAAGGGCAAGACTTTACTCCAAAGAATCTTTTGTTCTCCCAGAAGTTTACTTTACAATTGCCACAGATTTTGCCCCCAGCCAAGATATGGAGTCTGACTGTCCCTTCATCATATGGGACACAACAGCAGGAGCCCTCATATGGAGATGGGGGTGGAAATGGAGATGGGACATTAAATCCTGCCTTGCAGCAATCAAGTGCTTTTAGCCCTACAAAAGACCTGTTCTCTGCTGCTTTAGCTACAGATGTGTTGGATATGGAAACTGTTGCTGCTGGTCCAGTGAACAGAGAGGCTCTTGCCGAGTCTGAAAAACCACAAATGCCAGCTGATGAGGAACAAATGGGGGGGACCTCATCACAGATTGAAGCTGTTGATGCATGCAGAATGGCAGAAAGCAAGGAGTGTGTTTCAAAGAGCAGCATAGGAGATCTCAGCCCCCCAGTGAAGCAACCCTCTTCACAAAAGCAGGAGAAGCTGTGCGGTAAACTTGATACCTCACGTATGGCCAAGAAATGGGAGGATGGCCCAGAGGAGGAACGCACAAAACCCAAGCCCAAAAAGGGGTCTTCTCGCAAGTACCAACTAACAGATGCAGCTTGTCATAAAGTTGAGAATCAGCTACTGCAGATGACAGAAGTCCAGAGGAGGAGGGGGATGAATCCCGCCTCGAACGACAACAGACTGCTGCAAAAGTACAAGGAGGTTTTGGCTGATTTTGAGCTATCCACCCCTCAAACAAAGAAATCCGAATGGGCTGTTCCAAGTTTCAGACATCCGGACTGCAGGGAAAGCAAATGGAAATTTCCTGTGATTTTCACCTCATCTGCCTGCCTTAATGCAGGTGGGGATGGCCGGAGCATGAAGGAATGTGTGTTTGCCTGAAAAGCTGAGAGAAGGGGGGTCTGGTTGTCTTGTGAAGTCAGTGAGAAGTAATTTATGGCTTACTTTCAACTTGCCATTCCAAGAACTGAGAACTGGAGAGAAAATAGTGTTTTGTGTTTAAATTGTCTTCAATCAACGTTTGGTCTTTCAATTTGGACATTTTAATTGGACTAAAAAGTTTGTGTATTCTTAATACTCTAAGCGAAGAATTGGCTTTGTTTGCATTATAAAACCAGAAAAACCTTTTTAAATTGGATGAATGGTTCAACTGTATGATCATGCTATTTTCTGTTTTATATTCAAATGCCTTTAAATGCTCTGCTGATATTAGTACCTGTTTTACCTGCTCATGCTATGTGTGAAATGCTTTAATGATATTAGTACCTGTTTGCTAGTAAAGGTTATTAATGCCTCTCTCACTTTTACACCAGTGAGAGAAGAAAAATATGCCTTACTCATGTAATTGGGGAGTGACAAATGCCTTCTAGAATGTTCATATTTTGTTGATGCTTAAATATTCTGCTTATTCTGTTGCTTAGGGAAAGACCTATTTTTGCTTATGTTACTGCATATTTCAAGATTCCTTTAGAAGTACATGGGAAAGTTTTCAGTACCCTACACATGTAAATGAGTTTTGATGCTCTGTTTCTCTATGCTCCTATTGTAGCTGTTAGCAATGCTAGAAAATGTGTCAAGGTTGTGAACTGTAAGTCAAAGCCCCGCTGTTTCCCTCCCGGTGCGATCGACCGGGCTAGAAACAGAGGACCTTCATTTTAACTTAACTATATTCCTGCTAACCTCTCTACAACCACTTGTTGCCTTAAAGCTTGCTTGTGCATTTGTAAGTTCTGATAACTGCCTGTTGCTTTATTCTATGCATACCTTCGTTGCTAGCCTGCAAGGATTTCGCTTCCGGCTCGCAAACGCAAGGACCAGATTTATTATGCTTATAAGCTTCTTAAAAACAGAAGGGGGAAGTTGTGGGGAGTTTCACAGTGCGATTGCTGTGACTCATTGGCCATAAATCGTGTATAATTGTTTTCCTTGCCTCATCTGTTTTTACACAGTTAAAAGAGGCCCCAATTAGGGTCTCACCCAAGGCTTTTGCCCCTCCCTGCACCGTACAGGGATGGCACGCAGTCACGCAGCTTTCTTCCAATAACATTGAGGTGTGCACAAGGCAGACATGCCGATATTTAACCAATTAAGCAGTCTTATGTTATCGCAGGTAACCAATGAAAATATATTGCATGCTCTCTCTGGAATTTTCTTTGTCCTGTGTATTCTTTAATAAAGTCCAGCCGGACTGCTTTTTTGCGATGATGCCTGTTTGATGAAATCAAGCCTCCGTTGTCTCCTTGATCCCACAAACCCTTCAAGCCTCATTGCCTGATATGCTGTGGTGGCAGAGACATGTGAAGAAACTACTATTTTCTTTGTCCCACCTGTCCTTTAAACCACTGTAATGATCTAGAATGTTTTCAGTCATTCCACCTTCTCAGGATGAAGATATTAACAAGCGAAGGGGGTGGACAATTAGCAGAACTTGGAAAAAATACTTTTTAGTGGCTACTGCTTTCAGACTACTCCAGTCTACTAGCCATACTAACTAGAAGGTGATGAGAAGTATAATCTAAAAAGTAATTCCTCCCCAGTTTCCACAAATAATGCTTTGTTTACACCAGTGGTTCCTAATGTGGGGTCCACACCCCACATGGGGAGTTCAATTCCCAGAAGCCTAAATCAGTACATTGGCTGATCAATGCTTTGGCAAATTGATGTCGGCTTCTGGGAATTTAAGTCCAAAAACCAAAGGTTGGGAAATACTGGTTTACACACATTCTAACATCAGATTATTTATTTGTAGAATTTCTATCATGTTTTGCATTCATGAGTGTAACTCTTAAGATAGAAGCACATTTGGCTTCCATAAACTATTATTGTACTAGCTATAGAATCTATTTGTTTTTACCTGCACATTTATTTGACCATCTTGAGACACTAGTATACTCATAAGTTTCCTTAATCACACTAAACAAGATTAGTCGGATGCTAGAGAGTATTTTCTTTTTTTTTTAGTCAAAGAGAAAACAAATTCACTTGCACAATCTAGGATTATTGATCATGCTCATGTCCAATTTTCTGCGGAATGCTAGAAAGAATATAAATCCATATGTATATTAGCCAGCTGCCAACTTTCCCCTACTTTATTCAGTGGGGGTGGAGAACTCCTAGCTCTCCAGCTGTTAGGAAGGGTGAGACACTTCAACTCTCCCTTGCCCAACCATTATTTCTTATTATGAGAGATTATTGGATGTGTAACCCAACATTATCTTGAGGATGACAGATTCCTTATCTCTGTTGTGCAAAACCCAAGAGCTACAACATAAGAGAAGGGAATGTGAATGTGATGTCTTCACCCAAGTGTATCCTGTGCAAATTCCCCTTTTATCCCGCCCCTAAAAATGATTACTATTTGTTCCCATGGGAAAAACAACATTCCGCTCTTAGGACTCTTGATGAATTAAAAGAAAATCCTCTACTCTATCACTGTATTTTCTTGCTCTTGCTACCATGGATTCTAAAAGGAGTTTAATGTTTCTGGCTTTGGAATCATGTCTAGTATATCAGTCATCTCTGCCTTCTACATAATAGTAATGGGGTAGGACATTCCCAATCTCCTTGAATTCTGACCATTCTTTGTCTCCAACGTAGTTCTGTAATGTGCTAGTTGAGATAATTTTAATATTATGTTCCTGAAATGAAGAAAATTGGAATGAATTTTCTGGTTGCCTCTAAATACAAATCACTGCCGAGTGTTGCTTTTCATCACTGAATAGATTTTGGTGTCATGACGCTTGAAGAAATTTCCCCTTTTCCTTATCAAGTGGCCAAACTGTTATGTGTATCATTTGAAAGTCTGGAATTACTGGAGGTATTACAAGTGACTGCTAATCAATGTACTGCATTTGAAAAATTAACTGTGAAAAACTACAAGAATAAAACTACAAAGTTGGCAACACAGCTAATTTTAATTCCAGTGTTAATACAGTTTTCTCTAGGAGCTGAGTTAATTCAGTATCCAGAAATTTGGCTGCTTCTTTCTTTGACAATAAATAAAAAACAAAAATCATGGTTAATAAATTTATTACAGTATGAGCTTTATAGATTCCAGTCCATTTCATTTTGAGATGTCATTCAAGCTATTACAAATACGTCTGTTGATACTGCAGTTCAGTTTTCCCTATACTGTGTAACTGATAATATGGAATAAGGCCAGCTAATTTTTAAGTAAAAGCAACTACACTTGGTGCACTCTCTGGGTGGTTCACATGATAATTAGCATGTTGCCCCCAACATGCTGGGTACTCATTTTACTGACCTCAAAAGAATGGAAGACTGAGTCAACCTTGGTCCCAGTCAGGAGCGAACTTACAATGTCAGCAGTTTTGACAGCAATACAGCAATTTAACCACTGTGCCACCAGGGCTATTATGTTGCCTCTGGTAGCAAATACAGTACTAGAAAAACAGTTCCTAAGTATGGAGCCCACTTCCAGAAGTATTAGTGAACATACCCAGCTTTAGGAGTTGTGATCCCAAAACATCTGGGCTGCAAAATTTAGGAGCCATTGTGATAAAGGTGATAGCAAGGTGTGAAGGAGAGTCTCTCCTGTGATAGCCTGCTGTCCTCCTGTGTGAATGACGACTCTTATCCCATTGTCAGTGCTAAAGAAAAAAATCAATTGCCAGTCTACTCAGAGTTTGTACATAGAATAAAAGAAGATACCATCTTGTTCTTTGTCTTGGGCTGCCATAAGTTGTATAAGTTACAACTGTCAAGAGCTTTCCTAACCTAAGGGAGAATTTAGTCATTATACTGTAATATAATTCACTGGGCAAAATCCTGTTGCTTGTTATAGTAAATTGTACTAGACTAGGCCCATTGAATCAATGGGCGTTAGTGTGCCAACTCCTTCATATGTTCCACTGATTCAAATGGGCCTATTCTAATTACTGTACAAAAATAAATTAAGTTAGAGTTGGCTCATTTGGATCAATGGAACTTATGGAAGTGTTGACTCACCAAATCACCATTGATTCAATAGGCCTACTAAGCAAAAAGATTTTGGCCAATGTGTTAGTAAAGGAAACATAAAGAATATTATTTAAACAAATGCAAGGAATCTTTTCTGCTCTATTGGGTAACTATTCCAATTCTTCACACATCCAAGACTACAGGCAAGGATTTCCAGGTGAAAGTGTAATATCTGGTTTGAGTTTTTGCAAATCTTATGGTCCCTGCTTTCTGGCACTAGAAACTGTCACTTCACTCTCTCAAAAAGTTGATCAGTTTTTCTAGTTAGTTCATGTAAATAAAACAGCCAGAGACGTTTTGAAATGGAAAAAGAGAATTTTATCTAAGTTTGTCAACCATAACATAGCATTACATGTGCACACATGGTGCCTGATTCCGTGGGAATCAGGGACCATTATTAGCATTTCAGCTAGCCTTATATACTTTTTGCAAGTTATGCACACATGATCTTCAGTTACATATGGTGCTGGTGAGTGGTAGGAGGTCCACATTTTATCTTGATGTTACATATTCAGTGATGCACTCCATTTTTTTACTACCATGTCCACCTCTGTGGGCGGGGCCAAATCTGTGGGCATGGACAACACAATGGAGTATGGAGGTGGGTGTGGCCATCCTGGTGGGCATGGCCTGAGGAAACTTCCGCTACCGGTTCTCCCGAACAGGACAGAACCTGCTTCAGTGCATCACTGTACATATTCAAACTTTCATATGCAATGACATACATTTACCTTGTTCTTCTGCTTGTCACGTACATGTCTGCTTACTTAGATAAGAAGCTTTGGTGTGTTCTTAGTAAGCTAGTTTGAAAAACAACTTTTTAGCTAGATTGAATTGCATCATTCCAAGATGGCTCTGCTTATGTTCTTCTAATTGCATACATTGCTTTGTAAAGGGAATATGGTTAAATAATTAATTTTAGCTAATTTTGTGCTCACATTCCTTTCACCAACATCACAGTTCTCAAGAAGGCACATGTAAATAGCATTGAAGGTTCCATCATAGGCCATCGTCTTAGATGGATAGGGCATGTCCACTGTATGGACAGTTCCAGGTTTCCTTGTCAAATTCTTTATGGGGAACTTAGTTCTGGTACAAGAGCTCATGGAGCTGCTTTAAAGCATTATAAGAACCAACTGGAACAAACCATGAAGGTGTAATGTATAAACCCACAAACCTGGGAGGCAGGAGCTGTAGATCACCCACTTTGGCGTCAAACCATCTCTGAATCATGGAGGCTTCGTCAAACTCAACTACGCCCTCCATCATCTATTCAGTGTAATGTGTGTAGTCGCATGTTTCTTGCCAGGATCAGTTTATTGTGACTGAGTCACCAGAGACATATCCATCAACTGAGAAAATGACTTCCAGGAAGAATGTATGCTCAGATATGAGTAACTGATGATGATAAAAATGGGGGCTATCTGCTACTAGAAGTCAGCTCTTTAAGGATTTATGGTTGATTGCCAGCTATGTTTAGTCAGGCTAGCTTTTTGTAAGCCTTTAGGAAAGCCCTGAAGATCCTATTTGTTTTCTTTGATTTTCTCTTGGGTTGTGTTTTATATTGTTATGTTTTTAACTGCAATTAGCTTATCATTTAAAATGCTTGAGTAACCCCAAGTTCATGATAATCAGTAGAAAGCAATCAGCCTAAGAAGTAGAATTAAAAGATTTAAAAGGAAATTGTGGCACACATTGACAAAGGTAAATATTTTGACACTTTGTTAAATAAACAGTGGGATCACCATAATCATAAAATAAAGTCAGAACAGAGACTGCCTGAAGTGGCTTCTTTAAGACAAAGAATATAACATGCAACAAAAACTTAAAGAGAATGTGCAGTCTGAGGTGCAATGTATTCTCAATTCACATTGTTGATGTCCACAAGTATGTCCACAAATTGCTGATATCCACAAGTATGGCATAGACATGTAGACATCAACATGGCTATTATTAAAATGTAGCTTTTTCATGAGGCAATATCATAATTTACAACACCGCACCCACTTGCCAGTATTGACACGATGACTTCAGTCTTCCAAATTGTAAACAAACAAGAAGCCCCCAGTACAACACATGTAATCTGGAGCATGGGAAATGTTTGTGTGTGGTTTTTTTTTTAAGCCACAATGCCCAGAATCCCAAAGCCAACATGGACTGTGTAATTCTAGAGTTTTCATCTTTTAAAAGTTATGTTTCTCATCTCTGTGAGTAACTGAATCAACATCATCCCTCTACCGGAGGGATTCTCAACCTGTGACCTGCGGACCAGATGTGGCCCATGGCACCATTTCATGTGCCCCCCCTGCCTCCACCACACCAGGAAGTGCCATGTGGTGGAGGAAGGGCAAAATGGCTGTCTGGCCCCGGAAGATGCTTAAGGGAGCGTGACCTGGCCCCCTGGCTTAAAAGGTTGAGAACTCCTGCTCTACAAGTTAGGTGGCAACTTGTACAATAGCCTAAGCTAGTGGAAAACCACTGCTGGGCATTTCTATTAGCTGAATTTCACCAGTTAAATGCTGAGTTCAGGAGGACTCACAAACTGCACTCTTGAGCAATATCAATTACACTTATATACCATCCCATAGCACTTAGTGCACTCTCTGGGCAGTTACAGGTACTTAGCATTTCCCCTCCCCCCAACATGCTGGGTACTAATTTTACTGACCTCAGAAGGATGAAAGGTTGAGTCAAAGATTTGTCTATATTATGCTTTATAACAGCTGTCTGAACAATTTTTTTGTCTTTTCTCATTCTGTTCCTTCTCTAATTGCTACTCGTAAAGACTTTTTCCCCATTTTACACTCATCAATCTACTTATTTGTATTTGATTATACTTGTTACCTACAAATGTCCTTTGACAAATGTCCTTTGACATTTGTGGGTAACAAATGTCATGTCCTATGATTTATAACAATCACCATTAAGATCTCTGTCTGTCAGCCTCAAGGCCTATCTATGACCCTTAATGTCCACTGAGTGACTATCACCATGTTGGAACTTTGACATTTGTTTTACATTCATCCTGTTACTTTCCCCATACTATAGAAACAGCTATCTACTGAGGCTACACTTTATACTTCTGAAGAATAAGTATGAAGGCTTATGCCAAATAAAGTTGTTCATTTGTAAGCAGAAACAAGAATCTTATCTGGCTTAATTGTATCTTCATCCTCTACTAAACAACATCTGGATATTAGTTCAAGTATTCTACAGCTTTGTTAAAATAAACAGATTAAAACAAGAAATAAGAATGAGTATCATTCCCATTATGATGACACATGAGCCCAAACATCCAAAGGGAGCTGCAGTTTCATGTAGGTGTTGAAAATCATAGGGGACAAGATGGAACTCAGGGACTGACATGGAGGTCAGAAGTCTGGGATCTGTGGCTTTCCAGATGCTGTTGAATGTTATTTTCCATCAGTCAATATAAGAAAAAGTTGCTAGGAAAAGGTGGAGTCAATAGGAAAAGACTGAATAAAGGTGGATTGACAATAACAGAAGTCACAACCTAGTCTGTAAGAGCTGAGCAAGGCTGTTAATGACAGGACCTTTTGCAGTTGACTAATTCATACAGTTAGTCTATGCAGGGAGTGTGATGGCTTAGTGGCTAAGATGCTGAATTTGACGACTGGAAGGTCAGCAGGTCAGCAGTTTGAGAACCAAGTGCTACATGATAGAGTAAGTTTCTGTCATCTATCTCAGCTCCTGCCAACCTAGCAGTTTGAAAGCAAGAAATTGCTAGTAGATAAATAGGGACCACTTTGGTGTGAAGGTAACAGCATTCCATGCACTCCGGTGTCTAGTCATGTCTGCCACATGACCACGGAAACGTCTGCAGAAGCAGATAACACTGGCACTTCAGCTTTGAAACAGAGATGAGCACTGAACCCTAGAGTCGGATACCACTGGCTTTCGAGCAAGGGAAACCTTTACCTTTAACCTTAAATACGCACCACTTCGGTGAGAAGGTAAGCAGTGTTCCATGCACTCCGGTGTCTAGTCATGGATGCCTGCCACATGTCCACAGAAACGTTTGCAGACAGCGCTGGCTCTTTGGCTATAAACAGAGATAAGCAGAGATAATAACTGGAGGAGTACAAGTTTAGTAATCCTGCCAAGGTCCCCATGGGGTGGAACTCTTTTAGAATTGCCTTTTGAGATCATTCATCCAGAAAGGATTTAAAACACTGCATGTTGATCGAAGGGACTATGGTGGCTTAGTGGTTAAGACCCTGAATTTGATGACTGGAAGGTCAGCTCAGCAGAACAGAAGTTCAAGACCCAAGTGCTGCATGGTGGAGTGAGCTCTCACCTCTGTCCCAGCTACTGCCAATGGAGAAGTTGAACATCCAGGAGAATTTTAACTCCAACAATTCCCATCCATTATTTGGCATAAATGCTCTGCTAAAGCGGCTAAGGTAGAACCTGTTCCAAACTCATATCTGACATGGATAGAAGCAGTGGTGGGCATTAGCAGGTTTGCACCAGTTTGCCAGAACCAGTAGCAGAAATTCTGGCCCATCCAAGTTTTGAAATAAAGTAGTTCTAATTTGGGTGCAACGCAAGGCTTTCCCCCTGGCCACCCCACCATACCACGCCCACAGTGTGGTAGCAATTTTTTTTGGAGCGCACCACTGGATAGAAGATTATTTTAACACAATCCATCTCTATTTGAAGCTGAGACACCAACTCATGCTCCGAGACCTTACACCAAAATAGCAAATTTGGCAGGAATTACCAGACCCATAAGGTTTCTATAAAGATGGTCCACATTGCTTCCTTCAGGCTAGTGTGAAACACACTTTTTTCCTCACAGGAAGAATCAAAACGCACCTCTGAGGTCCAAGCACCTATCTCCGCCTTGGCTAATTTCACAAGGCAGTATGAGCAAGGTTCCATAAAACACAGGATGGGTTTCACTCTCTCAAGCAGATTATTTTCACCCTCAGGCTACACATAAATTGAAAAGTATGCACAATTTTGATATGGCCATGCATTGCTCTAGTCTCATCTGTCTCTGATTATGTCAAAACATATTCAGATCTACCTTTTGCTGCATATTAAGAGATGAAGTGGATGCCAGAACTAAATCGAGAAAGCCAATAAAACCAACCAGCCAATTGGAATTATTATGTAGTTTTTGTTTAAAATGCAGAGGTTGGAAGATAAGAGGAAAATATTGAAGATTAGTTCCTATGATCAAGGAAATGGAGGCAACAGGCCTTATATTAAAAAACACCTCACTGCATAAAAATGCTGTGGGGTTGCTATGATGTAATGGCTTTTCTTTCTAATGGGGTTATAAATCAGAATTTCTTTATGGCATTTGCAAAAGCAGCAAGGAAAATCAGCAAGAGGAGGAAGAGAGAGCTAGAGAAAGGTAGAGAGTAAATCTGAGCAAAAGCTCTTTATCATAATAGCTCTGAAAAAGGATAAAAAAGAGAAAGCTCTTTCTTGGTGTTGTTTTTTGTTTGTAGGAAGATGATATTAATATTTTAAAGTTGTTTAAATGGCATTTTCCTTATTGCCAAGTGAAGTCAAATCAGATAGCAGCAGCAACAATAACAACAAGATAAAACCAGGGAGGAAACACAACAGTGAATAACACAGCAGAAAACCAGTCTATGAAGGAAGAATTCATCTTATTGTGTTGGCTGGCACCATGCACAGTCTCTAGCTAGGAATCAGATTATATCAAATGCTGGCCAAAAAAGACACATGTTGGCACTCAAGGGTGGGGAAAGACTTCAACTGTGTTGGTGCCACAATTGAAAAGTCCCTACCCCTTGTATCCATCCATGCATTTTAGTCCAGAGAAGCAGTGCTTTGCTTCTTAGTTGCATTCCTAGCCTGACCTTCTTGGAACAAGGGACAAGTACTACACTTAATCTTCGCCAAAAGGCTGAGAAGCAAGGGACAGGTAACCTGGCTCACAAATCATTCTGATTCAGCCAGTGTTGTACTGTGGCCGGTTCTCACCAGTTCTGGCGAACCGGTAGTAGAAATTCCAGGCCATGCCCACTTGGCTGGCCACATCCACCTCTTGGCCTCCTTCTCCGAGCGCCACCGGAAAAGAGTCCCATTTGCCTCACCCAGGGCTGAAGGCGTGCTTTCATCTCTGCACTTCTCTTGCGCCTTCGGCCCTGGGTGAGGCAAATGGGACGCGTTTCTGGCGGCGCTGGGAAGTGGAGATGGAGGCCAGCCAGTGCCAGCCAACCAACTCACCCTGCTCACCTCCCAGCAGCACCGCCAGCAGGGACGCGTTTCCAGCGGTGCTAGGAGGTGGAGATGGAGGCCAGCCAGTGCCTGCCCACCAACTCACCCCGCTCACCTCCCAGCAGCGCCGCTGCTCTGGGACTCCTCCTCCTCATCTCCGCGATTCCTGAAGCAAGAGAGCAAGGTAGGTTTCTTTCTTTCTTTCTCGGGGGAGGGGGGTTTGAGGCCATGCTCACAGATAGCCATGCCCACAGATAGCCACGCCCACCAAGTGGGTAGTAAAAAAAATTACAGTGCATCACTGGATTCAGCCTCACAATCACCTGTGGCGTTTGATCCATCTCGGAAAAGCCATCTTGGGTCAAACCTCTGCTGTGCCACAGCACTGGCCCAGTAACCTTGGGCCAGTGCTGTGGCACAACTGAGGTTTGACCCTCGTTCTCCCATGTCTCAGTCGAACATCCTAACTGCCACACCCCACTGGCCCTTCTCGTAGGATGTGGACATGGGCCACAGGCTAAACAGAAGGAGGAAAAGTACTCTTCAAGATCTCTTGCATTCTCAGCAACCTTTCCTTACTTTTTTGGCTTGCTCCTTGCACTCATCCAGTTTTTCTATATCTACCCTCATCCCTCTGTTTTCTCTCTTCCTTACCTTTTCCTTTTCTACCTTTCACCACACACATACAAACATTCTAGAGGGTGAGGTCTGCTTGCTTGAAGGCCAGTTGCATCTGACTTTGGGGTGTGGTGCTCACCTCCATTTACACCCAAAGAGCCAGCAGTGCTTGTGTCTATAGATGTTTCCGTCATCATGTGGCAGGTATGACTAGACACCGGAGCACTCTTACCGCCAAAGGAGAACCTATTGATCTACTTGCAGTTTCTTGCTTTCGAACTGCTAGATTGGTAGATGCTGGGACAGATAATTATAATGGGTGCTCACTCTGTCGTGTAGTACTCGGGTCTCAAACTTCTGACCTGCCAACCTTCCACTAACCACTAAGCCAATGCAGTCCCTTTTCCCTTGAGGAAGAAAAAAAACCAAGAGCAAAACCAAATTGGAGGGTGAAGGAAGAGAGCTCACTGGACAAGGAACAACATTAAAGGAGGATATAGCTGAGGAAATCGACTACTTCACATGGAGGACCCTGAATAAAATTAGAATTGGAGTCCCTAAATGCAAGACCAACATGTTCAAGTGGGGGCTGCTCATGGACAACAACACACTGTGTGTGTGAATGTGGAGAGAGATACAGATTCCGCCTCATTTGTTGGTCTGCCGATTACTGCCGGAAACACTCACAGTCAGATCAGGACATAAGTTTGGCCAATGACAAAGCCAAGAAGGTGGCTTTCATTATGTCAGTTTAAAGTCTGACCTGGACAAGAAAAAAAAAGGAGAACCCCATATGCCATTTTCCTCCTCTGGTGGCACAGTGGTTAAACTGCGGTACTGCAGCCAGAACGTTGTCAGTTTGATCCTGACGGGGATCAAGGTGGACTCAGCTTCCCATCCTTCCGAGGTCATTAAAAATGAGGACCCAACGTGTGTGTGAGGAATGGGCACGTTTTACTTCCGCTTCCAGGAGCGACGAGGGCGGCCCGGCCCGGATGAATTGCAGCAAACCCATTTGTGTGGATTCACAGGGGCTTGGGCTTCTGGGAATTGAAGTCCAAGAACATCTGGAGTGCCAAGGTTCGCCATCACGGTACTCTGCTATCCACCCTCTCCTGCCTCCCTTTCCCCGGGGCGCCGTGATAAAAGCGGGACGTCGCCCCCCCCCCCGTCCGCCGTTTTATTATTTATTCTTTCCCAGCCTTTCTTGTTCCTCCTTAGCAACTGGCAATTAGACTTATATACCGTCCTCGGTAGCTTAGTAGTCAAGACGCTCAACTTGACCTCTGGAAGTAAGGTCGGCAGGCCAGGAGCTCGAGACCCGAGCGCCGCGCGGCGAAGCGAGCTCCCGTCTCTGTCGCAACAGCTTCTGCCAACCTCACAGTTCGAAAGCAAGAAATTTGTACCGCTTCGGCGGGAAAGGTAACAGTGTTCTGTGCGCTCCGGTGTCTAGACATGCCTGCCACATGACCACGGAAACCTTATGCAGATGCAGATAGCGCTGGCTCTTTGGCTGTAAACGAAGATGAGCAAGGGAGACCTTTCCCCTCCTCCTCCCGAGGGGACCTTTACCTTGCTAAAGGTAAAGCAGGTAAAGGTTTCCCTTGCTCGAAAGCCAGTCGTACCGGACTCTAGCGTTCAGTGCTCATCTCTTTCAAAGCCGAAGAGCCAGCGCTGTCTGCTTCCGCAGACGTTTCGTGGTCATGTGGCAGGCATGACTACTAGACACGGGAGCGCACGGAACGCTGTTTACCTTGCTAATTACCCTTATATACCGCCCCATAGCTCTTCAGTGCACTCTCTGGGCTGTTCACAAGGTAATTAGCATTTCTGCCCCCAACCTTGCTGGGTCCTTGTTGTGTATTGAATGTATTTGTAACCACACGAATGGGTACAGGTAACACTGTAACCTTCTGTATGAGGACGCGAGCTAGTGGCCACCGGGGGCAATAGCGAGCGCCCAGCTCACATGGTTCACATTACTCAAATGCCTTCAGCTGCGCGGGAAAGATTCCCGCGCTCACCTCACCTGGACAAGAAAGGCATGACCAAGGATGACGTCACTTGGACAGCAGCCAATGCCTGTCGAAGAGCCATATTCAACTGGATAGCCACCGTATAAAAAGAGCTGTTTGTCCGCCATTACCACATGTTCATGCTGTACTCCATGCAATAAAGATGTGCTAGGCTAGCTTACAGCCGCCTCCATTGTCTTGATTCCCAAACACTAAATTGGCGACGAAGGTGGGATATGGATTCCCACGGGGACAAGACAAGATCACAGCAACCAGTTTTCGACGTGTCCCATCCTGAGCGATGGGACTGGTTTGAAATGCATTTTAAGAGTACGGTGGCGTATGCCGGCATCACTGACGCTGGAAAGAAGAAGGGTCTTCTCATCACGATGCTCGGTTTCCACGCCGTGCAAGCGCTGATGGATCTGGTGGCACCACGAGAGGTGGACCAGGTTTCGGTAACGGAGATACTGGCAGTTCTGCGGAACCACTTCAAGCCCAAGGTGTCCTTCTTCTCCGCCAGGGCAGCCTTCCTGAGGAGGGACCAAAAACCGGGTGAGTCAGTATCCGAGTATGCAGCGGCCCTCCGTTTGTTGGCAACCCCACGCGAATGGCGGGAGATTCTAGACGTGGCCCTAAGGGACAGGATGCTCTGCGGGAAGAGAGACGGGGAGACTCAGAGGAAGCTCATGAACCGAGGCCACGACCTCACTTTTAAAGAGGTACTGCAAGAGGCCCTAGCAGCTGAATCCACGTGGGCCGGGTACAAGCTTCTGAAGGCAAAGCCCCCACCAGTCGAGGCAGCTGCATCCGCCGTCCAGGCGGCCTGGAGGGCGACCCCTGCCCCACGCTCGCCCACATCCTCAGAGGCTTCTGCCACCCCAGCCTCCAGCGAAGATGAGGGGGTCCGGAAGGTCAGGAAAGGGCTGAGCGAGAAGAAAGGGAAGGGGGGTCGGCGCTGTGATGGTTGCGGAGCGTCCCACGAGAGGAGCAAGTGTCCATTCAGGAAGGCTGAGTGCCACAACTGTGGGCGGAAGGGCCACATCGCCAGGGTCTGCAAGCAACGCCAGGAAGAGAGTAAGCGCTCCACGGGGAGTCGGGATGGCGTCGGGAGAGTCTGCGATGGCGGCGATGACCCAGAGGGGAACCACGTGTGCCTGCGAGTGCACACGGAAGACGACGTGGCCGTCCACAGCGTGCCTCTAGGGCAACCACGTTTTTATGCTGAGGTACTGTTGCAAGGGGTCCCTGTTAAGATGGAGATAGACTCGGGGTCTGTATACTCCCTCATTTCCCATAAGGAATTTTTGCGGATTCCCACCAAGGAGCGACCCAAACTCAAGGAGATGGGGGCGAACTTAAGAGATGTGCAGGGAAATGTAATCCCAGTATTGGGGATTGGGGACTTCGAGACACGGTACAAGGGACTCCGAAGGAAACTCCCCCTGGTAGTCCTAAGAGAGGGGGGTGTAATCTCCTGGGAACACAATGGTTCAAACCCCTGGACATCTTCATAGGCGGCGTCCATGCCATCGGGGGGAATGAGATTCAGGCAGTGTGCGATGCACACGCAGAGGTATTCAAGAAGGGACTCGGGAAGTACAAGGGGCCCCCAGTTTCTTTCGACCTGGACCCGGAGGTCCGCCCAATTAGACTCAAGCCACGTCGGGTTCCATTCGCCCTAAAGGACAAAATTGAGGCGGAACTGGACAAATTAGTGGGGCAAGGGATTTTAGTGCCGGTGGACTCTGCAGAGTGGGAGACTCCTATTGTTACAGTGTTGAAAGCAAATGGGGAGGTGCGAATTTGCGCTGACTACAAGTGTACAATTAACAAGGCGATCCGCCCTAATGCCTATCCGGTGCCGGTAGTTAGCCATCTGCTGGCTACTTTACATGGGGGAAAAGTTTTCGCTAAACTAGATCTGGCGCAGGCGTACCAGCAGCTTCCAGTAACCCCAGCCACAGCTGCTGCGCAGACCATTGTAACTCACAAGGGGGCATTCAAGGTGATGCGCCTACAGTTTGGCGTGAACTCGGCGCCGGGGATATTTCAGTCTCTTGTGGAACGTTTGTTAAAGAAATTACTGGGGGTCTTGCCATTTTTCGATGACATATTGATATCTGGGGAGAGCGAATCAGAACTGGCCCAGAGACTAGATAGGGTCCTTACAGCTTTCGAATCCGCGGGGTTGAGGCTGCGGAGGGACAAATGTGTGTTTCTGGCCAGGGAGGTGGAGTTTCTGGGGTTCCGTATAACCTCTGAGGGGGTGAAACCCGCTGAGTCCAAAGTCTCAGCTATTCAAAACGCCCCTCGCCCCACAGCGAAACCGGAGCTGCAGTCTTTCCTGGGGCTGCTGAATTTTTACCATTCCTTCCTGCCCAGGAAAGCGACGATTGCAGAGCCCCTGCATGGGTTGCTGAAGAAGGATGCGGTTTAGCGGTGGGAAGAGAAGCAGGAGCGGGCTTTCAGGGAACTCAAGCAGCTTCTCTCCTCGGAGGCTATTCTAACCCACTTCGACCCAAAGAAGCCGGTAGTCTTGGTCTGCGACGCCTCACCAGTGGGGGTGGGGGCGGTCCTGTGCCACGTGCTAGAGGGGGGGGGCGAGAAGCCCCAGTTGCATTTTACTCGAGATCATTGTCCAAGGCAGAACGAAATTACGCCCAAACAGATAGGGAGGCACTTGCCATTGTCGCAGGTACAAAGAAGTTCCATGATTTTTTGTATGGTCGCCCATTCACCATTATAACCGATCACAAGCCGCTGTTGGGTATCTTCACCTCAGACAAGCCCACTCCACAGATCCTCTCCCCCAGGATGCTTAGGTGGGCGATTTTTCTGAATGCATACAGGGGTTCGTTAGAGTACCGCCCCGGGAAAGAGATAAGCCACGCGGACGCCCTCTCAAGGTCTCCTCTGCCCCACCTGGGGAACCCAAAGTGTGAGGTAGAACAGGATAGCCAAGTCCTCCTCATAGAAGCCCTAGATGCACCCCCCATTTTGCCCAAGGAAATTGCTGCCGCAACGGCCAAGGATAAAACTTTAGCCCTTGTGAGATCCTGGGTACAGAAGGGGTGGCCCACAGCTCCCCCCGCAGACGAGTTTGCTGCATTTTTCAGGAAGAGGGTTGAGTTGTCCTCAGAAAGGGGGTGTCTGTTGTGGGGGGAGAGGGTGGTGGTCCCACAAGCATTAAGAGTGAGGGTGCTACGGCTTTTACATGTCAGCCACCCAGGGATTGTGCGCTCTAAGGCGCTGGCCAGAAGCTACTTCTGGTGGCCTCAGCTAGACGCAGACATTGAACACATGGTGAACACCTGCGAAAGTTGCCAGAGCTCTCGGCCTGAGGAGTCCCGCCTCCCACACAGAGAATGGGACACAGCTAGGGGGCCGTGGTCCCGCCTCCACATAGACTTCGCAGGGCCATTCAGGGGTTCATTCTTTCTGCTGGTGGTGGACGCATACTCCAAGTGGTTAGAGGTAATTCCAATGCGCAACACCTCATCAGCTGGAACCATAAAACAACTGCGCAAACTGATATGCACCTTCGGGATACCTGACGTCATTATTAGTGACAATGCGAGTTGCTTCACGTCAGCCGAGTTCCAGGCGTTCTTAGAGTCCAACGCCATTCGTCACATTACCTCAGTCCCCTTTAACCCTGCAACAAATGGCCAGGCGGAACGTCTGGTGCGCACAATGAAAGAAGGGCTGCGGCGCATGGGTCCCGGGGATCTGGACCGGCAGCTCTGCCAGTTTCTGTTGGCATATCGAGTGACGCCATTGGCGTCGGGATTCTCTCCCGCGGAACTCCTCATGAAAAGGAAGTTACACTCATTATTAACTAGATTGGATCCCACCCAGGTCGAGGATAGAGGAAGAAACATTGAGCACAGCCCCACCAAAAACTTCCAGATAGGAGAGCCTGTTCATTGCAGAAACTACGCCACCACAGGGCCAGCATGGGTGCCGGGGGTAGTCATTAATCAAACAGGACCAGTCTCATACTGTGTCGAGACCAACACGGGTCTCCTCTGGAGGAGGCACGCTGACCAACTTAGGCACCGAGTGATTGGGGGGCCGGACAGAGGGGCTCAACAGCAAAGTTCAGCGTTAGGGTCCTCCTCCACCCGTTTATCCCAAGGGGGAGAAAATGAAGGGCAACAGTCCCAAACAAGGGGGGGGGAGCATAGGTTCAAACTCATATCCTTTTCATACGCCAGTTTTATCCAGTCCTTTGAAAGAGAGGAACGAGTTTGCCCCTGTAGTTCTACCCAGTCCCTCGAAGGAGGGGAATGAGTTTGCCACTGTTGCCCCTGAATTAGATTTTGAGTTATCAAACCAGGGGGGGGGGGGTTCGGAGTGTTCCCCCACCCGTCCAAGCGAAGAGCGGGGGTTTTCTTTAGCCCCTAGTGCCCCCGGTTTGTCCACATCCGCATCAGAAAACCTTCCTCCCCCTTCTCCTGCCCATCCCAAAGCTGAAAGCCCGCGGCGAGTCACTAACAAGTCATCCTCTCCAATTGCAGGACAAGAACCAGGAGGACACAGACGAGGGGGCATGGCCGAGTCAAGCATAGCGGCCGCACGGCCAAAACGCACATGCGGGAAACCAGTTTGGTTAAGGGACTTTGTCCCATCTTAGGGGGGAGGGATGTTGTGTATTGAATGTATTTGTAACCACACGAATGGGTACAGGTAACACTGTAACCTTCTGTATGAGGACGCGAGCTAGTGGCCACCGAGGGCAATAGCGAGCGCCCAGCTCACATGGTTCACATTACTCAAATGCCTTCAGCTGCGTGGGAAAGAATCCCACGCTCACCTCACCTGGACAAGAAAGGCATGACCAAGGATGACGTCACTTGGACAGCAGCCAATGCCTGTCAAAGAGCCATATTCAACTGGATAGCCACCGTATAAAAAGAGCTGTTTGTCCGCCATTACCACATGTTCATGCTGTACTCCATGCAATAAAGATGTGCTAGGCTAACTTACAGCCGCCTCCATTGTCTTGATTCCCAAACACTAAAGTCCTCATCTGACCGACCTTGGAAGGACGGAAGGCTGAGTGAGTCCACCTTGAGCTTTCCTGCCAGGATCGACCGCACCACGTTTTGGCTGCAGTACCGCAGGACTGCAGTGGCTCAAGTGGCTAAGACGCCGACTGGGAGGCGGCAGGTCAGCCGTTCGATTCCCGAGTATTGCAGGACGGAATGAGCTCCTGTCTTTTTTGTCCTGCCAACCTAGCAGTTCGAAAGCAAGAAATTGCAAGTAGATAAATAGGGACCACTTCGGTGGGCAGGTGAACAGCGCTCCGTGCGCTCCGGTGTCTAGTCATGCCTGCCACATCATGACCACGGAAACATCTGCAGAAGCAGGCAGCGCTGGCTCTTCGGCTTGGAAACTTTGATGGTTGCAGATTGATACACAACAGAAACAGAGATGAGCACTGCACCCTAGAGTCGGATACAACTGGCTTTCGAGCAAGGGAGACCTTTACCTTTACCGCAGTTTAACCCTTAAGCCCCCAAGGGTCCTTCCTCTGTTCTCACCACGCCCCCCATCCCATCCCATCCCGCCCCCCTCGTCGTCCCCTCAGGTAGCCCCGGCCATTCCCCCTCCCCACAGTACCGGCCGGGAAGGGGCGGGGGAGGAAGAGAAGGCGAGGGGCGGAGCTTATCCCCGGCCCCGCCCCGCCTGAGCATGACGCAAAGGAAGCGAGGCAGGCAGGCGCCACCAAGCGCTCTGGCCGTGCCACGGCCGCTGCTTGCTCTGTGTGTAGGTTGTTGGCGCGTGCGTGCGTGAGTGCGAACAGCAAGGCAGAGGCAGCAGGCAGGCAGGGAGAGAGTTTCCCGGGGAATTTGGCTCCTGCTGGCGGCGGGTGAGGCTGGCACTGGCAGCGTGGAGAGCCCTGCTCCTCCTCCTCCTGCTCCGGAGCCCGGCGGGCCGCGGGGCATGGAGAGCCTGCTGGAGAACCCGGTGCGCGCCGTGCTCTACCTGAAGGAGCTGACGGCCATCGTGCAGAACCAGCAGAGCCTCATCCACACCCAGCGCCAGCGCATCGACGAGCTGGAGCGGCGCCTGGACGAGCTCGGCACCGAGAACCGCAGCCTCCGCGAGCAGCACCCGCTCCTCCCGGACGGCCAGCCGCCGCCCCCCCTGCTGCCTCCCCCGCCGCCCCTGCCTCCGCCGCCACCGCTGCAGCCCACGCCGGGCGACGAGCCGCTTCTGCACCACCACCACCACCACCACCACCAGCCCCCACAGCTCCCGGGGGCGCCTCCGCCGCCTCCGCAGCAGCAGCAGCCGCCTTCCAGCAGCAGCAGCGGCGGCGGCGGCAAGCAAGCCCAGGCCGGCCCCAGTAGTGGCAGCCGGACGCCGGCTAGTCCGCACCCGCCTCTCCATCACCCGCACCCGCCGCACCCCGAGAAGGAGAGCCGGGAGAAGAGCGGCTGCCAGGCCCTGCTCCACCACCACAAAAGCCCCCCGACCCTCGGCAAGAAAGGCGTCCTGAGCAGGAGACCGGAGTAAGTCAGGCAACGGCGGGGGGCGGAGGAGAGGGGCAGGTGGGTGGGTTAGGGGTGTCAGCGTCTCACGAATAGCAATTACACCTATAGACCGCCCCATAGCAATAGCAATAACACTTATAGACCGCCCCATAGCAATAGCAGTAGCAATAGTAATTAGCAATAGCAATAGCAACAGCAATTATTACACCTATAGACCGCCCCATAGCAATAGGAATTAGCAATAGCAATAACACTTATAGACCGCCCCATAGTAATAGCAATTACACGTATAGTCCGCCCAATAGCAGTAGCAATAGTAATTAGCAATAGCAACAGCAATTATTACACCTATGGACCGCCCCATAGCAATAGCAATCGCAATTACACCTATTGACCACCCCATAGCAATAGCAGTTATACTTATATACTGCCCCATAGCAATAGCAATTACAGTACACGTATATATCGCTCCATAGCAATAGCAATTGACGGTACAATTACACTTACAGAAAACTCCATAGCAATAGCAGGTGTACACTTATAGACCACCCCGTAGCGCTTAGTGCACTTTCTGGGCGGTTCACAAGTTAATTAGCAAGTTGTTGCCCCCATCAATGAGGAGTCTTTGACCGAGCTCAGAAAGGATGGAAAGCTGAGTCAACCTTGAATCTTCCCCGTCAGGATCGAACTCACAATGTTCTGGCTGCAGTACAGCAGTTTAACCACTGCGCCGCGTTGTGGCTTCTCCACTCCCCCCCCCCCCCGCCCTCCACAAGGAAGGGAAAAGGAAACCAACCCCGGGATCCCCTGCTAAGGATCTACCTGCTATCCCACCTCCTGCCTCCTGTTTCAATCCGATCGCGTGGGCGGGTAGGGGAATCCCTTCCTCCGCGATGCTCCCATTTCCATAAGATAGTCGGAAGAAGGGAGGAAAAGCTGCCTAGTTTAATAAGGCATTCACTTTTATTCTCATTATTACTGCATTGGCTGAAACGCAGGGGGTTCCCCTGTCCCTTTGAAACAGCAGCTTTTTTTCTAGCATGCTTTGGTTCTTGGTGTTTGTGATGAGCCACAGGCTATGCGTGTGTGTTAAGCTAGTTTGCCAAGGCATTCTCTTTTTTCTCATCCTTACTGTGTATGTTGGCTAAACCTTAGGCTTCCCCTCTCCTTTTGAGACTACAGCCTCCTTTTTTAAAATCACACCTTGGTTCTTTCCTGCCACTAGGATATGTGTGTTTGTGATGAGCCACAGGCTATGTGTGCGTGTAGGCTTTGCAAAGGAGGGAGAGGGAAAGAGAGTAGACCCACGCGCACACGCAGTTCTTGTGCAATCCTTTGAGCTCTGCTGCTTGTCTTTAAAAACGTAATAGCTTCTATTACACAACTGGGATTTTGCCCACGGGTGTATGTTATGCTTGGGTGGCTCCTAGCATCTGAAGTTAGCAAAGAATTCTTTAAAGGATTTGCTTTTATTTTCCAGCAAAGAAAACCTGGCTGTGTATTAATACTATATAAATAGGAAGGATGGTACAGAATGGGGAAAACTCTGCTCTTTTGATGTTCTGGAATAGTATTGGGATTTATGGTTTTTTTTCTGGGTTATGCATAAATGGAGTGATAATGTATAAATTTATAAAATACATCTCGCTAGAGAGCTCTTACCTGCCTCTCCAAGATACCTTCAGCAGGTGAAATTGTATTAGTATATGCATGGGGTGTAAGAACTCTTACAATCCAATATAGGGATAAGGATAAACATTAATTTGGAGATAGTTAAAGAATAAAGAAGCCCACTTACATTTCAAATGTCAGCCTTGATCTTTGGGTTAACAGTGGTGATGAAATTAGAGGCCTATGGACCTCCTTTGGAATACAAAAAAATCAATGATGATTTTCTGGTTCTGTCCCTTCTCCTTCACATAGGAGGAGCTATTTCTTTGCTCGTTTGGGATGATTAGTTTAAATGTGAGGTTAGATAATTACTTGTTTGAAGCACTGGCCTATTTCTCTTTGCCTGAGAGATGTGTCTGATGAAGTAACAGAGGATGAAATTGTGGGGTTTTTTTTGCAGTATTAAATTGATATCCCTCCCAGATGTTAATTGTTTCTAATAGCTTGTAAGCAAAAGGTTAATTCTTCGTGTATCCAACTCGTTGTAAGAAATGCTCTAAAAGATGTTCATGCTTGCAGAATTGGGCCCGTATTGATTCTGAACGACTCTTCTTTGTATGGCTGCTGTTAATCCAATGATGTGAAACAGAATTCAATACTGTTAAATCAGTATAAAAACTACATATGTTCAGGAGAAAGGATGTAATCTGTTTTTAAAACTAACCAAAGCACTGAAATGAGTACTTCAAGCATACCAATGCCATCTCATTCTAATTTCCCACATATATCACCAGGGACTGGTGGAGCTGTTTTAAGTGCATGAGTCTGAACACCTCTTTCCTATAATAGACTTTAGTGCTTATCATCCAAATGTTTAAGGGGTAAAATGTTCAGAATGCCGGCACTTCTTGTTAGGAACCAGGCAATGTAACCTTGCTCAGACCTCTCTTCATGCAGCAGGATGTTGAGAGTGTCCTGTTTTCATGTTGTTCTGTGACCAAACCAAAGTGCAGATGCAGCATTTGGGATGCAGAATGACTCCATCACTGAAACCTTTGTTTAAATCTTTTTACTCAAATATTACTTCTGAATACTCTGTTGTAATATTTACCTGGACTCTGTAATGGAGTTGCGTCCAATCTTATGTGAAATAATTTTGGTCAAGAGTGGATGGATGGGGAGTTGAATAGTGAAGAAGAAATCTAGATTCTTGTGTCATATGGGAATCATCTGCATGTGTGAGTGATCCGTCCTTCCCTATCTTGCATCACTGACTTTCTAGCTATTTCATTCTCATATTTAAACACCGAATGATGTCATAGCTCCATCTGAAAACATCAATTGCATCTGGCTTCAAAGTTCGGTTACTTCAGTGGAATGTTAATCAGGTTGGAAATGGCCTCTTATTAAATAGTAAAGATGTGAGCTATTCTAGTGCAGGAGTGTCATGAACAGATGGAAGAGGTTGGGAGTTACTGGCCTCTCCCTTCAAAGGGCTAAGTACATTGTTGTGCAGCCTTGGAAATATATTGTTTTTTGTAACAAAGCGGCAAACTTCCAGGGCTGCTTAGTTAAATGCATTTACGTGTGTTGACTCTCTACTCAAGGACACTCAAAGGCCTCTTTTTGTCATATCATTCGGCAAACAGTTTTTTTGAAAGGCAGTTGAATTGCAGGGCAGACAGGATGCTGTTCTGAGCATTGTAAGGTCTAGGTTAAACCAACTGCTGTGCCAGTGTATTTAGGCTTTTTGCTCCTCTGCAAAGATCAGAGGGGAAAATCCTCACACATCCTAGTGGATAGAACAATCATAAGTATTTTATGGATTCTGCAATGACCTGCTATGAAGGATCTAATTGCCTTTGAGTACAATTCACTTTTTTCTAGCAAAACAGTGCTGTTGTGTCACTCCCAATAAGGCTTTCTAATGGTTTATGTGTTTAGGACATATGCTGCAAACCAATTTCTTTCTTTGAACAGGGCTGCGTCTCTGTCTCTATCATCATTCCCCCCTCCCCAAAAGTAATCCTATAGATTCCAATGGGGAATGCTCCCTCATCTGTGTACTGAAACCCACATATTGTGAAATCCGAGGCTGGCTGGTTCAGACCATTCGCCTACTGCAGAGCTGTGTTGTGTTGCTTGTTCAATGCAATGTTTTGTGGAGTTGCTTTGATTCACCTCTTGCTGTTGCCAATCCTAGATTTTTAATCAAATGGTAGGATTCAAATGGTGGTTGAAATTCTGTGGTAAGTTTTGATCTTTTCCTCACCAGTAAATCAAGAGCCCTCACTAAAATTCTAGAGCTGTGATCACGAACCTTGGCACTTAAGATGTTCTTGGGCTTCAATTCCCAGAAGCCCAAACACCCTGTGAATCCACACAAATGGATTTACTGCGATTCATCTGGCCCACGCTGCCCTCATCGCTCCCAGAAGCGGAAGTAAAACGGGCCCGTACGGAGGAAGGGTTAACCCAGAAGAGCCTTAACTGTACGGGTGCGTTTTACTTCGCTTCCGGGAGTGACGAGGGCAGCGTGGGCTGGATGAATCACAGTAAATCCATTTGTGTGGATTCACAGGGTGCTTGGGTTTTTGGGAATTGAAGTCCAAGAACATCTGGAGTGCCAAGGTTCGCCATCATGGCTCTAGAGGGTACAATACTAGGCTAAATGTGCATGTATGCCCCCAAGAATCACATTGTTTTGTTTTATTTTATTTAGCAGTGAGGAATGGACCCAAACCTATGACTTTGCTTATGATATGCAATGGAATTTTGGCCATCATGTTCATGGAACCCAGTGAAGTCCAAATGGCTTAAATTCAGATATAAGTGATGCCTTCTTCTAGAAGCTTTAATGCTATTACTATTATTAATAATGCCCTCCCATAATTACCTTAATAGGTAGGAAAGCTATCTGGAGAGAACATTTCTTCAATTATGTTGAACCAGATTTTTTCTATATCTTGGCTTGTGGATCAAGGTTTCAACATTAAAACTCGTAAGTAGAGAGATTTCCCTGTTATGCTGGAGATGTCTCACAGTTATCTCTAGTAGATTCACTTTGCACTTAGATGTGGAGAACTTCTTTTCATTTAGAGGCATATAAGTGCCTGGGAGCAAAACACGGCAGTTAATTTCTGGGTAGAGCAAAAAGGGAAAGGTAATGGTCTCCCTTGCTTGAAAGCGAGCCATATCTGACTCCAGAGTGCGGTGCTCATCTCCGTTTATAGCTAAAGAACCAGCATTGCCTGCGTTTGCAGACATTTCCATGGTCATGTGGCAAGCATGACTAGACACCAGAGTGCATGGAACACTGTTATCTTACCACCAAAGTAGTACCTATTTATCTACTTACAATTTCTTGCTTTTGAACTGCTAGGTTGGCAGGAGCTGGGACAGAGACGGGAGCTGACTCCATTGTACAGCACTCAGGTCTCAAACTGCTGACCTGCAGACCTTCTAGTCATCAAGTCTTAACCACTAAGCCACCACAGTCCCTGTATAGATCAAGCACAGGTTAAAACATAATATGTATTTAAATCTTGAGCTAATATATATCACACAAATACATATAACACTTTGTTTTCAGAAGCTGCTGCCTTATTCCACATCAGATACTACTCCATGGGTGGGCAATTTGTCACTTACCTACAGGTGTTTTAGGCCACAGTTCCTGAGCTTTGGCTTTGCTGCTGGGGCCTTATGGAATCTGCAGTCCAAAACATATGGAAGGCAATATGTTTCTTTCCCTTCTTCTCCAAGTGACAATGGCTCTCCAGAGTGACTGGTAGAGGTGAATCCTAGCACCTTCTATCTGATCTTTAAAACTGGCCATGGCTAGGTTGTACCTTAGCTATGGAGATACTGGAGTATGGAGCCATGCATACTTAAATCAGGTTCTTATATCTACCTCTAAGCCAGAAATAAGGAACATGTGGTCTTCAAGATGTACTGTATTGCAAGTCCAATTAGTCCTACCAAGCCTAGTCAAGGGGGTAAGGTGATAGGAATTGTTGTCCAAGAGCTAGAGGACCACATTTCCTATTCATCCTCTGACCGTTATGATTTTCCCAACTGAAATAAAGCCTGTAGGCATGTGTTTTGCACATATTCACCCATTGATACCTTTATTTTTTACTGTTATCTGCAGAAAGGAGATGGAAACATCTTCATAAATGCCTTCATTTCTGTTGAATTGTTCTGTGAAATCCCATATACACTGAGAGTGGCATGTTTATAATACTCGTCAAATGATTTTCCTTAGTAGAGACTGGCGGTAACAAGAACGTAGACAACAATCATATACACACGGCTGTATGTAATAGATCTGATAATTGTGACTGGTCTTTTCTCCCAGTAAGAAATAGATCAGTTATTCACAGAATGGTTAACTGCAGCAGCATACGTAAAGTAGATGAGGTCTAGTGCATATCTTTCCTACAAAATGAGGTAGGGGAAAGATATTAATGTGATAATGATTTTGCTTCAGGAATGAGGCTCCTTATTCTTTATCATCCCACTTTATCTCTAACTAGCTGATTACCCAACTTCGCTCAGGTTTCTTTAACGTAGGCCAGCCTTTCCCTCAGGAACCTCTTGGGGTGTATGTGGGTCAATGCTGCCGCCTTTCCTCCGTCTCTCTTCCCTCACCCGTCCCGCTTCTCCATTGATGGTCATTTACCACCCTTATCCTTCCCATACATGTGTCCGGCCACCTGGTGAGAGAGCGGCATGCAGCTGTTGAGGAGCCCTAGGACCTTCCCTCCCTCCTTAGCTTCGCCCACCATGGCCTCCTCCTCCACCACGGAGGCTGGGTGGCCATTTCCGGAGGGGCCTCTGTTGCTACCACTATGCCGGCCCAACTAGGCCCCCCCATTTGCCTTCCACCTACTGTGAAAACTACAGCTGAGCTCAGAGGGCTACAGCTGAGCTAGTCAGATGATGTCACAGTCTCAACCTACCTGGGACTATTACATCAGTCAATTACGTCACTGGGAAACACACACATTGTATAGATCAATTGTGTCCCAATTTGGGGGTCGTACGCCCCCCATGGAGCTTGTGACCCCCGCAGTGCTGATTTCTCCGGCCCAAGGTACGTATGTGCCAAATTTCAGCGGGATCGGTCCAGGGGTGTGGGAGCCTTTTGAGCACATATAAGACCACACCTCTTTTATAGATATCGATATCATCTCAGATTAAGTCCTACTCTCAAAGCTTTAGAACCTAACTAGCTTCCTTCCCTAAAACATACCTGTCAACCCGCGGCTCCAGAAAAACGGGACCTGCACACATCGCTTGTGCGCAGGTCGCTTTCCACTCATGCGTGGAAGGGTTTTACCCCTTCCACGCATGCGCGGAAGCGCTACGCCGCTTGCACAGCCCCTACGCAAGCGGCGTAGTGCTTCTGCGCATGCGTGGAAGGGGTAAAACACTTCCACGTATGCGCAGAAGCACTACGCCGCTTGCGTAGGGGCTGCACAAGCGGCATAGTGCTTCCGCGCATGCGCGGAAAGCGTTTTTCCCCGCTGCCAAATTACGGGGTTTTGGCAGTGCGGGGCGGGTTATGACGTCAATCGACGTCGAATTACGGGGTTTTCCAGGCCAAATCGTGATGGTTGACAGGTATGCCCTAAATAAAAATAAATGAATAATAAAAAAGAGGCTATTTGTTCTGGAATGTTTGGCCTCTTCTTCCTTTTTTCCCCTTTTCTTCTTCTTCCTCTTCTTTTCTCTCCTTTTCTTCTTTCTCCTGTTCTGTCAAGACCCTTTTCATAGCAAGAGAACAATTAAACAACTTGCCCCATGTATGTTCAAATGTTGCCTTAATAACCAGGCAGAATTTTCTCAGTCAGCTCATTTGAAGAAGTTAAAACCCAAAGGATGCATTGCTGGACAAGATTGAGAGTCTATTTGTGAATTTTGTACGTCTTTATGGGATAAGAGAAAAATCTGATTATTTCCAATATATTAACTTGTGGGTGGCCTGTTAACGCTGATTTGAAGAATTCCATGGCCTCTTGTGTGCTGAGCATGTTGCACATTATTTAATATGCTGTCTGTCTAAGTCTGAATAATTTCTGGGGAAGGGGACTGCTGGGTTGCCACAATGTCACAGACAGTGGCACCGTTCTGACATTAAAGAGATGCATCATCACTGTTGTAGATAGATAGGACAGTGTAAATAAAAATAATCATTTATTTGAAATTAATTAATTTTGAATGTGCTGTTGGAGGAAAATTTTACAGATACAATGGATTTGCAGAAAGGTAAATATGTGGATTCTACAACAAAACAGTCTAAACTCTCATTAGAAGCTTAAATGGCTAAACTGGAATTGTAATATTTAGGACTTAAATCTACCAGGATTGTCTTAGTTGCACATGACAGAATAATTCAGTGAGTGTAACTCTCCAGGGTGAATTGCTCTGAATTACAAAGTTAGTGTAGATGTTTGCTGTTGCATGTTGAGTTACATGATTAGATTAGTAAACATCTATGTTGACTTCTTAACGCATGGAAATTCTCTTCAAAGGTTTATGCCAATTCTGTTTTATTAATTTTATTTGTGTCCCTTTTAAACTACATTTCTCCTAATGAAGGGACCTAAGATGACTTACAATGTTAGAACAAGTAAAATAAAAATATAATAAATTAGACATTAAAAAGGAATTAAACTACAATAACAACTAAATTCCATTAAGTTATTTAAAGCATGTAAAAACTTACTTAGCTATACACCAGCATTCAAGTACTCAGTTGTGATTATTAAAAGACTGCCTGAAGAAGTGGTCTTCAAAGATGAGCGGAAGGATAACAGGGAATGGCCTTATCTACCGCCTAGGAGCCGTCACAGAGAAGTCCCCTCATGCCCCCATCACATGTGCCTACAACAGCAATGGGACCGAGAGGGGACAGCCTTTGAAGACTTAAGGGCAGAGAAAGCTGATATGAAGAGATACAATCAGTCAGATATCTTGGAATCAAACTGTATAGGGCTTTATAGTTAATAATTCAGTACAGTAGAACCTCGGATAAAGTCCAAACTCTGTTCCACAAGTTTGGACTTTATCCGATTTTGGACTTTATCCGAATCAAATGGGCGATGCATTGGATAACGTCCAAAATGGACTTTATCCGAGGTTCCTATACCAAATACCCCGGATAACGTCAATTTTTAAGCGGTTTTGGACTTTATGCGATGCATCACGTGTGCATGAAAACCGCGACTTTATCCGAATCGGACTTTATCCGAATCGGACTTTATCCGAGGTACTTTGGATTGGGCCTAGAAACAGACCTGTAGTCACTAGTGGCACTGACATAAAAAAGACAGGATTTTAATAGAATATGAAGACAAGATTTATTTATTTTTTTTTTAAAAAAAACAAGGATAGGAGGCCTAGCCTTTTGGTTGCAAAACCTAAGCTGGGCTGTTAATGATAGGATCTAAGGAGACCATTGAGTTGGGAATTGACTTCACAGCAAAGAACATCAGCAACAACAATGTTCGCAAACCATAATTCAATTGATGTCTGCATTAGGTTTGTTTAACTTTCTGTGGCTAATTGATGAGGTGCTCAAACATATCTGGTCACACAGTTGATTGTATGACTAAGAATTGCCCTGCACCTCACCCGTTGGCAACAATTAACTGTTTGTTTGTTTGTTTGTTTGTTTGTTTAATACCTTCCCCAATTGATGTAAGCACCACTCTGGGTGTCTTACAACAATAATAGAACTGCCCACAAAACAGTAAAATAAAGCAGGAAAATCCAAGCAAAATAAAATAAATGATAAACATTAATAAAATAAAACTGTTGCAAGGTATACAGACCTTACAAGGATATCAACAGGATTCTGGCCAATATTAATAGTTGTAATAAAATGGCACTTATGCAATTTTTGACTGCTTGAAGCATATCACTGTTATCTCAATAATGTTTAAGGCCTTGATAATGTAGGTTGCAATTATTATCCCTTCTTTTTAAATGCAAGGGGTGTGTGTGTGCAGAAAGTCCAGCTCAAGAGATTTTACTGCCTGAGGGAGTACATAAATTGCATCTCATCCATCCACCCAATTCACATTGCATACCAGTCAAAGATAGACAAGTTGTTCTGGCACCCGTGTCAGAAAAGCACACGTACACTTTCCTTATCATTTACCTGCAGTAAAAATACATTAATATCAAATTCTTGACATCCAGGCTCTGCTACTTGAGACAGCTTTTTCTTTCTCTCTGCCTAAATGTAGAGTTGGCTTTGCATTGCAACTGATTGATGAAGGCTTTGGGAGTATTAGTTTGGGGGTAGAGAATGGGGAGGCGGAATCATTTCATATAGATAGGATAGAAAAATCTTATTTAAGAAAGGTCATGGAATAGTTAATCTTAAGCATATTCAAAATGGAACTATAAATAAAAGAGCAAATGAGACTAATGTGTTTTAAAAGCATCTGTTGCCGTCATTTCATCACCATCAGAGTTTAAGGGGTTCTTGAAGGATGATCATGTGTAGTCTGAAATGCAAAACAAAAATTAGTTTTGTGGGCCATGGGTTAATGAATACCTCACAACCACTGGCCAAAATCTTACTGAGTTTTTATGCCAAAGAAGTGCAATTAGCATAAATCTCATCAGCAAATTGCTGCCAGTGAAGCAGTTAGCATAGGCATTTGCTCTTGCGAGCTGAGTCATAACGGCTCATTGCACAACAGCAAATGCCTACACCAGCTGCTTCACTGGCAACTGTTTGCCAGTGCAATTTGTGCCAGTTTTATTATGGTTAGAGCAGTACAACGGTGGAACCAACTGCCTTGAGAGGTGGTAAGTGCTCCAACACTGGAAGCATTCAAGAGAGAATTGAACAATCTGTCATATCTGTTTTGATTCAGATTCCTGCATTGAGCAGTGAGGCTGAATTAGATGGCCTAAAAGGCCCTTTCCAATTCAGTTATTCCATGATTCATTATGCCAGTGACATAAACACTAATAACAAATTCTGGTGATAAGTGCTGATGGAAATGAACCTATGATGGAGACTACTTGTTGTTCAGTCGCACAGTCAAGTCCGACTCTTTCCGACCCCATGGACTACCGCATGCCAGGCTCCTCTGTCATCTGCCATTCTCCATAGCCCACCCAGATCTACGCCCACTGTGTCAATGATGTGTCAGTGGTGTCATCTAGCCACCTCATCCTCTGCCGCCCCCTTCTCCTTTTGCCTTTGATCTTTCCTAGCATCAAGGCCTTCTCAAGCGAGTCCTCTCTTCTTATTTGGTAGCCAAAATACTTGAGCTTCATCTTCAGTATTTGTTCTTTCAGTGAGCAGTCAGAGTTGAGTTCCTTCACGATTGACTGATTTGCTCTCTCCAGGGGACTCTCAAGAGTCTTTTCCAGCACGACAGTTCAAAGGCATCTATTCTTCTGCGCTCAGCCTTCCTTATGGTCCAGCTCTCACAGCCATGCATTACTACTGGGAAGACCATTGCTTTAACTATGCGGACTTTTGTTGGTAGGGTGATGTCTCTACTTTTTATTATGCTGCCTACGTTTCTCATAGCTTGCCTCCCAAGAAGTAAGTGTCTTTTTATTTCATGGCTGCAGTCACCATCTGCAGTGATCTTAGATCCCAAGAAGGTGAACTCTGTTACTTCTTCCTCCCCCTCCCCCCTTCTACTTGCCAGCGAGTGATGGGGCCGGATGCCATGATCTTGGTTTTTTTGATGTTGAGTTTCAGGCCAGCTTTTACACTCTCCTTTTTCACCCTAATCAAGAGGCTCTTTAGGTCTTCTTCACTTTCTGCCATTAGGATAGTGTCATCTGCATGTCTCAGGTTGTTGATGTTTCTCCCAGCAATCTTAATTCCATCTTGTGCTTCATCCAGCCCTGCATTACTCATGATGTACTCTGCATATAAGTTAAATAAGCAGGGTGACAATATGCAGCCTTTTCCTATTCTAAACAAATCAGTAGTTTCGTATCCTGTCCTAACTGTTGCTTCTTGACTCACTTACAGATTTCTCAGAAGACAGATGAGGTGGGCTGGTACTCCCATCTCTTTAAGGACTTGCCACAGTTTATTGTGATCCAGTCAATGAAACGGAAATGGACACTTTTCTGGTACTCCCTTGCTTTCTCCATGATCCAGCAAATGTTGGCAATTTGGTCTCTAGTTCTCCTGCCTCTTCTGAACCCAGCCTTACTTCTGGAAGTTCTTGCTCCACATATTGCTGTAGCCTAGCATGTAAGATCTTGAGCATGACCTTGCTAGCATGTGAGATGAACACAATTGTATGATAGACCTTTTCCAATCCTGTGGCCACTGCTGTGTTTTCCAAATCTGCTGGCATATTGAGTGCGACACTTATAATTGCATCTTCTTGTAGGGCTTTAAATAGTTTCACTGGGATACCATCATTTCCACTAGCTTTGTTGTTAGTAATACTTTGTAGGGCTCACTTGACACTCCAAGATGTCTGGTTCGAGGTCAATGATCACACCATTGTGGTTGTCAAGGACATTAAGGGAATAAGAATGAATACTAGGGAATAAAAATGAAATAGGATTTTCTCAGTCTGTAGGAACAGAAAACAGACAAAATCTCTAAGTAAATTTTAAAATAAAAGAGTCTCAAAAAGACACCCCCTAATAATAATAATAATAATAATAATAATAATAATAATAATAATAATAATAATAATAATAATAATAATAATAATAATAATAATAATAATAATAATGCAAATTGAGCACTCTTTGTAGCGGTCAGCTAGAAAAAAACAATGCCTGCTTTGTTTTTTGTTTCATTGTGTTTCACTCCTTTGTTTCCAATGAATATACTTTTCTATGTTGGAAAACTGCCAACCGATAAATTCATCTCCTCTAGAAATTGTGTGTAACCACACTTTCCAGGTGTTGGAAGTTTACACCTTCCTCTGCCAACTCAAAATTCTCACTGTGAGGCTCGGTATATATTTATCTTTCCAGGCATACTGTTTGGGGTTTGGTGCAGTTGGGAGCTTAAAAATGTCTAAGAAAGGGAAGGATTAATCATAGTCTTCCAGGGTTGCTCCTCCCTCTCAATCTCTTTTAAAGGGACTTCGGTGCTTTCATTTCTCCAATCGTCTCAGTTTAAGGCTACTATAGGAGACTGATTTGAACCAGTAGTGCTTATTGAAAGGCTAGCAGTTTATCTGGAAGAGCACAATTGTGTCAGGCTATGTGTGCAAGGCCTGTCAAAACTTTGGGCAAATCGCTGTGGTAGGTATTGGTTGGTACTCAACACCCAAGAAGAGCTTTTGTCTCAGGAGAGCGCTATTAGTGGCTTAATGGTTAAGATGCTGTGCTTGATGACACGATTTCCTACAAGTTTGCTTCGAGTTACATAAAAATTCTTTTTCCTATAGGTTTGCTTCCAGTTACGTAAAAATTCATTTCCCTATGGGTTTGGTTTGATTTACATAAAAATTTCATTTTCCCCATGGGTTTGCTTCGAGTTACGTAAAAAAATAATTTATCGTATGGGTTTGCTTCGAGTTACATCAAAAACCGATTTAAACAAAAGCTTACGGAACAGACTTTTTTCATAAGTAGGGGTTTTACTGTATCTGTTTGTGTAGTTCAAAAGGCAGGACTCTACATATGTCTTTGATAATTTAGGCTGGATGTAGTGCCCTCCAAATCTAGAAAAGCCACATCATCTCATATGTAAGTTTTCAGAGTAAGTGGGACATTAATTAATGAGGAAAGCCTGAAAAAAGGTTGAGGATTCAAGCCATTATTGTAAGTTTTTCCCCTTAGTGTGGAATGTATCATATCTTTACTTATGTATTCTTGTGGCTGGTAGATGCATGGTGTGATTAAGAAGGTAAACATGGCAAGTGTTGGGTCTTCTGCTGGAATTTGAGGCCATTATGCTTTATTCTTGTTTGTTCATTTTGTCCAATAAACACAATTATGTAAGTTTTAGAAAGACTGCAATTGCAGCAGGTGTTGTTATCTATTTGTAGAAAACCCCCTTATGCATTAGTTCTTTATATAATGGATTTTCTCTGAATAAAATCATTACAGAGCTGCCCTTGTAGTGTCAGCAAATACTAAAGTTAAATGTTATGGGATTTTAGCTTATATTTGTTCATTGCACCAGTAAAATCAACTAATTGGGCTATGATCTTGGACTCTCAGAATTTCCAGTGGTTTGATTTTAAAAGGGCAGAGATGACCGAAATGGAAACAAGGAATGCATGACTGAACAACTTCCAGATCAGTTCCGTGTCCAGAGGTTCAGTCATGATTCCTAAGGTTTTATTCCTCGTCCTCTCCTATGGATGTTGCCCTGAAATGATAACTGTTATGAAAGAGCTATGTTGATTTGCATCTTCTTCATCTATCTGAAATGTATGACAATATTGTTCTTTCCAGTTATGCATGACATTTCACATGTAGCCATCTGGTCAAAGATTAATGCCATCAAATGCTGTCAGATTATTAAAACCATTACATGTCAAATGCTAGATAATCTGTGAAATATTACATGTCAGCCATTAAACATTTTCAAGTACTAGAAGCAATTGCTCACTTTCTGTCAGATATGAGAGGATGTCAAATGTTCTGTAAATATTTGGCAAATATTGAAATACTCAGCATCAGGTTTGGCACAGGAGAATTTAGTAGCAAATTTCTTTCAGTCCTACCAACAAAGAGAGTCTTAATTTTTTGTGTCCTTTAACCGATATTGTCTGTTATGTGTGCAGATTTGTTAGGGAAAACATAGTCTGCAAAACATATACTATTAGGCACGTATACAGGGTGGCTTGTAAGTCCTTACCCGTCCATATATATTATAATTTTTTTCAGAGAACTATGGCTGATTTAAGCCCATTTACACTTGAAGAATGTAAAGTATGCGACAAGTACGTGGGTACATGAGCGCAAGAATACTGGTGACTCTCTGGATACAATAAGTGGCACATTTAGAGAAAGATTCAATAGGGACTTACAGGCCACCCTGTATGTGGATGATGGGCCCACTGGGAACTTCCAGCCCATAAACCTAATCCATGCTATGGACCAGGGGTTCTCAACCTACGGCCCACGGGCTGGACCCAGCCCATGGGACAATTTCATGTGGTCCACATTGCTGCCACCACTGCCACCAGAAGCGGATGCATTTTATGGCAGTGTTTACAGCAGGGGGAAACCACCAGTCCGGCCTGCTGAGCTGTCTGAGGGGGCATGGTCCGGCCATGGCTTGAAAAGATTGAGAACCCTTGCAATGGACCATTGTAATCAAGTCCATAGAGGGTCAAATGGATGGCCAAACCCCTTCATCTCCCTGATCATCACATCCTAGACTGGAGAGATTCTTCCATCTGCCAATAGCTCTCAGAGTTGGGCACTTAAGAATCTAGCTTCTAGGCTCCCTTGGGGTTTTACTTTTTGTTTTGGTCGCAAGTCACAATAAAGTAGTAATCTCAGTAGTCTCATACATTCAGTTGAATTAGTTGACCATGTTGGTAAATAAGTGCATGGAGCAGTCAGTGTTGGACTAGATTCAAGTTCAAACCCCCACTCAGTCACAAAATATAATGTGTGAATTTGATTCAGTCTCTGTCGCTTAGTATAATCTATGTTACATTCCTCTTGTAGAGATTAGGGTGTTATGGGGAGAATCGTGTGTTTTCTTTCAAGTTTCTTGGAGAAACAGTGGGATATAAATAATGCAACGCTCTTAGTTAACATTGCACTAATGTTCATGTATGGCATGAACATAATATTCACTGAAATTAAAATCAGAGCCTGGGATTCATTCTAGTCTGGCAAAAAGATGTGAGTAGACAGACATGCTGTGAGAAGTGCTAGGCAGAGGGACAAAGAGCCACAGGCCAAGGAATGATCTCTGTAAAATTCTATCTGAGAAGTATATGGCTGGCAAAGAGAGCCTACAAAATCCAAGCCAAAGAGGATACATTTTTCTGTGACAACTGGAAGCGTACAATATGGGAGCGTGCCTAGAATGGCTGCTTCTATAAAGCAAACATAAGGACGCGGCTGATGCTATCAGCATTACACATCGGAGGCCAAGGGCTTTATAGATCTGTTATTCTGCCGCTTGGCATCATTTGGCCTTGTTGTAAAAAGTATTGCACATATCCATTCCAAACGCCTAATCTCTGGTCTGTGTATGTCACTGAAACAGGTGATAGAAAACAATGGCTGTATCTTTTCAGGTTGAGCACAAGATATCCTTTACGGCTGCTCTACCATAGCAAATTAGCACATTAAGGGGAAAAGAGTAGATTTGTCCAACCATGCTAGCTTTCTACTTGTAGCCAGTTTCCCCCTTTGTTGAAATTGTTAAGAGATGTAAGTCTTCGCCTCACACCCTAACTGGTTGCAAGGCATATTGTGTCTGTGATGCCTTTAAGACCCTACTGCAGACGCACATAGGTGCTGGGACTTTCCCCCTGATTTGCTCCATGGGCCATTGTATTTAGGTCATAGCAGGATTGCAGATTTCCAGCTACAATGCTCAACTTCCTCTGCTGACAGTCTGGATGAAGATTCCTGCGTCTTCCAGAACCTGCTACGAGGACTGAATCTTTGCACTGATCCTGATGATGGCTTTTGCCTGATATGCCATCTGTGCTTGCTGGACAAAGAAGGACTACTTGAGGTAAGCCTCCACCAGGAGGACAGAAGCTGTAGAACTCTTTGACTTGGTCTGTAATTACAGCTTGCATTTACCCTGCTGGACTGGGCTACTACTGAACTGTATGGACTTGCATATAGCACAACTGAACTGTCTCAGTGAGGTCAACTGAGCAACCCAAGAGAATATATCTGTTTTGTGTTACAGTTTTTGCACTGTATATACTTGCACCTTTTTACTTCCTGAGTAAACCTACTTTGAGTTTTCTTCTGCACCAAGATCTGTCTGCTTGTTTTTCTCACACCTGCCTGTTTTTTTCACAAGGGACCACCTTGCCAGGTGCGAACCTCTTGCGGGCCACTGCAAACCACTCTGCTAACCGTTTATATCAACAAAAATGCCTTGGAATTAACTCATGCCATCCTTTACCACACTCCATAGAAACAACAGAGCAAAAGGGGTGACATGACATTGCTTCTGAGTCAGCATGCTTATTCCTGGAATTTATAGACGCAGCAAGCCAAGCACATGTTTGCTTACCACTTTTGTGTTGTTGTAGACAAATTATCAATGTTTCAAAACTAGAACTGGAGAAACATCCTCTATTTCCTTTATAGCTGTAGTAATTTTAAATAAAATTGGGATCAGCAACAAAATATTGTAGCATGGGGTGTTCTTGTTCAGCGATGCTGCCTTCTTTGAGGATGTTTCACTCCATCTTCCCTCCCCCAGTTTGTTTCCAACTCCAAACAGTCAGCAGGCTGTTTCCACTGAATGTACTCAGTAGGCTGCTTCTCATCAACCACCCAACAGCTTCTTCCCCACTGCTTAAGATCATTTGTAATTCTGCTGAAGTGCCTGCTTAACTACAGGGTTTCCACCAAGCCAGATGATGTCTCCTGTGTTCTATATAGGGTACTAGCTGTTTGCCTGGCCTTTCCCAGGTTTTTTTATTTCTGTGCAAGGAGACTGCGGCGCATCTTCCCTCCCTCCTCTTCTTCCTCCATGCTCCTCCTTTTCCTCATCTCTCCATCCTCCTCTTTTCCCTTTTCTTCCTCTCTCCTCCTCTTCATTCGCTTCTTCTTATCTCCCTCCTCCTCTACATGTCTTCTTCCATCCTTTCTCCTTTTCCTTCCCTCCTTAAAGATTGCTATCCTATCCTATTTTTTTAAAAAAAACTTTTCATGGTTAAGGAAATGTACATTTTTCAACCAATGATTAAATTGTTTGTTTCCCAAATTAAAGTCAGTCTTCCTATCAGAAATATATAAGACATTTGAACTTTAAAACGTTTTAAACTTTATTTTCATCTGGGGGAAAACTTCTTTCTCCTCTGACTAACTGCCTCTCACTGAACTTAGTGTCTTTCTCTGCTACCCTCCCCTCCACCTTCAGTCTGAAATAAAGTCTCCTCAGCCTCAGGGATTCTTTCTCTGCCCAATGGTTTTTAACTGTCATTCTTGCCAACAGTTGGTGGGGTGGGTTTTAGGATGCTGGCGCCGCACATGCTCAGTGCAGTTTTTCGTTTGCTTTTTCTCCTGCTGGGTGTGTGTATGCCCTTTGCTTCTCAATTTTGGGGGCAGACAGCCCAAATTTTTGTTCTGGACCTCCTTTTTGCTGATTGGGCCACTCCAATTTACCTTTGTGCCAAATTTCACTGGGATCGGTTCAGGGGTGTGAGAGCCTTGGTGGGCCTTACAACACCAGATTTCTGTTTTATATATATAGATTGGTTTGGACTGATAGAACTAGGCATTTGGAGAATGAGTTTGCTTTAGAAAAAAAGTTTGCATATTTCTAGAGTATCACAGTAAAAAATAGCAAAGAGATAAATTGCTAGAATTCAGGTGGAAGTTAACGTTTTATACAGAAAATTTGGGTATGGCTCCTAGAAATATTCTGAATGAAGAACTTGATGGTGCCAACTTGTCTGAACATGACACCTTTGGTGTATATGAGTTCTTGAACCTTTTGGCTGTCTTTGCATAATGCAGTTATGGCCTATAACATTTCCCTAGTCCCAAGGATGATTTTTTTAATGATACATCTAACGCTCAAAACAAAAACTTACTAGGTTGTCAAAATTCATTGGAAAGAGGTCCTGACTGACTTACTATTGATGATAACAGAAACTGGCATAAGGGATGCAGAACTGTTGTCTTCCCATGTATTTTTATTCTTCTTAAATATCACATGGCAGTACAATCCAGATCATTGATTATTTTGATGTAAGGCAGGTAGGATGATGTGTTGCTTATAATGTTTGTTTTAGCTTCTTTTGTTTAGTATGTGTTAATAGGTGCTAAACTGGGTGTGCCTAACTGTAGAAGGATCCAAAAGTAGCCTTTGAGTTCAAAAGAAGGTGGGAAAGGCATTAAACAGAATTATAATGAGGGAGCAATAAACAAACTAAATTAAAGCATGACACAAATCAATGAGTTCAGATCATCATCCTTATTTAGACCGTATACTTGATAGCAAGAAGGACAAAATGGGTGGTTGGGATGTGAGAATTCATTTAGACCATATTCTGCAGAATCTCACTCCACCAGGAATTAAAGCTGACCATTGTGTATTTTATTTATTTATTTATTTATTTTTATATTTATATACCGCCTTCCTTGCCCTGGGGTGACTCAAAGCGGTTTACATGTCATAAGATATACACAGGGCCCTAACGGCTCCTCTTCTGCCCACCCAGGCCTCGGGTGGGCGAGAGTTCAGGAGATGGGGGCGGCGCAGGTGGGATTGCTCTGGACGAGAGGAGTGACAACTGGCACAAGTGCCGACCATTTGTTCTATGTCTTGGTCCAGTTGAGGCCACCAAAAGTAGCTACGGGCAAGGGCTTTGGAACGGACAATTCCCGGGTGACTTGTGTGAAGTAGATGTAAAACCTTTTTCCTGAGAGTGACAGGAATGACCACCCGCTGGCCCCATAGAAGGCAAACTTGTTCCACTGACAGTCCAAACGCTTGCGGTGGAATGTTATGAATTCCTCGGCTAGAGGACAGGCCTGCCTTTTTGTACCCAAGACATTACTTTAGTCAATGTTACATCCTTGGCCGTAGCCTTGCCTATATCTGAGGGTACGGTGGGGGGGTGAGTCGAAAGACCCAATCATAAGGACCTGGTGGTCGCTTTCAATCTCGCAATCGGCTTCCCCGACCCCTGGCAGTGGAGAATGTGACAGGGCATCAGCGTGGCTGATGTTCTTGCCGGGCCTGTGCACCAAAGCAAAATTGTATGCATTTAGGAAAATTGCCCAACGCAAGATCCTTGGGGACAGAATTTTAGGCATGGGTTTCCCGTTCACAAAGATTCCAAGGAGGGGCTTGTGGTCAGTTACAATGGTAAAAGGTCTTCTGTAAAGGTAATCGTGGAATTTCTTAGTGCCAGCCACGATTGCCAATGCCTCCCTGTCTGAGCGTAATTTTTCTCAGGCTTTGAGAGTGAACAGGAATAGAATGCTATGGGGGCTTCTCTCCTGTCATTTAGTACATGGCATAACACAGCTCCCACCCCCACAGGAGATGCATCACACACAAGTACAACTTCCTTGTTAGGATCAAAATGAGTTAACACAGCATCCGAAGATAGCAGCCTTTTGAGTTCTAGGAACACTTTCTCTTGGCAATGGCCCCAGTGCCAAACAGTATCTTTCTTAAGAAGCCGATGTAATGGTTCGGCAACTGAGACTTTGCGATGGAGAAAAGTGTGATAGAAGTTTAACAATCCTAGAAATGATTGCAATTCAGCTTTACATTTTGGCCTGGGTGCATTTCGCACAGCCGCCACCTTGGAGTCAGAGGGCATGATACCTTGGGGTGTAATTTGGTACCCCAGGAACTCCACTTCCTGTGCCAGAAACACACATTTGTCTCTTCTGAGACGTAGACCAGCCCTCTCAAAACGTGACAGGACACGATCGAGCCTGGCTGCTAGTTCGATGATCAGGACATCATCAAAATATGGCAAGACACCGAGCAAACCTTTTAAAATACGTTCTACAAGAGATTGAAATATTCCGTGGGCCGCATTCACCCCAAATTGTAGTCTAGTTACCTTAAATGCCCCCCTATGTGTTACTATGGTCTGGGCTATGGCAGCAGCAGGAGACACAGTTAATTGTTGGTAAGCCTGGGCAAGGTCAAATTTTGCGAAGCAATTTCCTCCATGCAAGGAGGCAAGAAGGTAGCTTACCACAGGCACAGGATATGTGTTCGGGCGAATAGCTTTATTGATGGCTTCATCTGGATGGGCCGGATGGTTGGGTCAAGCTCAAAGTCCACAGGGGGTCCTTTGTATAACCGTAAACCCTTTTTGAACACCTCAGGATGTGCAGCACAAATGTCCCGGATTGGGTCAGCGTCTATTGCGTGAATGCCAGAAAGCCGGATTCCCAGGGGCCTAAACCATTGGGTCCCAATAAGACAGTTAGTGCCCTTCTTAACTACATCCAATGGCAAGGAGGTGCTAATGTTTTTGAATTTGACCAAGAAATTCCCCTCCCCAGGACCGGAATCTGGCAACCTTGCACATCCCGGAGGGAAGTTTTAAAAGATTTGAGCTTGGGTTGAGAGGCAGGGGGAATTCTCAAAAACTCCCACTGTGGGATTATGGAAAAGGTAGTACCTGAATCCACCTCCATCTTGAAGGGAACGTCCTGCAGGCTCAGGTATGCGAAGAAATGCTCGCTGACGATGCCCACTTGGCACGACTCAGGCTCTGGTGACACTTTGGCAATGGATGTTTTGTGGTGATGACTCTTCTTGGACTCAGGTGCTGGAGTTCTTTGCTTTCGCTGTTGGCATACTTTAGCAATGTGCCCTCGTCACCCACAGTTGTGGCATTCTGCTGTGTGGAAGGGGCACTTCCTGTGGTCATGCCGGGCTCCGCAGTCATCACACTTACAAAAGAATTTCTTCTCCCGATTGTCACGGTGCTCTCGGTGCTTTCGTCGAACCGCTCTGACTTCTCCCTCTGCGTCGCTGGACTCCGATGAAGAGGTAGAACCAGGCAATGCTGAGGAGGATGAAGATGAATTTTGCTGAGCGTGCACAGCTGAGTCGGTGGCACTGGTGGTGGAGTGGCGATGCCAGAAAAGCTTGATGCCGGATCGTGTGGCCTCAGACACTACCGCCTCTTCTAGGACAGCCTTGAAAGTTAGCGTCTTCCTTATCATGAGGCGACATTGAGCATCTTTGTCCCTCATGCCGGCCAGCAGACGGTCCTGGAGTGCTTCTTCGATGTTGTCCCACTTGCACGGGGTGGCAGCAATGCGCAGAAATGGCGGTGTAGTCTGCAATGGACTCCCCAGGTCGCTGCTCCCTTCTGTGGAAGGCCACCCTGGCTGGGAAGATCGAGACCTCTGGCTGCAGGTGTTTCCTCAGTGCGGACATGATTTCTGCCAGTTTCGTGTTCAGGGAATGAAGAAGCAGACAAGTGAAGTAGTGAAATTCAGCTCTTTATTAGTGGGGTTTGAACACACTTTGAATGGGGCAAAACTCAGACTTATATACACTATAAACAGTAACAGTAACAATAATACAACAAGCCCATTGGCTAACAGAGTGTGCACATTTTCGATCCACTTATTTGCATAAGAATAGATACATGAGAAAAGATACATTCTGCTCCTGTCAGAAAACACAGTTAACATACATAACAACTGTCTTTTTATCTTCTACTAGCATAGTTTGCCCGGCGTTGCCGGGCTTTTTAAAATTGTGTTGGATACTAAAGGGTTTCGTTTTTTTCTTGAACTAATGGTGATGGGCTGTTTTAAATGGTGGTGTAAGGTTTTTTGATTTTGTGGTTTCGAGTAATTTTGTTTTTGAACTTGTTTGTTATGTTTATGCAAAAAAAGTTTAAATTTAATTAAATTTAATGTAATATTATTTATTTTAAAATTTAATTTAGTTTTTTAAAATGTTCTTTTATTTTATTTTTTTTTGGTTTTTCAAAGTGAAAAGGGGTTTTATTTTGGTAATTTTTGAGATAAGTGTTTTTTTAATGTTTGTATAATTTATTTGATTGAATTTAGAATTATTCTTATTTGTTAAATTTTTTTGAATGTTGTTTCTGTTTTGGCCACTGGGTGGGGGTGGTGAGCTTTTGAGCCTCTCATTACATGTGTTACCTTCTGTCCTCTTGGTGTCGCTTCCGGTAAGTTTCCTCTTTCTCATTTGTGTTCCGGTTCTCATGGAAGGAAGACGTCTTTTTGTAAGTTCTGTGGGGGGTTTTTGGGGGGGAGGGGTTTGGGGTGGAATTTTTTTTGGGGGGTGTATGTGTGTGTTTGAATGTTTTTCGTTTGTGGTTTTGTGTGTTTTTTCAAGTGTGTTGGGGGGTGGCTTTCTTTCTCGCAGGCCATGCTGGATGGCCCGTGGGAAGGAAGGCCAATTGCGGGGAGGGTTTTTTTCCCATGGGCCATGCTTGATGGCCCGTGGGAAGAATGGGCATTTGCGGGGAGGCTTTCTTTCCCACGGGCCATGCTTCATGGCCCGTTGGAAGGAATGGCATTTGCGGGGTGGTGGTGATTTCTTTCCCACGGGCCATACTTGCTGGCCCATGGGAAGGAAGGGCAGAGGCAGTGGGGTTTTTTTTCCCCGCGGGCCATACTGGCTGGCCCGGTGGGAAAGAAGGGCAGTTGCGGGGGGTGGGTGGGTGGGTTGGTTGCTTTATTTTTTGGTTCTCTGGCTGGCCCTTCGAAGAGAAGGGCAGTGGCGGCCGGGGGTGTTTTTTTTGTTTCTCGTCTTTTTGGCGCGCTGGCTGGCCCTTCGAACGGAAGGGCCATGGTGGCGGTGGGGGGGGTTCCCCCATGGGCCATGCGGGCTTGTTCATGGGGAAGAATGGCTGCGGCGGTGGGTTTTTTTTAAACTTTTAGTTTTTGTGCGCCGGGCATCTCACTTGTTTTTCGGGCGCCGCTGACCCTTCGAACGGAAGAGTAGCGGCGGCGGGTTTTTTTGTTTTTTTCCCCCCACGGGCCATGCTGGATCACCCGTTGGGTTGAATGGTTGCGGCGCCGGCTTTTTCTTAGTTTTGTTTTCTCGCGCAGCTGCCTCCTCGTTCTGCTCGCACATTGCGCGCAGGACGCTGGGGCTTGTAGTAATGTGTTGGTGATTTGTGTTTGTGCTGCGTTTTTTTAAAATGCTTTTCTTTTGATTGGTTGCGGCGCGTGTTCGAACGCTGCTCCGTGCGAGAGCCTCTCAGCCTGATTGGCTCTGGCGCGGCGCGGCGCAAGGACTTTCGGGAAGTGATGTTCTTTGCGTTTCTTGCCGTTAGTGGGGCTGAGGCCCCCGTGCCGGATTTTTAAATCCTTCGTTGACCTTCGTAGGCAATTCGGCCGTGCTCTCGAAGGGAGGATGCGGGTCAGTAGGGCGACGCATAGCAACGTATAGCCAATTCCAACGGTGAACACTTGGTTTTATAGGTTAAGATTGGAAAAACCATAATCAAAACCACCATGTTAGTAATAAAACCAAAAAACCATATATTTGGTGTTTTTTGTTTCTTGAAATGACAACATCTAGCCTACTCTCTCTTTTAATTGATGTTTTTGCTCTCTTGACAGCTTGTGTTTCTTTTATTTTGCAAAAACATTTAGTGGAAATAAAGCAAAAAGCCTTGTGAGAAATTGCATATGCCTTTCCTTGAAATCATTAGAAAGATGGGTTGTTTTTGTAGTTGGTGATAGTGGAGTGGCATAATGGTGGCCAAAAGGTAAAAGTGGCATTCATTTTAAAAAAAGGCAGATGGGATATGCTCACAAATTAAATTTCCTCATTCCAAGTCACAAACAATTAAACTTTATCATCTCATGCAGGGTACAATGACCAGCCTGGATTTAAACAGTGGGAGCTGTCTTTTATACTGAGCCAGACTGTTTGGCAACAGCTCTGCATGGTTTCGAATGGATTAGCTCTGAGCTCTGTTTGGCAATCTCAGTGATTGAACCTGTGACCTTCTACATGCAAAGCATGTACGCTGTCCTGTCTAGCCCTTCACACTGGATTGTTGCCTCATGAAACTAAGTGCCCTCTATTCAGACTAATGATGACTGTCAAGGAGTTGGGCAGAAAAAGTGCACAGTCGATTGTGTGTTTTTTTGCTGTTGTATCAGAACTGACTTTTACCAACTCTGATAGGGTTTTCAAGGTAAGTGAGATATTTAAGGAGTGGGTTTTCCAATATACCAGTTGGATATCCATTGTGGTGTAGTGGATAGAGTGATGAACTAGGACTCAGGAAGAGGACCTGGGTTTGAATCCCTGCTCAGCCATGGAAACGCACAGGGGTGTGTGGAACTGGCAAACTACTTCTAAAATACAGTACTTCAATTACTCTGAAAGTAAGTTGCTATAAAATGGTTCTGATTTCACAGCACATAACAACTAAACCATTTCCACCCCACCCAATGTGAATTTCCATGGCCAAGCAGACATTTGAACCTGGGTCTCCTGAGACCTTGTCTGCCACCTTCCCCTTATACCCTTCTAGGTATCAAACAGTCTGCTGCATGAGATTAATTTAACCAGAGATGCTAATAAATCTATGACTTTTGGGATGCAAAGTGTAAGCTATAAGCATTCTTAAATTCATCCAAGTCCAATTAGATCCATTAGTTCATCGAAATAATCCTAACGGTGCAAATTTGCACTTATTTAGTTATGTTTTCATGTTTGAGTACTAAAGAAATAAACAGGAATCGATGCTCCCAGAAATGCAAATCAGCTCCCTTCTACTGTCAAATTTTAGCAATTTTTACCAAGTAAGGTCCAAGCACTGTTAGGACTATCTTTGTGCTTTGTTTTGAAAATAAAGACTCTCTGGATACTGAAGTCTGTGTAAACTATTGCTTTCTTGCACTCTACATTTGCTGAATAATGGGACAGAGACCAAACTGTTTATGATCAGGTTAAAGCACATATATCAAGAAGGGTAATTACGGCAGTTTTGAGCAGCTGCAAGCAGCTCTTTGTGATTGCAGCAGTACAGTAATACCTCATACAAAGTCTGCTTCGTACAACATCGAATTCATACAACATCGCCTAATTCCTTGAAAAAAGTTGCCTCATACAAAGTTGCTGCAACTTTGTATGAGGCATTGGGGTTTTTCCCCAGGTTGGTTTGTCCCCTAAAATCAGGGTTGTTTTACATGTTTTTGTAAGGTATTTAGCCTTTAGTCAATGATTTCTTAAATTTCTGTCAGTTTCCTGTTTCCTTGACTTTCCCCTGAAGTCTGTGTACAATGTATCTCTATGGAAATAACGTTGTACGAGGCATCGCAGCAAGGATTTGGACGTTGTATGAGGCATCGCGGCTAGGATTTTGCATGCCTCATACAAAGTCCAAATCCATATAAAGTCCAAACTTGTGGAACCAAGTTTGGACATTGTATGAGGTATCACTGTACTTTGTTCTTTGTGTCAGTGGGAAAATTCAGGAGAATAAGAAAAGAAAATCAGGAGGAGTCGTCAGGAAGGAAACATCTGGAGTGAGAAGTCAACATTCAGAAGCTAGGTGCCAGGCCCAGTAGTTAGGGAGACTGCCCAGACAAAGTCATAGCCTGACCTAGAAACCTTTATTGTCTTTTGAAATCAGAGGGAGTCAGTGTTTAGGCTAGGTAGGTGGTACCACTCTGAACATTAAGAACCCTTCCTTCTTCACCCAGTCCAAACAATATTGTTCTGGTGACTCAATAAGTGGACCAGTTTGCAGATACAGTATGTGTTTTCTTTGTTGTAGCCCTGCCAGCTCATGATTGTGTGCTATCGGTAACTGTAAATGAAGCTGGAATGCATTTTTCCAAGAAGCTATCTTAGTAGGATTTTTTCTGTGTGGGGATTCTTACTTTAGAACAGGGGTTCTCAGCCTATGGGCTGGGGGCTGACCCTGGGCTGCAGCACTATTTCATGTGGCCTGTGCCGCCGCCGCTACCAGAAGTGGATGCGTTTACGACAGCTGTAAATGCGCCCGAGGCTGTCATAAACCCATTTACGACAGCCATAGACATGTTTTACGGCAGCGTTTAGGGTGGGGTGGGGGAACACTAATCCAGCCTGCTCAGCTGTCTGAGGGGGCATGGTCCAGTCCACGGCTTTAAAAGGGTGAGAACTCCTGCTTTAGAGCCTCATCACACATTCCTTTTCTTAAAGGTGCTACATGTTTGTAGAGCTGTAGGTATAAAGTCAGAATTTATTTATTTTTGTGATTTATATTTCTACCCAACTCAAAAGACTCTGGGCGGCACACAATGAATAAAAACCAGCATCACAGTTAAAAACTCTAAAACCTATAAAAAAACCATTTAAAACGACTATCAAAATTACCCCAACCCTTACCGATTAAAAGAGAGAGAGCATTCTTCCTAGATCAGCCAGCAGGCAGGGGTCACCACGTCATTGGTGCCCCACACCTGCTATGCCAGCCTGGTTTTTAGGCCTTTCCTAAAGGGCAACAACTCTGTCTGGAGACGCAACTCAATTGGCAGGAGGTTCCATAGGGCCGGAGCAGACACTGAGAAAGCCCTCTTTCTGGTGCAAGAGAGACGTGCCTCTCTAGCAGATGGAAAAATTAGACAGCCTCTCCGATCTGCTCTGGTGGGATGGACAGATGTTCTTGGGGTGACGCAGTCTCTTAGATATCTTGGCCCACTACCATGTAGGGCTTTAAAGGTCATTACCAGCACCTTGAATTGCACTTGGAGGCATACCGGTAACCAGTGCAACTCCCGGAGCAGTGGCGAGGCACAGGCGTAACGTCCGCACCCCATCACCACCCGGGCAGCCGCATTCTGGACCAGTTGCAGCCTCCAAATGGTAATCAAGGGCAGCCCCATGTAGAGTGCATTGCAGTAGTCAAGTCTAGAGGTGACCAGAGCATGTGTGACCATGAGCAAGGAGTCCCTATCTAGGAGCGGGCGTAACTGGCGTATAGCATGAAGTTGTGCAAAAGCCCTCCTGGCCACGACTGCCACCTGTTCTTCGAGCAGGAGTCGTGAGTCCAGGAGGACCCACAGATTATGCACTGGGTCTGTTTGGGGCAAAATAGCCCCTTCCAGGACCAAGGATGGTAGCTCCTGACCCATAGCCACTCAGTTTTGCCAGAATTTAGTTGTAGCCCGTTGTCCCCCATCCAGTCCCCAACAGCCTCAGATACCTGGATAGGACTATGACTGCATTGCTGGAATCACCACGGGCCAAGATGTATAGTTGAGTATCATCAGCGTACTGATGATATCTCACCCTATGGGAACGGATGATCTCTCCCAGCGGTTTCATGTAAATGTTAAATAAAAGATGTGAGAGGACCGAGCCCTGAGGAACCCCATACTGGAGAGGCCTAGGGCTGGACATCTCATCTTCCAAACACACCGACTGGGTCCGGTCCCCCAGAAATGAGGCAAACCCTGTCTCTTATTGTGTTTTCCCTTCTCATTATTCTGCACTGCGTTATTTCTTGCTGTTTATCTCCAATAAAAATCCTTTGGGGGGAAAATCCATTAGAAAAAGCAGTAAGAAATGCTCTCAGTGCAACAGATGGAAAAATTATTTGATTTGTTATAAAATTATCTCCATTCTGTTATCTTTGGTTAGGTCACAGCCAAAGAAGGCTAGGAAAGAAAATGGGAAGATAATGTATGATAGATTTGTCAGCCTTAGGCAGGAACTTGTCAGTTTTCTTTATTGTACTGCACCTAGTGCAACATTGGATGCTTACAAAATAGCTGAAAAGATGCCCTGCAGAACTGTAGAAATGTGCAGGGAAAAAATAGGTTAGGGATGTCTGACTCGCTCTTTGTATAATATGAAGATGGCTGTTGTTGTTCCTCAAGTGTCTAATGAATAGAACCTATATACTTTACTGTTGTCTATGCACCCAGTATTTGCAGTTCATCTATGAGATCATCAGGGAAGCCTAGGTTTGCTGCTGTGAACTTAATATTTCAAACAGAACAAACACCTTATGGACTTTGGCCTTTTTTCAGAAGCTGTAAACCAGGGGTTCCCAACCTACGGCCTGTGGGCCAGATCTGGCCTGCGATACCATTCCAATTGGCCTGTCGCCATCTCCCCTGCACCCGGAATTAGAAGTGGGCGCATTTACGTCAGCTGTAAAACGCGCCTGCTTCCATGGGCGTGATTTGGCCCACTCATCTGTTCTGGGGGCGTGGTCATGCCTGTGTTGCAAAAAGGTTGGCCACCCCTGCTGTAAACAAACAGCAGGAGACAGTTTTTGGATGTTTGTTTAATTAATCATCATCATCTATTTGTTGTATCCTGCTTTCCTCCTAGTAAAGATAAAGGTTGCCCTTGTTGAAAAGCTAGTAGTATCCCACTCTAGGTTTCAGTGCCCATCTCTGTTTATAGCCAAAGAGCCAACACTGTGTCTACAGACATTTCCATGGGACAAAGTTGGGAGCTGACTTCATTGTGCAGCACTCGGGTCTCGAACTGCTGACCTGCCAACCTTCTGGTCATCAAGTTGAGTATCTTAACCACTAAGCCACCGCAGTCCATTTCCCCCTAACAGTGCCTAAAAAGACCATAACATATTAAATAACAGTGGCTGAGATGCCGTTTATGTAACTCTGCAGGAGTAAATGATGATGTCATCAGATGACAATGGAAATCTTTAATTTAATTTAGTTTAAAACTTCCTATCACTCTACTTCAGATTCTGATGTTCCCTAGCGATCCCTTAAAATATGCCCTTGGAAAGCCCTGGGAGTCTCAAGATGGGAGAAGTATGTAGTAGTTGAAAAAACTCTGGAAGATCTGGTGGTGATTTTCAAATAACAAATTTTCTGCCTGCATCCTTTGGCCCCAGAAAGCTTCTCCAGAGCAAAAGAGAGTCTCAAAATCTGGAAAGGGGGAAATAAGAATTTTTAAATTAAATAATATATTTCTTTTAATGGTTAATGCTATTGTCATCATTAAATCTAGCATCATGTCTAAAAATCATTACAAGCAAGCATTACATCAACACACACAAGTATATAATAAATCAACAGTACAATATTAAATGGGTACCAGCTGTGGTGTAGTGGACAGAGGCATAGATTAGGATTGAGGAAACCTGGTTTTTATTTCCCTGATGTGCCTTGGAAACTCACTGGGGGGGGGGGGGGTTGGGGGGGTTGGGGGTTGGGGGGGAAACTTTAAATAATAATAATGCCTTTATCATTTCCTTTTCCTAGGGGTATCCTGGCTCTCTATACCTTGCCTCAGACTACACCCGGTGGCTTTTCTGGGGTGCACAGTGGGGAACTTAATTCCCAACCTCTGGTTCCCTAGCCAGATACCTAATTTAAAGAGCTATCCAGCTAGCTGGAACTGGTAAAACCTCTCCTTAAATATCTCACTTACCCTTGAGAAGCCTATTAGGGTCACTATAAGTCAGTTCTGACTTGACAACACATAAAAGGGCAATTTAAACTAGATAGAGAGAAGTTAAATCTCAACTCAGATGTAAAAATAATGTATATTAGATGAGAAACCAATTAGATTTTGTGTTTTAAGAATTATTTTAGTGGGGGGAATGAGAGCTAATGATTTCACAGGGCATAAGTAGTGGCCAAGGGGCTTACCTTGCAGAAGTGAAGTCTCAGAAAGGGTTGAACATCAATAAGCATTCTTTTGACCTCTCAAATTAAGAGAAAGATTTTTATATTTTTAAAAAAGAGAATATAAGTAATTTGGAAAAGATTTGACAAAGTTTCTAAATCTTTTGGAAACTGAACTGATCGTGGAAGGGTAAGGTCCTATCTCTTGTGGTAAGGAATGTCTGTAGCTGAGCGTTGATACCAAAGAATCTGTGTTGACCGCAAAAGGATCCAGGTTCAAGTCCTGGTAACTCCAAGCAAAGATAGGAAGGATTTTAATCTGAATCCCTGAGGAACTGGTCCCAGCTGTTGTCAACAGGACTAGAGTAGAGAGACCATTAGTCTACCTAAGCAAATGGAAGTTTTCTGTAGTTTCTGTGGTGACTCTACTTGTCTAAGGCTACTGCTTCTTCTAGACCATATATAAATCTGCCCAAATGAAGGCAACTTTGGTGAATTCATTCGGTAGTTCCTTTTACCTGAACTAGTGTGAGAAAGATTAGCTGGCAGAACGTTGCCATTGTCCAGGGGTACAGCTGGCTGATACCACAATCTTCAAGGAGGCTCTTTCTGGATACTGCTGATAAGCATTCTCAGAACCATTTTCTTTTGCCACCTTTCTTTCCTCCACTTTCTTTTCCCTGTTTTTGAGCTCTTTCCAGTTAAACATCATCCTTCACCTCTTTGTCTCTTTAGGTTTGAAGTGCTTGGAAACTTGGGATGGGAGTGGGTGGGAGAAGTGCTTAGGTTGGAAAAGTACACCGTTAAATTCATTACAACTGTAATCTCTTGGAAAAGACATTCATTATTGTACTCTGCATGTGCTCTTAAGCAGAGCTGCTGCTGAGGAGAGCCAAACAAAGGAAGTGAGCACTGGTAAGTTTTGCAGTTGGAGTAGAGCTGCTTTAGAGGCCTCTACTAATTTAAATTGATAATTGAAACTGCTGAGAGCCACCTCTGTTCAAACAGAGGAAGCAGTTTGAAGCTTCCAGAAGCAGGGGGCAGGGCCACACCAGGCCCTTCCCTGAACTGTGACTCATAGGGGCGGAGCCACACTAGCCTTTAAAAGCTCTGAGCTCTTTCAGGGTCAGCCATTTTGACTCTGCATGTGCTCTTAAGCAGAGCTGCTGCTGAGGAGAGCCAAACAAAGGAAGTGAGCACTGGTAAGTTTTGCAGTTGGAGTAGAGCTGCTTTAGAGGCCTCTACTAATTTAAATTGATAATTGAAACTGCTGAGAGCCACCTCTGTTCAAACAGAGGAAGCAGTTTGAAGCTTCCAGAAGCAGGGGGCAGGGCCACACCAGGCCCTTCCCTGAACTGTGACTCATAGGGGCGGAGCCACACTAGCCTTTAAAAGCTCTGAGCTCTTTCAGGGTCAGCCCTTTTGACTCTGCATGTGCTCTTAAGCAGAGCTGCTGCTGAGGAGAGCCAAACAAAGGAAGTGAGCACTGGTAAGTTTTGCAGTTGGAGTAGAGCTGCTTTAGAGGCCTCTACTAATTTAAATTGATAATTGAAACTGCTGAGAGCCACCTCTGTTCAAACAGAGGAAGCAGTTTGAAGCTTCCAGAAGCAGGGGGCAGGGCCACACCAGGCCCTTCCCTGAACTGTGACTCATAGGGGCGGAGCCACACTAGCCTTTAAAAGCTCTGAGCTCTTTCAGAGTCAGCCATTTTGACTCTGCATGTGCTCTTAAGCAGAGCTGCTGCTGAGGAGAGCCAAACAAAGGAAGTGAGCACTGGTAAGTTTTGCAGTTGGAGTAGAGCTGCTTTAGAGGCCTCTACTAATTTAAATTGATAATTGAAACTGCTGAGAGCCACCTCTGTTCAAACAGAGGAAGCAGTTTGAAGCTTCCAGAAGCAGGGGGCAGGGCCACACCAGGCCCTTCCCTGAACTGTGACTCATAGGGGCGGAGCCACACTAGCCTTTAAAAGCTCTGAGCTCTTTCAGGGTCAGCCCTTTTGACTCTGCATGTGCTCTTAAGCAGAGCTGCTGCTGAGGAGAGCCAAACAAAGGAAGTGAGCACTGGTAAGTTTTGCAGTTGGAGTAGAGCTGCTTTAGAGGCCTCTACTAATTTAAATTGATAATTGAAACTGCTGAGAGCCACCTCTGTTCAAACAGAGGAAGCAGTTTGAAGCTTCCAGAAGCAGGGGGCAGGGCCACACCAGGCCCTTCCCTGAACTGTGACTCATAGGGGCGGAGCCACACTAGCCTTTAAAAGCTCTGAGCTCTTTCAGGGTCAGCCCTTTTGACTCTGCATGTGCTCTTAAGCAGAGCTGCTGCTGAGGAGAGCCAAACAAAGGAAGTGAGCACTGGTAAGTTTTGCAGTTGGAGTAGAGCTGCTTTAGAGGCCTCTACTAATTTAAATTGATAATTGAAACTGCTGAGAGCCACCTCTGTTCAAACAGAGGAAGCAGTTTGAAGCTTCCAGAAGCAGGGGGCAGGGCCACACCAGGCCCTTCCCTGAACTGTGACTCATAGGGGCGGAGCCACACTAGCCTTTAAAAGCTCTGAGCTCTTTCAGAGTCAGCCATTTTGACTCTGCATGTGCTCTTAAGCAGAGCTGCTGCTGAGGAGAGCCAAACAAAGGAAGTGAGCACTGGTAAGTTTTGCAGTTGGAGTAGAGCTGCTTTAGAGGCCTCTACTAATTTAAATTGATAATTGAAACTGCTGAGAGCCACCTCTGTTCAAACAGAGGAAGCAGTTTGAAGCTTCCAGAAGCAGGGGGCAGGGCCACACCAGGCCCTTCCCTGAACTGTGACTCATAGGGGCGGAGCCACACTAGCCTTTAAAAGCTCTGAGCTCTTTCAGGGTCAGCCCTTTTGACTCTGCATGTGCTCTTAAGCAGAGCTGCTGCTGAGGAGAGCCAAACAAAGGAAGTGAGCACTGGTAAGTTTTGCAGTTGGAGTAGAGCTGCTTTAGAGGCCCGCGCGCCTAAAGGCGCGCGAGATTACTCACTAGGAAAAAAATTTGTAGTCTTAAAAGGTACATTTTTGAGGCCCAGAATACTGCACTTGTTAAAATGGATTCTGAGGGAACAGCTGTAGTTACCTGCAATTCTTGTGCCATGTTTGTGTTCTTGCCAAAGCATATGGAGAACTACACTTGCAGCAAGTGCAAGCTGGTTGCACTACTAGAAGAGAAGGTCCAGCAGCTAGTGGCCCGCATATCTAACCACCAACAAATTAAGGAGCTTGAGCTGTTCTTGGACAGAGCGGAGCAGACTATGCTGGACAAAGAAGTGACAGGGCACAGTTCTGAGGGAGAAGGCCCTTCACTAACTCAGGAGGGAGATGGTTGGAGGAATGTGACTCAAAGGAGGAGAAGAGTAGGGGATCACTCTGAGAGTTTGAAATTACAGAATAAATTTGAGGCTCTTTCCCTTATCACACCTGATGAGGAACACACAGAGGAACAACTGGTTCCACCTGATGATCTCTCCTTCATCACACTTGATGAGATCCAGGAAGATGAACAACAGGAACAAACTGAGGTTCTCTCCCTTAATATGGTTGATGAGGTGCATGTAGATGAACAGATTGCAGGAGATAGGCTCCTTGTACTAGGCGATTCAATAATTAGAAATACAGAGAAATGGATTTGTGATGCACATGATAACCGTATGGTGACTTGCCTGCCAGGTGCAAAAGTTGCAGACATCACAAGAAATCTAGATAGATTGTTAGTGAGAACTGGGAACGAGCCAGTTGTCATGGTACACGTTGGTACTAATGATGTTGGGAAGGCCAAGCGGTCTGTCCTGGAAGCCAAATTTAGGTTGTTAGGAAGAAGATTGAAGTCCCGGACTTCCAAGGTAGCATTTTCAGAAGTGCTGCCTGTCCCTCGCGCAGGACCTACCAGGCAAGCAGAGCTCAGAAGCCTCAATGCGTGGATGAGGCGGTGGTGTCGAGAGGAGGGCTTCAGATTTGTCAGGAACTGGAGAACATTTTGGGACAAGCCAAATCTGTTCAGGAGGGATGGGTTGCATTTAAACCATGATGGGACCAGATTGCTGGCACTCAACATCAAAAAGGCTGCAGAGCAGCTTTTAAACTGATAACTGGGGGAAAGCCGACAGGAGCTGGGCAGCATCCGGTTCGGGAAAGTGTGTACTTGAGTAGTGAAGAGGATGCAAAAATTACTGAGCAGAGCAAGGAGCTAGTCACCAGCACTCTAGCAGAAGGATGCAAGAGGCAGTCTAACAATGCAACTAGACTCAAAAGACTGTATCAGGAAAGCATATATAAATGCTTGTATACAAATGCCAGAAGCCTCCGGAACAAAATAGGGGAGCTGGAATACTTAGCAATAGATAAAAATATTGATATTATTGGTATCACTGAAACCTGGTGGACGGATGATAACCAATGGGATACAGTTATCCCAGGCTACAAACTGTACAGGAAGGATAGGAAGGGGCAAACAGGAGGTGGTGTAGCCTTGTATGTCAAAGAAGTGATAAAATCGTATGAATTGGAATATCTAGGTGATTTGGAGTCACCATTAGAAGCTCTGTGGGTAAGAGTACCAGGCCACAAGGATGGTCTAACAGTAGGCATATACTATCGGCCTCCGACCCAAACTCTTGTGGGAGACTGGCAGTTGGAGAATGTTGTAAAGGAGGCATCCAGGAAGGGAAGCCTGGTTATAATGGGGGACTTCAATTACCCTCACATAGACTGGGTGAACTGTTGTTCAGCACATGATAAAGAGATAAAGTTCCTAGATATGCTCAATGATTGTTCCCTGGGACAGATGGTTGAAGACCCAACTAGAGGTACAAGAATCCTTGACTTGATTCTGAGTAATACTCAGGATCTGGTGCAAGATGTTAATGTGACTGATCCAATAGGGAACAGTGACCACAACTCAATTATGTTTAACTTGATCATAGACCGCAAGTCACTGATAAAATCTAACACAGAGACCTTAAATTTTCAAAAAGGAAATTTCCCAAAGATGAGGAAACTTGTAAAAAAGAAGCTGAAAGGGAAAATTGAGAGAGTCCAAACACTCCAAGAGGCATGGAGGCTGTTTACAAAAACAATAACAGAGGCTCAATTGGAATGCATACCCAAAAGGAAAAAGGGCACTGCCAGGTCCAAGAGGACTCCGATGTGGCTTACAGGAGCTGTTCGGGAAGTGATCAAGAGCAAGAAAAGCTCATTTAGAAGATGGAAGGCTTGTCCAAATGAGGACAGCAGGCAGAAACATAAATTCTGGCAGAAAAAATGCAAGGCAACAATCAGGAAAGCAAAGCAAGACTTTGAGGAGCGTATAGCTAAAAATACTCAGAGAAATAACAAAGACTTCTTTAAGTACATTAGAAGTAAGAACCCAACTAGGAAGGCCATTGGACCATTAGATGACAATGGAAGGCAAGGGGTTATTAAAGAGGAAACAGAGATTGCAGAAAGACTCAATGAATTCTTTGCTTCAGTATTCACTGAAGAAGACAGAGACCACATGCCCAAAACAGAGCCTATCTTCGTAGGGAGGGAAACCGAAGAATTAAGCAAGATAGAAATAACCAGGGAGGAGGTCCTTGCATGTCTTGTTAAGCTAATCACTAACAAATCCCCAGGACCAGATGGCATCCATCCACGAGTTCTCAGGGAACTTAAAGATGAAATTGCTGATATCCTAGCCAAAATATATAATCTTTCCCTCAAATCAGGCTTTGTGCCTGATGACTGGAAGGTAGCGAATGTAACACCAATTTTCAAAAAAGGATCCAGGGGTGATCCAGGAAATTACCGGCCTGTCAGTTTGACATGTGTCCCAGGTAAAGTGATGGAAACCATCCTAAAAGATAGAATTAATAGTTACATAGAAGAGAAGGCGCTGCTAAAGGAGAGCCAACATGGCTTTTGCAAGGGCAAATCATGCCTCACTAATCTGTTGGAATTTTTTGAGAGTGTCAACAAGCATGTGGATAAGGGGGATCCAGTTGACATTGTTTATCTGGACTTTCAGAAGGCTTTTGACAAGGTCCCACACCAAAGGCTCTTGAATAAACTTACCAGTCATGGAATAAAGGGACAGGTCTTGTCCTGGATCAGCAACTGGCTAAGGGACAGGAAACAGAGGGTAGCACTAAATGGACACTTCTCCAAGTGGAGGGAAGTAAAGAGTGGGGTCCCCCAAGGTTCAGTACTGGGACCCCTGCTTTTCAACCTCTTCATAAATGATCTAGAGGTAGGAGTAAAAAGCAAGCTAGCCAAATTTGCTGACGACACTAAATTATACAGGGTAGTGAAAACTGTGAGAGATTGTGAAGAGCTCCAGAGGGATCTCTTGACACTGGGGGAGTGGGCAAAACAGTGGCAAATGAGCTTCAACATCAGTAAGTGCAGAGTGATGCATGTTGGGGCAAAAAACCCCAATTACATTTATAAACTGATGGGGTCTGAACTCTCTGCGACAAACCAGGAAAGGGACCTTGGTGTCCTGGTGGACAGCTCAATGAAGGTGTCAACCCAGTGTGCCTCAGCAGTGAAAAAAGCAAACTCAATGTTAGGGATCATTAGGAAGGGTATAGAAAATAAGTCAACAAGTGTCATTTTGCCTCTTTATAAATCTATGGTGAGGCCCCATCTGGAATATTGTGTACAGTTCTGGTCGCCATACCTCCAGAAGGATATTATGGAGTTGGAGAAAGTACAGAGGAGGGCAACCAGAATGATTAGGGGACTGGAACACCTTCCTTACCATCTGAGGCTGCAACGGTTGGGCCTTTTCACTCTTGAACGACGGCGTCTAAGAGGTGACCTGATTGAAGTTTATAAAATCATGCACGGTGTGGACAAGGTAGATAAGGAAAAACTGTTTTCCCTATCGCACAACACTAGAACTAGGGGGCACTCCATGAAACTTTTGGGTACTAGTTCTCAAACAAATAAGAGAAAGTACTTTTTCACCCAGAGGATTACTGGTCTATGGAACTCCCTGCCAGAAGAAGTGGTGACAGCTGTCAGTCTTCACAGCTTTAAGAAAGGATTAGACAAGTTCATGGAGGACAAGAGTATCAATGGCTATAATTATGGATACTTAAGGACAACCTCCGGGTTGGAGAGATAGGCAGGATATCTCTCAATGCCATTTCCAGGGAATCCTAAGCAGGTGAAGGCATCTCCTTGGGAATACCCTGAAGGAAATGGTGAGCCACTGTGTGAGACAGAATGCTGGACTGGATGGGCTGTGGCCTGTTCCAGCAAGGCTGTTCTTATGTTCTTATGTTCTTATGTACTATTACAATTCAAAAAGTTTTTTTTAAAAAAAAAAAATCCGAGGTTGAAAATCTCTTGTGTTCACTGGCTGTCATTGAAGAACATTCCATGAAATATTTGTTTATTTGTATGGAGACAGAGAGAGAGAGAGAGAGGGAGAGAAGAAAAAAGATTCCAAGCAATTTGGCAGTGTCTTCTCAGGAGAAGTTTAACAGGGTCAAATGAAGTCCATCTGTCCACAAGATGAGTTTGTGTTGAAGGACTCTGCAGAACTGCTTCCTGACTTGATAACAGATGAGACCAAGAGCTGTTGTTGAGACAAGCATACATGAGGGACATGGTTGAAACATAGCTTAAAATGTACACATGATAATTTTCTAATGAAAAGAAGAGTGAAAAATTATTAGTAGGAAATTCTCAGAGAATGAGTAAAGAACCCTTGGCGATTAAAATAACCAGAATACCAGGGAAAGAACACCAGGGGTTGTCATCCTAACAGTTGCTTTATCAGTGTCTGAAGATGCTTCTGTTTCTCAGGATACACTCATGATTTTGGTCAGTACCCGTTAATGACAAAGAAACAGGAAGGAAGATGGAAGAGCTGGACATAAATCTGATGTTGAAGCTGAAATGTCTCACCACTAGCAGTGAGACTGTGGTGCCATGTTGCAATATGTAATTTGGTCAGCATTCATTGTCAAAATAGGAGTGGGTTGGTGGGTCTGACCTACATTATTTATTCATTAGGAAAATCACTGGTAGGCGGCTGAGTTTTATGACAGGAAAATGCATCCTTGTCCCAAGGATCTTGCAATGCAAAAAGTGACCAAAGTGAAAGAGATGGAAGAATATGTGTTTTATTTATTTATTTGTTTATGCATGTCTACCTTATTGTGTTCTTCATGAGTGTAGTGTCGGGTCAGAAGAGAGGTATAGTCCTGTTTCTGTATAGGTAGCAGATTTTCCAGGGTTCTTTCTTATATGTAGAGTCTACTTGTCATTTATAATGTAAACTTAAATATTAAATATTAAGCAGGAAACAGGATTCCTGATGGTAGGAGACAGTAGTGTTTGTGGTTGGAAGAAGGGAAAGATGTCTTGCCCCAAAATTACAACTGACAGCCTGCATATGATAGGATTTGAAATTTGTATTCCACCTGTTCTTTGTGGTAGAGGTAGGGAATAAATGGCTGCTTAGATATTGCTAAATTACCCTTCGCATCAATCCTAGCCAGGCTAGTCAGTGGTGGGGGATGGAGAAATCTGTAGTGCAAAACATCTGGAAGGCCACATATTCCCAAACTGTTCTGTGGAGCTTAGGGTGATATAGGTGAGTCTCACCTTTCTGCTTCCCACGACTCTTTTCATCCTCACAATAGCAGTACCTGTATCAAGTAAAGTAACAAACTAAGAGAGGGAAAGTGTTTCAAGGATATCCAGGATTCTTTATAGTTGAGAGGGAAAAACACTCCCAGTCATAGCTTAACACCTTGTCCCTTTCATGACTTGCCCTTAGAAACTGCTTGAAAGTAGATAAAAGTAAAGGTCTCCCTTGCTTGAAAGCCAGTGGTATCTGACTGGTGTGGTGCTCATCTCTGTCTGCATCTGCAGATGTTTTGATAGTCGTGTGGCACGCATGACTAGACACTGGAATGCATGGAACGCTGTTACCTTTCCTACCGAAGCAGTACCTACGTATTTATCTACTTGCAATTTCTTGCTTTTGATTTGCTAGGTTGGCAGTACAGAGACGGGAGCTCACTCTGTCATGCAGCACTCGGTTCCCGAACTGCTGACATGCCAACTTTCCGGTCATCGTAACCCCCTAAGCACCATTGAAGGTGGCTTGAAAGTCAGACTGAAGGAAAAAAACAGAAAACAAAACAGGTTGGATGGGGACATTGGGAGGGCAGAGTTAGTGGGAGAGCTTATATAATCATACCTCTACCCCCCACCCTTGGACTGGTTCTTCCTTCTGAAGCCACATGTTGTAACCCATGGATTCTCAACCTGCGGCCCATGGGCTGCTTGCAGCCCGCGACACCATTTCATGTGCCCCCCCCCCGCCTCCACCACACCAGGAAGTGCCATGTGGTCGAGGAAGATCAAAATAGCTGTCCGTCCCCCAAAGCTGTCTGAGGGAGCATGACCTGGACCATGGCTTTAAAAGGTTGAGAACTCCTGTTGTAACCTTTGCATTAGAGGGTGCAGTGGGCTGGCAAAAGGAGGGAGCAATGCATCCTCTCCCTGTGCAGATTCTCTGCTCATTTCCCTCCCTGCTAAGCTGCTTTTCCTATGACAGCTTCTGAAAAAGCCACGACGCTCTCTTACATGTATAGTTTCTCCTAAAGGAATCTGCTCTGTTTATTATGTAACAGGCAGGGTGGCAGATGAACAAAGCATTTCCTTGCGTTCAGTGATGATGAACATGTTCATTGGACTGGGCAAGTCTAGAGACCAAGGAGAAGCAAAATCTACACTGGCACTCTTAAAGTCCTGTCGAGATCAAGCCTGCCTAGAGGGCAGAGCAATTAACTCCATCTCCTGCTGAGCCTGAAGTGCCTGAAGCAGCTGTTAATCCCTTCTTTAGATTCCCATCTCGGTGTTTCCTTTCACTTGTGCTATTTGTATCATTTTAGAGCACCATGGCCTTTCCTCCTCCAATGTGGAAATTTTTACTGCCCATTTTCTCTGCTGGAGGTGGGATATGTGATGTTGGAGAGAGAGAAAATTGCATTTGCCTATCAGGACCCTTTCTCATGAATGACTAATTGAAGTGCCACAGCACGCATTCCCTGGACAGTCAAATAATAGTAACAATTTTGTGTCAGAAATTATTCTGGGTTGAAAGGGTTTTTGCTGGAGAAACTCTGCTCAGAGGACGACCAAATGAGACTCCTTTCATGTCCCCAAGATCTTTTCCCACTTAAAGTGGTCCCTTTTTATCTACTTGCAATTTCTTGCTTGCGAACTGCTAGGTTGGCAGGAGCTGGGACAGAGATGGGCACTCAAACTGTTATGCAGTCCCTGGGTCTTGAACTGCCGACTTGCCGGCCTTCCAGCTAACAAGGCGAGCTTCTTAACCACTGCGCCACTGCAGCTGGCTCAGTGGTTAAATCAAAGAAAGGCCGGGAGTCTAGGATTCCCTTAGTATGTTTGCTATATTCCAGATGTCTGAGGTTCATGAGCTCACTGTTATGGCTTTTGGCAGATTGGCAAACATATTGTCTTTTAGTATTTTTATAGATAAAGATGTCATACGTAAATACAGCATTGCCTAAATTGTAGTGTCTGTAGGCCAGCCAGTAACTCCTGCCTAATCTATCTGATTAGGTAAAAGTAAAAGTCTCCCTTGCTCAAAAGCCAGTCATAACTGACTGCAATTTCTTGCTTTCAGGCTGCTAGGTTGGAGAGGAGCTGGGACAGATGACAGGTGCTCACTCTGTCATGCAGCGTTCAGGTCTCAAACTGCTGATCTTCTAGTCATCATGTTCAACATTTTAGCCACTAAACCACTGTAGTCCCTTCCTAATCTACCTGATTAGGATGGGACAAAGGCTTACCTTCCCTTCTTCCTGAGCTCCATAAGGAACGTCCCTGACATAGCTGTCAAGTTTTGAATTTGAAAATAAGGAAAATTTCCCGGACAAAATGGGAGACTTGACAGCTATGCTTATCCTGCGCAGCCCTCCATTGGTGGCATTAGGGCATTGCAGTCTGACTGATATGGGACGCCGGCGGGAAAGAGGATAAAAGACGGGAGGTTTCCGGCCAATACGGGACACTTGACAGCTATGGTCCCTGCATGAACATGACAGCTTCAAAGGCCTTGACAGGTGGAAATATAGGGTGCCATGAACTTTAAAAATGATGCTTTTGGTATCACCGGCTTGAAGAAAAACTCTAGAATGACCTTGAACAAAACTGACTAAAATGATTCCAGTCTGTTCCCATGAAGGGTGTTCCAGTATGCTGCAAGTCAAGTCAAATTTATTACTTTTTTCTGTTGAAGCAAAAACAACATAAGGTATGTTGCGGAAACTTGCCAATATTTTGGGAGTTTCCAAAAATATGCCAAACTCTATTAGGACTAGGCATCTGTCTTCCCATAATGTATCATTGCTGCATTAGTAGAAGCTGCTAGTCAGAAATGAGGCACTTTGAGAGACGTTGTGTGCATACCCATTGGACAGACTTTTTATGGTTCTTTAGGAGGGTAAAACTGCAATGGTGTCAATTAGAACAGCAAATTGCTGTTGGTTAACAAGCTGCTGGTTGTATGTCGGATTACACAGCAGCCACATGATTTGGTGTGTAACAAGGAGTAAAACCTTGTTAACCAGAGGAAATTGGCTGCACTGTGATATAGGCCACTGTCCTTGTGCTACCAACAGGATTCTTCCATAAAAATGTGTGGGTCAGGATTGAGATGTGTAGACCATACTGCCAGTGACTCAGTGCTGAGTGTCAGGCGGCGGTGAACTAACCTGACAACCCTGAGGACTAATGACTTGGGTGCTGAAGTCCACAGGGAAGGGTGATGGTTACCATGGGGATTTAATCCCACTTTAATCCATTCTGATGGAATACAGCAGCTTCATCAATACTGGCCTGGGGCTAATGAGGATTTTGTGTGCCAAAAAGGCTCAGGACCAGAAAGTGACTCGTGGAACTGGATCAGTGGTATGGGTGTCATGCTGCGATGAGGAAGGCAGATGAAGGGACACTGTATTATATTCTCAGAACCTTCTTCATGGCTGATCGCCATGAGGATCGCCAATATTTGGATACGGCAGAACAAGAAGAAATCCCTCACATGGAATTCCTCCCTCTCATTAGCACTTTACTGAGGTGATATTTTAATTCAGCTTTCCTTTGCAAAATTAAAATTACATTTCTAATTGGACCCTTTCCGTTTCAATGCAATTTTTCTTCTATAGTCAATGTTTTTCTCATTTTCCTTTGTCCATTTCATTTTATTTGTCCTTATCCCTCCTGCAAAACTTATAACTGACTACTAAATAATTCCTAATGTAGCATGCACTGGTTGAATAAACTAGTAACAGATGGTGAATTGGTACATTTAGATCAAGGGTAGGAAATCAGTGGTTGATAGGACAGATGAAGTCTCTGGTTCTTTCCAAACTACTCTTCAATCTTCACTGATCCCTGACCAAGAAATTATACTTGCTGGTGGTGGTGGTGGTGAGATTCCCATGAAAGGGTTGATGGAAGGATCACAGTTTGAAAAAGAAAGGTTAATATTTCACTCTTCATATCTGTAGCACCCTAGTCAATTCCCATGTTATAACTAGTAAGGGTAAAGGTTTCCCTTGCTCGAAAGCCAGTCATATCCGACTCTAGGGTTCAGCGCTCATCTCTGTCTCCGAGCCAAAGAGCCAGCTCTGTCTGCTTCTGCCGACATTTCCGTGGTCATGTGGCAGGCTTGACTAGACACCGGAGTACATGGAATGCTGTTTACCTTCCCACCAAAGTGGTCCCTATTTATCTACTTGCAATTTCTTGCTTTCGAACTGCTAGGTTGGCAGGAGCTGGGACAAAGACGGAAAATCCCAAAGATGTCAATTGAAATAAATAATAAAAAAAATTGCTGCACTGGACCAAGGCAGCCTGAGACATCCTGTATGTATGAACAGGGTGTGTTCTGTGTATGGGATATAGTGTGGGTAACTTCATTCATACTAGCCTTGGCTTCAGCCCCATTACCGATAGATCATTCACTACTGGTAAGTTGTAGTAACTTGGAGTCCTTTCCAGTTGTCTGGAGGTGGTTGGGGTCTGGATGGGGGCGAATGGGTTACAGCTGAATCCTAGTAAGACTGAGTGGCTGTGGATGGGGGGTCCTGTGCTATCCCGGGAGCTACCATCTTTGGTTTTGGATGGGGCTATTTTGCCCCAGACTGACCCGGTGCGCAACTTGGGGGTCCTCCTGGATTCGCAGTTGCTGCTAGAAGAACAGGTGGCGGCTGTGGCCAGGAGGGCCTTCGCCCAACTTCGGGTGATTCGCCAGTTGTGCATGCTCCTGGACCGGGACTCTTTGCTCATCGTCACTCATGCTCTAGTGACCTCCAGACTAGATTATTGTAATGCGCTCTACATGGGGCTGCCCTTGATGACCATTTGGAGGCTGCAGCTAGTCCAGAATGCGGCGGCCCGGGTGGTGATGGGGTGTGGACGTTATGCCCATGCCTCACCACTGCTGCGGGAGCTGCACTGGTTACCCGTTTGCCTCCAGGTGCAATTCAAGGTGCTGGTTTTGACCTTTAAAGCCCTATATGGTAGTGGGCCAGGGTACCTTAGAGACCGCATCGCCCTAAGGACGTCTGTCCATCCAACCAGAGCGGACCGGAGGGGCTCTCTAATAGTGCCATCGGCCAGGGGGGCTCGCCTCTCTGGCACAAGGAGGAGAGCCTTCTCTGTGTCCGCACCTGCCCTTTGGAACCTCCTGCCTATGGAACTGCATCTCCAGACAGAGTTGTTGCCCTTTACAAAAGAACTAAAAACCTGGCTGCCGGGCCAAGTTTGGGGTGCAGGTGGAGGGGTGGCTTCTGTTGGGTGGTTAATATAGGGGAGGATGCCTGCCCCATGGTTTCTTCAGTTCCTGCACCCCTCTCTTTTTAGGGGTGGGTTCTTATTTCTGGTTTTTATCTGTTTTATTTGTTTTTATCTGTTTTTACCCACTGTTGTGAACCGCCCGGAGTTGGCTTTGGCTGAGTGGGCGGTATAAAAATGTAACAACAAATAAAAAAAATAAAAAACTAAAAAATTTGGCCGTGGATTGATGTCTCATCTGGATGGATAAGTGCAATGGCGGGAGGTTATCTTCTCTTACCCTCCTCACCATAAAGGAGGAAACCCCTTGATGAAGAAGGCAAGGCAGCAGCCAGGAAAACCAGGTGACAGAGTTATGTTTGTATCCGAGTAATAGTAGAACAGCTCACATGTTTCATAAAAGACAGAATCTATACCTATAAATCTGTGCGTTAACCTTTGGAATGTGACAAAGGATGTTTAGCCAGGCCCCACTAGCCCCGTCCGAGCCTCCGTGCACTCGCCCAAATGGGGTTCGCAGGTAACTGTCCGGTTGAATTTTGTGCCAGTGGGGCAGGAGCCCCCCGATGGCAAACAAAAAGAAAGGACTCCATTTCCCAAAGTTCCTTGGGCCGCGCCGCGCCACAGCCAATCAGGCTGAGAGGCGTGAGCAAAAGGAACGTTCGGAAATGCGCCGCAGCCAATCAAAATGAAGCCGCAGAAAAAAACCGCTGCAGAAACCAAAAACGCAAACGCCAAACTACAAGCCCCAGCGTCCTGTGCGCCATGAGTGCGTAGAACGCTGAGGAAGCCGGCGCGCGAAAAATAAAAATAAAAAACCCAACGTGAGGGCAAGCCAGCGGGAAGGAAGAACCCCCTCCCCATGGCTTCCTGCGGCCCAGCCAGCAAAGCCAGGCCATGGGAAGGAAACCCCCCGCGCCACATGGCTTCCCGCGGCCCAGCCAGCAAGGCAAGGCCGTGGGAAGGAAATACCCCCTGCTGCATGGCTTCCCTCGGCCCAGCCAGCAAGGCAAGGCCACGGGAAGGAACCCCCACGGTCCATGGTTTCCCGCGGCCTAGCCAGCAAAGCCAAGCCGCGGGAAGGAAACACCCCCTGTGCCACATGGCTTCCCACTGCCCAGCCAGCAAAGCCAGGCCGCAGGAAGGAAACCCCCCCCCCACACCGCATGGATTCCTGCAGCCCAGCCAGCAAGGCAAGGCCGCAGGAAGGAAAACCCCCCCCCCACAATGCCCCCCTGCTCTGGCCTTGCCCCGGCCCGGCCAGCAAGCCCAGGCCGGGGGACGGGGAAAAACCCCGGCGGTCAGGTCCCCGCGACCCGGCCAGCAAGCCCAGGCCGCGGAAAGGAAAGTGTTTTGCTTTCAAGCGGGGGCCAAGGAACTGGTGCCTTGGCCCCCCTTGAAAGAGAAAAAACCAAAAAACCAAAAAACACCAAAATAATTAAAATAAATAAACCATTAATTAAAAAAAATCACACAAAAAACAAACAAAAACATTCAAAAACAAACTAAAACCCCCAAAGAAATTAAACCAGCCAACTTACCAGCAGACATCCTTCCTCCACGACGGCCAGAACTGAAATGAGGAAAGAAAGAGACTACTTACTGGAAGAAGCGCCACCTAGAGGCCAGTAGAGAAAAAACCATCAAAGTAAAAGAAATACTCAACAGCCCCACCCAGAGGCCACAAGAGAAAAAACAGTCAAAAACATAACATTGCATCACACATTCACACAAATCACAAACAAATCACACAATAATAAAATAAAAACATTTCTAAAATACTGTGTAGAGTTTTCACTCAAACACCCCCCAAAACATCTAAACACAGTTTAAAAACATTGAATGTAAAAAAAGTACTTTCACATTTTTAAAATTATTATCCAAGATACAACTATTTTTTAAAGATTCACATACTAAAACATTATTTGGTTAAATAAAATAATTGTAAAAAATTATATCATCCTTTCCTCTTTTTAATCCACAAAAACAAACCCAAAAAATCTGATCACAGTTTATAACAGCCCGTGTGCATAAATAAACATTTTAAAAATCACAATTACACACTAACCTCATTTGTACAAACATTAACAAAAGAAAAACCTTCCAACACAATTTAAAACAGCCCGGCACTGCCAGGCAAACTATGCTAGTTTACTATATAAATTGATGGAATTTTGGAGACATTAGCAGAGCTGCCTGCAGATGTGATGATTTGATTTGTCACAAGGAAGCGGCACATTTGATAGAGCTGGAGAAAAGGCAGGGCTTTGTTCATGCAGAACCTGGCACCATATAGAATGATTCATCTTCATATTTTCTAAGAATTCGTATAGATTACAGCCGTGACGGCAAACCTTGGCACTCCAGATGTTCCTGGACTTCAATTCCCAGAAGCCCAAGCCCCTGTGAATCCACACGAATGGGTTTACTGCAATTCATCCAGCCCACACCACCCTTGTAGCTCCCGGAAGCGGAAGTAAAATGCGGCCGTATGATGAGGGTGGCGTGGGCCGGATGAATCGCAGTAAACCCATTCATGTGGATTCACGGGCTAGGGCTTCTGGGAATTGAAGTCGAGGAACATCTGGAGTGCCAAGGTTTGCCATCATGGGATTATAGGGTGGAAAGATTTTCTTAGTGCCATACAAGGTTCTATGTAGCTTCATATTTGTGAACTCTTATCAACGAGACTTTGGTATGAATCTAGAAATGTGACATCCCAATTTTATCCTGCCCATCAAAATGTCGACTGTAGGATGATTGCTAGGGACAGACTGATCTTTTTTTTAATACTCTGTTTACCCAGGGAGTGGTGTGAATCCACACGAATGGGTTTACTGCAATTCATCCAGCCCACGCCACCCTCATCGCTCCCGGAAGTGGAAGTAAAATGCGCCTGTATGACGAGGGTGGCGTGGGCCGGATGAATCTCAGTAAACCCATTCATGTGGATTCACAGGGGCTTCGGCTTCTGGGAATTGAAGTCCAGGAACATCTGGAGTGCCAAGGTTCGCCACCACGGGATTATAGGGTGGAAAGATTTTTCTCAGTGCCATACAAGGTTCTATTTAGGTTCATATTTGTGAACTCTTATCAACGAGACTTTGGTATGAATCTAGAAATGTGACATCCCAATTTTATCCTGCCCATCAAAATGTCGACTGTAGGATGATTGCTAGGGACAGACTGATTTTTTTTTAATACTCTGTTTATCCAGGGAGTGGTGTAGTGTTACACCCTTTCTGTAGCATGGCTTGTTCTTAGTCACTTCAGCTAGGTAATGATTTTCATTAAAAGCAAGTTTAATGATATCTGCTAATGGAATTTCCAGCAGACGAAACTAGCTGCATTTCCAAGGATCAGCTGTCTAAGAAAAAATAATTGGTTGTCTAAGAAAAAAAAATAGGGTAATATTACTAAAGAAGAGTTATGACAAAAATCATTGCATAAGATTTACATTCAGGTAAAAAATAGATGTAGTAGGGCACGGCTGGGGAAGATCTGATTGCTGCTTCAGATGGGACATTTGTTTTCTAAAATGTAGTCATTTTATCAGTGAAGTTATGAGTATTCTTCTCTTAGCAATACAAGGTGGGGAAAAAAAATCTCTGTTTTTCTGTTACCTCTTTGAAGACTGGTTAATTTTTGCTGTAATTTGTTGTTGATGGTGTGGTGGTGGAATGTGGTGTTTTGGCACTTCCCCATTAAATCATTTCCACAGGCTCAGTTTCCTTGATGGAAGCTTTCACTTTCAAAACAATAACAACAAAGCAAACAAAAGGTTTAGACCAGCAGCTCCAGCAGGGAAATTGATTTTATTGCACATTTATTTAAGGTTTGAAAAGATTTCCTCAGAGAAGTGGTTTTTTGGGAAGTGGCTTTTTATCAAGTGAGGTGCAAACATAAATCCTGGCAAGCTCCTTATACTGCCACAGTGAACACAGACAAATGAAAGTGGATGGGTGGGTTTAGAACTCCCCTTCCCCATCTGGGACAGCTCTTAGTGTAGGATTTTTTTTTAGTACAGCAGTCAGAAAGGATGTTCTCCCCATTTCTACAATTCCTCATCCTGTATATGTTTTCCCCTGTTGCTTCAGAAATTTTTATGAGGCCTGGAATACAGTGTTAGATAGTGTTAAATAATTATAGAACTATATTCTTAAAGTGCTGTATCCAATTCTGAAAATTAGCTATCCTTATGGCAATCAATCAATCAATCAATCAATCAATTTAATTTGTACCACGCCTTTCTCAGCCAAGGCCGACTCAAGGCTGCAAACAACATATTCATACAAGATAACAACAGAGTAATAATACAAAAGTACAATAAATTCAAGATAGAGAGCAATACAAGTAAGCATAATATCAAAATACCAAAATATACAGTATAGTTACATCATAAAAATATAATAAATATAAATATAATACAACGAACCCAGCGTAGCAAGACGCCCACGTCCGCTGGAAAAAGTCGCAGGAGCTACCACTCCCCCCAACAACTCGGGGGAAGAAGCTCTGAGCCGCGGCAGCAAAGGCGGCCATGGCAGTCCAGTTGGCCCCGGGGCGGCAGCAGCTGCAAGGGCGCCGGCGAAGGTCTTCATGCCGGTATCAGCTCCAGCCGAGACAAAAAGGGGGTTAGTCCCAGGAGCAGCAATAGTAGCGTGGCGCCAATCGAACGCCGCCTGGCTCGGAGGTGGCTGGAGCGGCTTTTGAGGCCGGTGGAAAGCCCTCAGGTGCCACTCGTTCTTACCTGCTGGCTGCCAGTCGAAAGCCCCGCCGGGCTCGGAGGTGGCTGGAGTGGCTTTTGTGGGCAGTGGAAAGTCCTATGGTGCCGCTCGTTCTTACCGTCCGGCTGCCGGTCGAAAGCCGTGATGACTGTCATGGAAACAATAAAATGCTGTGACTTTTCATTTGCTTTCTGCATCACAGCGTGACACCCGTACTGATCCAGTTCTGCAGTTACTTTCTGGTCCTGAGTCCTTTTGACACACAAAGTCCTCATCGGTCCCAGGCCAGTATTGATGAAGCTGCTGCCTTCCATCAAGATGGATTCAAGTGGGATACAATCCCCTTGGGGACCATCACCCTTCACTGTGAACTTTGGCACCCAGAGCCATTAGTCCTCAGGGTTGTCAGGTTAGTTAACCGCCGCCTGACACTCGGCATTGAGTTTCTAACAGTATGGCCTACTCTATTACCATAGCAGGATAACCTGGTCAGATTAATGTAGATGTAGATATAGAACTGTATTTGTAGGCAGGATTAACTGTGTTGGCTTCAAGAAAAATCCAATATCTACGTCTCAGTAATACGCCTGTGATCTGATCAAAAAGATGCAAAAATCTTTGCACATTTTTGAGTGCACCAGATATCTTTGTCAGGCACAGTGTTACAAAAAGCAGGAAGGAGTGATGGAAGGGAGGCTTGATCTCTAGTTATGTAGTCTGCTTAACATTTTATAATGTAATGTTGAGGAACATCACAGGCTCGCTCATCTGGTATTACATTTCATCTTGAAAGGCTTGCTTTCCCTCTGCAAACTCAGAACTTTCTTTTTCCACTGTGCAGTCAAAGGTCTCTCTGCAGGTAAAGAGCAGACCCTTCATTGGCATTACTGTATATGAGAAATTGCAGCACCGTTGTCAGTGACATTCCTTGTAGAAATCTTTTTTCCACCAGTTTTTTGTATTACTGGGTGCTTGCACAAAGAGGTTTGTGCTTTTTACTGATCTAGTACTTTCATTGCCACACCATGAATTTTAGAATATTTCTAAATGGGCTCAGAGCTTAACAGTAAAGGTAAAGCTTAAAGGTAAAGCCAGTCATATCCGACTCTAGCTCAGAGCTTAGAAATATACTATTTGAAAGTAATTTGTTTCTGCTGTTTCTTACAATTTCTAAACAATAAACCTTTGCCATTACTTATTGCAGTGTTTGCAAAAGATTTCCTGTTTGAGAGTTAATCAAAAGTGATGTGCTCTGTTACTTTTTTACTTTTCTTTTTCTTTTGTGGGATTCAGTTCACAAAATGGCTGCAGGATTCTCGGAGAATTAGTAAACAAAGCAAAACAAAAACCTTACTGTCTCTGTTTGGTTTAGGGTAAAGGTCTCCCTTGCTCGAAAGCCAGCCGTGTCTGACTCTAGGGTATCGTGCTCATCTCCGTTTACAGCCAAATAGCCAGTGCCATTTGTGTCTGCAGACATTTCCGTGGTTACGTGGCAGGTATAACTAGATGCTGGAATGCAGGGAACACTGTTACCTTTCCTGCTGAAACAGTACCTATTTATCTACTTGCAATTTCTTTTTTTTTTGAACTGCTAGGTTGGCAGGAGTGGGGTCATGATGGTAGCTCACTTCATCACACAGCACTCGGGTCTCGAACTGCTGCCCTTTCAGTCATAAAGTGTAGAGTCTTATCCACTAAGACACCACAGTTTCTCTATTTGGCTTACATCATCCATAATCCTTGACCATTGAATATGTTTGCTGGGGCTTATAGGACCTAGAGTTCTGCAACATCTGGAGGGTCACATGTTCTCCCTGACCTCTATTGTTTAATACAAAACACAATCATCACAGAGTGCTTTGTTTGAAATGCTGGAAAAGTTTTCTTCATTCTGCTTTCCACATCAAAACCTTGAAGGTCTGCAAGTCACTGGCTTAGTTTGAGGAGCATTGAAGAGCTGCCCCTGCCCTGGACCCATTCTCTTTATGCAACACTGCTATCCATGTGTTTGCATTAAAACAAATCTTGTTTTTCTGGCCTTTTTAATGGTAAACACAACACTGGCCTTCAATCTTAACTTTGCATATCTTTGTTGTTTCATGCATTTAGGTTTGGGATTATTTTTTTCAAAGACTGCATTGTTTTTACTTTGCTTGCTTCAGCAATATATGAAAAACTAATTAATTGTGTGTTGCCAAGTCAGTTCTAACTTATGGTGATCCTTTCCAGGATATTTTAGGCAGAGAGTATTCAGGAGTGATTTTCCATTCCCTTCTTCTGGCACCTCATTAGTTAGCCTTAATTAGCTGTGGCAAGACCTTGCACGGACACCAATAGGATCCTGCCTTTTACTTCCAAACTCTGGAGCTGAAGATATTCTCTTGATATCCTTTTGTGGATATCAAACCAGAACCCCACTTTCTAGCTGTGTTGAACAGAGTAACAGCCCCCCCCCAGCCCCCCCCCCCAAGAGCTCAGATGAGGCCTAGGTAATTTCACATTGTGATGCTCCCCTTCATGGTTTGGGAAGATAGCTATGAAATATTTTAATGTAAAGAAAGTCATGATTGTTCCTTAGAATGCACAACTATCATGTGCCCTTGGCTGTTATCTGAGTTCCTTCTGTGAGGAAAGACCCTGGCCAAATAGCTTTCATGTGGCCCACTCCCCCCGCCCCCATTCTTGTTCTTCCCAGTTATACAGCCATGATCCAAAGGTTGCTCTCCATGGTTACCTTTCAAGTAGGAAAGTGCATAAAACCACTTTCTGTTCCTCGGCTCATAAATATTTACTGCTATTTTTTCTTTATCAACTACTGTTATATTGCAGAGGCAGCATAATAAATGCAAACTACCCATAACTAATAAATAGTGCATATATCTTAATGTGTATTTAATTCTGCCTGGCCAGTTTGTTTGTTAACAAGTCCTTGGGAAAAGAAAAAGCAAGCATGTTATTCCAGATAAAAGCTGGCTTCTAATAATTTCCAAATGCAGTGAAAAAGTTCCTTCAATCCTGCTACATGTAGCGATAAATTAGTGCTTCTCCAAAACCCACCCACCAGGTTTGTGAGAAACCTGTCCATGGTTCTTAATTTAAAATCATATGATGAGATGCTACAATTGGGGTGTGTGAGAGAGAGAGAGAGAAAGAGAAAGATAGAGAGAGAGAAGTTGATGTTTCAAGTAACTCCTAACTTTGACTAGATATAGAAATATATATTCAATATATGTTAAATATACAACAAAATATATATTCAATATACAGTGGAACCTCATACAACAATCGCCCCGTATAGCAACGAAATCACATAACAATTAAGTTATGGGGGGAAATGGCGTCTCACATAACAATTTTCCCTATGGAAAAAACCGTACAACAATTTTTCAATGGGAAAAACCACAAAGCAAAAAAAAAAAATTAGGGAAAATCGCTATACGATGCATGCATCATATAGCAATTATTTCTTACAACAACGAGCTCCGTGGAACGGATTAAAATCATTGTATGAGGTACCACTGTATGTTAAATATACAACATTTCTTAGAAGAATGGGCTGAAGGGAATTGCATTTAGGCTGTAAATCATTCTTCCTGTTGCAAACAAATTTGTTTTGTTCTTGGTGTATAAATGAATAGCAAGTCTTTTTCAACCACCACCACATCCCACGTTCTGCACCTTTTGGTGAATTAGTTCCTGCAGTTCCATTCCCCACAACCTCTTGTGAGAAAGATTAGCTGGCACAAAGTGGCCATTGCTCAGGGTACACCCGATTGTGGTTCGAAAATGCCACAATCTTCAAGGGGGCTCTTTCTGTGTACCTCAGTGCAAGCACTAATTGAGCCTCTATGTTTATGTCCTCTTATCTTTTCAAACAGGATGGCTATGTGTCCTGTTTTCCCCTGTTTGAAGGTGTCCTCTGCTTCAGCGATAGCCAAACTCCAGTTTGTGTCCAGGGGCTAGTATTGAGTGTGTGTGTATGCACACAGGTACACATAGTTGCCATCTCAAAATTCAGTGCAGCCCTCACAACATTCAGTAAAGCCCTCACCATGCCAGAGGTTGTCCACCTCTGTTCTCTATAAATAAAAAGCACAGCGATCTCTAAACTATAAAATCACCACCAACCTTTAGAAGTCCTTATGTTGGTGGTGCAGTGGTTAAACTGATTTACTGCAACCAAAGGTTTGTAAATTCGATCCTTACCAGGACTCAAGGTTGACACAGCATTGAGTCCTTACCAGGACTCAAGGTTGACCCCAGCATTCTGGGGACAAAATGCTAATTAATTTGTGAACCACACAGAAACTGCACTATGCACTATGTGGTGGTATATAAGTCTGATTGCTTTGCTTTATATCCCATACAGCTAAGAACATTCAGGTTCTAGCAATTTTTGCTATTGGCGACTGACTTTAACTACAGTAGCCTTAGGCTGCCATTCTATACATAGTGGACAAAGTATAGCCCTGGGGAACCTTTCAGGCCAAACTAACCCTGATGTTTTTTCTTTGTCATCCCCTGGCACCATCAACATTCAATGCCCCTGCCAAAATTATTTTTATATATACTCCAAGAAAATAAGTTGAATTGCCACTCTCAGAGGCCTTCAGGAGTGACAATTCATCTCTTAAAAAAGTCACAGCCTTGGCTGCGTGTTTAAAACAAAAAAAAAGTTTTCTCCTCTAACTGGAAATGACTTCCAGCCACTTCCAGTTTGTCTCCCTCACAATTTTGGCAGTCCATGTAGTGCTCAGTGCTTGGTATTTATTCATTCTATTTATTTCATATTTGTTGCAGTGAATCTTTCCTTTGTTTACCCAGGGCCAAGAAATAATACATTAATTGTGATGAATAACATTCTAACTGAAATGATATTGTTGGGTGTCAACCAGCAATTGGCATTGAAAAGCTGGTGTGCTCTATCTGTTACTGTGGAATAAAACGTTTCCCCTTAAATAATAATTGTGAATTCAAAGCCTGGAACTAAACGATTTGGGAGGGAAAGGATAATAATGCATGTTCTCTGCTTACATATTTCATTAAAGCAAGTAGAACAATAACAGTCTGCAGTCCAGCAATGTGCATATCTATTCAGAAGTAACTCTAACTGAATTCAGTGTATCTTAGCTCTGTACGATTACAAACATTTCCAATAAATTCTTTTTAAAAGGATGTTTCGGTTCCCAAGATATCATCTTCACACTCAGGAGAGGGATGGACCTGACAAAAAGGACCATTACCTGATAATAATGAGGACACTGCTTCAGTGAATATGCAAGACCAAACCAGATAATCTCTTATCTTTGCTTTGTGTTTTTTCGTTGTTTGTATCACAAGCACCACAGTACATTTAATAAATATATCAGACAATTTTTCCAATGATGATCTGAAATTCTAGTCTCCAGAGCAAGGTTTCTCAATGTTTTCAGGTCACGGGCTTGACCACATCTCCTGGACAGCTGATAGGGCCGGTCACGTGGTTCCTCCAACCCGGAAGCAGAAGTAAAACGCATCCCGGGTATGCACAGAACGCTGCTAAATGTGTTCTGTGCATGAGCGGGGTGCATTTTACTTCAGTGTTTAGGACAATTTGCTAGGTTGAAAAGGAGCGAGCTGGGACAGACCCGGGAGCTCACTCCATCGTGTAACACTCAGGTCTTGACCTGCTGACCTTCCAGTCACCAAGTTCAGCATCTTAACCACTAAGCCGCATCTATGCCTGCATACCCGGGAGTAAAACCTACTGAATGTGTTAGTCATCTGAATAAATATTGTATAGAATTACAATGTAAGAAACAATCTAGTTGTTAGAGCACACACATAACTCAAACCCAACCCTTCAGAAATCAAGATAGTAGATCCTGGAATGTTTGTCTGAAATATAGGCACAGAATATGAAGCCTCTGTCAGTCACTGGGGTCCAGTTTCTGTCACCAGATAGGGCTAATGAAAATTATAACTCAACCAAATACTTCTCATACTTGGTCTAATATGTTTTAATGTACTCATCCGTCAACCAAGTTAGATTGCCTGTACTCTAAAATGGATAAAAATCTTGTGAAACCTTATCTGAGCTCTCTTTCTAAATTAGTTTGGTGAACATTTTTAAAAAAGTTTGATTTTCCCTTCGGTAATTTTATCCTGCCACTGCCCAAAGACAGAGCTGGGGTGGGGTGTGGGGTTATAGCTGGTAGCTGTAGTCCAGAAAAATAAATTATTCAAGCTTTTGCAGAAACACCCAGTCCACTGAACATTCTTGCTGGAGATAATTACAGAAGAATTGGCAGGGTTGGCAGGGTTTTTCTAAAGTCCTGGAATACTGAATATCACAGCATCTTGAGTATCTCAATATCAAACTATGGCTTTAAAAAAATAAATGGAGTGGACAATGTGCATCCCCTCAGCACCCCTATAGCTAAAATTGGGAGGGGGGATTGTAGGGGCTCTCAAGATCCTTTTATGCCCTATTGGGGATTTGTGAAGGCAATTCTGACAAGTTTTGAGCACATAAACACCCAGCATCTCTGGGGCTCTCATGCCCCCAAATTTCTTTTCCTTTTTAAAATTGGCCAGTAAAGAGCGCAAACTACCTTTTGGGAGGGTCAAAACTATTGTTTAAAGTAAAAGCAATTGGAATGGTGAGGGTCCTCTAGTAAAGTAAAGGTAAAGGTTTCCCTTGCTTGAAAGCCAGTCGTATCTGTCTCTAGGGTTCAGTGCTCATCTCTGTTTCAAAGCCGAAGAGCCAGCACTGTCTGCTTCTGCAGACGTTTCCTTGGTCATGCGGCAGGCATGACTAGACACCAGAGCGCACGGAACACTATTTACCTTCCCACCAAAGTGGTCCATATTTATCTACTTGCAATTTCTTGCTTTCGAACTGCTTTGGCAGGAGCTGGGACAAAGACGGGAGCTCAATCTGTCCTGCAGTACTCAGGAATCGAACTGCCGACCTTCCAGTCAGTGTCTTATACACTTGAGCTACTGCAGTCTAGTGCCTCTAATATTTTAACTTTTAAAATGGCAGATATGAAGCCTTAGGAATGCTGGGAATATCTCAAAACAGCAAAAATACTTTTTCAGTCTCGCACAAGGTTACATTTTGAGCAAAACAAATATTCCATTTTTAAAAAAGTATTGTGGGAGTATTGGAAAGACCGGGCATTTTTGTGGGGATGGAGATGTGCAAAAATCTCCCTGGGGACAACTTGTGTTAGGGGATATAAGTCTTTGCCTCACACCCTAACTGGTTGCAAGGCATATTGTGTCTGTGATGCCTTTAAGACCCTACAGCAGGGGCACACAGGTGCTGGGACTTTTCCCTCCATGGACCAGTGTGTTTAGGTCAGAGCAGGATTGTAAACTTCCAGCCACAATGCTCAACTTGCCTGAACTTTAATGCTCACCTTCCTCTGCTGACAGTCTGGATGAAGATTCCTGCGTCTTCCAGAACCTGCTACGAGGACTGAATCTTTGCATTGATCCTGATGAAGGCTTTTGCCTGATATGCCGTCTGTGCTTGCTGGACAAAGAAGGCCTACTTGGGGGTAAGCCTCCACCAGGAGAACAGAAGCTGTAGAACTCTTTGGCTTGGTCTGTAATTACAGCTTGCATTTACCCTGCTGGACTGGACTGCTACTGAACTGTATGGACTTGCATATAGCACAACTGAACTGTCTCAGTGAGGTCAACTGAGCAGCCCAAGATAATATATCTGTTTTGTGTTACAGTTGTTGCACTGTATACTTGCACCTTTTTACTTCCTGAGTAAACCTACTTTGAGTTTTCTTCTGCATCAAGATCTGTCTGCCTGTTTTTCTCACAAGGGACCACCTTGCCAGGACCGAACCTCTTGCTGGCCACTGCATACCACTCTGCTAACCGTTTATATCAACAGAAATGCCTTGGAATTAACTCATGCCATCCTTACCACACTCCATAGAAACAACAGAGCGAAAGGGGTGACATGACATTGCTTCTGAGTCAGCAGAGTCAAATTCTGGCTTGTGCTTGTCATAGAGTTTATCTGCATAAATATATTTTGCATAATTTATTTTACATCTTCAGATTGGAAGAGCAAAGAAACATGGGGGACAACAAAAACTCAGCTGTCTTGTAAATGGATAACTTGTTCAACCAGCCATTTGACTTTTAAGATTTTAGCAGGCAATTATTCAAGAAGGTGGTTAAGGTTTTTCTCTCTACAGAAAGGCATTTCATGTACTGTTGGATGGTTAAGCCCTAAGGGATATAGAATGGATTTGAAATGTAACTAGAAGGCTGAGCCATATTGTTGGAAGACTGAACATTCATGGATGGCTGAACAACTGCAGATATGGATAGGTTTGAAACACAACTGGAGCATTTTGTTGTTTGTTTTAGTTATTTATGCACCTTTTAAATCCATATTTTGGTTGTTTCAATCTGTTACTTTTTAGGTTTATCTTGATATTTTCAAATGAATTTTGTCCTTGAGCTGCTATAAAACCCTTACTGACTAAAGATGGAGAGTTCTATAAATAATAATAGTAATTCCATCCTGCCAAATCAATTCTGTTTTTCGCTTATTTATCCTGGCAGGGGTCAACATCACTAAATACAATTTCAGTGCCACAGTACTAGAAGCTATATTGGGGATTCTCAACCAAAATTTTCCTTTTAATCAAATACAATAATACTAATTTCACTTATATTCTTATCTATAGCATTTAGAATACTCTCTGGGCGATTCACAAGGTAATTAGCATTTTGCCCCTGTCCCCCAAAAGCTGAGTATTCATTTTACTGTATTGACCTTGGAAGGATGGAAAGCTGAGTTAGCCTTCAGCCTGTCATGATTGAACTCAGATTGTGAGCAATTTTGGCTGCAGTATTACATCTTAACCATGGAGCCACGGGAGCACAATGGGGCAGTAATTACCACGCTATAGGGCAGTAATTACTAAATGGCTAATTACTAAACTCTACCTTTCTAGAAACTGCCTTCTGATATGACAGGCCCTCATTTTAAAAAAGTCATAACATTGGTTTGATAGGTCCATTTAAAAGAGGTGTGTGTGTCTTTAAATGTAAGAGTTGGTGAAGTATAAGGGCCATAAGCTGTTCATAGACTGCCCTTTCCTCACTCCTGCTCTAAATATATGTCAAAAATTACATCGAGGGGGATTTAGATGCTGTAGGAGGTCATCACTACCCTGTCCTGTTCATGGATGGAACCCCAAAACATGTGTCATTCTAGTTGTTGTGAGGGATAGTTTTGTTGGCAGTAATCATAACAAAACTTAAGGGAAATCACTTTGCTCCTTGTTGGAATCTCAGTGGAGAGTTCTCCCATGCATGGAAAATTAATTTGGTCCACATGCAGACCTTTCGAGGTGCTTCACTTAATCCTTTTTGTAGAATTGCATTCATGAATTAGCAAGAGAGCTTTGCTTCACTGCTTAAAATGAAGCGAGAAACCTGAGAAACCTGAGCCACAAACCCTCTACCCTAAGCGCACGCACACACGCACAAAAGAGTGGCAAAACACACAGTGTATTCAACTTTCTTTCTACCTTCTGTTGCTAAGTCTATCTCAGGGGTGCCCAAACATTTCAGCTCGTGGGCCAGTCACGTGGTCTAGCATGCTGGTCACGTGGTTCCTCCCACCCGGAAGCGGAAGTAAAACACGCAGAATGTGCCCATGCTTGTGCCCGCTCATGCACATTTTACTTCCACTTCTGGGAGTGGCGAGGGCAGTGTGGGTCTGTTTAATTGGCACCGTGGGCCTGATCTGGCTCATGGGCCGTAGTTTGGACACCCCGGTCTATCTCAACTGAGAGCTATACGGATGTTGAACTGTCATTCCTATCACCCCTGGCTACAATGGGCAATGATCAGGAATCATGGGGATTGTAGTCTAATAACATCTAGAGGTCCATGTATTTTCCTTCTACTGCCATATCTAAATGTGTCACTACCATCCTTTGCTTTGGGCCTTTCACCTTGTGATTGTATCCTCATGTGAACTGGGATCTTTATTGTTGATTTGTTTGGTCAAGTCACTCCCAGCCTATGGTGGTCCTATGTATTAGTGATGTCCAGAAAGTTCTGTTATCAACAGCTCTATGTAGCTCTTGCAAACGGTTATGTCTTCCTTTATTGGTTGTAAACTGTACATTGTATAATATGAAGTTATGTCAGCATAAGCATGCTAGCCATTATGTCCATGTAACTAGCATTGCATAATTAGATTATGTAACTGATCACACATCTCAAGTCAGGACTGTTGTGCAATATGCATGCAGAAGTGCTTTGTGAATAGCATGTCTGCCTTACTGCAGTTTCACTATCACTTTTGCTGCTTTGTGTTGTACATGCAGAACTGCATAACAAGATTTCAGTTACTGAGTTCATCCATTTCTTACCTGGCTTCCCTCTTTTCTTGCTGCCTTCAATGTTTCCAAGACATACTGACTCCCCCCCCCCCCACAAGTGAATCCTTTCTTCTTATAATTTTGCCAAAGTACAAAAGCTTTCTCATTTTTGGGAGAGCTATGGCTTGATTTGATCTAGGATCCACTTAATTTGTCTTTCAGGCAGTTCATGTTATCTGTAAAGCTGATAACACCATATTTTAAATGAATCATCTTATTCTCCGTGAATGTTCTCATTATCCATACCTGTACATAGTAATTGGGAATACCATGGTGTGGATGGTTTTATCCTTGATCTCCAGTGAGATCTTGGCAGTAGAGGACCTTGTCTAGTTCCTTCATAGCTGTCCTTCCTTGTCTCAGTCTTCTAATGTCCTGCCTGCATTCCATTTGGACTGATGATTGAACCAAAATGAAAGGGTGGGAAGTCTTTGATCTTCCATATATTCTGGTCTGCAAGTCCCATCAGTCCCAACCAGCACTGTTGACAATATAGAATTCTGGAAGTTGTAGTTCAACATTGGAGATATGGTTGAGAGGAGGCTCTTTTATATTTAATAATTGTGTAGGAAGGGATGTTTAGAAGACATTCTTTTGGGGACATCAGGTTTGGGTAGAGATGTGAAGCCCCCCCGAACCCCCTCCCTCCCAAAAAAAAAAAAAAAAACAGCAACAACACCATTTTTTTTCATTTTTTCCTGAAGCCTTTTTGTTTCTTTTCTGAAAAATTGGAAAAATTGAAAAAATAAAAAATATATTATGGAATGTTTTATTTTAACATGATGAATAAAATATTTTATAATAAGACCGGGTTCAAATATTTTATAAATCACTTCTATCTATCTATCTATCTATCTATCTATCTATCTATCTATAGAGAGATAGTATCAGATTATTTTCAATTTTTCCAAAAAAATTCATTTCCCCCTGAAAAAAACCATCCCCCACAAGCTTCAAAATTTCCAGAAATTTTACATCTCTAGGTTTGGGAAAACTGTTTACTTTATTGTTGCAAATAAAACGCCTGAGGTCTCCAGTGCTTTTTCTTCCCTAAGGAGTCAAACTCGAGTTAAATCTCAGTACTGTACTGTTCTTGGAGAAGTGAGAAATATGTGACAATACCTATAGGTAAAGCCAGTCATATCTGACTCTAGGGTTCGGTGCTCATCTCCATTTATATTTATATATTTATTTAATCTAATTTCTTCCACCGCCCCCTCGCCGAAGCGACTCTGGGCGGGTCACACACAGGACAATAAAAAAACTTCACAAAAATCATTTTAAATACATTAAAAGCTAAAGTTATATAAGATTAAAAAATTCCTTTTAAAAAGTACCTTCCAATATCACAACAGCTTCCAGAGACCGACTGCCCAAGTAATCCTAAACAAGCCAACCCAAGGTGGCTATTTCCTCAGCCGCCCCCCACACCCGCTGCACAAGCTAGGTCTTAAGGGTCTTGTGCAAGGGTAAGAGCTCTGCCTGGAGACGCAGTTCAGTTGGGAGGAGGTTCCGCAGGGCTGGAGCGGACACAGAGAAGGCCCTCCTTCTTGTGCTAGAGAGGCAAGCCTCTCTAGCAGATGGAACTATAAGAGAGCCCCTCCGGTCCGCTCTAGTGGGATGGGCGGATGTCCTTGGGGTGATGCAGTCTCTTAAGTACCCTGGTCCACTACCATGTAGGGCTTTAAAGATAATCACCAGCACCTTGAATTGCACCCAGAGCCACACCGGCTACCAGTGCAGCTCCCGAAGCAGTGGTGAGGCACGTGCAAAGTGCCTGCACCCCATCACCCCCCGAGCAGCCGCATTCTGGACCAGTTGCAGCCTCCCAATGGTCATTAAGGGCAGCCCCATGTAGAGTGCATTACAATAATCAAGTCTGGAGGTGACCAGAGCATGCGTGACCATGAGCAAGGAGTCCCGGTCCAGGAGCGGGCGCAACTGGTGAATCACACGAATTTGTGTGAAAGCCCTCCTAGCCACGACTGCCAAAGATCCAGTGCTGTCTGCCTCTGCACACATTTCCATGGACATGTGGCAGGCATGACTCGACACTGGAGTGCACAGAACACTGTTTACCTTCCCACCAAAGTGGTTCTTATTTATCTACTTGCAATTTCTTGTTTTCAAACTGCTAGGTTGGCAGTTGCTGGGACAGAGACAACGGAGCTCACTCCGTTGTGCAGCACTCGGGTCTCAAATTGCTGACCTGCCAACCTTCAGCATCTTAACCACTAAACCACTGCAGCCTCTGACAACACTTATGAATTGTTGCAAATGTGAAGGTATATACACAGCAAAGTAAATATTATATTCTTTGTGTGTGTGAATACACAAACATCTTTCTATGGACTCTGTAGTCTGATGACAGTTCTCCTTTTAGAATTATCAGACCTAGCTTTACAAATTTATAATGCAACTGCGAATTACCAAAACTGCCTGTGACATTTCCCAGTTAAACAGTGCTGGGTGAATAATCTACTCATAGCTCTAAGTAATTTACTGAGGAAATATTGCAGGAATTCATTATCTACTGCCCAAGAGTAACAGTCTTTGCATGCTTCTTCCAGCTGCGTAGTTGAGCTAATAATAAAGCATAAAATTACTTCTATTAATTATTCAAGGGGTTGTCAAACCAGTTCTGCTGTGCATGAAAAGTAAGTTGATATTGAGAAGTGACTTGGTTATTTATTTTTAAAATATGAAACATTGAGGATTTTACCAGTTCCCCTAACTACGGTACCTGGTTAGTTGCCAAGAGAGGAAAGGTACTTTTCGTATGCTCAGATATTCCAGTTTTTATTTTGGAGAGACACTAACAGTCTGAAGGGATAGTAAAAATGGGTTGCCTATTACAGATGTGCAGCTTTCTTAGATCTTTCATTTCAAGTTCTTTGTGGGGTACCTCTGTCATTTTTATATTTTTCATGTACTGGCCCTTTCATTTTACATGAAAGAGAATGGCTTTTTTTTCATATTAGGTTTCCTATTTGTGTTTTCTGTCATTACCAAATCCCTGAAGTATCCTTTAAAACTACTCCAAAAATAGAGGCTAGGCAGCAGAGAATTAATCCGCTTCAAAAGCAGATGACAGTATGTGAGAAAGAGAAATCATCTAAAAATCCAGCAAAACATCCTACTTTAACAGAATAAGTACAGAGTAAATCAACAGTCAAAATAGGGAAAGCATCCTCACTCACACACAGGAAAACAATTTAACATAATAAAAAGACACTATCACAAGTGAGTCATGTCTCCTTGCACAACAAGCAGGCAAATGAATACAGTCAAGGCTCTCCCCAAACCAGCTACTAGTACTGTATATGAGGAAAAGAGATAGGCAGGTCAGGCTCAGGCAGCAATAACAGCACCGAAGAAGGAAGGTAAAGGTCACTCTTGCTCGAAAGCCAGTCGTATCCAACTCTAGGGTTCAGTGCTCATCTCTGTTTATAGCCAAAGAGCCAGCACTGTCTGCAGGTGCAGATGTTTCCATGGACATGTGGCAGACATGACTAAACACCGGAATGCATGGAACACTGTATACCTTCCTACTGAAGTGGTACCTATTTGTCTACTTGTAATTTCTTGCTTTTGAATGGCTAGGTTGGCAGGAGCTGGGACAGAATTGGGAGCTCAGTCCATTGTGCAGCACTTGGGTCTCGGAACTGTTGACCTGCCAACCTTCCAGTCATCAAGTTTAGTGTCTTAACCGGTAAGCCACCACAGTCCCTTAAAAAGGGAAGAAGGTCCCGAAGTATATTAGTGGGGAGAAATTTTAAAAATTCCCAAGGAGGCATGTAGATACAGGCAGGCTGCCTGGCAGCAGTAAAAGTATTTTTTTAAAATGTGATAGATAGATAGATAGATAGATAGATAGATAGATAGATAGATAGATAGATAGATAGATAGATAAATCTTTATTGTCATTGTCCTGCACAGAACAACGAGATTGGGGGAAAGATCCACCAAAAAAATTAAGGAACAAAGCAAAATAGAAGATAGATGCAGGCATTTAGAATGGAGGGCAGCAGGAGCTAAATACACAGTAATCCACCCCCAATGAAGAAAACTGAAGCAAAAATAACACTCCTCTTTGGATCCCAGGCCTTAATATAGGTTCAAAATTCCTCCTCCCTCCCCATGGACATTTTGATTTGCTGCTGAGAGCTCAAATGATAAAACCACCATGCCTTTAGTTTGCAAAAAGCCCTCACAATGGTACTAGAAGATGAAACATGTATCAAGCAACTTGACATGCAAAGAGTAAGAGAAAAGTTAAAGTGGGGACAGAAAGCTTAAATGAAAGAGGGGAACAGGAAAGAGCTCGAATCTTTTGTTTCCCTTACTTTCGGAAATCTGAATCTTTCATGCTTTGAAGGCTCTCTTTTGGGAATGAACAAAAGGAAAGCGAGTCTTTATTGGGTTTTTTCTTTTGTTAAAACATGAAAGTCCCATCCCATCCCTACTATCTACAGCACTAGATGGCACTATAGAACATAGTGATATGGGCGCAATTCTGCTTTCTGCCCTAAATGTGGGCTCCTTTGAGCATCTGTTTGACTACTGGAGGACCCAAATGCTTGACTAAGTAAGCCTTCGGCATAAGCCAACACAGCCTCTCTCGGATTCTTAGGTAGGTACTTTGGTGTCTTGCAAGGAAGACAATGGAAGGAGCTGTAACAAGGCTAAACACAACTTTATTGCATGATGGTCAGGGTGAACATGTGGTAATGGCGGACAAACAGCTCTATTTATATTACACTGTACATTTGAATATGCCGGTGTGGTAGCTCATTGGCTACTGTCCGCGTGACATCATTGGTCATCACGCCCATCTTCTCCAGGTGTGGCGTGGTGGGAAGGTTTCCCGCTCTTCAGGTATTTGGGGAATCTGTACCATGTGACCTGGATGCTCGCTACTGCCACCTGTGGCCACTTAGCTCGCATCCTCATACAGTCTGTTACAATATGTTCCCTATTAGATACAATTGGATACATTGACTGGTTACATTCCATTAAAGGGATCGTTACAACATTTCCTTGGCATTGCATTCAGTACATAACAGGTACCATCTCCAAATTCTGTCTTAACAAAGGGTTACAATGGACAGCTAGGAGCAGTGAGTCATGGCCTCAGATCATAAGAATATACCTTCCATATTAAATGTGCATTTACTCCTTTTTTGCTGGGTTTATAGATAAAGCGAAGGTTTATTCAGAAGGCTTCTGTTAGTTCAGTTGGGAGAGTTTTAATCATGGAATCATGCAAAAAACAAATTAGAGGTGTGTATTTTATGTGTGTTACCAACCTAGCAGTTCAAAAGCAAGAAATTGCAAGTAGCTAAATAGGTACCACTTTGGAGGAAAGGTAAACAGCATTCTGTGCACTCTGGTGTTCATGCCTGCCACATGACCATGGAAATGTCTGCAGACACAGATAGTGCTGGCTCTTTGGCTATAAACAGAGATGAGTATTGAACCCTAGAGTCGGATACGACTGGCTTTCGAACAAGGGTGATCTTTACCTTTTTATCAACCTGCTACCTGGAGCTATTCTTCACATACTACAGAGATCATAACAATACAAGTTCATGTGTCTTTATGTTTATGTTTAGTCTCCTATTGAAATCACCAGGACCTTTCACTTTAGGTAGGCTTTCCCTTAGTGACTATCTGCCTAAGAGGGTTTTTATTAAAATAAATGTAATTGTTTGTATTTTTGTTTGCTTTTAAAGCTGTTTTAGTAACGTTTTTATCAAACATTTTAAATATGATGTTTGTTTAATTCTTTTTAAATATTCAAATACTGTACCTTGTTTTTCAATATTTTTTCTTTTTAACATTGTAAGCCTCCTTAGGTCCTTTTGTTTTTTTACAAAAAAAGCCAAGGTAATACAGTACGTACGTATGTACGTACGTAGTACGTACATACATACATACATACATACATACATACATACATACATACATACATACATACATACATACATACATACATACATGGACTGTCGTAGCTCAGTGGTTAAGAAACTTGCCTTGTTAACTAGGCCAGCAAGTCAGCAGTTTGAAACCCGGGTACTGCATGACGGATTGAGCGCCTGTCTCTGTCCCAGCTCTTGGGGACATGAAAGGAGCCTCATTTGGGCGTTCCCTGAGTGGAGTTTCTTTCACAAAAATCCTTTCAACTTAGAATAATTTCTGACATGAAATAATAATAATAATAATAATAATAATAATAATAATAATAATAATAATAATAATAATAATAATAATAATAATAATAATAATAATAATAATAATAATAATAATAATAATAATAATAATAATAATAATAATAATGATTATGATTATGATTATGATTATGATTATGATTGTTACATGCGTGCATAGTGTTTGACTGATTTTTAGAATCTTTGGACGTCAGAAATGTGTACGTGGGATCTCCTCCTTGGCCTGGCCTCTCACTAATCTTAATTAGTTTCTTGTAAGTGATATAAAAGCTGGCTGGATAGCTCAGTAGTTTAGGAGAGGTTGGGAGTTCATTTCCTTGCTGTGCCTCATGAGAGAAGAGACAGTTCATGAGAAAGAATAATCATTTTAAAATGTGGCCTTGGAAATTTGCACAGTCCTGCAGCACCTCCAGAAGAAGGGATGGTAAAGCAGTTCTGAACAATCTCTACCTAGAAAACCCTGGAAAGGATCACCATAATTGAGAATTGGCTCACAACTATTATAATTAAGTTACACATTTGAGTTTGCCAGGTTATCCTGCTATGGTAATAGAGTAGACCATACTGCTAGCAACTCAATGCCGAGTGTCAGGCAGCGGTTAACTAACCTTGACAACCCTGAGGTTAACGGCCTTGGGTGATAAAGTCCACTTGACTCCATCTTGATGAAGGGTAGCAGCTTCATCAATACTGGCCTGGGGGTGATGAGGACTTTGCGTGCCAAAAGGACTCAGGAGCAGAAAGTGACCCATGCAACTGGATCAGTGGTACGGGTGTCATGCTGCAATGCGGAAGGGAGATGAAAGGCCACTGCATTATAGTCTCAGGACAGTCTTCATAGCTGATTGCCATGATGCTCGCCAATATTCAGATTTGGATACGGCAGAAGAAGTGACACATAATCCCTGTGGCTCATTGCCCTCCCAGCAAGGCATGGGACATTTATTTCTTGGGCTCCAAATCCCAAAATTCCCCATTGGGTGTTCCACCAGGTAGGCGTGCACCAAACTTGCGCTCATCTGGAGAAAGGCTGGGCTGGAAGGCTTCATGCCCTAGGACAGGCTTAGCTGACTGTTTGGTAAGGAAGTGGCTTTGGTGCTTCCTGGAAACTCTTAGGTCTTTTCCTGCAGCCTCTCTGTTGCCATGGTGATGGGGCTGCATCAACTCTCCTGGTGTGCACAATTGTTGCTGCTGTGCTCCCACTTCTTCAGTGGCAGTGGGGGGAAATCACAGCTCTTTTGCCCTCTTTTTCAAAAGAATCAAATTAAATAGGAAATAGAAATGCTAGGGGTTTGCCAAAACATCTCACTGAATAATATGTAAATCAAGATGTCACTATAAGGAAGAGAAATATCAACGTTTGGAGCCTGTGCATATTAAGAGAGAGAGAATTGTTTATAGATGATCTGCCAGAAAGGTCTCACAACACATTAACTTAAATTGTGATAAATTGTTTTCTTCAATAGAATTACTTCTTTCCCAGAAGCCATATTCTTTATGTGAAGTAGAACTGTTTACAAGCAGGAGAGTAACTTTGGTGATAGTGGGGGGCTGTGGTGGCTTAGTGGTTAAGATGCAGAATTGGATGACTGGAAGGTTGGCAGGACAGCAGTGCTGACCTGCATGATGAAGTGAGTTCCCGTCTCTGTCCCAGGTCCAGCCAACCTAGCATTTTGAAAGCAAGAAATTGCAAGTAGATAAATAGGTACAGCTTCAGTGGGAAGGTAACAGTGTTCCTTGTGCTCTGGTGTCTAGTCATGCAGACGCAGACAGTGCTGGACTTTTGGCTGTAAACGGAGATCACCACACCCTAGAGTTAAATGCGACTGGCTTTCGAGGAAGGGCGACTTTTGCCTTTACTAACTTTGTTGAGGCCTTTGGAGGCCAGATTTAGGACCCTGGAATCATGCATGGTGGGTTGTGTGGCCCTTCAAAAATGACAGGAAATGGAGAAGGCAAAACTAGAAGTAGACAGAAGCCTATTTCTAACTTTGAAAAAATTGTTATTTGGGAGCTTTATGATACAGAGGCCTTTTGTTATCTTTCCCCCAAAAAATGACTCTCCGTGCATGGATGTTTCTAGGACCAGCACTTTTTCTTTGTGTGTGTGTGTGTGTGTGTGTGTGTGTGTGTGTGTGTGTGTGTGTGTGTGTGTGTGTGTGTGTGTGCGTGCGTGCGTGCGTGCGTGCGTGCGTGCGTGCGTGCGTGCGTGCGTGCGTGCGTGCGCACATGCAGAGGAACAACTTTTATTTAGTGGCCTTGGGGCATTAAAGAGAAGCTGGGGGTGGGGGACAAAATTGAATTGAATTGTTTATTTGTACCCCGCTCTTCTAGTGTACGCACCACTCAGAGCGGCTTCCAACAATAAATAATAAACAATCTACAATGCATAACATAATAAAAGTACAGTGCAATACATAATAAACATAATATCATATAATATAGTTACACAAAGAAAGAAACATCCAATACAAAATGCAATAAGAAAAATATGTATATGGTTACAAGTTAAAGGGCTACATAATCACAAATGTAAAATGGTTCAGCATATATAACGGGCCAGGCTCAACAAAGCCGGCGGTGGCCTTGGCAACAGAGAGAAGTCCTTATGGCCACAAAAAGTTGGCACCGGTGCTTCCACTCCCCCCGACACATCGGGGGAAGGAGCTCCGCGCCTCGGCCACGGCTCCAACAGAGCAAAAGTCCCCATGTCCACTAGAAGCTGGCGCAGGTTCTACCATTCCCCCCCGCGATTGTCCACCTACTGTGAACCGTCTGAACCACTGCAGACTTAAAGCTAGCACTCGGTGATGGGTTCAATATAGTAAAGTAGTGGTATCAAATAATGATAATATAATAAAGATAATGATCACGATGATACCTAAACATTGACACAATCAGCTCTTTAATCTGAAATATTATTTTGTTAACCTGAAAACATCTTTGTTTGATGTTTTAAAGTAGAAACTCAGCAACCACCTATCAGGCATAAGGGGTTGGAGTAGATTACTGTATTTTTAAAGCGCTCCAAAGTAATTCTATGAACATTCCTCCCATCATTAATTATGGGAAATCTATAAAAATCAGTGTTTTTTGTGTTACAGCATAGAAAGTGATTTATTTTCACAATTTATGTTTCTTTGATTTCCACAATAAAGGTGACAAAACCAGTAATCAGATTAGGCTTCTGCGGTACTGTGTAACATCAACCTGTCTAAAAAAATCCACTGTCGAGACGTTTTATATTAATATCTTTTGAGTTTTGCCTTGATCAATATCATGTAGTTTCATTGTAAACACTCAAGTCGGTAACTGTAATAAAACAGCTTCTGTCTGCACTAATGTTTGAAGTGGTAGCCGTGTTAGTCTGTGCAAGTATATCTGAATTAAATAAAACAGAACAGCAAAAAAAGACAAAAAATGTTGTGCCATTCCTAAACAGGAGTTAGTCTTTAAGGTGCCACAACATTTTTGTCTCCCCCCTCACCCTGTTCTGTTTTATTTACTCTCAGATATGTCTGCACTAAGAAAGTGAAGCTTGCCCATTTTCCATGGAGGTAATGACATTCCCCTTTCCTATCTTGCTGAGAATTAAAAATGCAACAACAAAGAGTAAATCATTATTCAATCCCCCAGAACTATTACTCTTTTGATGCAAAGGTATGTTAATAAGGTGGAAATCCAGGTTTAGAGCTAAAAGTGGTGATTTTGGCACCTGGGCCAAAAAGTAACAAATGTTCCCTGTTCAACTTTGTAGTTCACAATGTAAAAATAATGTAAGAAGTATTTTGCTTGATTCTCTGTTTCCCTACAGGGATCAGCAGCACTACCAGAGATACAGAAACAAATTTCTTTCATTCTTTCTTTCCTTCTTTCTTTCTACCTTCCTTCCTTCCTACCTACCTACCTATCTATCTCTGGTGTAGTAGATGAAGTGATGGATTAAGACTCTGGAGACTAGGGTTTAAATCCCTGCTTGGCCATGGGAACACACTGGAAGCAAGGAACTCGTGAAACTACTAGTTTAATGTCACAGTTAACTTGAAAGTTCTATTAGCCTTGCAATAAGTTGGTTCTAACGACAGCACTTACATATTCCTCTATAAATCTGTAGATATAGGTATAGATACATAGTTTGGCATAGTATAATTATGTGCTGTTAAGAGGAGGCAGCACCTGGATGGAGGGCTAGTTTATAAAATTGCAGAAAGTAAACTTATTCATAGTTCAGCATATCATGTATGAATAAAATGAGTTTCCATAGTACAGCGAAGAGTCCTAGACAGCAGACATGTCTTCCAGCACGAGAGGCCTAGTCTATCCTGGTAGACCAACCCTCCATCTAGACCAGTGGTTCCCAACCTTTTTTTGGCCATGCCCCACCTAAGCATCTCTAAAATCCTGATCCCCCCCCCCCGATATATAATTCTTATTATTCAAAAAGTGAACTCCTATTCATGTGGAGGAAGCCTAAAAGGCCATTAACTTGGTCTAAACAAACTTTCAATTGCCCCCCTTAAAAATAACCCACCCACCCCGTGAGTCGTGTGCCCTACGTTGGGAACCATGGAACTAGACACTGTCTCTTTGTTCAAATCTGAGCCAAAAGTCAGAAGCCTGGTCTGTTGTTCTTTGGATAGAGTTGCCCACTGCTGCCTCACTGAGGCTTGGTATTTCAATCACCTTTCCATTACTTTCCCTCAAAAGCCTATAGTCCAGTGATGGCAAACCTATGGCATACGTGCCAGAGGTGGCACTCAGAGCCCTCTCTGTGAGCACGTGCACCGTTGCCCCGGCTCAGAGATACCCTTCTTCTCTTCCCAGAGATCCAATGGGAGCGCTTCCTCCCTCCCCCCAGCACAGAGTTCACCCCACCCCTCTGCGGCACGGACGGCAGCCTGTTGAGTTTGGACACTTGTCTCTAAAAGGTTTGCCACCACTTCTATAGTCCATCTGCCAAAAACCAACATGTCTTCCATGGAAGCAAATCTATCTCCATATTTTCCTATAGTGGTAGATTAGGCTGCATGGCCAGTTCTAGAAGTCTAGGAAAAGGGGAGCAACCTCTAAAACTGACCCCCTGGACAAGGTTTCACTTGCTGCAGCCTAGATACAGCTCTGTCCAGTAGTGAGGGCAATTTTATTATTCCACACAGCAGCACCTTACTAAGGCAAAAAACAAAAACTGATTCAGACCTAAGAGGATAAAAGATTGTCTCTCTTTCTTTCCCTCTCTGGGCTACAGAATCCAGAATATCTCAAGTTGGTTTGGCCAGTGGCCATGCTAACTCAAGTTTTCTGGGAGTTATAGTTTAAAAAACTACGTTTTCCATTCTGTCAAGGGCAGTCATGAAGTCTACCCTTCCTCTACCTTGAAAAATGGGCATTGAGTCTTCAAGGCACATTAAATATGATTAAGCAAGTTTCATTTCATCTGCAGTGAAATAAAACAGTGCTGCTAATGGAAATCTGTCACAGTCTGTTTGTTACAGCATCTCTCTTCAAGGGACTGCATCTTGAGTGCCTTCCCCCAGATATGGGACATGGCTGGAAAGTGACCGCAAGTGATCTTTGCTTCTTGGAAGCGTCACACTCCCTCTTGTCACTTCTGTACATGTGAGTGAGAAGGAAGAGAGAGAGGAAGACAGAAAATAGATTAGTGAGTATGAAAGCTCATATGAGCTAGGCACCCTCTTTTAACAACATATCCTTAATTTAGTGTTTTATTAGCGGAGAGATCATTTTCTCTAGCTCTTTGTAGGTCTTATTGGTTGACCTTTGCCCAGTTCTTTTTGGCTTTTTAGCAGTAATAAATAGGACTTTGTGCATCTTTCCTCGAAGCACTAGGTAAGGTCATTTAGTGTGACACGGGAGCAAAAATATCCTTAGCCTATTACAAAGGGGTGGACAACTTTAGCAGGTCTGAGGCCAGATTTCTGCTCTCAGAATCCTTGGGGAGGCACATGAATCACAAAAAAATTGCTAAGAAAGGAAGAAAGAAGTAAAACAGCAACTGGAATTGCAGGGCATCCAGTTTTGATAAATGGGTCTTGGAGTATCTATGACTTCAATTGAAAGGTGAATTGCCAATTACACAGGCTTCTCAGAGACTTCTGGGAGTAGTAATTTACCTTTTTTCAAAGACTGTTATGGGCAACAATGGTATGTGGATGGAGAGGGGAGTCTGGCTGGCTGGGGATAAAAACAACCAATTATTTAAGAACTGCAACCTCTTGTTTACTGCCGATTCTGGCAGATGCAAGCTGTGGGTCAAACACATCTGGAGGGAAACAGTCTCTCATTTTTGCATTTAAGAAATGGAGGACTTAAAAGAGAGAGAGATAAAACACCAGACATCAAAACAGAGAGAAAGAGGAGACACATTTGTATAAAATGTTCATATGCTAATTTTTAAGAACTGCTTTTTTACCAGAACTTCAAATGACGCACTTGGGAGCAACTGGAACTGTTGTGGCATTCAATCTGTCTGGACATTATTTTTTTAAAAAGAAGACTAACCTGCCCCCCCCCCCCCCCAATGCCCTGGAAAGTGGATTTAATGCCTGTACAGTAAAACCCCAACTTATGTACTCCTTGTTTTACGTAAAATTCAACTTATGTATTGATTTTCTGCAGATAACGCATCCTGATTTATGTAAATGTCCCAATTTATATAACATGATTTTCCCAGAGTTCCTATGGCTTTGCTTCATTTTACGTAAAAAATCATTTTTCCTATGGGTTTGCTTCAATTTAGGTAAAAAAAAGTATTACGTAAAAACCTACGGAGCAGACCTTTTACGTAAAACGGGGTTTTACTGTATAGACATGGGATGTTACAAGGGCTTCCTTTAGGCTTTAGGTTTTGGTCCTGAAATCTCAGCGAATAAGATGCTGCAAACTTGGCAACCCTAGAAGTCAGTCTTTAAAATTAATATTCTGAATTGTAGATTGTTGGAATGCTTATTCTTTGACTATTATTACATGTCAAGAATAACTCCAATCTTAACAGAGTTCTAAACTAGTGCAAATGAGCTGGCAGTCCCAGAATGGCTGCAATAACAGATTTGCATTTTTATTGACTTTTAGATTATTTCTGGAAAAAAGGACAGATACATATTGCTTTGCTTTACATCAGGAGTTCCCAACCTTTTAAAGCCAGGGGCCAGGTCACACTCCCTCAGACAGCTTCGGGGGCTGGATGGCCATTTTGTTTTCCCTCCACCACATGGCACTTTCTGCTGTGGTGGAGGCAGTGGGGGACGGGACATGAAATGGTGCTGTGGGCCACATGTGGCCCATGGGCCGGAGTTTGAGAATCCAGGCTTTACATATTCCAAGGCTCACCTAGCTGAGAGAGAGAAAGGTCCAATTAAGATGTTCTTTAAAACATCTTTTGCAGTTGTCGAATTAAGATGTTCTTTAAAACATCTTTTGCAGTTGTCGATCTGTCTCCCCTCTCCTCCTCTTTACTCAAATTTGCTTGCTGCCGTTAGATCTTTTCTTCCCCCTGCTTTTTAAAAGGGATTAAAAAGTAGCCATAAAAGCGGGCAACAAGCATGGAAGAAATTAAAAGAATAAGAAAGTCAAAATAACAAGGGAAACTCTTTTGAACAAATGCATGTTAAGAAGGGCAACATGCCTTCTATGACTCATCCAGGGTAATTTAATCTTGCTTTAGAGAATCCAACATTTTCCTGAGACCCTCCCCAGAGTAACAGAAAAGCTACCAATTTCACAGATAAAAATCTTGGTACTGTACTTTCAGGGGGTTTAATTATGGATGTTAGAGTAGAAAGGAGGAAAAAATAGGATGTTGTGTTGTTTTGCTGCATTTGCTGTGCTTATTTATTTAACTGCGTGAATGCAGCAAATGGGCAAAGAGATAGGTTCTTTTTTTTTAAAGTCTCTCCATCAGTATGACAAACAATAATTAACAGAAGAAGATTTGAAGAGGATTAAGAGAGTGTTCATCAACTTAATTAAAAATGAACTTGTTACTAATTTCCGTTGTAATTATAGTTATTGCTTGTGTATGAGGAGAGGAAGAGGGAAAGGTCCTGTTTAGACTAGAAAGGACTGTGAGGTAATGATGTAGACCAGGGGTTCCCAACCTTTTTAAGCCGGGGGCCAGGTCACACTATCTAAGGCAGCTTTAAGGGCCAGACGACCATTTTGCCCTGACTGCATGATGGGGGTGGCCATTTTGTCCCAACAGCTTCAAAGGGTGGTGGTTATTTTGTTTCTTGAATGCCCTTGGAGTGGTGGGGGGCCACATAAAATGGCTCCATTAGTCGGATTCAGCCCGTGGGCCTTAGTTTGGGAACCCCTGATGTAGACGGATGGATACAGTCCGTTCAGTACTGTTTTTGAAACCACTCTTTTGTTCCATGGGCCTCATGGTCGAGAAAAGTAGAGTGCCCAATGTAAAAACAACAACTGAGTTTCCGCTTGGAATAGGAAAGAATTCTGCTGGTTTTAACAGCAAAAGCAGCATTTTCACACTCACTGAGACTAGCAGTGATAAGAATTTGCAATACAGCAAGGCCACATACTTCCAAGGTAAAGGCAAAGCTTACCCTTGCTCAAAAGCCGGTTGTATCCGACTCTAGGGTTCAGTGCTCATCTCTGTTTATAGCCAAAGAACCAGCATTGTATGCATCTGCAGACATTTCTGTGGACCTACTAAGACACCGGAGTGCATGGAACGGTGTTTACCTTCCCTATTTATCTACTTACAATTCCTTGCTTTCAAACTACTATGTTGGCTGGAGCTGGGACAGAGACAGGCGCTCACTCCATCATGCAGTACTCGGGTCTTGACCTGCTGACCTGCCGACCTTCCAGTTGTCAACATCCAATGTCTTAACCACTAAGCCACTGCACTCCCTTTGCCCAGTCCTAGCAATCCCTTGAATGGACCTGTTACCACCTCTCACGAAGTGGACGTGGGGTTGGACTTTGAGTGTCAGGGTGTCAGTGAAATATGAAATAAAGACAAACAGTATGTATGTTTTAAAATGCCTAAAATACACATAACTGAAGAACATACACAAAATCTTTGGTCAATGGGTGTGTGGGTATGGGAGAATTACACACATGAATTAAAATGTGCCAATAATGTGTACATTAGGGAAGATCTATGGAAAGTGCATGACCTTCAAAGCAGAAAGAAAACAATGTACTATGTAGTAAGGTGAGAAAAAATGCAGGTGAGATAAGCAGAATTTAGAATACACTAATTAGTTTTAATTAATTAGGCCAATCTATTGGATTTTAATCCAACAAGGGTCTGCTTCAATTAACAATTTAGTTGACTGCTAATTAGTATTACATTTATCCATAACTTTGATACCTTTAATAGTTTTATAGTTGATCTATTTTGCCAGGGCTTCAACCAGCAGTCAAGGGATGGCAAGAGTCTGAAGATGTAGTAGTAGTAGTAGTAGTAGTAGTAGTAGTAGTAGTAGCAGCAGCAGCAGCAGCAGCAGCAGCAGCAGCAGCAGCAAATAATTATCTATACCTATAAGAACGGGGTTGGGCCGTGCGTGGAATGCGTTTCCACACACGTCCAGCCTATCCCGTAATGCACCATGCACACTTACCTTTTGCCCTTGACACCATCGTTGTGAGGGTCCAGAAGCCGAGGGTGGGGCGTTCGCCCCACAAAAACGAAAAGATCACTGTGTGTGCGCAAACTGGGGGGGGGGGGAGAGAAAGGTCTGCATGTTGTTGCTGTTTAAAACGCGCAAAAAAAACCCCAACACGCAGCACAGTCTGAGCATGTCCAGAAAAAAAAACACAGTGTGCAAAAACGGGTGTGGGCAAGGAAACAAGACTCACCTCCTCCGGGAGGCAAGGGCCAAACGCGGCGCTCCCTTAGGCCGTTGCCTGCCGGAGAAAACATGCCCCTCTTTTGGGAGGCAAGGGCAGAATGCGGAGCACCGTTCCGCCCTTGCCTGCCCGGAAAAGTGAACCCTTTTCCTGACAGGCAGGCTACTTTCCACCCGGGAATGCACGTTCCCGGACGAAGTGCAGCCTGCCAGCTCCCCTCTTCCCATCGCTGTGTCAAGAACAGCTCTCAAAACATCGAAGGGGAAAAGGGAAGCTGACAGACAGGCCACACTTTGTCCGAGAACACGCGTCCACGGACTAAGAGCAGCCTGTCTGTCTTCGCCCCTTTTCCCATCGTTGTGTCCCGTGGCGCCTTTGCATTTCCTCCTCCGCTGTTTCGAGCCAGCCGTCGAAACAGCTGAGGGGAAAATGCAAAGGCGCCAGGCAGAGATCCACCAGGGAGAGCACCTCCCCTGACGGATACCTGCCTCTCCCCTTTGCATTTTCCCCTCAGCTGTTTCCAGCCAGCCCTCAAAACAGCTAAGGGGAAAACGCAAAGGTGCAAGGCAGGGATCCGCCAGGGAGAGCGCTTCCCCTGACGGATACCTGCCTCTTGCCCTGCCATACATACCTTCCCACAATTAAAAAAAATCAGTAACCCCCAGCAACGCCGGGCAATTAGCTAGTTTTAAATAAAAGGACTCTTGAGGAAGAGGAAAGAATGTAAGTCATGTTTCCCAGCCCTGAACATCACACCCCAACAGCCTGCATCACCAAACACCACTAATGGACATGACTCTCATTTTCACAATAAGGAAGCACAACTGACTGCACAGGAAAAATGCTAATCAAATATTTCTGACATTAAAATAAGAAGCTCTCCAGTGGCAGAGAAAAAGAAAAAGACTTGCTGGGAGAAAAACCACTGGATGGATATGAACCGGCCTTTATGTCATGCAGTCAGTAAAAAAATTAATCCAATTCACCCATTTTATAAATGGAAGAAATTCTGTGGTTTTTTTATGGCGTGATAGGGCACCGAGTGATGCAAGCAAAGAGGCACTCACAATATTTCCAATTGAAAATTCTCTAACTTTAATTCACAGAAGTGAGGGGAAGAAGGAAGACAGATAATAATTAGACAAAATGTTTAATTGAACAGAATGTTAGATACATGTCTTAGGACATTCTCAAGCCTGGCATTTCCCAAATGTTTTGGAATGCAATTTCTACCAATACCAGCTATTTAATTGAATTTTGGGAACTGTAATGCAAAACATCCAGAAAGTGCCATGTTACAGAAGCCAGCTATAAAAGGAGGCAGTTTCAAGTAGTTAACAAAAGAATGCCTCTGGATTGCCTGCGAACTACAGACAATCAACCTGCATGGGTGAAACAGTTGAGCATGTGTTGTTACACTCTACACCCCAGAGACATTTGCTTATCTGTATATGAATCTAGTTTTGACAAACTTTCTAGGCAGATCTTATAGACTTTCTTCTTTCAAACTCCATTGATTAAGCTATCCTAAAGTGGCAAAATGATGGCATTAGCATGCTCTACAAGGATAAAACTGGCTAAATCCTATACTGTATTAACTTTGGTAGTAACACTTGGCTTGTAGTTGTGAATCTTATTCTTCTCTGTACCAGCAAACAGCATTTGTTCATCTGTCTTTCTAGTGGTTTATCTGTGACTGTAATAAAGATTGATGGATTAATTGATTGAACCACAGTACTATGCTATTTTCTCCTACAATTCTCTTTAAAACGAATAAGTCAGTGCTTAAATTAATGGATTAAATACTACATTCACTATATAAATGTAAACTAAATTAGATTCTTGAGCCCTATAACTAAAAGGTTGACTAATTATGTCTTTTGCTGTAACATTGACGTTTCAGTGTTTAGAGAAACTCACAAGCTAGAAACAAAGATGTTTGTATTCATAGAAGGGACAGTGAACTATTTCTGGGTGCTTGACACCCCTGAAAGCATTACAAGTTTTGCCAGAATTGATTTGATGGCAATTAATTAATTAATTACTATAGGTTTTTTTGCTTCAGATGTGCTTATTTCTTTGTTTTCTCCTCTCTCCTTTTGAAAGGGCAAAATGCTGTATATGATTATTTTATTTTATTTTGTACTTGATGAGTGAGCATGGTACTGTATAAAAGAAGAGAAAATTCACCTCTCCCTTGATAAGAACATAATAAATCTATGCAGCAAATCCCTGCTAAGACATTATCCCAAGTGCTGATCAAACAATCCATTATGTTAGATGTGTTGTTTGCCTTGTATCATGACCTTTTTTAACTTTGAATTTGGTTTGTAGTAGGAGTGTTTTTTTCACTCTTCTCTTGCAGTGATGAAAAATCCCCTCGCCTACCTGCAATTTATATTGGAAATTATCATTGGCATAGGGCCAAAATCACTGAAAAAAGAGGATAGTAATAATTTATATAAAGGAACTACAGTGGCTTAGTGATTAATAGGCTGAACTTGATGATTGGAAGGTTGGCAGGTTAGGAGTTCGAGACATGAGTACTGCATGACAGAGTGACCTGTCTCTGGCATGTGAGCTCCTGTTTCTGTCTCCTGCCCCTGCCATCCTAGCAGATTTGCTGGTCAGCTAGAACGTGTCGAATTTGCACACTCTTCTTCCTTTAGCAGCAGCTTGAGATACAGGAAGCAGCATGACATGAGGTTTGCGTGACATGAAAATAAGCATAATCAGCTGCTAGTGTCCACACACAGCTGTGCGCGTTCTTCAGTCCACAGTCATATTACCTTCAACACTCCTAATTTTATCTGATCTTGAAAGCAAACCAAAGTCCAGCCTGGTTAGTACAGTACAGTATTTAAGAACATAGAACATAAGAACAGCCTTGCTGGAACAGGCCACAGCCCATCCAGTCCAGCATTCTGTCTCACACAGTGGCTCACCATTTCCTTCAGGGTATTCCCAAACAGATGCCTTCACTTGCTTAGGATTCCCTGGAAATGGCATTGAGAGATATCCTGCCTATCTCCAACCCGGAGGTTGTCCTTAAGTATCCATAATTATAGCCATTGATACCCTTGTCCTCCATGAACTTGTCCAATCCTTTCTTAAAGCTGTCAAGACTGACAGCTGTCACCACTTCTTCTGGCAGGGAGTTCCATAGACCAGTAATCCTCTGGGTGAAAAAGTACTTTCTCTTATTTGTTTGAGAACTAGTACCCAAAAGTTTCATGGAGTGTCCCCTAGTTCTAGTGTTATGCGATAGGGAAAACAGTTTTTCCTTATCTACTTTGTCCACACCATGCATGATTTTATAAACTTCAATCAGGTCACCTCTTAGACGTCGTCGTTCAAGAGTGAAGAGGCCCAACCGTTGCAGCCTCAGATGGTAAGGAAGGTGTTCCAGTCCCCTAATCATTCTGGTTGCCCTCCTCTGCACTTTTTCCAACTCCATAATATCCTTCTGGAGGTATGGCGACCAGAACTGTACACAGTATTCCAGATGGGGCCTCAGCATAGATTTATAAAGAGGCAAAATGTCACTTGCTGACTTATTTTCTATACCCTTCCTAATGATCCCTAGCATTGAGTTTGCTTTTTTCACTGCTGAGGCACACTAGGTTGACACCTTCATTGAGCTGTCCATCAGGACACCAAGGTCCCTTTCCTGGTTTGTCGCAGAGAGTTCAGAACCCATCAGTTTATAAATGTAATTGGTTTTTTTTGCCCCAACATGCATCACTCTGCACTTACTAATGTTTAAGCTCATTTGCCACTGTTTTGCCCACTCCCCCAGTGTCAAGAGATCCCTCTGGAGCTCCTCACAATCTCTCACAGTTTTCACTACCCTATATAATTTAGTGTCGTCAGCAAATCAAGTTTAGATGAAAGACATTCTGGCAATACCATATGCCAGGGGTCGGGAACCTGCTGCCCTGAGAGGAGCCTGGGCTTCTGGGAATTGATGTCCAAGTACAACTGGAGATCCAAGGTTGAGAAACCTTGACCTAGAAGGAACAGGCCAGTCCTCCAGATGTCCTTCGACTTCAATTCCCAGAAGCCTAGGCTCCCCTCAAGGCCTCCTGCCATATGCTATAAACTCAGGAGAGGTAGTGTGCTGTGATGGTTTTTAGCCCTGGATTAGAAAAAGAGAGATCCTGGTTTTTATCTCCACAAATGCATTACATTTGTTGGGTGACCTTTGGTTAATTGCCAACTTAGTTTGCACTACCTCACACAATTGTCAGAGCAAGGACTTGAAAAGTCGGGGCCGCCAGAGCCATCGGAGCTGCTGCCATGAGGGTCCTCGCCGCATCTCTCCCAGGCCAACGCCACCGGCCTGGGATGGGAGCCGCAGCTCACCTGAGCCACCGACTTCCCCCTCCTGGCCCCACCTGCCGTGAGGACTTGAAAAGTCGGGGCCGCCAGAGCTGTCACCATGAGGGTCCTCGCCGCGTCTCTCCCGGGCCCACACCACTGGCCCGGAATGAGAGATGCGGCTCACCTGCAGCCACCGACTCCCCCCTCCTGGCCCCGCCCGCCATGAGGACTTGAAAATGGGGCCACCAGAGCCATCGGAGCTGATGCCGTGAGGGTCCTCACCGTGTCTCTCCTGGGCCAACGCCACCGGCCCGGGATGGGAGACGTGGCTGACCTGCAGCCACCGACTTCCCCCTCCTGGCCCTGCCCACCATGAGGACTTGAAAAGTCGGGGCCACCACCGACTTCACCGACATTACTGACTTCGCCCCCCCCCTGGCCCCGTCAGCTGGGAGGGCTTGGAAAGAAGCCATGGCTTTTTCAGTCAGTTATGTTTTGCTATTACTGCATTTTTTTACATTATTGTTGTAATATGATGTATTGATATGTAATTTTGTATTTTGTACGTGTAAATTGTATTCTTTCCTTGTAATCCTATATTATTGTTTTTTGTGTATTTCTGAATATTGTGAACCACTTTGGGTCATCCACAAAACGAGGAAAGCAGTATATAAAAATAAATTCAAATTCAAACTCATATGTCTTGAGACACATCTGTAAGTGATCTTTGAATATTGGCAATAGCGCATCTTGTCACAGATTGGGTTGAATATATCCTATTCCTATTGGAAACCACCAATTTCATGGAGAAACCTCTCCCAAAGATAGATGCAAGGGTGACTTTGGACTTTCTTGAAGCTAGGGAGCATTGTAATCCAGATGAAGCAATGCAGGAAAAGAGAAATCTTGGGCAGATATCCCAAGAAAGGACAGGCTGCCAAAGTAACAGGAAATTAGAAGAGATATAAACTGAGAGAATTCTCTGCCTAAACCAGTGATGGGCAGTCTTGGCCCTCCAGCTGTTCTTGAACTTCAATTCCCAGAAACCCTGACCAGCTGGTGTGTTGACTTGGGCTTCTGGGAATTGAAGTCCAAGAACAGCTGGAGGGCCAAGACTGCCCATCACTGGCTTAAACCCTGGATTGGGCCAGGTGTAGAAGCTGCAAAGATGATTAAGAGCAGGTCCAGTGTGGGTAATTTGGGTCTCAGTGAAAAGTTTCTTTACTGCGATCAGTTTTATCTCTCACTGAGGATCGCTTGAGCAATCTTATTGTTCACAGAAGTAATAGCAGTTACACTTCTCTACTGCCTCAGAGAGTGCACTCTCTGGGCAGTTCACAAGCTATTTAGCATTTTGCCCCCAACATGCTGGGTCCTCATTTTACTGACCTCGGAAGGATGAAAAGCTGAGTCAACCTTGACCCTATCAGGATCGAACTCACCATGTTTTGGCTGCAGTACCGCAGCTTAACCACTGCACCACCAGGGCTCCTGGTTTGTATGTCTATTTTCCGCAGGTGTCATGGAGATGCAGGATTAAGAAGCAAGCCCTAGCAGCACCGTGCCTCAAAACAGACTGGGAGTCAGTTTGTTTGTTTAACCTGCAGAGAAGTACAGTTCCAAGTGCCTAGTCACTATCCTGGTGGTTGTGTTTTTGGCCTAATCACGTTTTCTGGACACGTTTCAAAGAGCCTCACCTCCAACACATTGTAGCAGTCTAATCTGGAGTTTGCAGGGACTGCAGTGGCTCGGTGGTTAAGACACTGAACTTGACAACTGGAAGGTCAGCAGGTCTGCAGTTTGAGACCTGAGTGCTGCACAATGTTGTGAGCTCCCATTTGTGTCCCAGCTCCTGCCAATTTAGCAGTTTGAAAGCAAGAAATTGCAAGTAGATAAATAGGTACCGCTTCGACAGGAAAGGCAACAATGTTCCGTATAGTCATGACTTTCACATGACCATGGAAATGTCTGCACATGCAGACAGTGCTGGCTCTTTGGGTGTAAACAGAGATGAGCACTGTACTCTAGAGTCAGATACGACTGGCTTCCGAGCAAGGGCAACCTTTTCTTTTACCTTTAACCAGGAGTTTAATGGGCCATGGATAGCAGTAGCTGACTATCTGCTGCTGGAGGACATGTTATGGTTGGTGCACCAGCCTCTGTAGATAACAAATTGGTTGGACGGCGGCCACTTAGACCTCCATTGACAGCTATTTCTCTAGCAGCCTTTCTATAGTGTGGATGCATTGGGCTTCCTCCCAAGCCTATTTGGCCATTCTCATTATTCATTAGGACACAGTATCTCTGCACAGCTGTTTCATTGGGACTGCTCCCAAGAAACTGATTTAGTCTTGATGCTACTAAATGGGAAATGGCTGTTGTTTAACCAAGAAGGTGTTAGCGTTACTTGTATTTGTGCCAGGTAGCTTAATGGCCGTTAAATGCAGTGCTAAGAGAGGTGTGGTACTCTAAACTTTGATCTCCTCTTATGCAATGTGCCAAGAGGGTAGACACAGGATAAACAGATTTTCCTGAGCAGTGCATCTTTCTAGTTAATTATACTCCCGATTAAGAGGAGTTTCTGCTGATTTGCGCTGAAAGCAGAATTGGAAACTAACCAGAAAGTCTCTGCATGCTGGTAAAATGGAGAGCTTGGATCAGTTTTTTTTAAAATTGCATCTTCTAGAATTCTTAAGAACATAAGAACATAAGAACAGCCTTGCTGGAACAGGCCACAGCCCATCCAGTCCAGCATTCTGTCTCACACAGTGGCTCACCATTTCCTTCAGGGTATTCCCAAGGAGATGCCTTCACCTGCTTAGGATTCCCTGGAAATGGCATTGAGAGATATCCTGCCTATTTCTCCAACCCGGAGGTTGTCCTTAGGTAGCCATAATTATAGCCATTGATACCCTTGTCCTCCATGAACTTGTCTAATCCTTTCTTAAAGCTGTCAAGTCTGACAGCTGTCACCACTTCTTCTGGCAGGGAGTTCCATAGACCAGTAATCCTCTGGGTGAAAAAGTACTTTCTCTTATTTGTTTGAGAACTAGTACCCAAAAGTTTCATGGAGTGTCCCCTAGTTCTAGTGTTGTGCGATAGGGAAAACAGTTTTTCCTTATCTACTTTGTCCACACCGTGCATGATTTTATAAACTTCAATCAGGTCACCTCTTAGACGCCGTCGTTCAAGAGTGAAAAGGCCCAACCGTTGCAGCCTCAGATGGTAAGGAAGGTGTTCCAGTCCCCTAATCATTCTGGTTGCCCTCCTCTGTACTTTCTCCAACTCCATAATATCCTTCTGGAGGTATGGCGACCAGAACTGTACACAATATTCCAGATGGGGCCTCACCATAGATTTATAAAGAGGCAAAATGACACTTGCTGACTTATTTTCTATACCCTTCCTAATGATCCCTAACATTGAGTTTGCTTTTTTCACTGCTGAGGCACACTGGGTTGACATCTTCATTGAGCTGTCCACCAGGACACCAAGGTCCCTTTCCTGGTTTGTCGCAGAGAGTTCAGACCCCATCAGTTTATAAATGTAATTGGGGTTTTTTGCCCCAACATGCATCACTCTGCACTTACTGATGTTGAAGCTCATTTGCCACTGTTTTGCCCACTCCCCCAGTGTCAAGAGATCCCTCTGGAGCTCTTCACAATCTCTCACAGTTTTTACTACCCTGTATAATTTAGTGTCATCAGCAAATTTGGCTACCTTGCTTTTTACTCCTACCTCTAGATCATTTATGAAGAGGTTGAAAAGCAGGGGTCCCAGTACTGAACCTTGGGGGACCCCACTCTTTACTTCCCTCCACTTGGAGAAGTGTCCATTTAGTGCTACCCTCTGTTTCCTGTCCCTTAGCCAGTTGCTGATCCAGGACAAGACCTGTCCCTTTATTCCATGACTGCTAAGTTTATTCAAGAGCCTTTGGTGTGGGACCTTGTCAAAAGCCTTCTGAAAGTCCAGATAAACAATGTCAACTGGATCCCCCTTATCCACATGCTTGTTGACACTCTCAAAAAATTCCAACAGATTAGTGAGGCATGATTTGCCCTTGTAAAAGCCATGTTGGCTCTCCTTTAGCAGCGCCTTCTCTTCTATGTACCTATTAATTCTATCTTTTAGGATGGTTTCCATCACTTTACCTGGGACACATGTCAAACTGACAGGTCGGTAATTTCCTGGATCACCCCTGGATCCTTTTTTGAAAATTGGTGTTACATTCGCTACCTTCCAGTCATCAGGCACAAAGCCTGATTTGAGGGAAATATTATATATTTTGGCTAGGAGATCAGCAATTTCATCTTTAAGTTCCCTGAGAACTCGTGGATGGATGCCATCTGGTCCTGGTGATTTGTTAGTGTTTAGCTTAACAAGACATGCAAGGACCTCCTCCCTGGTTATTTCTATCTTGCTTAATTCTTCGGTTTCCCTCCCTACGAAGATAGGCTCTGTTTTGGGCATGTGGTCTCTGTCTTCTTCAGTGAATACTGAAGCAAAGAATTCATTGAGTCTCTCTGCAATCTCTGTTTCCTCTTTAATAACCCCTTGCCTTCCATTGTCATCTAATGGTCCAATGGCCTTCCTAGTTGGGTTCTTACTTCTAATGTACTTAAAGAAGTCTTTGTTATTTCTCTGAGTATTTTTAGCTATACGCTCCTCAAAGTCTTGCTTTGCTTTCCTGATTGTTGCCTTGCATTTGTTCTGCCAGAATTTATGTTTCTGCCTGCTGTCCTCATTCGGACAAGCCTTCCATCTTCTAAATGAGCTTTTCTTGCTCTTGATCACTTCCCGAACAGCTCCTGTAAGCCACATCGGAGTCCTCTTGGACCTGGCAGTGCCCTTTTTCCTTTTGGGTATGCATTCCAATTGGGCCTCTGTTATTGTTTTTGTAAACAACCTCCATGCCTCTTGGAGTGTTTGGACTCTCTCAATTTTCCCTTTCAGTTTCTTTTTTACTAGTTTCCTCATCTTTGGGAAATTTCCTTTCTGAAAATTTAAGGTCTCTGTTTTAGATTTTATCAGTGACTTGCAGTCTATGATCAAGTTAAACATAATTGAGTTGTGGTCACTGTTCCCTATTGGATCAGTCACATTAACATCTTGCACCAGATCCTGAGTATTACTCAGGATCAAGTCAAGGATTCTTGTACCTCTAGTTGGGTCTTCAACCATCTGTCCCAGGGAACAATCATTTAGCATATCTAGGAACTTTATCTCTTTATCATGTGCTGAACAACAGTTTACCCAGTCTATGTGAGGGTAATTGAAGTCCCCCATTATAACCAGGCTTCCCTTCCTGGATGCCTCCTTTACAACATTCTCCAACTGCCAGTCTCCCTCAAGAGTTTGGGTCGGAGGCCGATAGTATATGCCTACTGTTAGACCATCCTTGTGGCCTGGTATTCTTACCCACAGAGCTTCTAATGGTGACTCTAAATCACCTAGATATTCCAATTCATACGATTTTATCACTTCTTTGACATACAAGGCTACACCACCTCCTGTTTGCCCCTTCCTATCCTTCCTGTACAGTTTGTAGCCTGGGATAACTGTATCCCATTGGTTATCATCCGTCCACCAGGTTTCAGTGATACCAATAATATCAATATTCTTATCTATTGCTAAGTATTCCAGCTCCCCTATTTTGTTCCGGAGGCTTCTGGCATTTGTATACAAGCATTTATATATGCTTTCCTGATACAGTCTTTTGAATCCAGTTGCATTGTTAGACTGCCTCTTGCATCCTTCTGCTAGAGTGCTGGTGACTAGCTCCTTGCTCTGCTCAGTAATTTTTGCATCCTCCTCACTACTCAAGTACACACTTTCCCGAACCGGATGCTGCCCAGCTCCTGTCGGCTTTCCCCCAGTTATCAGTTTAAAAGCTGCTCTGCAGCCTTTTTGATGTTGAGTGCCAGCAATCTGGTCCCATCATGGTTTAAATGCAATCCATCCCTCCTGAACAGATTTGGCTTGTCCCAAAATGTTCTCCAGTTCCTGACAAATCTGAAGCCCTCCTCTCGACACCACCGCCTCATCCACGCATTGAGGCTTCTGAGCTCTGCCTGCCTGGTAGGTCCTGCTCGAGGGACAGGCAGCACTTCTGAAAATGCTACCTTGGAAGTCCGGGACTTCAATCTTCTTCCTAACAACCTAAATTTGGCTTCCAGGACAGACCGCTTGGCCTTCCCAACATCATTGGTACCAACGTGTACCATGACAACTGGCTCATTCCCAGTTCTCTCTAACAATCTATCTAGATTTCTTGTGATGTCTGCAACTTTTGCACCTGGCAGGCAAGTCACCATACGGTTATCATGTGCATCACAAATCCATTTCTCTGTATTTCTAATTATTGAATCGCCTAGTACAAGGAGCCTCTCTCCTGCAATCTGTTCATCTACATGCACCTCATCAACCATATTAAGGGAGAGAACCTCAGTTTGTTCCTGTTGTTCATCTTCCTGGATCTCATCAAGTATGATGAAGGAGAGATCATCAGGTGGAACCAGTTGTTCCTCTGTGTGTTCCTCATCAGGTGTGATAAGGGAAAGAGCCTCAAATTTATTCTGTAATTTCAGACTCTCAGAGTGATCCCCTACTCTCCTCCTCCTTTGAGTCACATTCCTCCAACCATCTCCCTCCTGAGTTAGTGAAGGGCCTTCTCCTTCAGAACTGTGCCCTGTCTCTTCTTTGTTCAGCATAGTCTGCTCCGCTCTGTCCAAGAACAGCTCAAGCTCCTTAATTTGTTGGTGGTTAGATATGCGGGCCTCTAGCTGCTGGACCTTCTCTTCTAGTAGTGCAACCAGCTTGCACTTGCTGCAAGTGTAGTTCTCCATATGCTTTGGCAAGAACACAAACATGGCACAAGAATTGCAGGTAACTACAGCTGTTCCCTCAGAATCCATTTTAACAAGTGCAGTATTCTGGGCCTAAAAAATGTACACGCTTACTACCTTTCTACCTAGTAAGACTATATTCTTCTTTTTGTTACTAGTTTGTAATCTCGCGCGCCGTTAGGCGCGCGGGCCTCTAAAGCAGCTCTACTCCAACTGCAAAACTTCCCAGTGCTCACTTCCTTTGTTTGGCTCTCCTCAGCAGCAGCTCTGCTGCTTTGGCTTTGAAGGATTTTGGGAATTACAACCCAAACATTTAATCTTTTCCAAGCATATGTAAAATATCTGGGGGAATCCCAGATCAGGTTAAAAGAATTTTAAACTGTTTTTTAAATTTGTATTTATCACAATTCTGGAACTGCTATTATAGCGAGCGAGAGAGAGAGAGAGAGATACTGTAGCGCATGTAGTGGTTATAGTTTTCACAGAATATTTACTTTCTCCTTTCTTAAAATAGATACTTTTAAAATCCCCAAAGGTTCGATGCCCATCCTTGAACAGTGCAATAGTCTTTCATAATGTTTATCTATTTGCAGCTTCTTACTTTCAAACTGCTAGGTTGGCAGGAGCTGGGACAGAGACTGGTGTTCACTCCATCATGCAGTACCCAGGAATTGAACTCCGACCTTCCAGTCAGCAATGGCATTGTCCTATAGTGAACCAAACTGGAAGTATTGGGGGGGGGGCACTCTGCTCTCTAGTTGAACTCTGCAGTCTCTGTGGCCAAGGAGAATGTTCTGGGATTCTCCTATGGCAAAGAATTGCTGGCATCTGCCACTGCAGCCTTGGCAGGAAGGGCATTTCACACTGAAAGTGTGTTGTGTGAACAATGCAGCTAGTTCCTCTGTTCCAGATGTTCTTGGACTTCAATTCCCAAAAGCCCTGATCAGCAGGTGTATTGACTTGGGCTTCTGGGAATTGAAGCCCAAGAACATCTGGAGAGCCATGTTTGCTGACCCCTGCTCTGTCCAAAGCCGTAGTTCATCCCTGATGTAGTGGGCAGACCAGTGGTTCCGAACATGGGGAATATGTCCCACAGGGAGACTTTAATTCTCAGAAGCTTAAGTCAGTACATTGGCTGATCACTGCTTTGGGGGATTGACTTAGGCTTCTGGGAACTGAAGTCCAAAAACCAAACATTGGAAAATACTGGCATAGACTATCTTTTTCTGATGTAATGGCTCTGCAGACTGGACATAAGAATTGGGGTTTCTCCTTCATTCCTGCAGAATCTTCTTTTCTGTTCCCAATTCGTTGTCTGCAATCTTTAATGCCACAATCAATATTAAAAAAAAATTCATCATAAATTATGTTTCTCATATAATTTGCCAAGAACAAAATATGATCCAGCTGTATTCCCTCAATTATTATTTCATTAATTGACTGTAATATAGCTCTTTGTTTTAGTGGGGAATGATTCAAAAACTAATGAATGTTTTTGTAAATGAATAGCACTTCTAAAATATGATAGAGCATTTCTACATGGGGGATGGTGTGCATTTCATGTGTGAATATGCACATATGTTGCATATACAGTATATCTACTGAAAAATGGCTATTAGCAGTAGCTTCTCAACACATCTGTATATACAAATAGATAGATGGTGATAAATATACAATAAAACCCCGGGTTACAACCGCCTTGGTTTAAGTTTGCTCCAGTTTACAACGGCAAATCCTATGGAAATGCCATCCCGGTTTACAAATTTTTAATGTACAGTATTTGTTTCGGTTTACAACAATCAATTCAGGACCATTTTTAAACATTTTTCAATGCATATCCTGGTCTTCAAGCAACATTTCAGCTGCTTCCAAATGTCCCCCCCCCCCCCCCCCCAAAAAAAAAAAAGGTTAACAGCAAATACTGTATGTTGGCTTCTGATGGGATCTTATTTGAACAGGGGAAAAGGAAATGGAAAAAAAGTAAACGATTGTTCTGTAGTTCTGTGCTTTTAATCCTTCTCCCGAATGTCCATTTTTCTGTTTATCCCATCTGTCTGTATGGCATCAGTCTTAGGGAAAGTGCAAAATCAGAAGGGATTGACAAAACAGCTGAGAGTCTGAGCGATGCACATGTTAAATTCTGGCTGCCCTTCTGTTGGTGGGATGATGGAGGGGAGGAAGGAGAGAAATTACATAATTTCTGATGCTCAAAGAAGGCAGTGGATTCACAGGAAAATAATTCAAAATCTGAGCATTGTGGCTTGAATTACTATGAGTAGAACAGGAGAGGCTGTGCTGCTTTCTTTTTCTGCACATGGGCTCAGTGTGTTTGAAGGCCCGACAGAACCAAATATTTAGGGGTAATACTATGGGACCTGGTTAGCTGGGAGGATCAATGGTGAAAAGCAAATGTTGTTCTGTCTTGCTTTCTCTCTCTCTCTTTGCAGCTTTGTAGGTGGGGGTGGGATGTCGATGGTGGAAATTTGCAATTTAAAGATGAGCCGACCAAGCAGAACTTGCAGAATTGCTTACAGTTGGCTATTTTTATATTGCCAATAAATAGGAGAGATTAACTTTTAAATTTACCTTTGCATACAAAACATCATCTTCTGCAGTGCGGAGTGCTGGGTTGGTTTGAAGATATCCTAGCATTTTTTCACCCCGCAATGTGATAGATGGAAACCACTGCAAAATCTCACAATGTAGAGAATTTGTGGGCAAAAGATAGGTTTGGTAACATCTGGAAAATGCATGTAGGTGAATTGCTCCCTTGTGGCCACAAATTTTGGGATGGAATTGTTTTGGATCAGTCTTGTTTACTGTGTTAATTGGAGAAATATGTCATTAATCCAGTCATTCCCATCCAACCTATATTGTTTTTTGGAGTCAGTTTGTACCAAGTGTGATTTGCTTTGCTCAGAATACTCAACAACATACTTAATTCGTTCTTACCCTGACTAATCCAACTCAGATATTTTTTTGGGGGGGCTGGGGATTGTATAATTTGATAGCCATCCCCAGCCCCATTATAGTAATGAATGATTGTAAATTAAGAACATAAAAGAACCATTCTTGATGGCTTACTAGAAAGATTTGATATGGAGATGAAAGCCAGTTGTATTTGACTCTAGGGTGCAGTGCTCTTCTCTTTACAGCCAGAGAGCCAGTGCAGTCTGCAGAGTCATGTGGCAGGCATGACTAGACACCAGAGCACACAGAATGCTGTTACCTTTCCTGCTGTAGCAGTACCTGTTTATCTACTTGCAATTTTTTGCTTTTGAACTGTTAGTTTGGCAGAAGATGGGATAGAGACGGGCGCTTACTCTGTTGTGCAACACTTGGGTCCTGAACTGCTGACCTGCCGACCTTCCAGTCAAGTTCAGCATCTTACCCACTAACCCGCCACACTCCCTGATATAGAGAATACAAGTATGCAAACACCTATGCATGTTTTGTGATGAGAACACCATGTTCTCTGTAAACCATTCAGGTTTCTCATGTTTAGACATCTGATGATCACTTGGCATGGTGCAGAGATTTCACATTTGTAATCTATGTTTTCCTATATCTTTTAAAGGACCATCGACAACCATGAGAATCAGTGGCCAGGAACGGATGCGGACAAGAGGATATGATACCTTTAGCTTGCCAGTGAGTGAGCGAAACTCTCATCAGCCACTGTTTGTCTTCTGTTACAGGAATGAGACTGTTTTACACCAGTTCTGCTGTCCAGCAGCTGATGCAGAGCAGAAGCCTTCATCTTCAGACTCCTCTTCAAGGTGGGAAAAACTGTCAATTCATGACCTGCTCCTCTTGCTTGACTTCTCCTTGTAAATTTGTAAATGCATAATGTACAGGCAACATTTCACTTGCAATCTACCCTCTGGGACTGGCTTTAGGAAGATATGAGCCTATTTCACTTGCAGGAATTCCTCTTTTCTTTCTTTCTTTCTTTTTTTTTTGCTCTGACATGAGATTCTTCTTCCATGTCTAGGCCTGACATGAAACTGCCAAAATCAGTGATGGCCAACCTTGGCACTCCAGATGTTCTTGAACTTCAATTCTCAGAAGTGCTGATCAGCGGGTGTACTGACTTGGGATTCTGGGCAATTGAAGTCCAAGAACACCTGCAGTGCCAAGGTTGGCCATCACTGGCCAGAATGAAGCCACCTTTTGGTGAAATTCATTTCACAGTTCCTTTTGCTTGACCTAGTGTGAGAAAGATTAGCTGGCACAAGGTGGCCGTTGCCTGGGGTACATCTAATTGTGGTTAAAAAATACAACAATCTTCAAGGAGTCTTTTTCTGTGTATCCCAGCATAAGATTAGAAGTGCACAACAGCAGCTACTGTGTTCTGTTTCTTTTCAGTATCAAAGGAGAAATGAAAGAAATAGAGGAATTGATGGTAGAGACAAATACAGTGAGACCAAACAGAACAAAATAAAAGGGGAGCATAAGGTTATGGGCTAAAATGTCCTTGCTGCAACTACATAGTCTGTTAATAATAGAGGAGGCAGAAACGAGAGTGAAATGTACATGTCATTTAGTATGTGTCAGGTTCCTTGCCACAGACTTTTACAGCCACACAGCAGCTGCAGATTGTGAGCATTTCTTCTGCCTTGATCTCACAGAGAGCTAACCATTTACTCAGCTTCTTATTGTCATGCCTTACCAGTGTTGTTGCTGCCTAGTAACATTTCCTATACTGTACAGAGAATAGTGAAATAAGAGGAGGAACCACTTTTTCTTCTTGTTGCCCTCACTCTAATTTGGCTTCTTGGCAGTGCCAGAGAGAAGCATAAATATCATTGCTGCCAGATGATATGAACTAATGATAAGGTAAAGGTAAAGGTTTCTCTTGCTTGATAGCCAGTCGTATCCAACTCTAGGGTTCCGTGCTCATCTTTGTTTACAGCCAAAGAGCCAGCGCTGTCTGCATCTGCAGACATTTCTGTAGACATGTGGCAGGCATGCCCAGACACCAGAGTGCACAGAAAACTTCCTGCCAAAGCTACTTGCAATTTCTTGCTTTCAAATTGCTAGATTGGCAGGAGCAGGGGCAGAGATGGAAACTTACTCCATCATGCAGCTCTTGAGTCTCAAACTGCTGACCTGCCGACCTTCCAGTCATCAAGGTCAGTGTCTTAACCACTAAGCCACTGCAGTCCCGAACTAATGGTACTGGCTGTGGAAAAGATTAGCAGGAATACATGGCTTCATGAAATCTTCACTTTTGACCCCAAATCCTGGGCTCAAGTTAAGGAGATTCTCCAAAGAGTTTTTAGCTGAATTTGGCAGCTCATCTAGGGATTCTGATTTTAATTTAATTTAATTGTTCAACTTCTATGCCGCCCCACTCGCAAAGCAACTCTGGGCGGCTAACAAGGAAACAAAATATCACAATTACAATTACATGGTATTAAAAAACATTTCAGAAACATTTCAATAATAATAATAATAATAATAATAATAATAATAATAATAATAATAATAATAATATTGCAATTACAATTACAAAATATGAAATTATCACAATACAAAAACACTTCAATAATAACTGGGATAATTAAATAATACAAAAAGACAGCGTCCAATGATGGCAGTGGTGGTGGTTTTGTAGCCACCCAAGCTGCCCAGCTGCTGCTGCTGCTTCCGTCCAGGCCAGCTGGCCTAGTTAGCATCTTATAGCATTGTCTGAGAGGCAACATGTGGGAAGGTGCTCCATGCCTGGGGCTGGCCAAAGTCATATCTTTCCCTGAGGTTGAGACCCCTCAGTTAGCCTCTGGGGTAAAAACCCCAGTCATCCCCCACACACACCCCTGAGCTACACTCTGTAAGGCACAAGCTGAACTCCTGACTACAAGCCAAGAGGGACGCCAGGAGGAGGCGTGAGATAGTATCAAACCCATCCTTTCTCTACTACTTCACACCACACGGGAGTATGTTAGTTTTAGAGACAAACACTCTACATGGGGTAGGGGGAAAGAATCCCACCCAATGTTTTGTTTCCTGCCGGGTTCTGTCCCTGCTGGAATAGAACACAAGGAAATAATGTCCCAATCCAGTCCTCTATAGTTCACTTGCAACGTTTATATGTCCCATTTCTTGCTTTATGGCAGGGGTGCCCAAACATTTCAGGCCATGGGTCGGTTATGTGGTTCAGCAGGCCAGTCACGTGGTTCAGCGGGCTGGTCACGTGGTTCCACTGCCTTTTTATTTGCGTACCAATAAAAGTTGGGTTGACTGCCACCATTATTGCTTCCTCCTCCAACAGCTATGTTCAGAAGGTTTCTTCACTGATAGTCCATCCAGGGGCTAGGTGCAAAATACACATTGATAATTAGTAGTAGTTCATTGAAATGTGATATCAGACAATTTGCTTGGAAAGAGAAAAGAAGGAAAGATTGGGAAATGGGAGTCTATTACTTGAAACAGTATCAAGCTTGGTTTCACAGCTAGTCTGGTCCAGAAATGTTTTATAGTGTCAGACTTTGTCATCTGATTTTGTCTTGAGGTGTTAGCTACAGCTCATTGAGCTGAGGCATGTCTCTAGAGCAACGGTGGCCAAACTACGGCCCACAGTGCCAAATCATCTGGCCCGTGCCGCTCCTGGAAGCGGAAGTAAAACACACCCGTGCATGTGCAAACGCTGCCATAAATGCAGCCGCAGCTGTCATGAACACATTTATGACAGTCGCAGACGCGTTTTACAGCAGGAGGAACCACGTGACTGGCCAACTCAACCACATGACTGGCCCGCAGCGTGAAAAGTTTGGCCACCTCTGCTATAGAGCCAGGGATTGGGAATTCAATTCGGCATTGCCACTGTAATAATTTTCTTAGGGATAGAGGTAAACTAAAGGGCCCCTCCTCACCTTGCCACTTGGTTCCACCCTGTTTACTATCAGCAACATTCACTCTCCTTAGTACTGCTGAATATTGCCTCCCTTTCTTACTATAATCCAACTATGAACAGCAGTTGAATTCAAGCCTGATAGGAATGAGGGCAAAATTAAAAAGCATTCCTGTCTACCCTCAAGCTGATGTCATTTGAGTAGGAAGGAACAGCCTTACCTAGTAATGCCAGAGGAAAGGCAGGAGGCAAAACAATGATAGCTGGACAAGGGTGGAAGAAGAAATGATAAGAATTAGGATCAGGGTAGGGAATGACAATACTGTATATGCCTAGCAACAGTAGGAAGAGCAATCACAAGTGCCACCAGGATTACAAGTGTAGATAGTGGCAATGAAACACAATTAGTTGGGAGTAGAAAGGTTGGGCAGATTGTTTTAATATTCACTTTTTGGCTCAATGCTGCTCAAACCTGCGTCAAGATCAAGACCAGTCTATTCCCCTTTCCCACAATGTTTGGCTAAACATCTTGCTTTCCCTTGTCCTGGATATGATGCTTTGTTTCCTTTCTTTATGCATGCACATCCAAAGCTAGTCTACATGCAACTGTTTATTATTCTTTTTTGTTTGTTTGTTTTAAAATATCCTACACTGTTAATCCTGTATTAGGGACTTTCACAATGTATTTGCATTTCTAGTTGGCTTATTTAGTATGCTGGCACTTAAAGCAGATTCTCTTCACTGTGCATTATCATGAAGCTTTTGTGTCAGAGATAAAAAAAATGTGCAAAATATGTGTTAATATGCTAATCTGAACAAACTCAAGAGTACAAAAGAGGAACAACACACATGGAAAGTGAAGCTTTCTCTTAATTGCAATGCATGTTTCCAAGGATTTTGCTCTGAGTCCTTGCAACTAGTATTTGGTCGATAATACTTTGTGCTAGTCAACCATTTGATTATATTTAGGGAAATATGTGCAGTTCTACTTAATCAGCAAAAAAAACCCCCCTCTGTGAGCTGCAAAGGGAAGCAGAGCTAAGAAGAAAATAATTCTCACATCCTTTCACCAATGCTACAATATTCAGTATTCTTTGGTGGAAACGGAAGACAACAGAAGTGGTATAATGTAGACATGTTTATGGTGTAAATATGCCCCAAATCTTTCTGGCATAATCATTTGGATAAATGATGTTACCTCATGCATCAATGCATGTAGGTTATCTGGTCTTTTTTCTCTTTTCTCTCTCTGCAACATTACGATGGAAGAGTCATCAGAAGGCAATTTTTCTTCTTAACATCCACAAGGCAGTGGTGTTATCTTAATATTCATAGATAAGACAGTAACTTGCAGTTGCATCCTGAATACTACAACTGTTTTCTAGGACATGGCACTCACGAGTTATAGCCGAAGATGTTTTCAGAGTAGGCACAGTAAGACAAATCACTTCTCTGAGACAATTACATATAACCCTTCTCACATCTCAGTTAACAATCTACATCCAATACTATATGCCCAGCATAGACTCATTCTCTGACTTAAGAACTTTACATTCAAATACAAGCAAGGTAGATCCAAGTCATGGTCCTGGTCAGGCTGTGTGATCCACATAGTCCTCTCTCTCAACTGGAAAAAGGGGCTGGAGGGAAAAGCCAGGGGAGTGACGCCACCCTCAACTATTGGCCATCTGGGGCTGTTTCTCCACTTTGCTTAATAATATGGTTATCTCTGAAAGGGAAGCATCATTGGGTTTAGAGGAATGCCAGGGACTATTGAACTGGGCACAAAATGCTTTACAAGGAGAAAAACTAGGCCAATAATTATTGACTATACAGAATGCAAAAATCTGGAGAAATTCACATAAGTTTGGAGAAAATGAGAAGCGGGAATGCGGCATATAGTATTCTGGAAATGCCCTGGTATGGCTAGCTGATTGGGAGCAATATAATGTTTCTCCCTCATATCTACTTCTTGATTATTTACTAGGGTCCTGTTGTTTTGTCCTCACTAATGAGGTTTACTTACTTACTTACTTACTTACTAGTCACATTTGTATTGTCGCCCACTCGGCAAGTGACTCTGGGCGGCGTACAATAATTACCATATTTTTCGGACCATAAGATGCACCCCCCGCAAGTGGGGAAAAAAACCGAGGGTGTGTCTTATAGTCCGAATGCTGTAAAGCAAGGCTGTTGTAAAAGCATATTTTACAACAGCTGCGGATGGTCGAAAACCTCCACCGCTGCCACCACCACAGCTGTTCCAGGCAGAGGAAAGAAAGGCCAGGGAAAGAAAAACATATGTTCGGCGGGCTATTACCACAGGTGGCCACAGAGGGCATAAATTGCAATTTCCCATTTAAATGCATTGGAAGTCAATTTATTGTACAGTATTCTAAAGCTTTTCTGTTTGTATGTTTCCAATGCATTTCATGGGAAACCAAACCTGTGCATAAAAAGAAAGGGTTTCATTTACAGTGATATCCCAAATAATGATCCATCTGAATAACATTGAATCCAAATAACGACTCGTTATTTTTTGATATGTCATGCCCTGAACAACGATGTGATGTCATTATATGAATGGATCGTATTTGGGTTCTCAGCCAGCGCAGGTGCCTCTCTGAGGCTCAGGAGAGTCAATCAGGCCTTTTTCTGACACCCCCCCCCCGCCTGGACGCTTCTGCAAGCCCAAAACTGCAGCCGACGAAGGAGTTTCCCCCACTGTTTTGCCTTCCCGCAGTCCGGGCAGGTATGTGTGTGTGGGTGTTTGGAAAAAGCCCTAATCAGCTCCCCCTAGGATCATAAAGGCACCCGGGGTGCCTCTGCCCACTCCCACCCAAAAAAGGATGACGTGGTCTCCTACCTGTTCACACTGGTTGTGGAGGAAAAAATCTCTCCCCGCTCTGACAAACAGCTGATAAGAGTTGCGGCGGCCATTTTGCTTTTTGGGACTTCAATCCCCCAACAGCCAAAGCTTCCTGTAAAAGAAAATGGTGTCCGCATGCATTTTTACAGGAAGCTTTAGCTTTCTGGGAATTGAAGTCCAAAAAACCAGAAAGCAAAATGGCTGCCGCAACTCTTATCAGCTGTTTTTTGGGGCAGGGAGAAATTTTTCCTCCACAACTAGCGTGAACAGGTAGGAGACCACGTCATCCTTTTTTGGGTGGGGCTGGGCAGAGGCACCCCGGGTGCCTCTCTGATCCTAGGGGGAGCTGATTGCAGCTTTTTCCAAACACCCCCCCCCCCCTCACTTGCCTGGACTGCTGGAAGGCAAAACAGTGGGGGAAACTCCTTTGTCGGCTGCAGTTTTGGGATTGCAGCAGCGTCCAGGTGGGGTGGGGGTGGGTCGGAAAAAGCCCCATCAGCTACCCTGAGCCTCCTGGAGGTGGCAGGGGTGGCGGGGACCCCAAAATGGGCTACAAAAAATTCTGCCCGAACAATGACGAAATCCGAATAATGACGCAACTTGGGGAACCAAGTCGTAGTTAGTTTAGTTAGTTTAGTTTATTAGATTTATACCCCGCCCTACTCAGTGCAGGCCGACTCAGGGCAGCATCACAACATAATTAAATACAAATACAATGAAACAAAAATGAAAATACAATAAAAACCAGTAAAAAAATAAATAAATGCATAATAAAGCAGAAATACAACAATATAATATATAATATCAATATTGAGGACATATACACAATAATATCCACGGGGAAAAAACCATATGCAAACCAAGTCCTTATGGCCACGCCAGCCACCCCACAACTGGAGCTAGTTTCTCTCCCTGCCCTTCACTCTCACCGAGGGCAGGTGAACTGGCAGGCTGCAGCTGCGGGTCCAGCAGGCTGCAGCAGCTCGGCATCCTTTTCTACCCCCTTGTTGTTATTCGGGGTTCCACTGTATCTTTCATGGATTTGTCCCTGATCCATGTTGTCAAAATGGAGGGAAGCCATGCTTCCTGCCTCAGTGCATTTGGCTTGCCCGTCCATTTCCCCTGTAGCGCCACCACTGGTTGGTGGTGCAAATACAGTAACATTTGGTTCAGATTTTTTTTCTTGTTTCCCTGCTTTAAAAACTGGGTGCGTTTTATGGTCAGGTGCGTCTTATGGTCTGAAAAATACAGTACTGTACATCATAAACTACATAAATCCCACTAGAGAACTATAAAAAACATAAAACCAGTAAAAACCCCAATTAAAATTAGATTAGATTAGAAGTTTATTTATACCCCGCCCTCCTGGTGCGAGCACCACTCAAAGCGCCTTACAGCATAGGGGAAAAAACAATATGTAATACAATAAATACTAAAATAATAATACAATAAACACATTTCACAGCAATAAGAAATTACAATAAAATAAAAAATTAACCCGACAAATAAAAGGAGTGAGGGAGCAATATTGCTATATCAGCCAGCAGGTGGGCGTCACCACATCCCCAGTACCCCACACCTGCTTTGCCAGCCAGGTTTTTAGTTCTTTCCTGAAGGGCAGCAACTCCGTCTGGAGTCGTAGCTCAATTGGCAGGTTCCACAGGACCGAAGCAGTCACAGAGAAGGCCCTCTTTCTGGTGCTAGAGAGGCACCAGATTGCACAATAAGAGAGCCTCTCCAGTCCGCTCTGGTGGGATGGACAGATGTTCTCAGGGTGACACAGTCTCTTAAGTATCCTGGCCCACCACCATGTAGGGTTTTAAAGGTCATTACCAGTACCTTGAATTGCACCTGGAGGCACACCGGTAACCAGTGCAGCTCCCAAAGCAGTGGCGGGGCACGAGCGTAACATCCGCACCCTATCACCACCCAGGCAGCCGCATTCTGGGCCAGTTGCAGCCTCCAAATGGTCATCAAGGGCAGCCCCATGTAGAGCGCATTACAATAGTCCAGTCTGGAGGTGACCAGAGCATGCGTGACCATGAGCAAGGAGCCTCGATCTAGGAGCGGGCGTAACAGACATATGACACGAAGTTGTGCAAAAGCCCTCCTGGCCATTACTGCCACCTGCTCATCGAGCAGGAGTTGCGAGTCCAGGAGGACCCCAAGATTATGCAGTGGGTCTGTTTGGGGCAAGAGAGCCCCATCCAGAACCAAAGGTGGTAGCTCCCGAGATAATGCGGGGGCCCTAACCCATAGCCACTCTGTCTTGCCGGGATTCAGCTGAAGCCTGTTGTCCCCCATCCAGACCCCAACAGTCTTCAGACACCTGGATAGGACTCTGACTGCATTGCTTGGATCACGACGGGCTGAGATATACAGCTGAGTATAATCTGCTTACTGATGATACCTCACTCCATGGAAACAGATGATCTCCCCCAATGGCTTCATGTAGATGTTAAATAGGAAAGGTGAGAGCACCGAGCCCTGAGGCACCCCATATTGGAGAGGCCTACGACTGGACATCCCATCCTCTAACCACACTGACTGGGTCTGGCCCCTCAGAAATGAGGCAAACCAGGACCACACAGTGCCCTGGATGTCCAATCCTCGGAGCCATTCCAGATGGATACAGTGGTCGATGGTATCAAAGGCCGCTGAGAGGTCAAGAAGAGCAAGGACGGAGGGATGACCTCCGTCCCAGTCCTGCCAGAGATCATCCAACAGCACGACCAATGCAGTCTCGGTACCATATTCGGGCCTGAATCCTGACTGAAAGGGGTCCAGATAATCCGCTTCATCCGGAACCCCTGCAACTGCCACACCACTGCCTTCTCCAAAACCTTCGCTAAAAAGGGGGTGTCGGATACCGGCCGATAGTTGGCCATTATTGTTGGGTCGAGCGCTGGCTTCTTAAGGAGAGGGCGCACCAAAGCATGTTTTAATGGTGCAGGAAATACCCCCTCCGGCAAAGATGTGTTGACTATTGCTCTGACCCAACTGCCTGTCATCACCTTGGAGACCTTGAGCAACCAGGTGTGACATGGATCTAATCAGCAAGCAGTGGTGCAAACAGATCCAAGGAACCTGCCCACTTTCTCAGGGACAACTGGGTCAAATTGATCCCAGATAACATGGCACAACTGTGAACCGGTCAACTCTGGACCCATAGTGTCCATGCCAGGGTCAAACTTTGAGCGAATCCAGGCGATTTTCTTCACAAGATAATCAGCAAAGTCTTCAGCTGACCCGTGCCAACCAGGGCTAGGTTCCCCTCTTCCGAACCTCTCCATACTGAGGACCTTGCAGATATTAACAATGGCTTTCATTAGTAGTGAGAACAATGTTTTGCAGAGGGTTTTTAAAAGTGAAAAATGGCAAGATTTGTGCAAAGTAACATAATTTGCATAAAATGCAAGCAACAGCTCCTTTATTATACTGTATGGACATTTTAAATATGAAGCATTGGATATATTGTTTGTCTCTTAAGAGCCAGTCATTATATGCTTGCTATGTTTGTGTGTGGTTTTCTCCTTAAGTGGAAAGGTCCTAATTTTTTGCAGCTTTTTAAATGGAATTTTTTTGGGTTACCTTAACAAAAGAAGAAAGTGTTGAAGACAGTTCAAGGTAGACGGTCTACCTCACTGTTTCCCAACCTTTGATTCCTGGACTTCAATTCCCAGAAGCCTAAGTCAATTCCCCAAGGCACTGATCAGCCAATGTACTGTTTTAACCTTCTGGGAATTCAAGTCACCCTGTTCATGATGGGAACCACTAATCTACCTTGAAGAGCATGACAGTTTTAACTAGCATTCTTCACATCGCTTCTTTTGACTAGCAGATTTCTGTTTTTTACAGCTTCCATGGATAGTACCTGTGCTGAGAAACTTTAACCTGGTTTAACATCTGAAATGGGGAAGACATCCATTTGCTGCACTCTTCCTTGCATTGCTCCTGGAAGCACACAAACACAATGGTTATCCCTGGTTGTCTCTTCTCTGCAATACTGATTAAGTCTCCTGGAGCAGTGCAGATCTCATGAGAGATGGAATTCAGGGGCTGAGCAGGCAGGCATAGTCCATGGGGAAGCCACTACAAGTGATCTTGTAATTGGTACACTTTCTCTGGAGGATGAAAATCATGATAGCCAAGGTAGATTTGCTATAGAATTGAGGAAATTAAAGAAAATTAATTACAAGCTATCTTGGTAAAAACAACAACAACACACTGGACACTCGCAGGCACAAAGTACCGTATTTTCCGGCGTATAAGACGACTGGGCATATAAGATGACCCCCAACTTTTCCAGTTAAAATATAGAGTTTGGAATATACTTGTCGTATAAGACTACCTCTCTTCCAATGCACACCAAATAAAAATTAACCCACACTCAACCCGAAGACGCGCAGCCCTCCGAGTCGAATGGGCAGGTTCTGGTGGAGAGCCAATCCACGCTCACGTTCTCCTCCTCGAGGTACAGGAAGATGTGTACAGCTTGCTTCCCCTTGCTTCATACTCCCCGCACAGAGCAGGGACTCGGCCGCGGCACACCCCACCATATGCGCCGGACATATGAAGCAAGGGGAAACAAGCTGCAGTTAAGTACCTGTCCTATAAGACGACCCCCGACTTTGGCACAGATTTTTCGGGGTTAAAAAGTAGTCTTATACACCAGAAAATACAGTAGTTTGCACTGCTGAACTATCACAAGGGATGCAAAGAGGTTATTATATAACTCTCCTATGACCTCTTTCTGTGACCTGTCTCTCCCCCTCTTTGCATAGATACAAAAGGTGGGGATCTGTGATTATTCGGGAATAAGCAAAACCAATCAGAACTTTTACGAGCCACCTTGGTGCTCTAAATATGCAGCCAGCCATATCAGCTCACTTGGGGCCAATCAGCTCTCTAGAATTAGCTCAGCAGAACTCATGCTGATGCATCCAAATTTCAAGAGGAGCCGGCCTGCTTTTCCTGATGAACCTAAGCTCTGCTTTGGAGACCTGGTTTTCTCATCTCCACGCACACACACACCCTCCTCTACTGCTGATGTGTTGTAAATTACATAACCCAGGGTGAATTTCGTTCCTCTTTTCACTTTTCTTTCCCTGATCAGGCATTTTTACAAATGAGGGAGTCTGTCAGAAGTGATGCTGCTAATAACTGCCAGCCGTCTAGTTTTAATTAGAGTTTTCTTCATTAATGCCTCAGCTCCTCTCTGTGCGGAGGATTAAATAATGTACTCGCAGCTCATTTACACAAAACCCCAAACTGCAGGGCTGAGCTGCAATCCTTTAATTAAACAGCCCGGCTGATCCCTACCACTGCCTCGCCTCATCAGTCTAAGCCGATTAAATAGAATAGGGACTAATAAAGAGCATAAACAGAGAAGTGACTCTTGTCTCTTCAAGGGACTTGGAAATGGGTGGCTCCCCTTTCACAGAGACCACCCATTTCCAAGTGCCCACAACTGTGACTTGTTGAAGCTACAGGATTCTTAGCTGCCCCAAGAAAAAAAGGTATGAATAATCACTTACATTTTAACAGATTCTTAATAGGAAGCCATGATAGTTAAACTCCTCTAAAATGAGTACAGTATATTTGTTTTAAGCAGGCCTGGAAATATCCCAAGCTTTATAGAAAGACAGAAAATCTTTTGCCTAAGAGGATGGGATCTAAAATGGTTTATTGAGAAGTGAGCATGCAACATAATGCTGATGGACTGGAAAATACATGAAATTGAGTATTTTGCAAAAGGTGTCCTGAACTCTGAACAGAAGCACCCCACACGTCTACATTTTGTTGCAGCTGCTATGTGTAACAAATATTTCAATAGAAATATGGTATGAAAGATCCCTGTCAGAGCCCTTTTCTGTGGAAATTACTAAGGGCTACTGAAAAATGGGGAGACTGCAGTGGCTCAAGTGGTTAAGATCCTGATCTTGAAGACTGGAAGGCCAGGGTTCGATACCCATGTACTGCATGACGGAGTGAGCTCCTGTCTATGTCCCAGCTCCTGCCAGCCTAGCAGTTCGGAAGCAATAAATTGCAAGTAGATAAATAGGGACCACTTCGGGGGGAAGAAAAACAGTGTTTTGTGCACTCTGGTATTGAGGCGTGCCTGTCACATGTCCACGGAAATGTCTGCACACACAGCGCTGGCTCTTTGGCTAATAAACAGATGAGCACTGAACCCTACAGTCAGATACAACTGGCTTTCGAGCACGGGTGACCTTTACCTTAACTGAAGCAAATTTAACTAGACATTCAAAGTTGTTCTGGGATGGTTGGCTTGGTAAAAAGTGTCTTCTTTGTAATGATAGCCACTGGTTATTTGAGACTAGTGGCAACAAACAAATGGCAGTCAAATCAGTTTCTGGAGCAAGCACTAAGAATGCTTATCTGGCAGCAAGTAGAGGACTAGCTCCTTCTACTTCTTTCATGTCTAGGTCAGACTTTAAACTGCCAAAACAAAGCCACCTTTTGGTGAATTCATTCCGTAGTTCCTTTTGCCTGACCTACTCTAAGGAAGGTTAAATTGGCTGAGATCATTTGTAAGGAGTGAATATATATTTCTTGGTGTACATCTTAGAGAGAGAGGGAGACAGAGAACATTCAACAGAGATTAGCTAACTGTTAACTGTGCATATAGTGCAAACATGTATTAGCTGCTGTATAATGTGGGAAACGGGCCTTATTTCTTGCATTTATGCAAATTTTTCAGTAGACTTTTATTGTTCAAGGAATGAAGACGCAGACGAATGAAGTAGTGAAATTCAGCTCTTTATTAGTGGGGTTTGAACACAGTTTGGATGGGGCAAAACTCGGACTTATATACACTATAAACAGTAACAGTAACAACAATACAAGCCCATTGGCTAACAGAGTGTGCACATTTTTGATCCACTTATTTGCATAAGAAAAGATACATGAGAAAAGATACATTCCGCTCCTGTCAGATTCTATTGTTCGCGCCACAACGAAATCTCGCGAGACTATGCTGTCTGGCAAGATTTCGTAGCTGTCAAACAGGGATGCTGTTTGACAGCTAGGAAAGCGCGGGAACATGGCGGTTTGAATCGCCTTGACAGTTACAAGCACAGTTAACATACATAACAAGACTAAAATCACATAGGCATTATGTGTCTCTATTCCAAGCCCCCCCCCTTTTTTTATTGGGTATATGGACCAGGCAACAGGAATCCTAGGCCTCAACAATGAGTTTTGTTTTTACTGCTGTTAAATCAAATAATAATCCCAATTACAAACATCAGTCCTGCTTGGGAGAAGAACTTCTTCCCTGTAGAAATATTTTTTTTTAAAAAAATATAGAGTACCACTCATTTCCCAGACTATGTTCCGCGGAATACTGGTGGATTCAATTCCCAGAAGCGTAAGTCAGTACATTTGCTGATCAGTGCTTTGGGGAATTGACTTAGGCTTCTGGGAACTGAAGTCCAAAAACCAAAGGTTGAGAAACGTTAGGATTCTGGGAACAGCAGTCCCGCTCCCTGCCAGGGAAAGGTGTTCGGCAGGGGCTTATATTTGCCCACTGCCTGCTGAGCTAGGCTTCTAGGGGAAGAGGAAGATTGTGATAGTCTGTGAGGCTTAATATCGTCATTTCTGAGCAGGACCTTTCCCTGCATTTACCTATACCAAATTGACCCCAGTTTATACAGAGGCCCCATTCTTTTCAGTTGGCCCAAGATATTTTGCCACCTGAGGGCGTTGCCGCGCTCTCCCCGCCCCCTCCACCGGCGGGGAGATGAAAGGGAGCCTTCCGTGGCCCGGAAGGCTCAGAAGACGCCGCCGCCAGCGTTGCCACCCTTAGGCTGCTGCTGGTGAATGCCAGGTCGGTTTGTAATAAGGCCCCCCTGATTCAAGATGCCATCCAGGAAGGGCTGGCCGACCTGGCATGCATCACCGAAACCTGGCTGACTCCTGAAGATGGAGTACCTCTCTCGGACATGTGTCCAGCTGGGTTCGGTATTTGGCACCAGCCTAGAGGTGAGGGGAGGGGCGGTGGTGTCGCCATTGTTGCCAGGGAGTCTTTGGGAGTTGCTAGGGCCACTGCTCCACAAGTGGCTGGTTGTGAGGCCCTGCTTCTACGGTTGGGCCCCAAGGGTCAGTTGGGGATCTTACTCCTGTACCTGCCCCCTTGCAGGGTAAGGGATGCCCTGCCTGAGCTCCTCGAGGCCGCCTCGATGCTGGCGTTGGAGTTCCCGAGACTTATGGTTCTGGGGGACTTCAATTTGCCATCGCTGGGGACGGCTTCTGAGGTGGCAAGGGAGTTCATGGCTTCCATGGCAGCCATGGGCCTGACTCAGGTAGTTCGGGGTCCGACCAGGGGCAGTGGTCACATGCCAGACTTAGTTTTCTTGTCGGAGCAGTGGCAGAGTGATCTAAGACTACAGGATTTAGTCATCTCACCTGTGCCATGGTCAGATCACTATCTGGTGACTCTTGACTTTCTGGGGGCGATGACTCCGATTGGACACTAGCTAGAGCTGCTATTAGGGCCTACCTAGTGGCGATGGGGGTGGTGAGGCGGCAATACTTCACCGCCCTTATTGCCTCCGCTGATAATCGCCCAGCCGCCCTGTTCCGGGTAACCAGGTCCCTCCTTGGTAGGGGGGGATCGGTGCCCGGTTGGCAGGGTTCGGCTGAGGACTTTGCTGACCATCTGGTGGAGAAAATCGATCGGATTCGTTCAGGATTGAACCCTGGCGTGGATGGGGAGGGTCGGGGGGGTGCCGGAGCACAGTCTTGCTGTACGATCTGGGATCAGTTCGATCCTGTTGTCCCTGATGAAGTGGACAGGCTCCTTGCAGCTGTTCGTGCCACTACATGTCCTTTGGATCCCTGTCCCACTTGGTTGGTGAAAGCCTCCAAGGAGGTAACAGGTGGCTGAATAGGGGGGATAATAAATGCTTCATTACGGGAGGGGGTATTTCCTGCACAGCTAAAACATGCTTTGGTGCGCCCCCTCCTGAAGAAAATGTCCCTCGACTCAGCTGTCCTTAACAACTACAGGCCAGTTTCCAACCTGCCCTTCTTGGGTAAGGTTTTGGAGAAGGCGGTGGCGCGCCAGCTGCAGAGTGTCCTGGAGGAAGCGGATTATCTAGACCCCTTTCAATCAGGGTTCAGGCCCGGGTATGGAACGGAGACGGCATTGGTCGCACTGATGGATGATCTCTGGCGGGAGCGGGACGGGGGTTGTCCATCTGTCCTTGCTCTTCTTGACCTCTCAGCGGCTTTCGATACCGTCGACCACGGTATCCTTCTGGAACGGCTCGAAGGACTGGGGATCCAGGGCACTGTGTTGTCCTGGTTTTCCTCATTTCTGGAGGGCCGTACCCAGTCGGTGTGGTTAGAGAGTGAGAGGCCCAGCCCTAGGCCCCTCAAGTATGGGGTGCCTCAGGGCTCTGTGCTCTCTCCTCTCTTATTTAACATCTACATGAAGCCACTGGGTGAGATCATTCGTTCCCACGGGGTGCGGTACCATCAGTACGCGGATGATACTCAGCTGTACATCTCGGCCCGTGGGGACCCCAGTGATGCTGTTGAAATCCTATCCGGATGCCTGGAGGCCATTGGGGTCTGGATGGGGGCCAATGGGCTTCGGCTGAATCCCAGCAAGACAGAGTGGCTGTGGATAAGGGGCCCCGTGTTATCCAGGGAGTTACCACCTTTGGTACTGGATGGGGCTGTTTTGCCCCAGACAGACCCAGTGCGCAACTTGGGGGTTCTTCTGGACTCGCGGCTGCTGCTAGAAGAACAAGTAGCGGCTGTGGCCAGGAGGGCTTTTGCCCAACTTCGGGTGATTTGCCAATTGCGCACGCTCCTGGACCGGGGCTCCTTGCTTATGGTCACCCATGCTCTGGTTACTTCCCGACTAGACTATTGTAATGCGCTCTACATGGGGCTGCCCTTGACGACCATTCGGAGGCTGCAGCTGGTCCAGAATGCGGCGGCCCGGGTGGTGATGGGGTGTGGGCGATATGCCCATGCCTCTCCGCTACTTCGGGAGCTGCACTGGTTACCAGTTTGTCTCCGGGTGCAATTTAAGGTGCTGGTTTTGACCTTTAAAGCCCTATATGGCAGGGGGCCAGGATATCTTAGAGACCGCATCGTCCCAAGAGTGTCTGCCCGTCCAACCAGAGCGGACCGGAGGGGCTCTCTAATAGTGCCACCAACTAGGGATGCACATCTGTCTAGCACCCGAAGGAGGGCCTTCTCCGTGTCCGCACCAACTCTCTGGAACCTCCTGCCAATAGACCTAAGACTCCAAAGTGAACTGCTGCCCTTCAGGAAAGGAGTGAAGACCTGGCTGGCAGGGCAGGTGTGGGGCCCGAATGGGACTATGGTGCCCGCCTGCTGGCTTGTATAAGAACTCTCTCTTCTTCCTTTGTATAGTAGATGGGATGGGTGGGCGGGATATAGGGGTTTTTTAAAGGGGGTGGGTTGGGGGTTTTTATAATGTTTTTTATGTATTTTTAGAATTGTTGTGATGCCGCCCTGAGTCGGCTTCCGCCTGAGTGGGCGGCATATACAAATATGACTATAAATAAAATAAAAAATAAAAATATATCTCCTTGTTTTACAAAGAGAAGATGCCTCAGCTGGCAGTTGAACCTTATTTCAGAAACATTGGTTGGGCAAGTGAGGGCAGCAGCTTAGCTCAAGGGGCATGATGCAAGTTGTGTTACAGCGAAGGAGTTGCTGGGTCCTCCAACACTTTGCTGCTGCTCGGTACCTGCTGCCCGAGGCAACTGCCTCACTACGTCTAATGCCAGTGCTGGCCCTTCTGTTACTTTTTTTTTTAGACCTGAGCTGTTGAATAGAGATTGCTATTTATTCGAACCCTATGATTTCTGGCACTGACGCCTACATTTCCTGGCATTTTTATCTGCTAATGACAGGAATCCATCTTGGGGATTTGAATAGGCCAGTAATTGCCTCACCGTTTCTCTAAACCTCGTGTCGTGGAGTCTAGCAATCCGGAACAATGATCTTTAAAACGAGCTTGACTGAAATCCGTCTCTGACATGATTGCATCCCACATTTCCCTTTGTGAAAGTTAATGGGATTGAGATGGGAGAGGGTTCATTTCTATTCCAGTAATGAGGGGAAAGTCTGAAATCAGAATGGGAAAGAATGGCACGCATGGTTCTTCCACATGCTTTTCACAGTTCACCGTGGAGACTGCATGGGACTCTCCAACAGAGATGGATTCACATAGCACGCACACACACGCGCGCGCGCACACACACACACACACACACACACACACACACACACACACACACACACACACACACACACACACACACCTATATTCCATTCCTTGTATAGATCAATCAATCAATCAAACTTTATCGTGGTCGATGACCAGTGCAGTAAACAGGGTTTAAGTGCATGAAATACCGTAAAAATGCACCCCCACAAACACATTTGTTTGAATTAAAACAAAATAGAATAAAATCAGTTTTTAAATTTATGCTACATTTGGGACAGGTATCTGGTTTAAAAAGAATAAAGCATCACATAAAACAGTTTAAAAGTTATAGTTACAGTTATAAAATAAGGATAAAAATGTCTATATATAAATGCACATAGTGGATATAATTACATGAGTAGGATATAAAACAGAATTACTAGTGCAAAATAAAAATCATTATTGTTGGTTTTTAACCTGTCCCCGCTGTAGCTAGTTCTCCCTAATGCTACGTACCCTGGTAGCCCTTCAGGCAAATCTGGCAACAGCGGCCATCAGATCAGTGGTTCTGAGAGCATGGCTCTAAACATATGGTTATTCAACTCAATCTGAGGGAAGGCAGTAATGAGGTCACGTTTAAGGTTGTCATAAAACTGGCATTCTAGGAGCACATGTTCAGATGTCTTCATCTTCCCAGCCTGACAGGATCTTTCTTAAATAACCCCTCTCTGAATACTGATGGTAACATGTATAGATAATTTTTTTCTGAAATATGCAAAGTCAGAAATGCTGAGATGGAATTAATCAAGGAACAAACACTGCTGTTGTTTTGAAGATCTCTGTGTAGGAAAGGCAAGGAAATCTATTAGTGAGAATGTCTGTGTGGATTTGCAATTTAGGGTTGCTTTATTATTAACATTGGTTTCACTGACTTGTCAGTTTAGGATTTAAATGTTTTGAAAGCCATAACCTGATATACTTAAATAGGTGATCCCAGTCCTGTTTTTATGCCAAAACAAATTAGTAAAGGAAAAACCCTGAAGCCACTTTAAACATTATCTAGTGACAGTAATTTCCATTAATTAAAGACTTCCTCTTTCTGTCCTGCAGCTCCCATGGTCTCCAACTGACAAAATGTGTTACTTGCAACTAAGATTGGAGTGGAAAGGGTACACAGAGCCTCTTCGAAGATTGTGGTATTTTTGAACCACAATCAAGCGTAATGACAACCTTGTTGTGCTGGCTAATTTTTCTCACACTGTATCTGGCAAAAAGAACTGCAGAATGAATTCACCAAAGGTGGCCTCATTTTAGCAGTTTCATATCTCGCCTAGATACGGAAGAAAAAGAAGCCCATCCCCTTTATCTTGGTACTATGCCTGAAAAGGGTGACAAACATTGACTACCATATTTAAAAACTCCAGTCCCATCAAAGATCGTTCCTGGAATGTCATAGGACAACCTTCCTTATGCTTGATTGTGATTCAAAAATACCACAATCTTTGAAGAGGCTCTGTGTACCCCAAGGCGATGTGCTTATTCCTACAGATTTAACTCAGTTTTCTTTGTCACTACACAGATCATCATTTATTGCATCTTAGGGACGTAAGGGTAACTGCTGTCTGCATACAAGATATTTGTCAACTGTAAAATTGTGTGCTACATGCAATGCAGTTAGGGACAAATTCATGGTAGTAGTCTGACCAGTTTATCCTGCTATGGAAATAGAGTAGACATACTGCCAGCAACTCAACACGAGTGTCAGGCAGTGGTTAACTAACCCTGACAACCCTGAAGACTTGGGTGTCAAAGTCCACAGGGAAGGGTGATGGTCCCCAAGTGGATTAAATCCCACTTGAATCCATCTTGATGGAGGACAGCAGCTTCGTCAATACTGGCCTGAGGCTGATGAGGACTTTATGTGCCAAAAGAGCTCAGGACCAGAAAGTGGCTCGCAAAACTGGATCACTGGTATGGGTGTCATGCTGCAATGCGGAAGGCAAATGAAAGGCCACTGCATTATATTATCAGGATAGTCTTCATGGCTCATCGCTGTGAGGATTGCCAAAACTTGGATTTGGATACGGCAGAAGAAGAAGAAGTCTTATCCAAACAGCTAGGGTTTTGCAAAATTAACACGTTAATTTTGACTATAACATTTTGTGTCTTGTTTGGGAGCAAAAAATGAAATGGCGTTAAATGTGCTTCTCTTGCATGGGGTTGCTTCGTATCACAGAAAAAGTTATTTGGAAGGGCCCTTTTAGGCCATGGAGTCCAACCCCCTGCTCAATGCAGGAATCCAAATCAAAGTAAATATGACAGATGGTTGTCTAATTCTCTCTTGAATGCTTCCAGTGTTGGAACGTTCACCATCTCTCAAGGCAATTGGTTCCACTGTTGTACTGCTCTAACAGTTAATAAGTTTTTTTCTTGTACTCAATCTATATCTATTTCTGTAACTGGAGCCTGTTATTACACATCCTGCACTCTGGGATGATGGTGATCAGATCCTGCTCCTCTTCTTTATGACCATCTTTCAGGTATGTGAACAGTACTATCATCATACCTGTCAAGTTTTGGGAAATTTCTGTTAACCCCCTGTATTTTACACTCTTTCCCGCCATCATCCCATATTAGATAGACTGCAATTAGACTGGTGTTAAACTGGAGGCCAGCACAGGATAAGCATAGCTGTCCAGTTTCCTGTTTTGGCTGGGAAATTTCCTTTATTTGACAGAAATTTCCCAAAACTTGACAGGTATGACTATCATATTCCCTACCCCCACCCCCACCCCCCCAGTCTCCTTTCCTCAAGGCTAAATATGCCCAGTTCCTTCAGTCTTTCCTCATATGGCTTGGCTTCCAATCCTCTAATCATCTTTGTTATGCTTCTCTAAAGGTAAAGGCAAATGTTGCGTTTCTCTATACCTGCTCTAATTTGTTTGCATCTTTCTTAAAGTGTGTTGCCCAGAATTGGATACAGCACCCTAGATGTGGTCTAAGTAGTGCTGAATAGAAGGGGACTAGTACCTCATGGGTTTTGGAGACTATACTTCTGTTAATGTAGCCTAAAACAGTGTTGGCAGTGTTGCAGCCACATTGCATCATTGGCTCATAATTTTATTTTGTATTTTTTTTTTATGTTCACATTTATATGCCACCCCCTCGATTGCTCGACTCTGGGCGGCTCACATAACAAGAAAACATCACAAAATAATCACAAAATCATACAAATCATAAATACAACATTATAAAGAAAGAAAAACATATAATTACCTTGTAATCTACAACAATTCCAAGATCCTTTTCACTAGTAGTATTATTGAGCCAAGTATCCCCCATCTTGTAACTGTGCATCTGGTTTTTGTTACCTACGTGTGAAGCTTTGCACTTATCCCTGTTAAATTTCATTTGTAGAGCTTGCTTGGCAAGGAAGGCTAGCATTTACCTTTTGTAACTGTAAAGGTCTGAGTGACTAATGAATCCATCTCATCTCTAGTGCACTTCCATGTAAATGTGTGTGGATCAACATTAATCTACCATGCTAGACACTGCCTATTATTTTCCATGCAGCTACTCCTGAGATATATTTTTGAACGGATGTGTATTTCACTGTCTTTTCTCATAAATAAATGAATAAGCCACAGTAGCCTAAACCCATAAAATAAAAGAAGTAGAATTTTCAGGAATAGGTAATAGCATGTGTGTGGGAGTCAATCCGTGATGTGAGAACTGGGCAGAATTTTGAAATGATGTTTTTTGAACTGCAGCTCCTAGAATTTCCTAGCTAGCATGGAGCTGGGATGCTTTCATCAAATAAATGCTGGTGGAAGTCATATTACCTTAGGGGTCATTCAACAATTACGTGATCCTCAAAAGGGGGCGGTGTCTGCCATCTGAATTACAGAAAAATTACGTGGGGTCAGGTCAAAATTACATAATCCATTTGAAGCTATTTCTAACCGACAGTGGGAAACCAAACCTGTGCATAAAAAGAAAGGGTTTTATTTACCTTTGTGTCTTGCTCCATGTGGTGAAAATGGAGGGGGAAAGCCATGCTTCCTGGTTGTGGGGAGAGCAAGAGGCTAGGCTAGAGCATCGCTTCCTGCTTCAGTGCAATTGGCCTGCTCCCCCATTTCCCCTGCAGCACTACCACTGGCTGGCGGTGCAAAAAACAGTACTATTTGGTTTAGATCACGTAATTTTAAGGGGGGGAGGGGGCCAAAGCAAAAATTACGGTTGGATTACATTGGGGTAGTAAGGTAAAGGTTTCCCTTGCTCGAAAGCCAGTCGTATCCGCCTCTAGGGTGCAGTGCTCATCTCTGTTTCTAAGCCGAAGAGCCAGCGCTGTCTGCTTCTGCAGACGTTTCCGTGGTCATGTGGCAGGCATGACTACACACCGGAGCGCACGGAACGCTGTTACCTTCCCACCGAAGTGGTCCCTATTTATCTACTTGCAATTTCTTGCTTTCGAACTGCTAGGTTGGCAGGAGCTGGGATGAAGACGGGAGCTCATTTCCGTCCTGCAGTACTCGGGAATCGAACTGCTGACCTTCCGCTTCCCAGTCAGCGTCTTAGCGACTTGAGCCACTGCAGTTCCCAGAAAAAGGATCACGTAATTGTTGAATGGCCCCTTACAGTTAACTTATGTACAATTGTGGATATAAGACATTTCAGCTTTGGTGGACACAATATGAGTTTCAAACTACAGTGGGAAAATATGCCAAAAATTAAAATCCAACAAAAGTGTACTTTTAATTATTGCAGGAAGGTATTGCAGTGGGATGGGGAGGGTCTTTTCCCAGGGGTTTTGCATGTATTAGCCTCCTTTTGAAGTTTAATTTTCTCCTGTATAAAGTGCTAAATAGATCAAACTTGAAACATGATCAATGCAACTGGCAAGTGTTTACTTCGTGATTATGGAGCAATTAAATTCCAACTCAATACAATTTAGGTATCAAACAGCTGTGCACTCATTCTTAAAGTGTCTACTGGATTACTCATCACAGCATCCAGGCGGCTTGCAGCCTCAGCACCAATTAGTAATGAAGAGGCATAACGTAATCGATTTTCTCAGGTCTCTTCCCTATATCAGTTCCTTTTATAATATTGGGCAAGTTTCTGCCTCCCTATAACTTTGAACTGCTGAACACTTCCAATGTAGGAATAGAAAGCTATAATTAGAATAGATAGTGAAGGGTTTGTGTGTATGTGTGTTTATGTATTTGTGGTACTTTTAAAAAACCCTTCCACTAACAAAGTGGCTCAGAACAATGGAGCTAGTCAAGCTTGTCTTTGAATAGAGACACAGTATGGAAATATCAGACTGAATTACATGAAGAGGCTGTTACATCTTATGTATGCCTCTATCCATGTTTTAAATTCTCAGAGGCAGCTCAGTGTAGTGGTTAGGACATTGGTCTGGGACTTCAGATATCTAGATCATGAGTTCTCAACCTTTTAAAGCAGGGAGCTGGGTCACGCTCCCACAGACAGCTTCAGGGGCCAGACAGCCATTTTGCTCTTCCTCCACCACATGACACTTCCGGGTGTGGTGGAGTTGAGGGGGGGCCCACATGAAATGGCGCCATCAGCTGCATCTGGCCCACAGACTGCAGGCTGAGAATCCCTGATCTAGTTGAAGGCCCTCACTCACCACCAAACCTTCCTGGATTAATCTGGACTATTCACTCTCTGAACCTAACCAGCTCCCAAGTAAAGTGGGAAGAAGGAGAATAATATAAGCCACCATGAGCTCACAGGAGAAAAGATAGATAGAAATGTACTCAACACTTGAATGGAGGAGTAAAGTAGTTCTACCATCAAACTCTGTCCTATCTGAGTTGCCCTTTGTCTAAGGTAGCTACAATCCTAAACTGTTTTGGGGATATTGTTTGCCTTTTAAAAACTTATTTCTCCCCCTTCCAATTTTTTAAAATAACTCTCTCACTCTCTGTGCTGCATGCATGGTATGTATTTATGTATGAGAGAGAAAACACATTTTTTAAAATGGCTCATCATCAAAATTCCACTTCCAAAAGTCATACAGCATTAACTCTGCTGTCAAGATGAAACACCATCCCATGGCAACCATTAGCCACACTAAGTGACATTCTCTGTCTTTCTAGCTAGCCCGGTGTTCTTTACCAATAAGTTCCTGTTGTAAGGTCTATTGACTACTGTTCTATATAATAATAAATGTAAGATTGGACAACTGCAAAGCTTGAACACCACCTAATTACTATTGAGGTTATACCCTTCCTTTTGAATAATGCCCCGCCCTTCATGTATTACAATTGTTGTTATGCACCATCAAGTCAGAATCGATTTATAGGGTTCATAGGGTTTTCAAGGTAAATGAGTTATTTGAGGAGTGGTTTTACCAGGTACTGCAGGACGGAAATGAGCTCCCGTCTTCATCCCAGCTCCTGCCAACCTAGCAGTTCGAAAGCAAGAAATTGCAAGTAGATAAATAGGGACCACTTCGGTGGGAAGGTAACAGCGTTCCGTGCGCTCCGGTGTCTAGTCATGCCTGCCACATGACCACAGAAACGTCTGCAGAAGCAGACAGCGCTGGCTCTTCGGCTTAGAAACAGAGATGAGCACTGCACCCTAGAGTCGGATACAACTGGCTTTCGAGCAAGGGAAACCTTTACCTTTACTTTACCAGGTCCACTTCCCACCAAATCTCTGTGGCTGGGTAGGGATTGAAATCCAGGCTTCCTAAGTACTGGTCTGTCACATTATCCATTACAGCACATTGAGTATTTGTATTAAAATTACTGATGCAAAATATTTCACTGGTCACACTGGGATCTGTCTTTTCCTGATCTGCCTGCCTGTCTTCCATTGTACACTGTGTAGAGAGTAGCTATTAGCTTTGCTAACTGCTAGAGAGAGGAAAATCTCAGATGCAAAAGGCTTTATGACAATTCCTTCTGAAACTCAGTCTCCCTGCTAGAATCCTTCTTGATGTTCCACTTGTCCTCTTTAACAGGCAATCATCAATTTGCCCTGAAGGTCAGCATCAGCTAGTTGTGCCAGTTGATTCCACTGAAGTTCATGACCCATTAAAAAAAATCTCCAATTTCTCTGATGTGAACACAATTCTTCCACAGTTATTAATGTGGATTTTTTCCCTCTTGATTTCCAGTACTGTTAAATTATCTGTTAAGCCAAAAACCTGCATTCTATGCATATCTAGATACTTGTAAGTCATTCTTACAATGCTCCTTAGTACAATGTTATAACTTTTCATCTTTTTTATCTTGACTATAAATTATACTCTAGATCAGTGTTTCCCAACCTTTGGTTTTTGGCCTTCAGTTCTCATAAGCTTAGTCATTTCCCCAAAGCACTGATCAGCCAATGTACTGACTTAGGCTTCTGGGAATTGAAGTGCCCTGTGGGGCATGTGCCTCACGTTGGGAACCACTGCCCTATAAGGTATACACATTCAAGAAAGGGAGTCATTGCTATTAGTTTGTAAGACCTGTTTGTAGGACAGTTAATGATAGAGGATCTTTTGCCTTAAGTCTGAAGTGCCTTGATGGCACATAACATTGTTAATGTAGATCAGAGTACTGAATTATTACTCTTCTAGTTTTACAAAAGGCATTTGAAGGCTGCTTTACACAAGGTTTTGTTATTTATTCTGTTACATTTATTTAGTTTGACTTAAAGCCCTTGCTTGAAAGCCAGCCGTATCCGACTCTAGGATTCATTGCTCATCTCTGTTTCAAAGCCGAAGAGCCAGCGTTGTATGCTTCTGCAGATGTTTCTGTGGTCTTGTGGCCATTATTGGCATATATAAATGTAAGCCTACATCTGAGTTACAACTGATTAGGATCTAAGTAAAGCTAATGTGAGTGCGGATGTTGGTAGGGAAACCCATATCCACAGTAGCAAACAAATGTTCCTTTTGTTAAACAATCCAGAATTGGAAGATACACTGTGTTGTGCATGTGCATTTCAAAGCCCTGATTTAATTAATGCTAATTAACTTGTGAACTGCCCAGAGAGTGCACTAAGCACTATGGGGTGGTATATAAGTGTACAGTAATTTCTATTGCTAATTGCCATTGCTGACAGAAGAGTGTAAAAGGATTGCCAGAGGCAGGACCAGAGGAAGAAAGGATGGGCAGAGGAGGGATTACAGAAAAGAAGACGGGACTTCCACCTCACCCTGGGAAAACCATGAACTTCTGAATCACCCCATAGCTCTTTTGTGAACATTGATTGTGATTTAAAATGTAACACAGACTGCAAATCAAATCCAAAGATAAGGATGGGTGGTATCTTTATTAGATGACTGAGTAGCTGCATCCTTAGTCATCAAATAAAGATATCACACACCCTTGTCTTTGGTTTATGCGCAATGAACACAAAAGAAATGACTTTGTGTTGCTATGTGGATTGGCATTGTTACAATCACAGCTAGTACATGCAAAAGTATGGTTTTTGGATGCTCAGAATTTACTGGCTATGTTTACTCCTAAGTAATCCAATCCTTTTTTTTACTTCATAGTTGTTAATCTTAAATGGTTTGCATTTCTGAATAGAAATGTATAAAGTGGATTTTTATTTATTTTGATTATTAAATTTATATATTGCCCTTCTGGCCAAAAGGCCACACTTTTGTACTGTGCTATTTTTAAAAAATAGTTTCCTCTGAGTCAGAGTTTGGAAGCAACATGTTATAAATAGCTTTGTTTCCTATAATCAGATACCTTTTTAATAACAAAAGTGCAATGGCATTACTCTAGAAAAGCAACATGATCAATTACATTATTTTTATATTCTTTCTTGCCTCATGATATTAGTTTTCTCATTTCCTTTTTTCAACTTTTAAAGGAGGCATTTTGAATGGATTTTTCTCTCAGGTTTCCCGCTAAACTTTATCAATCTTATGTGTGTCCCCCACCACCACTACCACCACCACCACCAGCACCACCTCAAAAGAAACAAGTAGGGACAAAAAAAGTAATGTAATGGCTGAAATCCTGTTCCTTAGCATATCAACTGAAGTAAGCTCACTGCACCTTTGGAACTTGTGGAGCAGTCGATTGACCACTGATTTAACGTACCTACTGTACTTGTGATCTTCCATGCTAAATAAAAGCCTAATAAGTTACTAAAGTTTTTCAGTAACATTAATGACCAAGTGTTACTTTCTTCAAGTTTTGTAATGTTACATAATGCAGGAGTTTTGGAAATAACTTTCTAAGTTTTGGGATTCTCCGCAATGTTTGAGGAGGTCAAGTATTGAAAAATGTTGGGAGAGATATTGAGGAACACTCTTACACTGTGGCGTTTGCGCTCTCAATTCTTCGAAGATGGGCCCAAGGAAGGAAGTTAATCTGCTTATCTGCCATTAAATTAATGTGGAAATAAATAGATATGATATATAGAAAGCACGCTAAAATACCAACTCCAGCAGGATTTCTGCTTTGTTGGCACATACTTTTTGAACATTTGCACCCGCATTTAACCGGGAAATGTCGTTGTCTGGGAGGCAGAACCCCTCCGGAGGGGAAACTGGCCTAGCGTGTCACCACAGAATTTTTTCACCCATTTCAGCTTACTCCGCCAGCGTGGCTGCCTCTGTTAGGCTCCAGGGAGGCGATCTACATTGTTTCCAACCACCCACGACCTCTCGGGCCACTGCTGCAAGGGGAAACCTCCAGCTGATGAAGGAGGTTTCCCCGCTGTTCTGGCTTAGAGCAGCGAGGGGGGGGGGGGTCAGGGGGCAGAAACAATGTGGATTGCCTCCCTGGAGCCTAACAGAGGCAGCCACGCTGGCGGAGAAGCTGAAATGGGTGGGGGGAAATTCCGTGGTGACGTGCTAGGCCAGTTTCCTCTCCGGAGGGTGAGCGTTTTTCTGCCTCTCGGACAACGACGTTTCCCGGTTAACGATGCGATGTTGGGAACCAAGAAACGTTGTTAACCGGGGTTTTACTGTACTAGATTATTTAGGTATGCTAAGTGCCTTGGTATTTGCTTCCAAAATATCCTTTTAAAAGTGTTTTTAAATGTTTCTATATTTCTTAATCTGTTTTTATGTGATGGTTTTAATAGCCCGTGCTTTAATATTTTTTTAAAAAATTGATGTTACATGTTTTTAATTGTCTTTTTGGTTTGTGAACCACATTTACTCCCACTTCTGGGGGTGGCATAGAAATGCAATAAACAAAAGAAGCAGCAATAAATTGATTTAGGTATGGCTCCAAGCTAATATGGAGGTTTGGTAGTCTCTTGGTTATGCAGTCAGAAATAAGCAAAAAATGGGTTGTTGTTTTTCTTTTTTCAATTCTCAGAAATATCTAAAGTTTTTTCTAGGAACACATGCACACATGTATGCACAAATGCACACAGTGGAAAGAACATCTCTGAGAAGCCAAACACTGAAGCTGATTTAAGAAAGCTGTAGGTTGGAGGAAGCTATGCAATGTATAAAGAGGAAGTGGGGAAATGGTTTTAATAAGACAGAGTAAGATAGCTTTGTCCTGAAAAGTTCACTCTTGAGTCAGACAAGAGTCCCAGTTTCTGAATTTCCTGAGAATCTAGAGCTGAAAGTTGTATCTCTATCAAACTGACAGTGGCTGGGATACGCTTGCTGTCTGTGAACTGAGATTTCTTTGGTTTCTGTTGCTCAGTATGACAGTCCCTTCCTACTGGGGTTCATATGAGGAATGGGTAGTCACTACCTATTGTTGTCATAATTTTGTTCTTTTCACTGTGCTGTGCTGAGGGCAGAGGATAGTGAACCATCTCATCTGATTGCATAAAGAAAACAAATCTTTGCAGATTTAGAAACACTTCTAAAACTTGGAAGTTAGCAACTGATACATTTTAAGGTGAATTTTAGACGTATGTTTTTCAGTCTTCAGAGAAAATGGACTTGATCCACAAAAGCACACATTAGTGGTTAGTTTTTAAGGTGCAACAATGTTTTTCTCTTTTTATGTTTATGTTTTTATTTTGTTTCTTGTATGATATGTTTGCTGGCTAACATGGCTACCACTTCAAAAACTAGAAATCTCCACAAATCTGTATCTCAAAGGAAATGTAAGTACTGTGCAGTACATATGTCGAATACATGCTTTAAATGTGGTAATGATACCAGTTATAAGCCCAGGCACCTGTAAATAAGAGCCAAATTATGCACAGTATTAAATGCATGAGTTGGAACTGGGCTTGTTTTGGGCAGGAATCCTGTTACGTTTTTATGCTGGCATTACTCAATTGGTGCAAATTCCAGTGTTGAGTTGCTACAAATGAAAAAATCAGTACTGTATAACCATTTGCTGTTGTATGCCAAATCATGTAACTAGAGGTGTAACAACAAACTAGACGTGTAACTGACTTTTTCACTGTGATTTAAACCAACTAGGTTTTTCTTCTTCTTCTCCTTTATCAGAATCCGAATATAGGTGATCATCATGGTGACCAGTACTGGGCCAAATGAACAAATAGTATGAGGCAAACTGCAGAGAAGTTGTTTCCTGTATTCATTATAGTCTTTATCCCAGTTACAGAGGACTGATTTTTGTCTATGGAAAAATCTTCAATGGGCGATTGCTTCTAAAATATTTCTTTGAACATAGAAAAATAGTACACAAAAGAACAAATTGACTAGAATCTTATTGCCTAGCACCGTGATGACGAACCTTGGCACTCCAGGTGTTCTTGGACTTCAGTTCCCAGAAGTCTCTGTAAATCCACATGTACACACAGTAAACCCATTAGTGTGGATTTACAGAGAGTTGGGCTTCTGGGAATTGAAGTCCAAGAACACATGGAGTGTCAAGGTTCTCCATCACTGGTTTGCATGTTCTGACACCTGAGAATATTCAGTCTTGTAATCCTTCTGGCCTCTTCCCAGTTTCTGGCTGGAAGGTTCATTGAGTTTGATTTCCTGTTGTGTCTCTTGGGAGAAAAAAACATCCTATGAAGCCTTGGGAAAGCTGCACAGTCCAAGACAGTGCCCAGAAGAAAGTAAAAGTGAACCACTTCTAAATACTCTGTACCTAGAAAATCCTGGAGGGGGTCTCCATAGTTTGGAAATGACTTGAGGACACACTGACACCACACATACAATGTTGAAAGGGTTGTACAGTGTGATGTTTCTGGAAGTATTAGTGGGCCTTTGAATTACAAGCAGGACTAAAGAATTTGTAACATTGGGGCAGTTATTTTATTATGTTATAATGATCATAGAATTATGCTATTGTCAGACCTTTTTTCACTTTGTTGTTGAGACTCCCACTGAATTGTTACCCCATCTCAGGTACATGTTGGGCTGCAGAGCTCCCTTGCCCCTTTTCGGCACAGAAGTTGTATATTTTGTGAATATTTCCCCCAAAAGTTTATATTTTAATATGTATTTTAAGCATAGTCAGATAAATATTTTATACATTGACTAAAATGTGTTTTTTACCTATTTTTAAACTACAGTACTGTGTATACATTTTTACTTATATCCTTTCTTTCAAATATATACAGTACATTGCACTGTAGACTTCCTTTCCATTTCATCCCTTTCCTTCTGTTTTGCTGAAATGCATTACAAGTGTCATAAATATACAGATTTCTGAGGCAAGATGCACTTTCTCTCTTTATCCATCTTGGGAGATGGCAACTGGATATTTCCATAAGACGATGCCAATATTGTATAGAAGCTTCAGATTATACCAGGGATTCTCAGCTTGCGGTTCTGTGGGCCGGATGCGACCCACAGCATCATTTCATGTGCCCCTGCCTCCACCACACCTGGAAAGTGCTATGTGGTGAAGGAAGGGCAAAATGGCCATTCAGCCCCTGAAGCTGTCTGAGGGAGTGTGACCTGGCCCTAGTTTTAAAAGGTTGAGAACTCCTGGATTACACAATTGTAATGAGATAAGTTACCATGTTCAAAACATAGATTTTGGAAGACACCCAAATAAAATATAGTGTAAGAAATGTTTCAAAGATGTTTATCTACCAAAGGGCTGTCATGCAGTTGCATTATCTATTTGGCTAACACAAATTCTGCATGGCACAAATACCAAGATAATTCCTCATTGCAAAGTCATGTGGAGTAGGTACTTCCTACATGCTAACTCAAAAAGAGAAATGTGTCTGCTTCTATTCATTGTTTTTAGATAATGAGTTCATTTGAATTCTGAAGCAGCACAGAGGTGGAGCTTCACATTCAGATAGTTTCATGTGTCAAAATATTTAAGCATAGTCCTGAAACTAGTATGTGTCCCTCAGTCAATATCATAAATATGGGTGACTTCTATATATGAATTCTTATTTTATTGCCAGATTAGCCTGTGAAGTAAACTATGGTCAGTATTCTCTTTATGCCAGTGTACCATAAAATTATCCCATTGTAAATTTTCCAGGCATTACACTGGGCAACACCAAATTGTGCTATGAAATTGTGCAATTGGTTGTATGTCCCTGCCATGACCAATTGTGCAATGCATCAGCAGATATACTTTGAGGATGGCACTTCCACCTCAGCTCTAGTGCAACTACAATGAGTAAAACCTTGAGTTGCATGTTTGTAGTTCGTGTATGTAGTTGTGCAGTAGCATATTGGTCCTTGTGTTTTAAAATGGGCCAGCCATTTTTACTTGCTCTGAAGAATACAGAAGAAACTTAAATTTTATTTTCTGAACCTTATTTCTCCCATCTTCCCTCTGTAAAATGGGTACAACAATACGATCCCTCACAGGCTCTGCAGAACAAAAGCAAAGCTTGCTTTTCTATATATTGAAAATTATAAATAGAAGGGCCTTTATAGTGCTGTGATATGTTTTTGTATGTAAGTATATCTATTTGTCAAATGGAATATATTTTCTTTCTTGTTCAGGCCTAGCTGCCTTACAACTCTCAGCTCAGCTCATCTAAACAGTGAAATGCTTTCTTATGCTTGGTTGCGCCGGCAGGCTTTTGTCAGCAAATTTGGTGATGTTCAAGTCTGCCGTGGGCAACAGCAGCCATGAGAGATGAGTCGATGTGGCAGAAAGACTGCTGCTGAAAAGCCAAGTTTTTCTTTCCTGGGGCACTGAGCGGGCAGTTAACACTAATTCAGGTTGCCAGCTGTTTTTTTTTCCTTCTGTAAAAGGTCATGTTTACCAAATAATGTAAAGGCAAGAGGCGTCTGGGGTTAAAGTGAAAGTAATTAAACCTTGCAGCAAAGAAGGCACTGTCCTCTTCATCATCTTCCTTAATGTCTCATTTGGTGCTTACACCATAGTAACAAGTTATGGAACTTCTTGAATCAAACATGCCAAGACAAGGTAAAAATAATTTTCTGACAAATGTTCTGCTTTGAAAAGATCAAAATTCTACATCAAGAAATAATGGCCAGTATCATATTCTTTGTACAAGCTAGAGTAGTCCCATTGACTCAGGAATGTGTCATTTGACAACAAATTCAATGGGTCTAATGTAATTGGAACTAGAAGGAGGGTACTGGTTAATTAATCTTGTGACCTCATAAAATATGTACATGAAACCTGCAGTATTAGAAAATGAAATGAAAACTGCTCTTGGAAGAAGTAAATTATCAGGAGTAGGTGAGATACCAAGAACTATTTCAACCTACAGCAACTGACTATGATAATCCTAAAAAGGTTATACCAATAAGTATGGAAAACAAAACAATGGTTTCTAAACTGGAAATGTTCAACATATATCTTGATAGTGCTGTATTCATTTCCCATGCAGGTGAAATAATGTTAAAGAGTTTGCAATAAAGAGTCTTATCGTACACAAAGTAAGGAATACTAGATTATTGAACTGGATTTAGAAAAAGAAGCAGCACCAGAGATCATATTGCAGATATATGTTAGTTATTGGAGCATGTTAAAAAAATCAGAAGAAAATCAGTCTGTGAAAACCTTTTGACTGTGTGGATCATGGAAATATATTGATTCTTCTTCCATCTCTAGACCAGATGTGAAACTGCCAAAATGAAGGCACCTTTTGGTGAGTTCATTCTGTAGTTCCTTTCACCTGATGTACTGTGAGAAAGATTAGCTGGCCACAACACACATTGTATCTAGGTTCATCATTTATACATTGGACAAGAAGCTATTACTAGGATAGAATACAGAGAAATAGCATAGTCTTCCATTGGCAAAGGTATATTTTATTTTCAAGTATTCAGTTTCTATTGGAAGCATAAATGGAAAACTTGAATAGATTCATATGTAGGAGGTGTGAAAATTGGTGGATAAAAACATCATTAATATAAGGTACATAGATGATACCAGAAATGAGCAATGACTTGAAACAATTACTGATGAAGATGAAAGAAAAAAAATGCAAATGCAAGACAGCTATTGAACATTAAGAATACAAAAATAACTAGAGAAGTTGCGTAAGTTCAAAATTAATGGCGAAGAAATTGAAATATTAAAGATTTCTATACTTTGCTTTAATTATCAATCCAGATGGAGACTGCAGTCAGGAGGAAATAAGAAGAAGACTGAGGCTCAGAAGGGTGACTATGAAAAAGTTAGAAAATATCCTCAGTAGACTTTTAATAATCATAACTGAGTCATTGAATAGTGATTTTTAGCTGATTAAGTATGTTTTAAAAGTTTTAAATGTATTTTATTTATCACTATGATTTTATTTTTAATGTATAATTAAATTATATAATGTATAATTTATTGTATTTTAAATTTATTTATTTTTAACATTGTGAGCCACCTCTCGTCATGAGAAAGGCAGCCTATAAATAAGACAAATTAATGAATAAATTAAACATAAGGATGTGTCACTGGAAACCAAGGCTAAGATTATCCATATATTGGTATTCCAGAAGTTTACATATAAACCTAGAAGCTGGGAGTGAAGAAGAGAAGAACGCTGAGAGGTAAAAAAGTGATTCCTATGAATTGTGGTGTTGGAGGATTTCATTAAATTAAATCAGTGCTGAACCTTCTTTAGAAGCAAAGATGTCTACCATGCTTTGAGCATATCATCAGAAGAAAAGATTACTGGAAAGGCAATAATGCTGAGAAAGCTGAAGCTAACAGAAAAACCAAATATGAGACATGAAGAAATTTAAATATGAGGTGGATTGACTCAATAAAGGAAGCTACATTCTTGAGTTTGGAAGACGTGAATAGGACTATTTGTCATAGAATCTTTTGGAGGTCATTAATTCAAAGAGTTGCTATATATTGGAAGTGGGCGGCTCAACAGCACATAACAAGAAACCAGGAACAGCTTTGTTTAAGAAAACCGCCCTACAAAGTATCTTCTTATGAACTTCCACCCATGTTTGGTTGAATTGCTAACCAGAATTACAGCTCCTAAAATCCTGCAGCTGCCTTGTTGGTTGGGGGCAGTGCCAATTTGGCCATGCCTCAGAGAGAAATGGCTGACCAAGGCATGGATGCACAGGTGAAGCTGACACGGCCAAAACTGGGGAAGATTCTTGTTTCCAGTGTGTTCAGAGAGAGGTGGCCAAAAATAATGTTGGGATTAGCAGTTGACCTATCTGCCTATGCTTCTTCCCTTCATGTGAGTGTTGCTGTTCATTTAGGCATGATTCTCTTTTCTTGAGGAGTGGGAAATATTGTGCTTGCTCTGGCTAGAGGATTCTGGGAGGAGGCTCTTTCTCTGCATCCCAGGACCTCTGGAGTAAATATTTGCTGACTTATTGCTACATTCGTCATGTTATTGGTATTTAGAGTTAGGTGCGACGTAGCCTTATGTAGTATTGCAATGTGTCCCCCATGTTCACTGGCAATTTTTCTGGCTTATACTTTTTTCATTTTCCTTATCTAAACATAAATACAGTATCTTCTCTGCTAGGCCAGGCGAGTTCTAGGATAGCTGGGTGCTAAGGTTCTCCTTCGTATAGTTTGTGAATCCACACTCATGGGTTATGCGCCTGCGCAGAATGGCCGATCGGAGGCTTGAAAAGCTATTGGTCAAAAGTTTTGGCGGTAAGACCGCCCACCGTACCGCCCACCCTGAGGCGCCCGCGCGCCATTTTACCTCAGTTCTCTTCTTTCCGCCGTAGCAGCAGGACGATCGTTGAGAGCTTCCTCAATTTTTTCGCCCTTCTGAGGGAAAGTCTTTTGGCAAACTGTTCAATTTTTGCGGTGATCTTGTCCTTTGGGCAGGATCGCCACCCCGGTGCTGTTTCTTCCTTCTGGTGGACTCAGTTACCTACTCGCTTCGGTCACCGTTTCCCCCCTCAAGGGAGTGGCGGCTGGCCAGCCCTTCGGGGTATCCGCGTTCCAGAAACTTCCGTTGGAAGAATTTTTTCTTTGATGGCCGCGGCCTTCAAACAGTGTTCGGCTTGCCTGAAAAAGTTTCCGGCCTCCGACGGGCATAGCCTCTGCCTTTTTTGCCTCGGAGAGTCTCATCAGAGCCAGTCTTGCCCTCACTGCAAAAAATTCACCCGTCTGGCAGTGCAGAACCGGAGCTACCGGCTCAAAGCCCACCTGATGGAACTCTCTCTGGCTCCCGTCGCGGCCGCTTCTACCTCGGCTAGTGTCTCTCAGCCTCCTCCGCCTTCGGCTTCTTCTTCCGCTCTTCCCATCAAGAAGAAGAAGAAGAGGGACAAGAACGGGGAGAAGAAGAAGAAACACGGGTCGGAAAAGAGGCGATCGCTCCCGCCTACTCCGCGCACCCCTGTTTCTCCGGGACCTTCGCCGCCATATTCGGTCGCAAGATGTCCGTCGCCTGGGTCTTCCATCTGGGGAGGACGATCCTCCTCGGGATCGCCTGAAAAAGGACGCAGGGCTGGGGCTCCAGCTCGCCCACTTCAGGTACTCCCGTCGCCGCCTCGTGGAAGGGCCCGTTCGCCTACGAGACAGGCCTCCGTCTCCCCTAGGCCCAGGACTCCAACGCTCGACGAGGCGGCGATCACCATGCCGGCCACAGTTTCGTCGCCGCCTATACCAGCCACCGTTTCGTCGGCCACCATTTCGTCGCTCCCGACGATGCCGGATCCAGCCCAGATGGAGCTCCTGAAGGGGATGTTTGAGGTCATGGCTCAGACTTTTGCCAGCCAGTTTAAGACCTCCATGCCTGCGGCCTCTGCGGCTCGGGTACCGACCACCGCAAGCCCCAGGGATGTTGGCCCTGCTGTGGCCCCTCCGACCTCCCGAGGGTCGAGTATCCGCTCCGCTGGCCCACCCACATCGTCACGGGTTGGTCCAGACGTTGATGCGGTGGACTCCCATCCCGCCGGCCTGCCCAGGCCGTACTGGCGCGGTCCCAACGTGGATGTAAGAGTTCCTCCCTCGTCCTCCGATGACTCCAGCGCCTCTTCGGAGGAGGACGAGGGAGACGTCGACGCCGAGAGGACGCCGGACCAGGCCATCGGCGCGGTTGACCCACCGCGTGGTGAGGATCAACGCTCACTTACGGCCATGCTGACACGGCTCGGCACCGCTCTGAACCTGAAGGTGGACCAGCCCCCACTGGAAGGTGAAGACCAAATGACCGCCAAGCTGGACAGACGGGCGGTACGGCCGGTACACATCACCATGCTGCCGTCCATGTTGACGTCGGCGAAGGCGACATGGAGGAAGCCGGTGTCAGCACACTCCATTTCGTCCAGGCTCGACGGCATGTATAGAGTCCTGGACGAGAACGTCGAGTTCCTGCAGGCGCACCCCCTGCCCAATTCCCTGGTGGTCAAGGCCTTTCAACACAGGACGGCCACCAGCGGGTTCCCGGTGCATTCGACCCCGGAAGGGAAGAAGCTGGACGCGGTGGGCCGTAAATTCTACGCCACCGGTTCCCTCTTCCTCCGCGCCGCCAACTACTCGGCCGCCATGGGCCTGTACCAGTCTCACCTCTGGGAGCGAGTGAAGGCTGAAACGGCGACGTTACCTGCCGACGCCCAGAAACGGATCGACGTGCTGGCATCCGAGGGCGATTTCCTGGCGGAGCAACAAATGCGAACAGCCAGGCATATAAATGACTATGCGGCGAAGGACATGTCGTCTGCGATCCTGCTCCGTCGCCACGCCTGGCTTAGGGGCACCTCCCTCGATGATGCTATGAAGAAGCTCATCGAGGAGTTTCCCTTCGACGGACAGGGTCTCTTCGGGCAGGACACAGACAAAGTCCTCAATGAGATGCGGCAGACCAACTCCACCGCCAAGTTCCTGGGGCTCACCACGCCGGCTCCGGCTGCCAGGCCGAGATTCCAGCCCTTCACGCGGCGGTACCAGGGGAACCCGCAACAACAGGGTGGCCCCGTGGAGCAGCCAAGGTCTGGCTCCTTCAAGCAACGGCGCCAGCACAAGCCCCGCTACCAGCCATACGGGCACGGCAAGCGTTCGGACGCTAAGTCCAAGTCGCGCGTTTGAAGCTGCGACGGCCGAGTCTCTCTCGCTCCACATCCCATACCTCCCCCTCCGGAACTTCCTCCAGGTATGGTCAGGCATCACGGACGACCGGTGGGTCTTAAAGATCTTGTCCTCTGGCTATGCCATCGAGTTCGTGCGGGCGCCTCGGGTAGGAAGACATCGTCTCACCACCTCGTCCCCCCATTTGGAGGAAGAAATATCAACTCTTCTGTCCAAGGGAGCCATCGAGCGGGTGGCGCCGCCTGATTGGGACAACGGCTTCTACTCGAGGTACTTCGTGGTTCAGAAGAAGGACGGAGGACTTCGCCCGATTCTGGACCTGCGCCGCCTCAACAAGTGCATCCACACCAGGAAGTTCCGGATGGTGACCCTGCAGACCGTCCTTCCCCTCATCAACAAAGGGGACTGGTTCACAGTCATAGACCTCAAGGACGCTTACTTCCATGTCTCCATCCTCGAGGAGCACCGAAGGTTCCTCCGGTTCCGCATCGGCGATTCGGTGTACCAGTACCGATGTCTACCGTTCGGTCTGGCCACGGCACCACGAGTCTTCACCAAATGCATGGCTCGGGTGGCTGCCTTCCTTTGCCAGCGGGGAATCAGGGTCTTCCCATACATCGACGACTGGCTGATTGTACCCCACACCAGCTCGTCGGCCATTCGGGACACGCAATTCACGGTCCACCTCATGGAGAGTCTCGGCCTCAGGATCAACTTCACCAAATCGAAGCTGATTCCCTCTCAACGCGTCGAGTACATCGGAGCGGTACTCGACTCGCTTGCCACCAGAGCCTTTGCACCCCAGAAGCGCTTGCAGGACATCGCGCAGGGGGTGAACGATTTTCGCACCAAACCGTGCGTCCGAGCGAAGAAGGCTCAAAGACTGCTAGGCCTTATGGCCTCAACGACGGCTGTGGTCCCCCACGCCAAGTTAAAGTTCCGGTCCCTACAGTCGTGGCTTCTACACGAATTCGACGCGCTCCGGGAGAGTCAGTCCAAACGGCTAACTCCGTCTCCAGAGCTAAGGGACCAGCTACTGTGGTGGACGACGCCACTCAACGTGACAACGGGGAAGAGCTTTTACCCCCCGCAACCCTCGTTGCAAATATTGACCGACGCAAGCAACCTCGGCTGGGGGGCTGCCTGCGGGACTCTCACGGTCAACAACCCTTGGTCGCCTCAGGAGATGGTGCACCATATCAACTACTTGGAGCTACTGGCCATTTGGAAGGCCCTCTGTTCCTTCGAGAGCCTGCTCATGGGCAAGGCGGTCCAAGTGGCATCGGACAACACCACGGCGGTGGCGTATCTGAACAAGCAGGGAGGAACACGGTCCACCACCCTTCTTTACCTCGCCGTGAAACTCTGGGAGTGGTGCCTAGAGAGGCACATTTTCCCGATTGGAGTGCACATTCAGGGCAAGCTGAATGTCCTGGCCGACCATCTCAGCCGCCTTACCTCGACGACCCACGAATGGGAACTGAACGATGAGGTTTTTCAGTCGCTTTGCGAGGCCTGGGGGACTCCAAACATCGACCTCTTTGCATCGGAGTCCAACACGAAATGCCACAGGTACTGCTCCAGGGCAGGCATCGGGATGAACTCCGAGGGCGATGCCTTCATGAAACGGTGGGATCAGGACTATTTCTACGCTTTTCCTCCGTTTCCTCTGGTCCAGAAGGTTCTCACCAAAATGTACCAACACAGGACCAGCACAATCCTTGTGGCCCCAGCATGGCCTTGTCAACCATGGTTTCCGCTGCTGTTGCGCATGTCATCTCAGCATCGCACGCTACCGGAGTCACCGACGCTTCTCCACATGGAGCAGGGCCAGCTTCACCACTCAGACCTGCCCAGCCTCCACCTCACCGCGTGGAGGATAACCCCAGACTGTCCAGGATCCTGGAACTAGCCAGGCGCCCTTCCACAAGGAAGTCCTACGCTTCCAAATACAAACGCTGTTGTGCTTTCCTGGCATCCCAGCGGACGTCCCCTCCACAGGTGGGACTGCAGGACGTCTTGACCTACCTCTTCCATCTGGCGGAGTCTGGCCTCAGCATCACCTCCATCTGAGTACACCTCGCGGTGGTGGTGGCTCACTCGCCGGCTGGCTCGCCCGCTTCTGGCGCTTTCCGCGACCAAACGGTGAAACGTTTCCTCAAGGGGTTACGCAACGCCTTCCCTCCGGTCAGGACTCCGACGGCCCAATGGTCACTCTCTACCGTCCTCAACGCGCTCACCAGGACTCCTTTCGAGCCCATGGCTACCGCGGATGCTCGTCTCCTCACTTGGAAGATGGCTTTTCTTGTGGCCATCACGTCTGCTCGACGAGCTGGTGAGCTAGTTGCCCTGCGGGCAGACGCACCCTTTCTTCAATTCTTCAATGACCGTGTGGTACTCCAAGCAGACCTCACCTTTCTTCCCAAGGTGGTCTCCCAGTTTCATATGGCACAGACTATCTCCTTGCCTACATTCTTTCAGAACCCCACTAACGCCCAAGAAAGGACTTGGCACACGCTGGATGTCAAACGAGCTTTATTGTTTTACACCAGTAGGACAAGGGAGTTCAGGAAGTCGCAACACCTTTTCGTGGCGTATGGGGGCAAGTCCAAAGGTGAACCCATCTCTGTGCAGCGGTTCTCCAAATGGATCACCTCTACCATCTACTTGGCCTACGAGTCGGCATCGCTGCCCCCTCCACCGCATGTCAGGGCGGACTCTACCAGAGCGGTTGCAACCTCCACGGGCTTTCTGGAGGGCACACTGCTTGAGGACATCTGTAAGGCTGCCACCTGGTCCAGACCTTCTACATTTGTCCAGCACTACAGGGTGGACACCAGAGCCACTGCGGACGCCAGGCTCGGCCGTGTCGTCCTCACTCGGGGGCTCCGGGCCCATCGCCCTTGACGGTTCACCCTGCCTGACAGTCATCATCATCTTCATCGTGGGATCATCTCATCCGACTGCCCACCGACCAAGTAAGTGTGAGCTTGCTAATCTCCCATGAGTGTGGATTCACAAACTATACGAAGGAGAAAGTTCGGTTTCACTTACCAGTGATAACTTTCGTTCTTCGAGTATATAGTTTGTGAATACACACTACCCACCCTGCCTCCCCTCTTGAGCTGCACGGATGAGATCAATTGGTTTATCCTGTGCTTGGCTTAAGTATGGAACTGAGGTAAAATAGCGCGCGGGCGCCTCAGGGTGGGCGGTATGGTGGGCGGTCTTACCGCCAAAACTTTTGACCAATAGCTTTTCAAGCCTCCGATCGGCCGTTCTGCGCAGGCGCATAACCCATGAGTGTGTATTCACAAACTATATACTCGAAGAACGAAAGTTATCACTGGTAAGTGAAACCGAACTTTCTGTTGCAATATAAATTTTCATAGTCTTTGTTCAAGTTCTTTCTGCTACCCTTAGGCGTCAGAACAACTATCAGATGGCCATGTAAATAATGTGATTATTATGTATAATACTTTTGCAAGCATAGTATGGTAGCATGATTTAACATCGGTGCTACCTTAGCAGGCTGCTACAGTTGGAAAGTGACCATGTGACACTATGGAATAATAAATGTCCTTTTCATTCCTATACAATTATGTTTATATTTTATAAGATAAACACATGTTTGCCTGCCAAACATATGACCTTGGAGAGCTAGAGAACCAGATAACTGCTGTAATAAACTACTGTATTCTATTAAAAGGACATTTTAATATTTTATTTCTCTACATTTCCTTCAGTGTTTTAACTCTTTACGCACACAAGGTACTTTAACTTTCCATACATTTAAATCATTGAATAATTGAGTTGGAAGGGGCCTGAGGCAATTGAGATCAACCCCCTGGTCAATGCAGGAAACCAAATCAAAGGAGATCTGACAGATGGTTGCCCAATTTTCTCTTCAATGCTTCCAGCATTGGAATGCTCACCACCTCCTAAGGCAGTGATGGTGAACCTTTTAGAGACCGAGTGCCCAAACTGCAACCCCAAAACCCACTTATTTATCGCAAAGTGCCAACATAGCAACAGGGAATGAAGGAAACGCTTCCTTTGGGCTGCTGGGCAGAGTGAACTCTGTGCTGGGGGGAGGGAGGAAGCATTCCCATTCAGCTGTTGGGCAAAGGGGTGGGTTGAACTCTGTGCTGGGGGGAGGAAGCACTCCCATTGGGCTGCTGGGTAGAGGGGTGTGGCAAACTATGTTGGAGTGACTGTGCAGGGCCCCATAGAGCGGGCTCCGAGTGCCACCTCTGGCACACTTGTCATAGGTTCACCATCACTGTCTTAAGGTAATTGGTGTCAGGATTTGCAGCTGTTGTTCTAAGTCCTGCAGGATTGGACACTCACATTGCTGCAACTGCTAAGCCCCACCTGAGAGTCCTGGGGAAGTTTCCATCCCAACATAGGCTTCAGAGATTATATGACACAAACAAACAAAGAAGGTTTTTTTCTGTTATATTTATATAATTTTATATCCTCCTCCTACAAGTTATAATGGATGGGAAGAGAGCGGAATTTGGAAAAGTTGTGTAGTTTTTCTTGGACTATAATTCCCAGAACCTATCCACCAGCACAGACACTCTACAGAATTAATAGTGTTAATATGGAACAGGTGTGCTTCAATATGGACTCTCTGAGTACCAGTAACTGGTGGGAAATGGAGAGCAAACAAGAAGAAAACAATTTGGCTGGCTTATGTTGATACACTAATGCAGACTCAATAACCTATTGATCTGATACAGCAGTTTTTTTAAAAAAACACTGGAATTCTGTCAGCAAAAAGAAATTTTAAAATACTTAGCACAGAATTCCATACACATCACCACCACCACCACCACCACCACCACCATGTTTAATTTGTATGCCGCCCACTCACTTGCATGACTCAGGGCGGCTAACAAAAACAGAGCAGTACAATACAATAGAGCATTACATTACAATAGAGAAAAAGAAAACCATTCATTTAAAATTTTAAAGATCCAATAATAGCAACACTAAAAGTAACAATAAAAGTCCAAACAGTTCAGCAAGAACCGCACCACCCAAACGTTGATAGGGACCGGCAGTCAGTGGCAGCTCCCTGTCCTCCCCGGCCATGGGAGGGGCCCAGGGTCAGCTGTGGCGGTGAGTCTGGCTGCCTGCAATGCTCCAGCAATCTTTCCTCTCCCCGGCCATGGGAGGGGCCCGGGGTCAGCTTTGGTGGCGAGTCCAACTGCCCGTGATGCTCCAGTGGTCTTTTCTCTCGCCGGCCATGAGAGGGGCCCAGAGTCATCTGCGGTGGCGAGTCCGGCCGCTCACAACACTCCGGTGGTCTTTTCTCTTCCTGGCCATGGGAAGGGCCTGGAGTCAGCTGTGGCGGCGAGTCTGGCTGCCCACGACGCTCCAGTGGTCTTTTCTCTCCCTGGCCTAAATAAGACTTTTGACAAAGTGTAATTGATGATGCTGCCTAGTTACATTTATTTTAAATGAGTTAACTTTCAGATTCAAATACTGTACTGTAAATGTTTCTTGCTTGTGGAATAGGTGCTATAAATTTTAATACAGGGATTCTCAACCTATGGCTCATGGCACCATTACATATGGCTGGAAGCGGATGCATTTATGACAACTGTAAATGCACCCATGGCAGTCGTAAAGCTGTGGATGCATTTTATGGCAGCTTTAATGACAGGGGGAGGAACCACCAGTCCGGCCCACTCAGCTGTCTGAGGGTGTGTGGTCTGGCCTGCAACTTGAAAAAGGTTGAGAACCCCTGTTTTAATAGCACTGTCAACTAGCACTGTTTTAATAGCCCTGTTTTAATAGTCCTGTCAACTGGGAAATTCAGGACAGATCAAGGAAAGTAATTTTTCACATAGCTCAGAGTCAAAGAGTTGGATTCATTGCTACAAGATATAGAGGTGGCTGTTAACTTGGACAGTTTTATAAGGGAGTATGGCAGATCAAGGAAGAGCATGGCCATCAATGATTACTCTGCTTGAAGGCTAAAAATAGTCTGTTGCTTTTCATTTTCTTATCTGCCACCATAGGAGATTGGTAGTACAGTATGCTATTGTATATCCTCAGCTGGGGAACAACAGCAGAAGGATGCTGACCACCAGACACCCCCCCCCCGCCCCCTCGGCCAGCCAGCTTGGAGGGAAACAGCAGCAGCTGGGCGGCCCAGGCGGCTACAAAACTGCCACCTCTGTGCCGCCGACACCATCGGACCCCTCCTTGGCCGGCCAGCCTGGAGGGAAACAGCAGCAGCTGGGTGGCTCGGGTGGCTACAAAACCGCTGCCGACGACAACACCACCGGATGCCCTCGGCCAACCGGCCTGGAGGGAAACAGCAGCAGCTGGGCGGCTCGGGCAGCTATGAAATCGCCGCCGCCATTGGATGTTGTGTTTTGTGTTGTTTAATTATCCCTTCCCACCGGCCCGGTGGAGCATAAGAGCAGTGACTTTTTGACTTTTGTCTCTGTTACTGTTGGACCCTCTCATATGAGTGTTGTGGGATTTTGCAATTTAGGTTTTTTGTTTTTTGCTTTTTGTAATGCTTTGTTACTGTGATATTGATACTTTTTGATACTGTGATTTTTGATGATTTTTGATAAGGATATGCTGAAATGTTTTTGTATTGCGAACCTTGTAATTGTAACTGTATATTTTGTGTCTTTGTGAGGAGTGGGGCGGCATAGAAGTATAATAATAATAATAATAATAATAATAATAATAATAATAATAATAATAATAATAATAATAATAATAATAATAATAATAATAATAATAATAATAATAATAATAATATATGGGCTTTCCATCGTCTTCAGTTAGACTAGATGGGCTTTCAGCTCATTCAGCAATGTCTTTCATATGTTTCTATGCTGTTGTCACTGAAGAGTAAGTCTCAAAGAGAAGGTCAACTTAAGAGTGTCCGATTCAGAACTTGAATGAGCTGTGAACCTTATGCTGCTGGCTCTTGTTCACTAATCTTGCATGGTTTAGTAGCATATGTATTCTTTTTGAATATAAACTTTACAAATATTGTCACTTTCTTTAAAAGATTGATAACCGTCTTGACCTTTAATAGAAAGCTATACAAAGAACCATGTTGAGCCACCAAAGCTATTTTTGCTAACAAAAGTTCTGGGTTGCTTTTTGAAAAAAAGAATTCTTAAGACCAGAGACAGCTGAGTCTTCTCTTGTGAACTAAGGACAAACACATTTCTCTCCAACGGCACATAAGGATTTTGAGATGGCATGGGGGAAAATAGTAACAACTGCATGGTAACTGTAGCACCTTGCTCTTCAGGTATGAGGATCAAAGAAGCCAGAAACAAGGTGGATTGTTTGAAAATCTCAGCAGTATGTCTCAATTGAGCCTATAAGATCATCTTTTTAATTGACTTGCATTTACTGAATTTTAAGGAGAGAGACTAGTTTACATTTTTTGAGACCCCATTGCAAATTCTTCAGTAATAAAAATGTGAGTGAGAAAAAGAGGGAGGATTTGTCATTCTGATGTGTTTATTTCTCATCTGCAATGCTCTAGTTTTTATTAGGATATATTTAAATTCATTAAACACAGATCCTGGTGGATTTCTTTTAAATGTGTGTACGTGCGCACACGTATGCTGATTTTTTAAAAAACAACAGCCTTCTACATAGGAAAGCTTCAAGACAAACATGTAGAAAACATTTGGATCTTGTCTGTAATACTCTATTAAAGCAGTGAGAGGGTGTGAGGGATTATAATAAATGTTGGGAAATAGCAAGAAAAAGAGGAACACAATTTAATTACACAAATGAGAGGGTAACTGAGGGAGTTTACCCGAGGGCCAGGAGCACTTCAAGGACTCTTGTGTATTAATAACTAAATAGGAGAGGGGATTTCAGCATGAATTATTTCTCATTCTTATCTCTTCTCTGATATGTTTATATTTGACAGAATGCTGGAAAACATCACCATTGGCTGGATATGTGGATGGCAGGGCTGAATATACAGTTAAGCAGAGTAAGGCAGACATTTGAGGCAGATCTGTGTATCTTACTTATACAGCATTGCTGTCCCACTGCAACTAGGTGTAATGGAAGATGCTCGTCCATTGCAAGTGTCTAAAGAAAATCTGATTAGTTTATTTACATGTAATGTTAGATGTAGGGGCCGTGTTGGCTTAGTGGTTAAGACACTGCACTTGGCAGGTCAGAAGTTCGAGACCTGAGTGCAGTGCGATGGATTGAGCTTTGGGAGCAAAGTGTCTTAGGAAAGGCCAGGTTCAAAGTTGGGGCCTGACAGCTGAAGAAGGTCAGTGTAGTTGCAGTTAGAATGTTATACTGGATCTTGAGAGAGATAGTTTCAAATCCCCAATTCACTGAGTGAAACTGGGCTTGTCACTCACAGCCTTGCCTGTCTCACATGGACGCAAGGAGAGCAACACATGCAACCATGAACTCACTGGGAGAAACGAGCAATGTAAATGTAGCAAGTTAGTAAATGAAGAATAAATGTTTGGTATGGGACCAGAGGATCTTCTCTTTTTTATATACAGGGGAGGGGAGCTAAATGAATTGCCCTTAAGGAAGAGGCCATGTTTTCAATAGCCAGTATAGGTAAACAGTCCTGAAAAGTCTTCCAAAAGATTTTGAGGTTTCTAACATACTAATTTGGGCCCTTTCCCCCCTAGCTTTTTTATTTTATTAAAAAAACTATGCTGACAAGTACTGAATTTTTCTTACCTAAGAATGCGAAAGGTAGACTTGTGTGTATTTGCTTTTGTGTCTTTTTGGACATTCTAAACATGGTATCAGCACCGACCAGTGTGCAAGAAGCAAAGGAAACTCTACAGGTATTCATCATTCTCATTTGAAAGATAAAATGTGCAGCCATTCTCTGGCCATAAAGACAACTTGAAACAGTAGGTGATTAGAAAGTTTAAATTTAGCATGGAAGGACTTTGCATTAAGAAATGTCTCTTAGTACTGGAACACCTGCTTGGTTTTCTAACTGAGCTGTGACCTTTGCAAAAGCCATTGGTAGATGTACACAAGCTATTTGAAGTTCTAAATGAGAGAGCTTACTGTTCAGTGATGATTACAACAAATTTAGGTCAAAGCTAGTTATTATACACCTCTATTTACCTCTAATCCATGAGAAGTCAGAGAGCCAGGTCTCACAATACTGCCTAATGAGGAATCTCAGTTTTGCATCTTAATTCCTTTTGTCTGTATTGGACTTCCTTCTGATTTAACCGCTATAGGTAAACAGTTCTGAAAGGGCTTCTGAAATATTATTTTTTATTTCAGGCTTGAAGGAAAACAAAGAGCAATGTCACCTTGAGATTCCCTTATCTATTTATGGGCAGAAACAAGGCTGACTATTTCATTAGGTGAACTCAGTGGCCCATCTCAAGCAGCAGATTTTTACATCAAAAAGAAGCAGCAAATGAGAAGTTATTAAATTACTATTTGGGATGGAGGCACTTGATAGATTGTCTCTCTCAGGTGTTAACATAAGTTGGGTGGCCTTTGGTGCTGTGCACCTTAAGCACAGGGACTGCGGTGGCTCAGGTGGTTAAGACGCTGAACACGCTGAATGCTGTTACAATTCCCATTGAAGTAGTACCCATTTATCTACTTGCAGTTTCTTGCTTTTGAATGGCTAGGTTGGCAGGAGCTAGGACAGATGACAGGCGCTTACTCCATTGTGCAGTACTTAGGACTTGAACTGCTGACCTGCGGCTTGGAAATGCTAAACAAAACTTATGGGAAAAGGGAAGTGGCCAGATGTTTCCTTCCAGTTTGGATCTGGAGCAGTCGTTCCCAACCTTTTAGACCAGTGTTTCCCAACCTTTGGTTTTAGACTTCAGTTCCCAGAAGCCTAAGTCAATTCCCCATATTGGGAACCACTGTTTTAGACTTAAGATGTTCATGGACGAAAACTCCCAGAAGCCTTCACTATTGACTGTACTGGCCAAAATTTCTGGAAGGTGTTGTCTAAAACATCTGGAGACTCAAGATTGGGAACCAATGATCTGCAGAATTAGGGAAGTTTAAGAGGACCTATGATGCTCCACCACATTAACAAACCAAAAATCCTTCTAGGGTTTCATGGGTAGTTGGGTGCTGTAAAATGGCCTAAAAATTACACTTTATCTACTCCATTGTCTACCTTGTTGATGGACAGTCTGGATGGCGTGAGTATCAGCATTTGCTATTTCCTAAAACAGGAATGGGAAATAAGTGTTCCTTCAGCTACAACTCTTGTTAGTGCTAGCCAGCATAGCCTGTGGTAAGGATTAATGGGAGCATCTAGAGGGCTCTATGTCTGGAAGTAGGCATTGCTTTTCTTGCTGAGAAGAATAAGAGTTCTGTAATTTTATATATGAGAGAAAATACTGTATCAAAAACAAACAGTTCCAGTCAGCATTGCCTGTAGTGAGGATTAATGGGAGTTTTCATCCAGCATCTAGTAGGCTGAATTTTCCCCCTACTTCTGTTCTAATGATTTTCTATTCTAACCACTGGGGAGAGAGAACTTCACAAGGTACAATGAACGTTGCCAGATTCTGACCATGCCAGAAAGAAGAGGCAGCGCACTAGCTTGAAATTTGATGCAGCAGATCCTTGTAACACTGAACTATGATTTAGTATGACACCATAACCGGTTCTGGGTCTCTCAGAGGATGTTGCTCCTTAACAGTCAACTTAACATGGTTTGTTGCACATATTTTTGATCAGTAATAACATTGTTCTCTCCCCCCCCCCCCCCACGTCTTCATCTTGCTATTATGCAAGCATAGCAAGAGCCTTGGTATACACTTTCCATTCTCTTGAGAGAACTATCCTTTTGTTAATGCTCTGGCACATTCTTGTCCTTGTCTTTGTGACATCACAGTATGTTACCATGGAAATTATTGCGCTGTCACAAAAATTAATATTACAGGTTCACAAAGGAAACGAGGAGGGTGAAGTTTGAACCGTGATTTTTGATCTGAAAATCAGCAGTAAGCCTGAATCATTAGGATGCCATTAGGGTTAAGAAGAACATGGCATAATGGAAACTATTTTGTTCACTTATTGAGCAGTGGAGAATATTTTACTCACTCATTTTCTGTCTTGAACATTGTGCAAGAAAAGATACCTGGGGGTTTCCATATATATTTTCAAAAGAGTAATGATTCCTTCTCTTGTCAAACCAGAAAATGCTTTTTAAACTGCAAGATTAAAAGAACATCTACAGTTTGATGAGTCACAGAAGAGAGCATAGTGCTGAAAATTAAAGAAAAAACCTTTCAGACCTATGCACTCTTCATGTTTCTATTGGACTATAACTTTATGGTTACTAATAGTAGTAATGATTTGTTTCATTTTTTAAAATAAGCTGAGTTTAGATGTGAACCAGGGATCTACCAGTTGGGCTAATCCAGCATTTTCCAAACTATGTTCCATGGAACACTGGGGGACTTCAATTCCCAGAAGCCTAAGTCAGTACATTGGCTGATCAGTGCTTTGGGGAATTGACTTAGGCTTCTGGGAACTGAAGTCCAAAAACCAAAGATTGGTGAACACTGGGCTAATTATTGGGAAGGAAATACAGTACATCCTATTTAAAACTATTGTTATACAGGTGAAACTCGGAAAATTAGAATATCGTGCAAATGGTCGTTCAGTTCAATAATGCAACTTAAAAGGTGAAACAAATATATGAGATAGACTCATTACATGCAAAGCGAGATAGTTCAAGCCGTACTTTGTTATAATATTGAGTCTTATGGCTTACAGTTTATGACAATCACAACCCCCCAATCTCATGTACCCCATAATCATCACATAATCTCATGTATGCTGTACACCATGATCATCACAATTATAATGAATTAAGGCATGACATATCTCGCTTTGCATGTAGTGAGTCTACCTCATATAATAGTTTCACATTTTAAGTGAAACGAATAGACATTTGCACGATAGTCTAATTTTCCGAGTTTCACCTATACATAGTCATTTGTGAAAAAGCTTCCTTGAATGCAGGGGGACTTATACATGAGTTGTTGTTGTTCAGTCGCACAGTCAATTCCGACCCTTTGCGACCCCATGGACCATTGCTCGCTAGGCACCTCTGTCCTCCATCATCATCCTTAACCCACCCAGCTCTGTGCCCATTGCATCTACAATACCATCTCATTTACATGAGTAAATATATACAAAGATAGCACATCAAACAATAAAAAGTGTAACTGGAATATCGTCTCATTTGGCAATCAGGTTAGCAGCAAGGTTGAAAACAGTGGTATCTTTAAAGCCTCTAGATATGCCAAAAATGCAACAGCATAACTATGTTGTTGTTCAGTCGCATAGTCGGGTCCGACCCTTTGCGACCCCATGGACCATCGTACGCCAGGCACCCCATCCTCCACCATCCTCCTCAACCCAATGGAGAGATTTTGCAAATAATTATGCAAAGTGGCCTTCTATTTCTAGAGCAGCAAGAAAATAAAATGAAACGAAAGTCAATGTAGATATATTTTGTCTCTACTCCAGTGTTTCCCAACCTTTGGATTTTGGACTTCAATTCCCTGAAGCCTGTCAATTCCCCAAAGCACTAATTAGCCAATGTACTGACTTAGGCTTCTGGGAATTGTAGTCCTGCTGTGGAGCATGGGCCTAAATTGGGAACCACTGCTCTAGTGCAAATGGTCAAAATTCAATCCCTTTATTGTTTACTCTGTAGAAAGTATGAAGAAGAGCAGTTGAGTCCAGTTGTAGGAAAAGGTCAAGCTAGTTCTGTGCCATGGTTTGTCTTCCAATTTCCTAAAAGTTGTATTTCCCCATAAAAGGGGCATCTATTATTCTGCCCATCTATCTGGGCCCTTTAAAATTTCTTTGGATTACACTTACCACATGCATTTAATGTAATATTCCAAGATCTTCATTTTTCTTCTGATGCAGATCTCTTCTTCAATTTGCAACTTTCCTGGCTTCTCACACTTCCAAACTGAAAAAGTCCTGTGGAAGAAGTTACCTTACAGTTTCATCTCCTGATGTTTAACTGAAGTGTGGGTAGCAGGGAAGTTAGCAGTGGATGGTTTGCCAGCTGTCACAGATATCGCTGTCTGCTGAAAGAGAAGGCATGCACACATCTTATGCTTCTTCTTCTTCCATGTCTAGGCCAGACGTGAAACTGCCAAAATGAAGCCCCCTTTTGGTGAGTCCATTCTGCAGCTCCTTTGGCCTGACCTAGTGTGAGAATGATTAGCCAGCAACACAAGGTTAGTGTTACCAGGGTACGTCTAGTTGTGATTCAGAAATAACACAATCTTTGAGGAAGCTTTTTCTGTGTACCAGTACCATGAAGACTGTCCTGAGAATATAATGCAGTGGCCCTTCATTTGCCTTCCGCATTGCATCATGACCCCCGTACCACTGATCCAGTTCCACGAGTCACTTTCTGGTCCTGAGCTCTTTTGGCACACAAAGTCCTCCTCAGCCCCAGGCCAGTATTGATGAAGCTGCTGTCCTCCATCAAGATGGATTCAAGTGGGATTTAATCCACTTGGGGACCCAGGGAGGCACATCTCACTGGGACCAGGAGGAGAGCCTTCTCGGTATCTGCTCCGGCCCTATGGAACCTCCTGCCAATTGAATTGCGCCTCCAGGCAGAGTTGCTTCCCTTCATGAAGGCCTTAAAAATGTGGCTATGCCAGCAGGTGTGGGGTACAACTGGTACCACAACCCAGCCCTGCTGGCTTATTTAGCCCTGCCCGGAGTCCTTATTTACTCCTGCCCGGGTGTCCTTCTTTTTAAGGGGATTGGGGAGGTTTTATAAATGTTTTTATATAGTTTTATAGTATTTAGTTTTTATTAGGATTGGCTATAGGTTTTAACTAACGTAAACCGCTGGGTCGCTTAGGCGAAAATGGCGGTTATATAAATCAATCAATCAATCACTCTTCCCAAGGTTGTCAGTCCTCAGGGTGGTCAGGTTAACTGCCACCTGACACTTGGCATTTTGTTGCTGGCAGTATGGTCTACTCTAGTACCATAGCAGGATAACCTGGCCAGACAGGTATCTCATAAGTAAACACAAGAATCCTGAGTTTCTGCCATGAAAATTTCTCTGAAATTTCTCATATTTTGAAATAATTTTCTCATATTTTGAAATCATTTTCAAAGGGAATTTCTTTCCCGTCAAATAGACTGAGGATGGCCGAACTCTCATGGAAGAAAATGACAGCTCATTTGGCCACTAAAATAACAGAAGCTCCTCCGGAACAAAAAGGGCATCAAAATAACAAGTGCAACATCTCTCTTAATCAAAGGCAATTATGCAAATAGTATGCAGATCACAAACCTGTTCAACAGTTAAGACTGAAATGATGCTGATGCTCTTATACACTTATTAGGACTTCAAAGTACTGTACAGTATCACAAAAAGGTTCAGATTATCGCTTCAAGGGATGATTGGCTCTCATATTGTCAGAGTGTTTAGTTAGGTATACAGGAAATACTTGAGTCTTGTGTACCATCTATACCTATAAAATGGTGCGTTAACCGTTGGAATGTGACAAAGGATGTTGCACCAGGCCCTACGAGCCCCGTCCGAGCCTCCGTGCACTCGCCCGAACGGGGTTCGCAGGTAACTGTTGGGTTGAAATTTTCGAACTTCAATTCCCAACATTCCTTGTGGCACGCCGCACCAGAGCCAATCAGGATGAGCAGCGTAGCAAAAGGAACGTTCGGAAACGCGCCGCGGCCAATTTAAAAAAAGCCGCAGGGAAAAAACCGCAGCAGTAAGCAAACACGCGCAGGCAAAACTACAAGCCCCAGCGTCCTGCGCGCCATTAGTGCGCAGAACGCTGAGGCAGCTGGCGCACGAAAAATAAAAGTAAACCCCCCGCCGCCGCTGCCCTTCCTTCCCATGGGCCAGCCAGCATGGCCCGTGGAAAAAAGCCCCCCGTCGCCGCCGCTGCCCTTCCTTTCGACGGGCCAGCCGGTGTGCAAAATAAAGAACCCCCCGCCGCTGCCCTTCCTTTCGATGGGCCAACCGACGCGCAAAAAAGGGAAAAAACCCGCCGCCTCTGCCCTTACTGTCGATGGGCCAGCCTGGCCCATGAAAAAAAAAGACACCCCCCGCCCTTTTCTGCCCGCGGGCCAGGGATCGAGCCTGTCCCACGAACCCCCCCAGAAAAGACCACCCCCGCCCTTTTCTGCCCATGGGCCAGGGATCGAGCCTGCGAACCCCCCCAAAAGACCACCCCCTGCCCTTTTCTGCCCACCGGCCAGGGATTGAGCATGGCCCGCGAACCCCCCCCCAATAAAAGAGCACCCCCTGCCCTTTTCTGCCCACAGGCCAGGGATCAAGCCTGGCCCGCGAACCCCCCCAAAAAAGACCACCCCACCCTTTTCTTCCCATGGGCCAGGGATTGAGCCTGGCCCGTGAACCCCCCCCAAAAAAGACCACCACCCCGCCCTTTTCTGCCCACAGGCCAGGGATCCAGCCTGGTCCGCGAACCCCCCCAAAAAAAGACCACCCACCCACCCGTTTCTTTCAACGGGCCAGGGATCCAGCCTGGCCCGCGAAGAAAAACGACCCCCCCAAAAAAAAACAACAACCCCAAAGTACACAAAAAACATTCAAAAACAGTCACAAAAACATGCAAAACCAGTCACAAAAACAGTCAAAAAGAAACACAAAAACATTCAAAAAGTAACAACAAAAACATCACAAAGACACCCCCCCAAAACCCAACACAACCCCCCGCCCAAAAAAACAACAACACAACACCAACAACCCAGAGATCTTACCTGGAGACGTCTTCACTCCATGACGGCCGGAACTCAAATGAGAAAATAATGAAAATACTTACTGGAAGCGACACCCAGAGGACAGAAGAGAAAAATTATAGAGAGGAAGAAAAGCTCACCACCCCCACTCAGAGGCCACAAGAGAAAAAACATTCAAAAATATTGAAATTTATAAGATTAATTCCCAAATTAATCAAATAAGTTATCAAAACATTCAAAAATGTTTACACTAATCTCAAGAGAAAAAAAACAGAAATCACTTTTCACTCAAAAAAACCAAAAAACCAAAACAAAACATGCATAAAAATAAAGATTAAAAAAAACAATATTAAATTTTAAAGTAATTTTTTTTAATTAACATTAAATAAATTAAATTAAAATTTGCATAAACATAAAACAAAAACCTTCCAAAACCAATTTAAAGAGCCCAGCACTGAGGAAGCCGGCACGCAAAAAATAAAAAATAAAACACACACTGGGAACGCAAGTCCGCCGTAGGCGGACACAGCGCCTCGAAGCCACAAAATCATAAAACCTTTCAACACCATTTAAAACAGCTCAGCACCATTGGTTCAAGAAAAAAACACAAAACCCTTTACTATCCAACACAATTTTACAAAGCCCGGCACCACCGGGCAAAATATGCTATTGTAACATAAGAATGGAAAGCAAACTTGTCCTCCATTTGACAGGCAGACCTACATCTGCCTAGTGTATTTCAGAGCACACCATTTGGGACCTCTAATGAAGGTCCTAATCCAGAACCCAATGACTAAGGCTTACTCCAATGAATTCACATCACCAGCCATTTATTACAGCTTAGTAAGGATTTGATAGTCTCCTTATTTGTGCAGTGTTAGGGAAGTAGCAAAAACTGAGTAGGTGAATTTACCTGATTTATTATTTATCTAATATGTTTGGCTTGCTGAGTCGGAAATTGTATTCTTATATAATTGGAAACATGTGAAATGCCTTTGGTACATGCAGTGAACTGTAGTGGCTGTTTTGGGAAACTGCTGTTTTTGTCTTGCTAAATTCCCTAGTGGTAACAGGCAGTATCAAATTTAGACCAGTCTCAGGATCCTCTTTATTTCTGCTGCACCATATCATGTGCTCTGTGGATGTTCGCAGAGTTAGAAAACATTTTCTTTCTTTCTTTCTTTCTTTCTTTCTTTCTTTCTTCCTGCCTTCCTGCCTTCCTTCCTTCCATCCTTCCATCCATCCTTCTTTCTTTCCTTCCTTCCTTCCTTCCTTCCTTCCATCCTTCCTTCCTTCCTTCCTTCCATCCTTCCTTCCTTCTTTCCTTCCTTTAACTTTCAATCCAAAAAAGATCCCCCTCCCCAATCTTTGGGTGTTTGTGAAACCAATTAGCTGTTGAGGGTTAGAGATAATAATAAAAAAAACAAATAAAAAAGAGAAACATTGCGTTTTGTTCACAGTGACGATCCCTGCGGTTCAGCCAGCAAGAAACCCGGGTGTGATGCGGAGGACCCGAAGGAGGCCGGCAGACACAGTGGCCAGGAAGGCAGGTCCGACACCTTGAAGTTAAAAGCCCAGCATGCGGAGCGGCAGGAAGAGCAGGCAGCGGGGTGCTCCCTATTGGTACAGAAGGCCAGTCTCCACCACACAGGTTCCCCTGTGAGAGGGCAGCGTGGCAAAGGGGCAGCCACCTGTTCCCATGCCACTACCTCTGATTATGAGCTCTCCCTTGACTTAAAGAATAAACAGGTATACCAGTTTCTCCTCATGCCATGGTAGAAAGGGCAGGGGTGGGGTGGGGCCATTTCTCAATCAAATCCTTAGCTTAGTTTCCATTTGCATTACCACCTTTGCTGACCACCGCCATTAACATAGTTTGGGAGTGGGGTTTTCACAATTCCTACCAGGGCCAGCCTATTACATTTTGATTCCTGAAACAGAGCAGCAAACCTTTATCTATTTTACCAAGTACAGTTGCATAATATTCAAGGACAGCCCTGGTTGTTGTTGTTGTTTTTGACACCTGGGGCCAAAATCCTCTCCAGCACCCCTCCCAGTCTCCTAACAATAAACAACTAACAATTTGTCGCCTTTTCATGGCATCCAAATTCTGCCACTTGAGGCAGTTGCCTCACTTTGTCTAATGTCAGAGCAGGAGATCCCAGGTTTAGTCCTTGACATCACCTGCTTAAAGCATCATGTGGCATCAGAGCTTGAAAAGGTTACTTTTGGGGGCCAAAGCTTAGAACAGCCCATGTGTCATGGCTGCTGACTTTTAGAAGCTGTGGTTCACAAAAGTAATTACTTCAGGCTCTGGTCTGACCTATTATAAGACAGCCTTCAGTATTTCCATGTGATGACTCCAACTCCACGTTTGGTCATCTGATTATAGCCAAAGATAAAGAAATCTGCCATAGAGATGCCCATCTTCATCAGAAAGCTGACATGCAGTTTTGCACTTGTAATTTTGTAAAATATTCATCCCATTAACTCTTCAAACCAATATTATCCAAAGTCAAAATAGAGTCTCTGTTTTGGATGAATAACTAATTGAGGACATTCCTTAGCCTTCTTCCTCACATTTTCCAGGCCAACAGTACAGCATACATTAAATTTATTGCATGGATCCAGACAATTGGAAAACCAATAGGTAGGTGGCTTGGCATTTTTTGATCCCTTCCATTAGACACATGCAAGATTCTCCTCAGTATTGTCCTTTCATGACAGCTTTTTGATCGACAGCATTTTAGTTAAGGTAGACAATAGAAGTGACCACAGAACAGCTCCCGTAAAAGTTGTGAGTGCTTTCCAAAGAATAATTCTAAGCATAGATTGAATGAATATTAAATTTCATTTTAATGAAATGATTTAAATAATTACATAATTGTTAACGCATGTTAGACTCTCTGCATTTTGGTCCTCTAATTTCTCAGTTGTGTTTTACTCTTCTTTCCATTAGACTTTTACTATTGTCATTATCACCACATTTCCAGCTACAGGTGTAGCGCTCTTCATCTCACCATGTGTTTTTATGTGTTTTTATCTCTTTCTTATTACCCAGATGATTATTTCAGCTACACACGAGAAAAGTAGTTTTCTCCCCCACTTTGCGTATGGAAAAATTATACAGGGTAGGAGACACAAAAGAGTAGCACTTGAGCTTTGTAGCCAGGGCCGTAGCCGGGGTGGCGGTGGCGGGGGGCGCACGCGTGAAAATTCTCCTGAGCTAACAGCCCCCCCACTCCACCCTGAGGTGCCAATGTTATATATGCGAGTGTGACATTGTTGCCCCTCCCGGAAAAGTTTTCCCCAAAAAAATTAAAATTAAAATAAAAATAATAATAATCTAGAATCCTGGCTATGGCTCTGTTTGTAACTTTTCTTTAATAGGCTAATATCCAGAGAAATTCACCAAGTGAAGCAGGGTGGGTGTGTTTCCAATATGCATTTGAGACACAAGGCAATTTTAAAAAAAACATTTTAAATAAATGCATGCTTCTTTGTTTAGGAAAATATAAGAATGTTGAAAGTGATATTTTATTTTCATACTCTGTTGGTTATGACTCCTTTTTTATTGATCTGTTTTGAAGCTGGTGAAGAACAACTCTCAAAGTTTTGTTGGACCACAGTTCCTAGCATTCCTTAATATTGGCTATACTGTCTAGAGATGATCACAACTTCAGTCTCGTACAAAGCCTGCCCACCCAGCCTGGCTTTCCAATCCATTTAATCTGAACATGGAGTGTTTCAAAGGATATACAAAAAGGCTAAAGCTAGTGACCATCTGAAAGGGGTTTCTTTTATTCAATCTATCCTGGTAGATTATAAACTAAATGGTCAAGGACTAGAATTAGTACAAGATTTCCTTTAACCAAATCCAGTTCAAAATGCTAGAACTGCTTTTATAAGTTTTACTAGCATATTTTGCCCGGTGGTGCCAGGCTTTGTAAAATTGTGTTGGATAGTAAAGGGTTTCATTTTTTTTTCTTGAACCAATGGTGCTGGGCTGTTTTAAATGGTGTTGAAAGGTTTTGTGATTTTGTGTCTTCAAGGCGCTGCGTCCGCCTGCGGCGGACTTGCGCTCCCAGTGTGTGTTTTATTTTTATTTTTTGCGTGCCGGCTTCCTCAGTGCTGGGCTCTTTAAATTGGTTTTGGAAGGTTTTTGTTTTATGTTTATGCAAATTTTATTTTAATTTAATTTACTTAATTTAAATTAATTTTTTTAAATTTAAAATTTAATTTTGGTTTTTTAAATCTTTATTTTTACGCATTTTTTATTTTTTGTTTTGGTTTTTTGGTTTTTTTGAGTGAAAAGTGGTTTCTGGGTTTTTTTGTATTTTTTGAGATTAGTGTGAATATATTTGAATGTTTTGATAACTTATTTGATTAATTTGGGAATTAATCTTATTAGTTTCAATATTTTTGAATGTTTTTTCTCTTGTGGCCTCTGGGTGGGGGTGGTGAGCTTTTCTTCCTCTCTACAATTTTTCTCTTCTGTCCTCTGGGTGTCGCTTTCGGTAAGTATTTTCTTTATTTTCTCAGTTGAGTTCCGGTCTTCATGGAGTGAAGACTTCTCATGGTAAGCTCTCTGGGTTTTTTTTTGGGGGGGGTTGTTTAGGGTTTTTTTGGGGGTCTGTGTTTTTTCCTTGTTTGTTTTTGGCTGTTTTTGTGTTTCCTATTTGTATTTTTGATTTTTGATTTTGAGTGTTTTTGACTGTTTTGGTTTGTGTTTTTGTGTTTACTTTTTTTGGGGGGGGGCTTTCTTTTCTGCAGGCCAGGCTCGAAGCCTGGCCCATGGAAAGAAATGGGCAGGTGGGGTGGGTGGTCTTTTTTTTTCCACAGGCCAGGCTTAAAGCCTGGCCCGTGGAAAGGAAAGGCCAGGTGGGGAGTCTTTTTTTTTTTCATGGGCCAGGCTCAAAGCCTGCCCGTGGAAAGGAAAGGCCGGGTGGGGGGCCTTTCTTTTCCACGGGCCATGCTGGCTGGCCCGTGGGAAGGAAGGGCAGCAGCGGCGTTTTTTTAACTTTTATTTTTCATGCGCCGGCTGCCTCAGCGTTCTGCGCGCAAATGGCACGCAGGACGCTGGGGCTTGTAGTTTTGACTGCACATGTTTGGTTACTGCAGCAGTTTTTTTCCTGTGGCTTTTTTTTTAATTGGCCGTGGTGTGTTTCCAAACGTTCCTTTTGCCACGCCCTTCAGCCTGATTGGTTCTGGTGCGGCGCGGCGCAAGGAATGTTGGGAATTAAAGTTCCCTTTTCTTGTTTGCATCCAGGGGGCTCCTGCCCCCTGGCCGAAAATTTCAACCCGACAGTTACCTGCGAACCCCGTTCGGGCGAGTGCACGGAGGCTCGGACGGGGCTAGTGGGGCCTGGTGCAACATCCTTTGTCACATTCCAACAGTTAACACACCATTTTATAGGTATAGATTTAAAAGAAAAAAAATCAAAAAACAAAAAGTAGATACAACATGGAGGAAAGTTACAAAACATCTACAATAACAGAGAATGAAAAATACACAGCAAGCACACATTGAAAATAGGAAAATCTTTCTGTCCTCATCTACACTTACTCTTATGTAAGCTCCTTAAATGTTTTCCTTGTCCTATTGCAGTGATGGTGAACCTTTTAGAGACCATGTGCCCAAACTGCAACCCCAAACCCACTTATTTATCGCAAAGTGCCAACATAGCAACAGGGGAGGAAGGAAACATTTCCTTTGGGCTGCTGGGCAGAGCAAACTCTGTGCTGGGGGGAGGGAGGAAGCACTCCCATTCGGCTGTTGGGCAGAGGGGTGGGGTGAACTCTGTGCTGGGGGAGGGAGGAAGCACTCCCATTGGGCTGCTGAGTAGAGGGGCATGGCAAACTATGCTGGGGTGACTGTACTGGTTCCCACAGAGAGGGCCCTGAGTGTCACCTCTGGCATGCGTGCCATAGGTGCACCATCAGTGTCCTATTGCTTCTATAGGACAGCATTCCTAGACCTCCATCCTGCTCCTTCAAGAGACATGGAAGAAAAATATTTTCCTTTTCTGGGAACTCCACTTTTCTACAACAATCGGCCATTCGCTTTGGATGGCTCCTAATCTCCTCCTAATGTCTTTCTTCCTGGAAGACATAGCCTGAAAGAATGCTCACACTCCAGACCTCCGACCTAGACAGATCAACTATTGCTGACTCTTCAGAGTGTATTACTAATACTGTACACTCTGGTCTTTCTGGTTTACAGGGGACAGAAGTTATATTTCTGCCAAATGACTTCTGGGTGTTACATTCCTCATTAATTAGTCTTTCACATTTCATCTGAGCATTTACCAAATGCTTTTTCACTTGACCAACAAGTTAATCCTTCTATTTCCAAACACAGTCCAACACCTGAATGCAGAGAGCAATGCTTTACCCCTCCTTTATCTTTGCTATGTCATTTGAGGATCAATTCCTATCATAGGTGAGGCGGACGTATAGGATTTTTACCCTCTATTTTTCTTATCAATACTATGGCTGTCTTAACTCTACTCAGTTGCTAGATGGCAACTAAGTAGCCTGAAGTCTGCTGTCCCTGCAAATATTCATGTGGGTTAGGACTGCACAGCTCATGTGACTGTGGTGGTGGTGGTGGAGGGGGGGGGGGAATGGCTATCTGGCACCAGCTGTACTTGGAGCAATGTGCCCGGTGTAAAATGCTTGCCTAGGGCATGGATTGAAAACCTCATTGTACAGGACACAGTTGATTTCTGAGACATTTGGCAAAGGGCTGCTTAGTGTAATCATGGCTGTGTAAGATATAGAATCAGGAGAAGATATTCTGAAGCCTGATATCTCAAAACCCAAACAAACCAGACAGAGGAGTGAGGTTAAAAGTGGTTTTGATTCAAGCAGTTAGTGTGATTCTTTAACAACTTTCATATCCTTGCAAGTTCTCAGTTAGCTCACTCTTTACTGATTGGTCATTAGGAAGAAGCAGACTGTAATTGCATGTTGGATTTGCAAACACTCAGTTTTGAGATGATAACCTCTTAATTATGAAGCTGCTGTATTGTCTGTTTGCTACCACCAATCTTCCGCCTTCAGTTGAATCATTCAAGAGACAGCTATACATCTAGATATATTCAGATGTATGTGTTTTAATTCTCTAAAGTCCATTGGGGTAAGATAAAAGGAAGCATCCTAATTAGGGGTTCTATGAAAGATAGTGCTTCTGTACTAATAGTTGTGTAAAAATGAATGTAACAAGTGATGTTTCCCTTTTGCAATACTGAAATGGAAGCAAGGTGTTCCAAAATTGCCTTTATTTGCAATATGGTTAAAGGTACAGAAGCCTTTTCCTCAACTGTTTCTGTTCACCTCATCAAGCTGCCATATGGGCTTATCACAAATTTGTATGATTCAGCATCTGCTTTAGGAATGGATGCGACAAAATTCAGGAAGAAATCTGTTGGCTTCTGTGTGCCCCACTGTTCCCACCCAGAGCTGGGCCAGGGGTGGTGGGTGGGACATTTTGTTCGATGTTACCTTCACAGATTCGTTTGAGGAACTTACATAGGAGGATGGATCACTGCCAGGATAGGGCATCAACAAGGGGAAGTGTTGTTGTGTTGCAGCAAAAACAACAGCTACACATTGCATATATTTATTATAGCAGAAAGTTTTATGTGCTGAGTCTTCCACTTCAGGTAGATGATGTGTTATCCAGTGGGTGATAAAGTACCATATATACCAATTAAGATGGAAACACACAGGCATACATATGCAGGCACACACACACACTGTTTATTGGGGAGAATGTAAATATTGAGGTTATGTTTTGAAAATATATTATCAGGGTTATTGAACTAGCGTCTGTTTTTTCCTACCATAATGAATGTTGCCATGGCATAGCATGGGTAAGGGGCAGCCAGTGATGAAGAAGTGTTTATTATCTGCTTCAGAACAGCTTCTTAAATTGGCGGAAGGGGAAGGAGGCACTCCCAAACCTTCTTTCCATCTAATGGACTCAAGTCAGCTTAACTCATTATCGCAGTGTTTGAGGAGAGAAGTTATTCTTTGCTCTGAATCTTTTCAGACCAAAATCCATATAGTTTAGGTGTTTTCATTTATGTAACATTGTACAATATCCTATTTGAAGGGTAAGGGCAATCACTTAAATATTTTCTGACTGGCCACCATTATGTAACTGATCAAGCAACCTTTTGCTCAGTCACACAACCAGCGTACAAGTAGACACGCTTCTCCCTGCGAAGCAGAGGTGACATTTATGTGATTATTTCTCCATGATCACATAATGCAATGGGATACTAGCCTGCCTGAATAGCTAGGACAAATAAACATTATACAGTACCCGTAATCCAACATAACTGAGCTCCCTTTTCAACAGCTGTCCTAACTTACTAGCCATTAATCTACGCCTTCTCTCTCTTGGTCTTTGAACTCCTTGTGCTGTGACCTCTCCATTGATTTTTCCCATCGGTCACTCAGTCTACTTACTCATCTATTATACCTATTAACAGAGCTGGCCTCACTAATTGGCAGAGTAAGGTGGCTGTCTGAGAGAGTAGCCTTTTTGCTTCATAGAAAGCTAGCACATTTAAACCATTATTGCTGTATTTTTATTCTTAGTAAGAGTAGGAACAGCATTTGATAGATTTTCCTCTTTAGCTTCTGAAATAACTTGAGTGGCCAAGGATATTTTGCATCTATGATTATGGAGTGTTATTGATGAGGAAAGACATTTGCTGCTCCACATTTTATCCTCATATATGGACTTTTATTTATATTCTTGTTTTGAAAAGTTTAGAATGGTAGTGCAAATTTTGAGAAGTATAAACACTGAAGGATGCATCATGATGCACATATTCGTCTCAGAGTTGTTCATTGGACTTGTTAATTTAAAACAGGAGTTCCCAAACTTTTCATGCCGAGGGCCAGTCACATGGTTGAGCAGACCAGTCATGTAGTTCCTCCAGCTGTAAAATGCATCTGTAGCTGTTGTAAATGCATTTACGACAGCCGTGGGTGCATTTATGGCAGCATTTACTCATGTCCGGGTGCATTTTACTTCTCTTTCCAGTCATGGTGAGGGTGGTGTGGGCCAGATGATTTGGCAGCGCAGGCCGGGTCTGGCTCATGGGCCATAGTTTGGCCATCCCTGATTTAAAACATGGACTTTACTAAAATAGGCACTGATAGAAAAAGCAAGCAGGACTATGTGGAAAAGAGGATGTTGAAATGTCCCTGTCCTACTTTGCTATCATTTTAACTGTTATGGTTCATTCTGTGGGCCCCTGGAGTTTGTAATTTGATGTGGTACTTACAGTTCTTTGCTCTGGTGTATTCTTCTGCACCACAACAGTGACGTCTAAGCACCTCACCAAACTACAAATCCCAGGAGTCTATAATAGGAAATCATGGCAGTTAAAAAAAGGTATCAAACTCCTATAACTGTATAGTATAAAAACACTTCTGTTTTAAAATATAGATTGTTACGGTGAGGGACAGGCTGCCTGGCTGTGCGAAAGTCAAGTCAATGGTAGAAATCCTGTTGTTTAGTGAAGCCCATTAACCAGTTCCAAATAGAGTCCCCCACCATGATTCTCAGAGGTATGACACTGTTTGCTAGCGTCTTGCCGTGGCAGCATTCAGTGAATGTATTTGAAATGCAAAAACTGGAGGATAAATGGGGTAAATCTTTTGTCTGCCAGGGAGCTTCACTACTTTAGCTTTATCTCATTTTTCTTGCATGAACTCAAAATACCCAGTAAAGACACAGTCCCACTAAGTACCAGGTTGACAGGTTACCAGAGCAAAGTGTGTAAAGGATATGAAAGGACTATTCCTAACTGAAGTAAACTCAGGTTGTGACAATAGTGTGATTGTTTCTCATGCACATGGGGCTTTTGTACATGAGGGAGCATTCAGACGTATGAATGTGCATACACACTTGTGTAAGGAAGAGGTGGTAGCCATCCAGTTTAGCAACAACCATATCATTTGAGACCTGATGGCACTGGGTTTGTGTGTTACACTTGGGATGAGAATTTGTGTTTTTGAGGAAATTTTGTCACCTGGTTGAGAAATGATTTTCAAATCATAGCAGGATTTATGACCTGCATGCTGTGACTTGCTTCCTGCACCAGCTGGCAAACACAGTTGATGATCTTCATCATTCTGTAGAAGAAGAAGAAAAAAATTCATTCCAGTAGAAAATAATATTGGAATTCTGTATGATTCAAGAAGGTCATTCATCTCATGTAATCTAGTTTCACTGTCATAGTGCCATGCTAAATCTGCCAACCTGAGCACATCTATATACTGAAGACTGTTCAAGTTGGTCTTTACATTTCACAGCTTCTCATTTCAGTGATGATTAGCCACCTGGCAGCTCTGTGATGTATTATGAACAGAATCCTATTGGGTATCTATGTCAGTATAAGTGCAATTGTGTAAACTACAGAGGGCAATCCTTGTCTTGAGAGATGATAGATAGCAGTTTTCAAATATTTCAAAGAGTATTACATAGAAGATGAAGCAAGCTTGTTTTCTTAGCCCCAAAAGGGAGAACCTCAACTAATCGATTAAAATTACAAAAAAGACTAAACATACAGGAAGGGTTTGCCGTTTGACAGTTCTGTTGAATTACTCAAACTATTTGACTCCCCTTTGTCTGAGGTTTTTAGACAAAGGCTTGGAAGTCTTCCATCAAGAATGCTTCATCTATGGATCTCTTGTAGGATTTTGGCTCAATGATGATGGGTCCCCTTTCATCTCTACAAGTTCTACAGTTCTATAATTTTAGAGGTTCAACTTTAATGTGTAGGTTCTGTCTACTCCATTTATATTCTACAACTTCACAACATTTGGTTATAATTTGACACTATAATAAAAAGATTTGAGGCTTACAATACATATCCACTTTAAAAAATGTTGGCATCAACACTCAAATGACACATTTTTGTATATTTGATTGTGCTGAAGAGATCCAATGAAGGCTTTCTCACATATGACTATGCACATCAATGAGATGTGGTTCAACCTGTTTTTCAAAGTATTTTTCAGAATTACTCTGAACATGCTTTGAAGCATTTGCATGATAAATCCAACATACCGGTATCACTGTCAGAAGGCAACATATGAGCATCTGTACATTTTTAAAAAATTATCAGAAATGTTCCCAAAATTTTGTTCTTGCCATTCACTTCATATGCTAGATCAGGGTTTCTCGACCTTTCCCCTCTGCCGTAAATGCTGCCATAATATGTGTCTACATGAGAGAAAGAAACTGTTTCCGTAAGAATGCGAAGGAGTGAAAAAATAAAATATCAAAACTGTTCCAGTATTGCGAAGGAGTGAAGAAATACTCCTGCCTCAAATGGTTTCTTTCTCTCATTTACATCTGCACCATTTGGCCCTATTGTTGTGTATAAAATGCGTCCATGGCTGTCGTAAACACGTTTATGACAGCCATGGGCGCATTTATGGCTGTTGTAAATGCATCCGCTTCCGGTGGCGGCGGTGATGTGGGCCATATGAAATGGTGCAGGCCGTAGATTGAGAATCCCTATGCTAGATGAAAGGAGCTTGCCATGATGAGCAACTATTCATTAGAACACTGCCCTGTAACTAAATGGTAGGATCTCTATGGAGATTCACTCATTAATGTAAACTATCTGCACTGCTTGGCTTTCCTCTCCAATTCTTCACCTTACCATTGTAATTTAACAAATACCAGCTTCCAGCAGGAATATGAAGAGAAAAGTCCAAAAGAAAGACTGAAAGAAAGAAAATGTCCTAGCTTCGATATATCTGCTTTAAATCTCTAAGGGAGCAATTAGTGTGGCCCCTTTCAGCTTTCTTCTCCATAGTTATCCATCTTCTGCATCATAACCACCACAATTGTCATCTACTGACCATTCATTGGGGCTAATGTTTGGATGATACATAGTCAAGAGAGAAACCATTCTCTAGTGGTCCATTTCTTAAGCTTTTATCAGCAAGCTAATGAGAAGGAGGCTATTTGTACAAGGATTCTTCTAAGAAACAACACATAGGCACATAAACTGATGATATGAATTGTGCAGTTCTGTCAGGGCTTGTTATCATTAACTAGTATATCTGGGCCTCTTTTATATTCTCACTCTTTTTGATGTTTATACTTTGTGACTTATCCCACATATTAAAATAAGATTATGAGATCTTTCAGAAGGGGGAAAAATCCCCTAAACTATTAATTTTCTTTCCTATTTAATAGTTTGCCACTATTAATCTGTATGTGCATATAGGAAAACAAATTCATTCTATAAGGAGATATTTTCACAATTGGCCCTAATCTCTGAGAGTTTTAAAGTTTATTTGGGAATATCTTAATTTAAGCCAGGAGTATGCAATTTATAGGCCTTCAAATGTTGTTGGACTACAACTTCTCACATACTGTATGTTATTATAGGCTATGCTAATTAAGACTGATGAGAGTTGTAGCTAACAATTAGAAGGCCACACTTGGCCAACTCTCATTAGTAAATGTACCAGGGAATCATTTCCATTGTTTTAGCTGTCTTACTTCTGATTAAAAGCAAGTCTAGAGGGGGGAAGTTAGAATGGTCTGGTTTGTGCTTAAAAGGTTCTTATATTTAGTGCAACCTGTTTTATCTTTCACTTGGCTGAGCCTTCTATTCACATTGGTTGATTCCTCCCCCTCCCATGAGTAGGATCCCAGAGAGGTCTTTGGATCACTCCAATTTGTTCTCCTTCCAATTAATGGCACGCCCCTTCCCACTCCCTTTCCTGTCTCTTCCTGTGACTGTCATTTAGCAGGCCTTGACGAAGTTTCCTCTTTTAAAAAAATGTTAAATAAAGTAACCAACATAGCACAGCATTCATGCATCTTCCTAGCATGGTATATATAATATCACCAAAGTATCTGATTTAACTAGGACTGCCCTGAATCAGTAGAAAAATCTTTTTAGAAATGTAAATGGTAAATGAAAACACAGGAATTATGGTTCTCCGTCAACTCTTTCAATGCCACAATTCACCAAATACATCATAGGTTTTTCACTTCAGTTAACATGGACCACAGCTCTGTTTGGCCAGAATGAGATAATTAGGAGTGTGCTGGATTGCGTCAAAATTAACTATAGCCCTAACGCTGTGCCGAAAAGGAGTAGGATGGCAATAAAAAGGGGTGGGATGGATCATTCAAGTTAAAACTTGTGTGGACACCATAATTTGATTTGAAGCAACAGCATCAAAAGTGGTCCAAATAGAATGCTATATGCCCCTTTGGATGTGGCCTCTTAATTAAGTTTTAACACTAATTTAGCATCATGGCAGTTATTCCTCTTGAATATGAAGAAATTTGTGAATGTGGAAAATACTTCAAAATCCATCCACATCCAATAGGTGCAGCTATTTCCAGCCTAGAGAGGACCATTAAGACTGCCATATCTTTTTTTTTTTGATAAGCAGACAATGTGTGATGTGGGGTGGGCGGGAGAAGTTAACACAAAAATGCAGTATTGTTAGTCTCTGACAATACCATTAGAAAGTAATCAGTTTGGAAATAGAGTTCCTGGAGACTCTTCTTCAGAAATCAATGTTTAAAATCTTCTTTGTGTGTTTCAGATCGAAATGCTAGAGCACAAATATGGAGGCCACCTGGTCTCTCGGAGGGCAGCCTGTACTATCCAGACTGCATTCCGCCAGTACCAGCTCAGCAAAAACTTTGAGAAGATCCGGAACTCACTCCTGGAGAGCCGCATGCCCCGGCGGATTTCACTGAGAAAAGTACGAGTCCAGAATTCTGAAAGTTTTTCTGCTGAGAAAGCTTTGATGGAAGGATATAACTTTGTTGGCATCCCTTTGGTGAGATCTCCATCTTTGCCAGCCACCATTAGTGGGGCACTGACTGAATTGGAGGACTCTTTCACTGAGCAAGTCCAGTCTTTGGCCAAATCGATAGACGATGCCCTCAGCACATGGAGCCTGAAGACTATGTGTTCCCTTCAAGATGGCAGCTCCTATGAGATAAGAGAGACATTCAGTACCAGTGCAATGCAACCAAAGCAAGACTTAGAAGCTGAACTGAAGGATCAACCAAAGGAAGAAGGTCTGTTGCCAGATACATTGCCAAAGAGCAGCAGCACCCTCATGATGGCTTTCAGAGACGTGACTGTCCAAATTGACAATAAGAACTTCTCCGTCTCCTCATCTACCTCGGTGTCTATGGCAAACTGCCTCGCCAACAACACCCAGGCTGGGATTTCTCCAGCTGCAAAAATAGAAGAAATCCCAGAGGAAGCGGGGAAGGAGGCCCAAGAGCCTCAAGCTGCTCCTGAAGGGCAGTCTGAATCTGAAGTGCTCCAAAATAGTCACACAGTAACTGAAGGGACTGTCAACACCAATGGCTTGGAGGGAGGGGGAGCAGAGCAAGAGCAAATGGTGGTCCAGAAGCTTGAGTATGACTCCAACAATGAGGCAGGACAGATCAAGGGTTCAGAGGCTGAAAATGTGGACAACTCCGAGCAGCTGAGCAGTAGTAGCACCTCCACCTCAGCCAAATCTGCTTCAGAGTTATCTTCGAAGGAAGCTCTGCAGGCTATGATTTTGAGCCTTCCCCGGTACCACTGTGAGAATCCAGCCAGCTGCAAATCTCCAACTCTTTCTACAGACACCATGAGGAAGAGGCTCTACCGCATTGGGTTAAACCTCTTTAACATGTAAGTGGCTAATAATAATAAAGCTTTTAATCCCTCGTGGCTTTCTTCCATTCATGGCAGTGAGAAGCTAGCAAAAACAACAGGGTTAGACTTGCTCCAGACACAACTGCTGTTATGTTTAGAGGTTCAACCATCTAAGGGACATCATCATTATACTTTAGTAAGACAGTTGCAATGAAGTGCTGTCGCAGATGTGAAAAGAAAGGACCTACATCCATGTGATTAGCAACTTGAGTGTTTGAGATGGATCTCTGGATGTCATCCAAATAGGATTTTACGAGAATGAGTGCTGAATATCCCAGTTACCATCTGTGTTGTTCCATTAAAAAGGAGTTTAATGAGAGAAATTACCCCAGTTTTCATGCTCTCAGTAGAGAGATTTGACCCCCTGGCCTGAACATTTTAGCTCTTTTAGTGAGCTGGGGAAAATTCACACTAAAGAAAAAATAGTGTTCTCTGAGAAATAGTTGCGATTCTGAAGACAACAGATACACACCAACTATTAAAGTAGAGTTGTAGGATGGGGGAGAAACATTCAGTCCTAGATTTGTAGAAGTTGGCTTGTTTTTCAAGAACACAGTTTTTTAATGTTGGCTGTCAAACCAGACCCCTCAAGAAACCCTTCATATGAACTTGGGGAGCTTTGTGTAGATAATTTGTGGAACTATGTGTTGGTAGTGAGTGGAACTGAAGCCTGAATATGAGCTGAGACAAAGGAGGGCCAAAATACCTGGCTGCTCTCTCTTTCTCTTTAATACCAACTTTCCTCTTTCCTTTTCTGATCCCATTCCCCCCCCCTTTTTTTTATCATTCTTCCTACCTGCATCTTTTTGGCCAATCACAGTCCTTCTGAGTTTACTATGCATTTGTGCTTGGCTTCACAAAGGGGAAAAATCACTTACTTCATGCATTTTGTGCAAAAATACAGAATCGTCAACAACAAAAATGGTGCTTGTTGTCTTATTTTTGTGGTGCTAATAAATACTTGACAGGCTGTCTCAGCATATCAAGGCACCCTGTCTGATCAAGAACAGGAAGTTTTGTGAGATTTCTTCAATTCCTAAACCTTTTAAATCAGGGATTCTCAACATGCGGCCCAGGGGCCGGATACGGCCCACAATGCCATTTCATGTAAGCCCCCCCCCCGCCTCCACCACACCAGTAAGTGCCATGTGATGGAGGAAGGGCAAAATGGCTGTCTGGCCCCCAAAGCTGTCTGAGGGAGTGTGACCCCGGCCCCCAGCTTTAAAAGGTTGAGAACCCATATTTTGAATTAAACTGGGAGGAAAAGAGCTGCCTTACTGTTGTGAGTATGATGTTCAAAAGTGCTGGCTTTGTGGAGAAGCCATAGAAGTTATGCATTAAAAACTATATTTCAAATGAAGCAGTTTAGTTTCAACTTGGATCTGAAATGGATAAAGTAGCAAGCAGCAGTTGGGGTTCCCTACACAACACCATTCAGTCAGAGATATTATCAGGCACCAGGGTTGGCAATATCCTAACAGCAACATCAATATTTTTCTTCTGCCTATTAAGGATAAATGTTCTTGAAACCTGTGCTGGGAGGGAAAGTATTCTGATGAAGAGGATGGTATCCCTGGCAGCATCTTGCCCCATCAGTGTATGCTGATGTACCAAGCACCTTGTGGGCAGAGCTGTGTAGGATCTGGGTGGGCAATTTCAGTGATGGTTAAAAAAAATGCCTTCTGTTTGCTAAATAGTTTTAATGCATTTATTATTTAGTGTTAAAAAAATTCTGCCACACAGCTGTAAACATAAGCATTCAGTTATAGGAAGTGTTCCCTGCAGAATAACATTCTTTATTGTTCAACTAATAAAGGCTAGGCAGGTTGGTTACATAAACCTTCTCTGACAGATTTAATAACACTAGTAGTTTACCTAGAGTACTGTATTATAGTTGCTGCCTATGACAAAACTGGGTCTGTATGGCCCAAGAGGTCCTCTGTACAGCCTTATTCTCCATGTCTTCAATCATGCAAATCCCTCAAGAGTAATTATTGAGTAATATTCTGAACTGTGTCAGCCTTCTGCGAATTGATTTGAATGCATATGTGACTCAGCACTTCAAACAACAATATACTGTGCAGTGAGTGGGTATAATTCCTGGAGTGGAGAAAGCTTTATTATGTATGTGGTGTTTCTCTAATAGCAGGGTTTGTGTGGGCAGTCATCTCTGGAGGCGGAAGGGAAGCCAGGAGAGCTGAAGGAATTCCACAGCATGCAGTCAAACTCACTTAGTGGTTCAGGAAAATAAGAGAAAATATTGCCAGCTAAATCCAGAAACAGCAAAGGGTGCAGTGTACAATCATATGGTGTAAAGAAGTGAAGAAATATCATAGCAATGTGTATCACTGCATGGTAACCTACTCAGTAGCTTTTTCCTGTCTGGGAAATGCCTAGTCTAAGCAATGGCAGAAGGAACAATGTAGTTTCTAATCACACAAGCCATAACTGTGGCTGATCACCACAATTTGTCTGGGAGATTTCATTCCTTTTGGAGGGCTAGGAGTCTCAAACTTTTAAATGCAGTCAACCAGACCACAAATTAGAATCCCATTTCTTCTATTTATGATTAACATTTTTATATGAGGGCTATGCAACTGTCATTGGCCAAAATCTTTGCTTAGCCTAGTTAATTGCAACTTAGTATGCTGAACCGTACGTACATTATAGTTAGGGTAGGGACATTTGGAGGATCTGACTCACCAAATCCCCATTGATTCAATGGACCTACTTTAGTGTGATTTACTGGGTTAAGCGACAGGATTTTGGCTATTCATTTGTTTTACACACCAGCTTTCTAGGAGAAACACATTCTAATTTTGCTTTGAAACAACAAATCTGAGAAGAAGAAAACAAAAGGGAGAGGAAAATGTGGGAGAAGGATAATTTTGACTATCAAGTATTGCATAATGAAATGACCTAATGTCCAAATGGACCAGGTATCGTAGGAGACAGTTTTTGGAAAGGAGGAGTCAGATAGCTGTTAATCTGAGACAGACTGTTAAACAGGGGTCTTATCATGTGACCAATTTAATGAACTTTCTGTTTCATACCAGTGTCACATTTGCCATGGTGGGAGGGAGGGAGTAGTATGTGGAGGCATTCTAATCAGAACCTGGACAGTTACTTTATGAAAGTAACTCATTTCAGGAAGCACTGATACAGTATTTTAAAAGAAGACCCTACATTGTCTACTAATTGCAATGTTTTAAAAAGTAACTGCTGAATAATCTTGGTGTCTTTTCTTATTAAGGAAAAAAACACACATACTGTACCTTAGTAATGAGAATGGAATAAAACTTGTGGAGAATGGCAGAAAACATGAACCCATGTTCGTTATACTTGTTCCAGGCATAAAGGTTAAAGTAACCATTGGCTCAAGTGGCTAAGACACTGACTGGGAGGCGGAAGGTCAGCAGTTCAATTCCCGAGTACTGCAGGACAGAATGAGCTCCCATCTTTGTCCCAGTTCCTGCCATCCTAGCAGTTCGAAAGCAAGAAATTGCAAGTAGATAAATAGGGACCACTTCGGTGGGAAGGTAACAGCTCTGTGTGCTCCGGTGTCTAGTCATGCCTGCCACATGACCACGGAAAGTTTGGGCACCACTGTTCTATAAAGTCCTCCATATAGTTAAGTAGTAATTCCCAATCAATTCAATCTATGTCTTTGTTATTATTTCCCTATTCTTGTTCAACTTTCTTATTGCAACTATGCAAGCAGTATGAAAAAGGCCAAAGGCCATGTTGTCTCTTCTAATTGAAGAGGTATGTGATGTGAGACACAAGTCTGCCCCTGGTTATGAAAGGATCTTTTCAGTTGTTAGAATCCAGTTCTGGAATACTTGCTTTGTCATGATTTTATTTAGCAACATTTGAGGAGATTTTTTATTCTCGCAGGCTTTTTAATAAGGCTCTAAACTGCCTTTTGCCCAAATGCCAAATACTGGGTTGCACCAGGACTATATGTCACAAATCTGGCATGGCCCAGACTGGAGCAATCAGACTCATCCAAGTTCTGGTGCAGATAAGAACAATTCCAGATCACACTAGGAACATGTGACAATTGAAGGTTTGTTTTTATGCACTGGAAAGTAGGGAAAGGGAAGCCGTGCAAAATGAATTAAAAAGGGATGGAGCTAGGCTTTGCTGATTGACAGCTTCACACTTCTCCCACGAAGAGAAAGAGGTACTCCTGCACTTCTTCTCAGCTCACTTAAGTGCTAGCAAAGTTAGGATATGTGAAATGTCTTGCTCACATTCAGTTTGTTTTTGGAATTTATGTGTGTGTGAGAGAGACACACACAGAGTGGAGCAAGACAGAAAGGGAGTGAGAGAAACTGTGTTGGGTATTTGCCTTCTTATCTCAGCTTTGAATGATTAGCCCATTTTAGCATGATAGATTATGTCTTCCTACACTTTTCCTTTTAAAAAAAAGCCTATATAAGCTTCAGAGTTTCATTCTTTGATTTATTTTGCCTGGCTGAGGTCTTGCTGTTGCTTCTGCTTGAACAGAGCTATTTTCCTCTATACTTCTGACTTAACCTCCTATGCATAAGATGAACCAGGTACTCATTGGTAAAAAAAAGTGTGATATAAATGTAATGAAGAAACAATTATATAATAAATGAATAGAGCTATGGGGTACACTGTTCATCCTTCCCTCCCTTCCTTTTTCAGAAATCCTGATAAAGGGATCCAATTCCTTATTTCTCGAGGCTTCATCCCAGATACACCAATTGGAGTGGCACACTTTCTGTTGCAGCGCAAGGGGCTTAGCCGACAGATGATTGGGGAATTCCTTGGGAACAGCAAAAAACAGTTCAACCGGGATGTCTTAGAGTAAGTGTCTTGCCTTAACCTAATGCCTTCCCCTGCCCGTTTCCACAGTTCCACATATAGTCATTCTGATTATATGAAAACTAGATATGGTACGCAATGTTCTCTGCACTTTCTCTTTCCTTGGAGCTGACTTCTTTCCATCCATCGAGTCACCTTCGGGCTGAGATTAAGCGGTATATAAATAAAACTTTATTATTATTATTATTATTATTATTATTATTATTATTATTATTATTATTATTATTATTATTATTATTATTTAAGGAACACTGAGAATAAATCCAGTATAGTTAGCGGAACAAGTATGAGTAGAAAGGAAACACTTTAAAGTTTGTTTGCATAAATGAATTGGGAGAAAAAACTAGAAGAGAGGACATAGACTAATGGGGACATGCATTCATTGAGAATCAAGGGACTTGTTCTCCCTTGTGTATGTTGAGTAATTATTACCAAATGGCAGAACCAAAAGAAGTATTAAGCATCTGCATAGAAGGCAGGGAGATATACTGGAGCATTGAAACCTAGGGCAGTTGTAGTTCTGAACATGAGAGATTGATTCTTGGGTGCATGTAACAGGGACTGTAAGATATAAAGAAGCAAGATTAGGACATTTCAAAGCTTGCATTCAAACATGACTTGCCAGACAGACCAACATATCAAATAAAAGATGAAAACCTTCAGTCTTGTCACTGCCCTGAAGCTCCATCACTTTGTGCCAACATTAAACATCAGATAAGGAAACCCCCATTATTGGAAGTATATTTTAAATTTTTTGAGGAGACAGAATTGGACCCTGAATCTGCCAAAGTTGTCAACACATGCTGCACAAAATAGTAATGCCCATATAAAATCATACTTTGCTAACTCCTTGTGGCATGACTTTAGGTCTGCCAGTGGAATGCAGGATCTGACAGGTTTTACCAAAATATTAGAGCAACCCAAATAGTAGATTATGGGTCTACTGTCCATGAACCAGCCTAGTTAAGAAAGTCTTGTCAGCATCAGGTTAGGACTAGAGGGAAAAATGTCACAAATTGGCTATAGCTATTATGAATACAGTATCTTCTTTATGTTAAATTTTTGTTTTTCATGTAGATCACCTTTCTATCCATTGAGGACTCATGGTTGCAAATTAAAACAGTGTTCATACAATTAAAAATAATTAAACTTGAGTAATGGTGAAATAGTTTCAGTCATCTACATCAGTGGAGGATCAGGTGCAGTGATGAAATCATAGGTCTTCATAGTGTTCTAGTACAGGGGTCAGCAAACTTGGCTCTCCAGATGTTCTTAGACTTCAATTCTCAGAAGTCCTGGTCAGCAGGTGTACAACAAGAATGCAGTACAACAAGAATAATCCCAACAACAGCTGATTTTGCCTTGCTTCCTTTGAGCCACCCCAAATCAGGCAGAGTAAAATGGCAGCCTTAAACAACAGGTGGTAAGGGGCAGATATGTGGCGGCAGTAGCCTCCCAGCTGTTTCTCCTAAACCTCGTTGATGTTCCTCTGCTCTAGAACCATAAATAAGTCCCAAATGTTATCCCTGGTGAAAAAATATTTAGTAGTATAGTTAGTTAATTTCCATGTTTAGTGGGATGGATGCTGCTTTGTCTTTTTTTAGGCAGCAGATTGTTTGTGGGGTAGACCTGTGCCCCCTCCTTTGGCCAGTCTTTCTCGGGTAGCTCCAAACCAACATTACTTTGTTCACTGTAAACTGAGAGAACAAAACAACTAACTCAGTGTGAGTAACATTCAGCAGTATCAGAAGGAGCAAATAGATAGTATGAGGCATGGGTCAATAAAAGAAGAAATAGTCCACCTTCAGCTATCCTGTGTTGTCTTAATGTTGCCTCTTTCTTCCTCATTAATTAATTGAACTAAGTCTGGCCAGACATCCTGCTATGGAATGGAGTAGGCCATACAGCCAGCGACTCAACACTGAGTGTTGGGTGGCGGTAAATAACCTGATTCCCTAAAGGGGCCAACAGCTATGGGCGGATGAGCCCCTTTATGTGGGGTGATGGTCCCCTCAGTGGAGGAAATGCCACTGAAAACCATCCTATTGGGCCCAATGGCAAAATGAGCAGAGGAGGAACCTCTTCACTATTCTGATTCCCAACAGTCACAGCGGTGGAAGAGGCCATGCAAGATGGACTGGCTCTGAAGGCGTGCCTCATTAATATCCTCAAGGCTGTGGCAGTCCATTGCAGCACCCATGTTAAATCCTGCAAGCCTCATTTCATATGTGCCACAGGAGATGTCTCCGTGATCATAGTATGTGGGTCACTTCATGGCATGCTGGGATCCACCTTAAACAAATTCACACCAATGGCATTTTTCCTGTTTGTTATTCTTACATCTATCATTTGTGAAAATGATTTCCGGGGCGGGGGGAGGTGTACTCGGATATGAGTAGCAGCCGACAATGACGAGTAATTAATAGAACATGGTGAGACGTTACAAAAAGTGTTCTGATTCAGATGTATATGGATCCCAGTTTTTTTCTTTAGTAGCTGGTATCTGCTCCTTAAAATGTGGAATTATTTTTAAACATGCAGTTGATTATAATTATATACCACTGCTCTTTCATTTAATTAATTTTAGCCTGCCCTGAACATCACCTGAAGTGTTATATGTTCAAGTGTGTACTTGAAGTAGCCTTCCAAGTGCTTCTCTGTGAAATTAATCAAACCAAGATAGTGAATAATATAAGACCTTTTAAAGAATCCATGAAACTCAATCTAATGTCCCTGGGAAAGCTGCCCTGCTGTGGTTAAAAACCCTATTCTCAATCCTGATGTTATAAAATAGTAAATATGTTTAAGGTCATGTTGGGTATGAGTCAGTAACATACCGCAGAGATGCAAAGTTAGATTGCCTACCTTATGAGGGGCCATAGTTCACAGTGCATTAAACAGGCTCACAAATGTAGGTCACTTATAGTTCAAAGGATCAAGTAAAAAGGCCATGGAAAATCTACCTAGGATCTTGGAGAGATGTTGCCAGCAGATGAAACAGAGCTAAATGGGATCTGAACTGATATAATGCAGTTTCCTATCTCTCACCCCCTTAATACTACCAAGGATAGTGTGCTTTGTTTTTGCATTAAACTCCAGCCTTAATTAAGGAAGTGATGTAAGCTTAAGAAGCATATTTCCACTCCTCTTCCTTTCTCTGATTCAAAGTCTATCTGCTGTAATTTAGTATTGGATCTCCAATGTTGCTCACCATAGTAAACACTGCTAGGTACTTTCTTAGCTATGATTTGCAAATTCTTTCCCTTGGTGTGAGAGTGCCATTCGAAGTCATATCTCACATACAAGGCAAAGAAGGTGATTTTTTAAAAAAGTAATCAAAGTATTCAATGCATCAGTGATGATCTACAGTAGTAGTAGTAGTAGTAGTAGTAGTAGTAGTAGTAGTAGTAGTAGTAGTAGTAGTAATGATAATAATGATACTTCCCCTGCCCCTCTTCAGAAGATGAGGGGAAGTGTTTGATTTGTCAGTATTCTGAAATGGCTTATTTAACAAGCCAGTTCACAACACTGGAAATAGGGCTGTTTGGGGTTGATATGTCTTTTAGATGTTGTTGTTGTTGTTGTTAGACTTGTATGCCGCCCCACTCGCAAAGCGACTCTGGGCGGCTAACAAAGATACAAAATATACAGTTACAATTACAAATACAAGGTACCACATTATCATAATACAAAAAACATTTAAACATATCATCATCACAAATCATCACCAGTCACAGTATCAAAAAGTATCAGTATTACAGTATCAAAAAGCATTACAAAAAGAGAAAACATGATTGCCCATGTGCTTCCTTTTTATGTATTAAGCTCTTGTTCATAACTCACATAACATGCTTCCCTGCAGACACGTCCCTGCCTTTTATTCTCTCTGCACCACCACCAGTTCACCAGAACACCAAAATGTTCTGGATTTGTACCCAGTGGAATTTTGTGAGGATCAAACCAAGTGGAATATTGTTTCTCCCCTCTGAACTCAAGGGACCCTATTTAGATTGCACCAGCTGGCACACACACAAAAAGTCAATGTGGTCTCGTCCAGAGTTAAGTTGATAATATAATGCAGGAGGATATGTGCTGAAGAAGGAAAGAATGTGCATCTCTTGTTTGTAAACCATGGTTACAAGGTCTGCAGACTGTTTTCTCTATATCTCTTTATGTGCTCTCTTTCCTTTAATTTTTCCTGCATACTTATATAGAACTATTTTGTTCTTGTTCATCCTTTTTGCCCTGATGCTGTTAATCTTTTGTTCCTTACATTGTGTCCTGTGAATGTCAACATCTCCGCTCTGTTCATTCACAAATCCTTCAACATAATCAGTTGACAACTTGCACCATAAGTAGATCTGGCAGCATTACTGGGGGTGGGGAGGGTTGTTTGGTCTGTGGGTTGAAATATTCTGGGAAAGTCAGACACAACTGTCTCCTTCAATCTGTTTTCAAAGCAGGGGTTATTTTTATGAATGTAAGAGACATTCTGGTGAATAAGAGCAGGTTGCTTGTTAAGATTGGGAGCACTATGTTCTGATGCATTTTCTTCTGGAGGGCAAGCCAGTCTGCTTGCTGCCCAGAATTTGTAGCTCCTCTGTCTCCACATAGAAATTGGCTGAAAGCAGGAGTCAAACTCATGGATATCAGACATATAGTGCTGCGTCTTAAGTAAGTCATAGAAGCGTATGCATAATGAGACATTGCATGTCTTGATCAGAGTCAGATTAATGAGCAAGTAATGTTCTTGCACAAGATTTACATTTGCTACAATAACACATGCCTTGGGTTCTCCCTGCTCTCAGAGACAGCAGAAATAGCTGCCTTTTTTCAGGTCACTGATCAATCTATTTCAGTACTGCCTCCCTCACTTTGGGTGCTGATGGTGTGTCAGGTCAGATGAGAGGACAGCACCTTTAGATGGGAGGAGACTCTAAATACAGTAGAACCTCAGATAAAGTCCAAACTCCGTTCCACAAGTTTGGACTTTATCCGATTTTGGACTTAATCCGAATCAAATGGGTGATGCATCGGATAACGTCCAAAAATGGACTTTATCCAAGGTTCCTAAACCAAATACCTCAGATAACGTCCATTTTTAAAGCAGTTTTGGACTTTATGCAATGCATCACGTGTGCATGAAAACCGCGACTTTATCCGAATCGGACTTTATCCGAATCGGGCTTTATCCGAGGTACCACTGTATGTTTTGCTCTCATTAGTGTTGAACCTCACAACCTTTGCCTGTTGTGTGCTACTGTTTTTCCATAGCATCCTTGTGGAACATTTTGCCCAGGGAAAATCTTCTGTTTCAAAAAGACGACTCACTCCTAAGGAAATTGGTTCATCACAGATACATTAGTATTGCCTGGAACTCAGCTGCTTTCTCAGATGTTTGTCTCATTGCTTTGTTAGGCTTTCTAATTTGCTGCTGTCTTTTGGTTTTAAATTTAACTGTAAGCTGCTGTTGGTTAGAAACAGGACATTAGTAGAACAAACCTTGTGCATCACAACATATCTCAGTTAGAATAAGACTAGACATTGTAGGGGACTAATAGTGGAAGAATGCTGTTCTGCAAAACCTGCTTATGTCCTCTTTGTAGAACATAAGAACATAAGAACAGCCTTGCTGGAACAGGCCACAGCCCATCCAGTCCAGCATTCTGTCTCACACAGTGGCTCACCATTTGCTTCAGGGTATTCCCAAGCAGATGCCTTCACCTGCTTAGGATTCCCTGGAAATGATATTGAGAGATATCCTGCCTATCTCTCCAACCCGGAGGTTGTCCTTAAGTATCCATAATTATAGCCATTGATACCCTTGTCCTCCATGAACTTGTCTAATCCTTTCTTAAAGCTGTCAAGACTGACAGCTGTCACCACTTCTTCTGGCAGGGAGTTCCATAGACCAGTAATCCTCTGGGTGAAAAAGTACTTTCTCTTATTTGTTTGAGAACTAGTACCCAAAAGTTTCATGGAGTGTCCCCTAGTTCTAGTGTTATGCGATAGGGAAAACAGTTTTTCCTTATCTACTTTGTCCTTATCTACTTTGTAGGACTCTTTGTAAGCTACTATAGCAACAAGGAAGCATTTTGGAAAAGATAGATCTTTGGTTTGACCCAACAGGGTCCCCCCCCCCCCTGTGTTTGTATTAACTTAAATCAGGGGCAGGGAGATTTTTGGCCCTCTATCTGTATCAGGCTTCACCTACCTAAACTCTAGCCAGCATTGCCAGTTGTAAGGTATTATGGGAATTTAATGCTAAAGTTTTTCCATACTTGACTGATGTGTTTTTCCTTAGTTGCTTAGTTTCTTTATGTGTATTTGTTTTCATCTGACAAATGTTGAAAGACCTACAGAGCTCTGCATTTGGAAGAGGGTGATCAGTAAAGCAAATCACATGTCCAAATTGGCCAGCAGGCATCTTGGAGAGTTTCGCATTGAGAAGGCGAACCTTATCTTTCTCCAGCATGACAATCGCCACTCTTTCATCTGCATTGCTGTTCAAGATACTTGAGCCTATATCCTCATGTTTCCGCTCTTCACATTAACCTTTGTGAAAGGGGACCAATGCCCAAGATGAACTGGTTTGGTGTGAAGAGTGCAGTGTCTAAACAATTAGTAATACCTGTGTTGGAAACATTAGTGAACAAGAGCGTTAACAAACTGATGTGACATGACTTGTCCTCTTCTCCCCCCTGCCAATCTTGAGGTTGTTTCCTTTTATTCTTGTTTTTTAAAAGAATGCTCTCTTACATATTCATATCTTTGTGTGTTGTGGTTTTAAGAGTTTCCACCTGGCTGCCTCTCTTTCATTCCCTCTCTGCGCGTGGGCTGTGAGTTCATTACAAACACTTTTAGCTGGAAGCTGGCTTCCACTGCATTGTCACCTGGGTAGGAAAAAGCTTGAAAATAGGTCATTGCGCTTGGTTGAGCAGATTCCAGCCCAGAACTGTACAGCTGCTTCCTGTCTTGCCCAGATCCTTGTGCAAGGAGGCTCTGGTGCTACAGCGAATCCTGTTTTAGTTATGTTGTGGCAGAATATGCACTGACATAATGCTTCCTGGTAGAAGCCACTAATGTTTGGGGAGACAGTTGCCTCTGGTTATGCTACCTGAGAATAACGAAACTAGCAAGAAAGGAGGGTGGCTAAAATTGCAGTAGAAATGTTCTCATTGGACAAAGTTTTCTAGATGTCATCCCATTCCAAAAGTAGTAAAACCTTGGTTATATTTTCCTGGTTTATTAAGCTCCACTGGAATTCAGTGTTATTTGGGTAACTAAAACAATTACTTATTGCACTTTTAAAAAACCCTGAATTTCACACATTGCTTGCCTGTAGTATAAAACATATTGTTCAAAATTCTATTAGGAAATACAGTATGCATAAAGGAAACTGTGCAAGACAGAAAAATGCTCAGTTTTTCTGACCAGCTGTTGAAACTGAGTGTACAGCCTGAGTATGTCTGAACACACTTGTAGTTGGAATTATGGTGCACATCAGTTGTGTAATTTTGGCTAATTAGCTAACAGGATTAGATAAAATCTAATATGATTCTGGCCATTTTCCCAGTCCATTTTGACACAACACAACATAAGGCAGCAGCACAAGCACAGAACAAGATAGCTCTTGACCCCTGTGTATTCTTCCCCCATCATTTAGTAAGGCCACATTGTAGTAAACAGCAAGTTTTGCAAACTTGGTAAAAGTAACTCATAATTGGTACTTAGTTACTTCCATGCTCTGCAATCACATTGTTATTCTGAGAAAGAAAGCATGATATTTAGGGATATTAGTAAGGACTCTGTCCATATATTCTTGACACTGCATCCTTCACTGCTGTGATTTCAGAGATCTATGCCATATCCATCCCTTCCCTGTACATACAAAATTCTCTCAGTATCTCTGTCTCTCTTCTCAGACAATGACAGGCATTTTTCTTGGGGCAATATACAAAAGAGAGTTTACTGTTCCTGTGTCCCGATCATTGAGCAGCATGAATAGGCAAACTGATGCCACACAGAGTTTATAATATCCATAATCCCTGGTCATCAGCTATGCTGTGAATGATGGAGTTGCTATCCAAAGCATTGGAGGACACTGGTTTTTGCTGCTATAAGTTTTAATGCATCTGGAAATAAAAAAAGAGTCATTATTCAATGCCCTGCTAGGTTGTTTGTGCTCATAAAAAGAAGTGTCTGCCCCTAGGAAAATACTCTGTGGGACCTTCATGATGATTGCCTTGCTCCTCTCCTCTCTCATGTCCTGATCAAACCCTGGACTGCCAAAATGAAGCCACTTTCTTGGCTTTGTCATTGGCCAAACTTAAGTCCGCATCGGTGCATGTTTCTGACATCAATCCTCAGACCAGTAAATGAGCCCCCACTTGAGCATGTTGGTCTTGCATTTAGGGACTCCAACCCTCAGCCTATTCAGGGTCCTCCAAGTGATGTAGTGTGTTCCTCAGCTATATTCTCCTTTAATGTTGTTCCTTGTCCAGTGAGCTCCTTCCTCCATCTTTTTAATTGTTTTTGCTCTTGCGTACCCTCAAAAAAGTTTGTTCTTGCCATAAAGCACTTCCTGAATCTGAGCTGGTGAACTAGTTCTCTCAGCGTCCGCTGCTACTTCTCTCCATATATTAGGTGGAGCGATACCAACAAGAGGGTATATCCAAGATGGCACACCTTGGCACTCCAGGTGTTCTTGGACTTCAATTACCAGAAGCCCAAGTCAGCACTCCAGCTGATCAAGGGTTCTGGGGATTGAAGTTCAAGAACAGCTGGCGTGCCAACGTTCACCATCACTGGGGTATATTTTCTCAACTAGTATATTTTCTTCACTTGCCTAATTGAAAGGTTGGAAAGGAGAACCCCTGCATTTACACCTCTCTATAAGATCCTGTTTTCTTCAGCCAAGATGCCCTCTTCATTGCTGGAGAAGAAAACTATTGTTTTATGAATTACAGTTCCCACAATCTAACAGATAGTATGGCCACTGGCTATGCTAGCCACGATGTTTTGAGGAGGAAGGAGAAGAAAAGAGCAAGAAGTGTGTAGTCAGCTACACACTTCTTGTTCTTTTCTTCTCCTTCCTCCTCAAAACACCTCTCCTGCTCTGGGTTTGCTCCCTTCATTTACAAAGTATGGTTTGCATGGTACCGTTCTAAGGCAATTTTTAAAAAATTCCACAGAAACGCCAGAGACAGGGTGGGTTATATTGTTCTCATTCTGCTAACAGGGCTTCATGTTTCAATGTTAGTACAGTACAGAGAAGAAGAATGCCCTGAAAATCTAGTTTTCTTTCTTCCAAATGCGCAAGTCTCCAGAGATGGCTGCCATGGTGAACCTAGTATTGATTAACCAGGAAATCTTCTGTAAGATATCAAAGCTGAAAATTTAGCACAGCTAGAAGCCTTGATGTAGCCCCTTGGGAAGAAGAAGTGCATATGTTAGTAAAATAAAAAACAACAAACAGAAAGAATGGGGGAAGAAGAGGAGGAGGAGCAGGGATAGCTATTTAGTGCTATTTTTCCCTTCAAATATTCTCTGATCTATCCCTTGAAGGTGGAAATAGCCACTGTCTTAGGGAACCAGTCACTCTGCTTTTTCTTTCCATATCCTGAAATTCAGTATGAGTGCTTCCTCTGGCATAGAAAGAACCCAGGTGTCAATTGCTGGAGACAGCCTATAGCAGGGGTGCCCAAACTTTTCCAGCCGTGGCCTGGTCACATGGTTCAGGGAGCTGTTCACTATGGCCTGTGGGCTGGATCTGGCCCCTGATGCCAATTCATCTGGCCCACGAAGCCCTTGTTGCTCCTGGAAGAAGAAGTAAAATGCACTCATACATGTGTGTTTTACTTTCACTTCTGGGAGCAACAAGGACTTCGTGGGGATGGATGAATTGCCATCAGGGCCTGGATCTGGCCCATGGGCCGTAGTATGGGCACCCCTGGCCTATAATTTATGCTGAGAGTTAAAAATGTTTTGAAAGAAAGATTGCTGCTCTGAGAGGTTAGCCTTATCCTCCTTATGAGAAGCACTGAATAAGCCTACATGTTTGTACATGTAAGGATCTTTAGTCCCATAGACCTTTTTGCTTATAATCCCCATCTGACTCATCCCAGCATGAACATTGGTGATAGCCTAGGTGGTCATAATCAGAGTAGAGGTGATACTCCATGTCAAGTTATGTACCAAAGTGTCTTCCACTTTAGTCCATGAACCATCCAAGCATTAAAGACCATAGCATGTGGCTCCAAACCCCCAGATGATTAGATGTTTCCTATTGTTAGTTAAATGACTGCAGTGGCTTAGTAGTTAAGATACACACTGGACTTGATGACTGGAAGGTTGGTAGATCAGCAGTTTGAGACCTGAGTGCTGCATGATGGAGTGAGTGACCATTGTCTGCCCCAGCTCCTGCCAGCCTAACAGTTTGAAAGCAAGAAATTGCAAGTAGATAAATACATACTGCTTTGGTGGAAAGGTAACAGCATTATGTGCACTCCAGCATCTAGTTATACCTGCCTCTTGACCATGGGAACATCTGCACATGCAGACAGCCCTGGCTCTTTGACTGTAAACTGAGATGAACACCACACTCTAAAGTTGGATATGACTGGCTTTTGTGCAAAGGCCAACCTTTACCTTGATTACATATTAGTTAATGCAGATTTTTGTTTGATCAAAGGTGCTCTATAGCAATAGCAATTACACTTATATGTTGCCCCAAAGTACTTAGTGTAGTCTCTGGGCAGTTCACTAAGTATTTAGCATTTTGCCTCCAACATGCTGGGTACTCATTATACCTACCTTGGAAGGATGGAAGTTTGCGTCAACCTTGATCCCCATCAGGATTGAATTCACAATGTCAGTAGCTGTTTTTGGCTGCATTACAGCAGTTTAACCAATGTACCACAAGGACTCCTGACAAGAAGAACTGTTAAAGCCTTCCTTGGAAGTGAAATTTTTCTGAGAATACTTTCAACCTCTCTTTAAAATTATTATTTACCTTATGCGCGGGTGAGATTGAGAAACCCTAGGAAACTGCTGCCAGTCAGTTGTACTGAGACAGTCTGACCCAAGGGTATGATTCAATAGAGCTTGCTAAGGCTATTCTGCATTCAAGGATAAGGGGTAACTTAAGATACTTTCTCAACAGCTGTTGTGTTTTATTGGCTAGAATCCTATTACTTAAGTATCCCAGCATATGGTACAAAACACAGCAACAGAAAGCAGCTAGTTAAAAAGTTGAGGCTTACAATGAGGAAGATAAACATTTACTTCTAAATCAGGGATTCTCAACCTGTGGCCCATAGGCCGGATGAGGCCCATGGCACCATTTCATGTGGCTCTCCACCGCCTCCACCACACCAGGAAGTGCCATATGGTGGAGGAAGGGGAAAATGGTTGTCTGGCCACCAAAGCTTTCAGAGGGAGCGTGACCTGGCCCCTGGCTTTAAAAGATTGAGAACTCCTGTTCTAAACTAATGGCAAATTGTGACTGTGATTTATGATGTTTGGTGTACACCACAGGATTCTTGCCATTGTTTTTGCTTTTCACCCACATGTTCCTCTGTCATGGTGCTCAGTGCTGGGATGAGGAGATTTCCTTCCCATTTTTAAATGGCATCACTAGGCATTGGGACACCCAGTGAAACAGATAGCCATGGCAACACACATGTGTATACACACGTACAGAAAGAGACAGAATGGGACTGAGCTGGGGAAATAACTTAAAAGGAACCAAACACTCTAACTCACAAGGTTTGCCCAAGTGTTTCTATTGCAGAACTTTCAGCCCAGCCCTGTATGACATTTTCAACATCTGTAGTGGATCTCACCTACTTTGATCCTCAGTGTCATGTAAAACATGTTAAACAGTGCCCATGTAAGCAAGGTTGATGCGCAGCTAAATAACACCATGCATATTATATCCAGAATAATTGAGTCCACACCTTCTTACTGGCTTCCAGCGTTAGGTAACATTTCTCCGCCAGAACTTTGTGGGAGAAATGAATGCTCTTTTAGGAGAGTGCCACAAGATAGTTCAGAATCCAGAGCTACCAGTAAATTCTGACATATTAGACCTGAATATAAACAGACTCTGCTTGGGACGTCCACCTTTGTCCAGCACCACTATTGGAAGCAATGAAGAGTTCAACCTGCAGAGCGCATGGAGAAGAGATTGGTTGGAAAAAGCACCATACCAGTACCAGAATTTTCAGTGTGTAACTGAAACACCACCTGGTTTTGATCAACCTCGCAAGATATGGACTAGCTTAAATAGAATACGTACAGGGCACGATAGATGTGCAGACTTTTTACATAAATGGGGGAAACTACCATCACCGGTATGTGAGTGCAGGGCAGAGTGACAGACTGTGCAACATATTATACAACAATGTAGCCTTAGAGCATATGTGGGCAACAGAGAAGATTTTTTTACTGGTGACTCCTGGTGCAATGGAATATATAAATTGTTCAGATGTTTGTTTATAAATTAATGTTTAGTTCCTGCAGCCCTTGTTTTTAGGGGGTGGGTAGTTTTAACTGTTTTTAACATGTGTTTTTTTTTTAATTTTTATTGTGAACCGCCCTGAGTTGGCTTTGGCCGACTGAGCGGTATATAAATGTGACAATTAAATTAAAATCAATTAAATTAAATATAGTTTATATATATTTTCTTGTTATATGATGACTCAATCCGTACAAATGCCATACGCTAAATAAATAAAGTGTTATGTAATAGTTGCAGTTCTTGGGAGTTCAAATGCCCTTTCAGCAATCAACCATACAGAGTGGGTTTGGTCTAATTACTCTGGTTTCACCTAGCCTAAATCATAGGGAAGTTGTGAGGATAAAATGGGGGATGCAAAGCAACTGACATAGAGACTTTATACTGACTTAATATAACAACTAACATAGAGACTTTACACTGACTTAATATAGCAACTGACATAGAGACTGTGTTTTAAAGTGTGATAATGTGCTTGATAATATGTTGTTTAAACTGTTTTAAAGCTGTGATAAAATGTATGATGGGAGAAAAATGGCGTAGGAACCGGCAAACCACGCCACAAAGCTTGCCAAGAGAACCCTATTGACCAAATCAAAAGGCAAAACAAAGGAGCAGTCTAGATGATACAGGATGCTTAGCACAACAGAGTGGAGGAAAGGGAGGGACAGGAAAGGGGGAGGAGAAATACAGTGTTGCAAGGAACAATACTGCATAGGAACATGGAATGTGAGAACTATGAATCAAGGTAAACTGGAAGTGGTTAAAAATGAGATGGAAAGAATAAGCATTGACATTTTGGGAACCAGTGAGCTAAAATGGACAGGAATGGGCAAATTCAGCTCTGGAAACCATCATATCTACTAATGTGGACAAGAAAACCTTAGAAGAAATAGAGTAGCCATAATTGTCAACAAGAGTGAGAGAAGCAGTAATGAGATACAATCTCAAAAATGACAGAATGATGTCAGTTAGAGTTCAAGGCAAACCTTTCAATGTCACTATGATCGAAATATACGCATCAACCACTGGTGCAGATGAAGCCACAATGGACCAGTTCTATGAGGACTTACAACACCTCATAGAACAGACACCAAGAAATGACGTCCAAATTATTTTAGGAGATTGGAATCCCAAAGTAGGAAATCAACAAGTGAATGGAATGATAGGCAAATTTGGTCTTGGTACACAAAACGAAGCAGGGCAAAGACTGATAGAGTTCTGCCAAGAGAACACACTGGTCATACCAAACACTCTCTTCCAGCAACACAAGAGGCAACTTTACACATGGACATCGCCAGATGGCCAACACCGAAATCAAATTGACTACATACTCTGCAGCCAAAGATGGAGAACCGCCATACAGTCAGCAAAAACAAGACCTGGAGCAGACTGTGGCTCAGATCATAACCTACTGATTGCAAAATTCAGGCTTAGACTAAAGAAAATAGGGAAAATAAGTAGACCAGACAGATCTCACCTAGACAACATCCCTAAAGAATACACGGTGGAGGTGATGAACAGATTTAATGGCTTAGATTCGATAGACAGAGTGCCAGAAGAATTATGGACAGAGATGCAGGACATCATGCAGGAAGCAGCAAATAAAACCATACCAAAAGAAAAGAAGCATAAGAAAGCAAAGTGGTTGTCTGATGAGGCTCTTAAAATAGCAGAGGAAAGAAGGTACGCAAAAGTCAAAGGAGAAAGGAAAAAATAAATCACTTGAACACAGAATTTCAAAAAAAAGCAAGGAGAGATAAGGAAAACTACCTAAAAGAACAGTGCAAAGAAATGGAGGAAAACAACAAAAGAGGCAGAACCAGAGATCTTTTTTAAAAAATCAGGGAAATCAAGGGAACTTTTAAAGCAAAAATGACCATGATAAGGGACAAAGATGGAAAGGAGTTAGATGATGCAGAAGAGATCAAAAACAGATGGCAAGAGTACACAGAGGAACTCTACAAAAAGGACCTCAAGACTCCTGATAATAACAATAATGAGAAATTTGAACTTCAACCAGACATTCTGGAGAGTGAAGTCAGAAAGGCCCTAAAAAGCACTGCAAACAATAAAGCTAGTGGAAATGATGGTATCCCAGTCGAATTTTTCAAAGCCTTAAAAGATGATGGAATCAAAATACTGCATTCAATATGTCAGCAAATTTGGAAAACAAAACAGTGGCCACAGGATTGGAAAAGATCAGTGTACGTTCCAATCCCCAAAAAAGGCAATGCAAAAGAATGCTCAAATTACCGAAAAATTGTGCTTATCCCACATGCCAGCAAGGTGATGCTCAAGATTATACAGGATAGACTTCAGCAACATGTGGAGAGAGAACTACCAGAGGTGCAGGCCGGTTTCAGAAGAGGTAGGGGGACTAGAGATCACATTGCCAACATACGTTGGATCATGGAGAAAACAAAGGAATAGCAGAAACAAATATACTCTTGTTTTATTGACTACACCAAGGCTTTTGATTGTGTGGACCACAACAAAATGTGGCAAGTAATTAAAGAGATGGGAATACCAGAACACCTCATATTCCTCATGAGAAATCTGTACACGAACCAAGAGGCAACAGTTAGGACAGAGCACAGAATGACAGAGTGGTTTGGAATATGAAAAGGAGTAAGACAAGGCTGCATTTTATCACCCTGCTTATTCAATCTATACACAGAGCACATAATGCGTAATGCAGGGTTGGAGGAATCACAATATGGGATCAAAATTGCTGGGAGAAACATCAACAATTTGAGATATGCAGATGATACCACCCTGTTGGCAGAAAGTGAGGAAGACCTAAAGAACCTCTTGATTGGATTGAAGGAGAAAAGTGCAAAAGCTGGCTTGAGACTCAATATCAAGAAAACCAAGATAATGGTAACAGTTCTGATCAGTCCCTGGAAAATAGATGGGGAAGAAGTAGAAGCAGTGACAGATATTACTTTCCTGGGATCTAAGATTACTGCAGATGGCGACTGTAGCCATGAAATAAAAAGACGACTGATTATGGGGAGACAAGCGATGAGAAACCTGGGAAATATAGTGAAAAGCAGAGACATCACCTTGAAAACAAAAATTCGCATAATCAAAGCAATGGTATTCCCAGTGGTAATGTATGGGTGTGAGAGCTGGACCATTAGGAAAGCTGAGCGCAGAAGAATAAATGCCTTTGAGATGTGGTGTTGGAAGAAAGTCCTGAGAGTCCCTTGGACAGCAAAGAGAACAAATAGGTCAATACTGGAAGAAATCAACCCTGACTGTTCATTGGAGATACAAATAATGAAGATGAAGCTAAAGTACTTTGGACATCAAATGAGAAGGGAGGACTCACTTGAGAAGGCTTTGATACTGGGAAAGGTAGAGGGCAAGAGAAGAAGGGTGAGTCCAAAGATGAGATGGCTAGATGGTATTGTAGACACAATGGGCACAGAGCTGGGCGGGCTGAGGAGGATGGTGGAGGACAGAGGTGCCTGGAGGAAAATGGTCCATGGGGTCGCAAAGGGTCGGAATCGACTGTGCGACTGAACAACAACAACAAAGGCTACCATGAGCTCCATTGAGGAAGCCTGGGATAAGATTTTAACTGAGGAATAAACCCAAGACTTTGCCTGAGTCAGATGTCAGTAGAAAGAACATCTGAATCGTAGGAACTCAGCAGGCTGGACTGAAGTCATATCATCTTGGTTGATTTTTGTAGAGGAGCTATGTCATTAATTGAGGAAGGTTAATGAATTAAAAAATAACCGTGATACTCCTTGTAGGTGTCACTGTTCTATTTGTCTCTTAGCTGCGTGGTAGATGAAATGGACTTCTCTGGCATGGAACTTGACGAAGCTCTGAGGAAATTTCAGGCCCACATTCGCGTGCAGGGAGAGGCGCAGAAGGTGGAGCGGTTAATTGAAGCCTTCAGGTAAGAGCAGCATTGATGTGATGCAGCTTCCCTGGGCTGTTCCGTTTGGAATAGAAGATTATCTCTAGGTAGAGAAGTAGAGAAAGAGGGATCAAAGAAAACTGACTAGGCAGACACTGAGGTACTAAAATCCCTTCTATACGTTCAATATGAAATAAATGGAGCTTTTAAAGTTAGTCTAGTTCTCCTCTGAGAATTAAGAGCCTGGAGTTCAGAAAATGAGCAATAATTGTCCAGGAACACATTGTTTCTAGATAGTTTTGGTTAACAGGTAGAAGAAGCTCAAACAGCTTTCTATTCTCTTATATCTAAGCAACCACTAGCAACTGATTCTTTGAATTTTACCAGCACAGCACCAAGGATACATTATGTGTGCAGTTGAGTTGTGAGTACACACTTTTTACAGGGGTATATATATTAGGCAATCTATGACTGGTCAAATTAGCAATGAGGTCTGATCGCAACTCTTATCATCTCTGACTATCCTTTTGACTGGTATTGTTGGGAGTTAGATTTCCAAAACACCAGGGAAGCCATGATTTCCTTAGTCCTGGGTTTGATTAACTGGTTTTAATATATGAATGGAAACTGCATCTCCAACTAATCAGGCAAGTTACATTTTAAAAACTAGGCTCCTTTAAGTTATTAGGAAAAAAATTGGCCAATGGTAGGTACCAACTGGGAAGAAATCTCCCTCTTCCCCTCTCCTAGGAAAGGGATGGCTGTACTAAGATGATGTCCACTGCAATATAATTAAAGGCAAGTGTATGCTTGTTTTATTCAAAATGATTATTTTAGTCATAAGGTGTTTGAAGAGTTTGATCTTTGGACATTTTGGTCTGAACTGATCTGCCCCACATTTCTCAGAGTCTCAAAAATAATATAAATAATGTGCAGATCAAACAGAGATGGCAACTGGACTTTCCATTTCTATAAATGTAGCTTGCTTAATTGTCCTGGTGTATCACAAACAGAATAACTTTTGGAATTACCTTAAGTTAAGAAATCACTATAAACGTTGGTTGTATACTGAATCGTGTGGCCTAGTATGCAACTGATGTGTATAGTTATTTCTTAATTTGGGGCAATTTGTCTCCAAATGTTATGGCATTTGGTTAACAATACAAGAGGATTTTGGCCACTGAGGCACTATCAGAAGTAAATTCAATGTATTCTAGAGGTGTCAAATGATCAGACTGTCATGTGGCAATCATTCTGTGAAAAAGGAAAAGCTGAGTGAATGTTCCAGCAGAGGGAACCCAGTTTACAAATTCTCCTGTCCTAGTTGGTGGTATTCCCATGGCTGAAACAATTTTCATTTATCAGTTATTATTTATAGACAGAGCCTTCTGAGCATACGAATGAAATAATTTATTAGTGATAAGCTGACACATGTTAAGCTTATCTTATGTTACCTGCCCTTTTGAATGCATACAAAATGAGTGATTTGTTCTTTTATCTAAGATGCAACTCAGGCATCACAGGTATAATATTAATGCTTGTCTTGCTAGGCAGAGAGTAAATAATTTTATCATCGCCAGAGGCATATTACGAACAAATAAATAAGCCTTTGATTCCTATTCACATGCATTGACTTTCTCTCCCCTTGCCTGCAGCCAGCGGTACTGCATGTGTAACCCAGATGTTGTCCAGCAGTTCCATAATCCTGACACTATCTTCATACTGGCTTTTGCCATTATTCTTCTTAACACGGATATGTATAGTCCTAATATCAAACCTGACAGGAAGATGATGCTGGAGGATTTCATTCGGAACCTGAGGGGTGAGCACATGGCTCGGATGAGTCATATTCATTGCTATTGTAAATCTTGAGCAAAGTAGACTTCAAAGTATTCATGCATCATTTGACGTTGGGAGTGCTAAGACATCTGTGTCAAAGGAAAAGAAAGAAAACAGGCTTACCCCTTCTGTTTTATGGAGAAAATGCCAACCCTTATGCCCATGTGTAGCTGTGGTGGCTTAGTGGTTAAGATGCTGAACTTGATGACTGGAAGTTTGGCAAGTCAGCAGTTCGAGACCCAAGTACTGCATGCTGGAGTGAGCTCCCATCTCTGTCCCAGCTCTTGCCAACCTAGCAGTTTGAAAGCAAGAAATTGCAAGTAGATAAATAGGGACCACTCCGTTTGGAAGGTAAACAGTGTTCCATGCACTCCAGTATCTAGTCATGCCTACCATATGTTCACAGAAATGTCAGTAAATGGAGACAACACTGGCTCTTTGGCTATAAAATGAGTTGAGACTGAACCCTAGAGTCAGATACAACTGGCTTTTGAGCAAGGGCAATCTTTACTTTTACCTAGCATTAAAGGCTTGTAAATCTATGTACATTTGAAATTGCTCACTGGTTAATCAGGATAGTTAAAATGAATTTAGGAACTTTTCTAAAATGGCTGCAAATTTTAGTGGTGCTTCTGAAACATTCAAAGCCTCTTTGAGCACAGTCCCTAGTAAGATAGAAATAACAAGCATGTGTATTCCCGACAACCAATTCAATAATTTACTGTTTGTAAATAAATTTATGAAAAAAAATCATTGGCAAACAGCCATTCCTGCTCAGATATGAATACAGTGGAACTTCATACAACAATCGCCCCGTATAGTAACAAAATCGCATAACAATTAGGTTTTTGGGGGAAATGGTGTCCTGCATAACAATTTTCCCTATGGAAAAAAATCATACAACAATTTTCAATGGGAAAACCACTTAGCAAAGAAAATCATTGTACGATGCATCCCATAGGGAAAATTGCTATACGATGCGTGTAGCAATTGTTTCATACAACAACAAGCCCCATGGAACAGATTAAAATCGTTGTATGAGGTACCACTGTATTCACTTTATCCAGCTTGTTCTATGTGTCTGATTTACAGGAGTGGATGATGGGGCTGATATTCCACGAGATGTGGTGGTGGGAATTTATGAGAGGATCCAGCAGAGAGAACTCAAATCTAATGAGGATCATGTAACATATGTCACCAAAGTGGAAAAATCGATTGTGGGCATGAAAACGGTAAGCTTTCACATGTCACTATAGGCCAGTGATGGCGAACCTTTTAGAGACCGAGTGCCCAAACAGAGGGGCGGAGCAAACTCTGTGCTGGGGGGAGGGAGGAAGGGCTCCCATTGGGCTACTGGGCAGAGGGGTGGAGTGAACTCTGTGCTGGGGCAATGGCGTGCATGCCCCCTCTGGCATGTGTGCCACAGGTTCACCACCACTGCTATAGGTTATCTATCAGGCATATGATGACAAAATGGTGAATATTAGTATTGTTCTTGCCTTCATGGTTGTTGTTGTTGTTGTTTTATTGTTGTTTTTTGCAGTTGCTTTTGGTGTAGGAAAAACCCTTTCTTCTATCTGGTAGACTTCTATTTGGTAGGCTGCTGGTCCACCATATAGTCAGCCAAATATTGTCTGCCCTAATCAACAGCAGTCTGACCAGGATATCATGCTAAGATAATAGAGTACGGTAGATCATACTGCCAGCTACTTAACACCGAGTGTTAGGCGGCGATTAACTAACCTGACAACCCTGAGGGCTAGCGGCCTTGATGAAGTCCACAGGGAAGGGTGATGGCCCTTGAATCCCACTTGAATCCTTCTTGATGGAGGGCAGCAGCTTCATCAATACTGGCCTGGGGCTAATGAGGACTTTGTGTGCCAAAAGGGCTCAGAACCAGAAAGTGACTTGCAGAACAGGATGAATGGTACAGTTGTCACAATGCAATACTGTAGTCATGTAGAAAAACAGCTGTTGACGATAGATGACAATTGGGATGACTGGAGTAGATAGGGCAGAGACCAATCTGTGAAACTGCAAGACACCTTAATTATTTTGGGGCTTAGAGACAATTGATAAAGAAGAGAACCATTCCCATTTATTTTCTGTCTTCCAGGTTTTGTCAGTGCCACATCGCCGATTAGTCTGTTGCAGCCGATTATATGAAGTGACAGATGTGAACAAAATGCAGAAGCAAGCTGCTCACCAGAGGGAGGTTTTCCTCTTCAATGACTTGCTGGTGGTGAGTGGCCTTTGGTATTGAGAGTCACAATACTGGGAAATGGCATAGGTACAGAATTCAAGCACATGGTCATTCCTAGGATTACATCATGTTGAGTTTCATGTGGTGTAAAAATAGTTGAAATCTCTCTTCCTTATCGAAACTCTATATGTTCAATAGTAGCACACACAGTAAGAAGGATATATATCTCTCTCTGCAAAGTGAGGTTTCTACACTGTAGTCTGTAGTGCAGTGGTGGCGAAGCTTGGCACTCCAGGTGTTCTTGGATGTAAATTACCAGAAGCCCAAGTCAGCACTCCTGCTGATCTGGGCTTCTGGGAATTGACGTCCAAGAACATATGGAGTGCCAAGGTTCACCACCACTGCTGTAGTGTATCTGTTGTTCACACCTGTTATAGCTCCTGTGTGAAAGAAAGTCCTTTGTCATGTAGCATACTGGATAGTGGGGGGATATGAAGCAGAGTCTCCTATTTGATCTTAGTGACTAGATAAGTTTGCATGTTGGGAAAGAATTGGTTTCAAAAAGCCTGATGAGAGACAATAATAATAATTTTGTGTCTGGGTTGAATAGATTTTTGGGGAAGAAACTCTGCTCAAGGAATGCCCAAATGAGGATCCTTTCATGTCTCCAAGAGCTGGGACAGAGACAGGTGCTTGATCCATCATGCAGTACCCGGGTCTTCAACTGCCAACTTGCCAGCTTTCCAGCTAACAAGGCGAGCTTCTTAACCACTGTGCCACTGCAGCCCCTTGGTGAGAGACAAAGCACATCCTCCCTCAGAAACCTGCACACTTGCAAGTCTTGCAGTAAACATCCTGTGCACAAAATCATGTATACATTTTTAAAATGCAAACAGATAAAATGTATGCAGTTGAATAATAAACATGCTTCATGGAGGAAATGTATATAAAATGTGTACATTAGGGTAGACAGTGCAAATAAACAGATACCATGAAAAAAAATGCCTGCAGTCAATGCATAATAGTTTCTATGTGAAAAGAAGAAAAAGTTTCACAGCTTGATATTAACAAAGGAATGCAAGTGGGATTTGGAAAGATTGAATGAAATTGAGACTAATATTTTTTTCCAGAAACTACTTAGGACTTTTAAAGTTTAAAATCACTTTATACTGAACTCAGAAGCCAACTGGGAGCCAATGAAGCAAAGTAGAACTGAAGTTATGTGTTCTACTTTGGACATTTGCATCCTAACCCTTTCTAAAGACAAAACAACAAATATGGGGCTATGCTATAGAGAGACACACATTTCTCAAACAAGGAGCTTGACCTCCTTCATTCCATTGCTGATCTACTAGCATTATTTGAAGGAATGTATTTGCTTATCTGCAATCTCATTAGTCTTGCCAGATTATCCTGCTGTGGTAAAACCAGGGGTTCCCAACCTTTTCAAGCTGGGGGCCGGGTCACACTCACAGTCAACTTCAAGGGCTGGACAGCCATTTTGCCCTGCCTGCACAATGGCGCAGCCATTTTGACCCTTACAGCTTCATAGGTGGTAGCCATTTTGTTTCTTGAATGCCCTTGGAGGGGTGGAGGTGGGGTAACATGAAATGGCACTGTGGGTCAGATCCGGCCCACAGACCTTACGTTGGGAACCACTGTAGTAGACCATACTGCCAGCGACTCAACACTGAGTGTCAGGCAGCAGTTAACTAACCTCACAATGCTGAGGACCAATGGTCTTGGGTGCCGAAGTCCACAGGGAAAGGTGATGGTCCCCAAGTGGATTAAATCCCACTTGAATCCATCTTGATGGAGGGCAGCAGCTTCATTAATACTGGCCTAGGGCTGATGAGGACTTTGCGTGCCAAAAGGGCTCAGGACCAGAAAGTGATTTGCGGAACTGGATCAGTGGTACGGGGGTCATGCTGTGATGCAGAAGGCAGATGAAAAGCCACTGCATTATATTCTCTGGACAGTCTTTAAGTGGCTTTAAGGATTGCCATGAGGATCACCAATATTCGGATACGGATATGGCACAACTAGAACAACAAGAAGAACAATCTCATATCATATGTCAACATCACAGTATCATATAGTTACCAGTATGACTTATGCATAATGGTAGTTCTAGGACATGTTTACTTAAGATTAATTAGAGTGGTCTGGATTGGGTTGCTAAAGTCAGGTAAAAGTTTGGTATACCATCTAGTGCAATTCTTGATCCAAATAGCTTACATACTTCAAGTGATCCTATTTAGTCCAACTCTTTTAGGAAAATTAAAGAAAACCTTGCCCCCTCCTATGTCTTCCCACTTCTAAAGGGATTTTTTTTTCATTTTTAAAAAAAGTGTTGTCCTAATAGGTTTTTTTAAATAAAACACTTTTACTTCCTTTTATTTCCCTAGCATCGCGAAGTAGCTCAGCTGTCTTCTTAAAGCCACATAACAGTACAGTATTGGGAAATTGACAGGAGAAAGGAAATTTAAAGCTGCAAACTTTGCTTTGGTCCATTACCAGTGATCTCACATGCTGGAAATGAACCAAAACAGCATTCCTACCCACACCAAAAACATGTTCAACTGTAATCCTGCTTTGGTACTTTCTTTTGACTTTCACTAAAAGTCGTTTCTGCTTTCTGCCAATAAGATAGTGTCATCTGAATGTCTAAAGTTATTGTCATTCCCTCTCCCCCCCCCCCCCCCCCCAAGTTTTACTCTTCATCTGAATCTAGTCTGGCTTTCCATAGGATACTTTATGTTCTATAGTCATATTGGACAGATAAGGGGATACAATGCACCTTTGTCTGACTCTTTTCCCTATAGGAATCCATTCTGTCTTTTCAGATCAATTCTGTCTCTTCTTGTACACAATACATGTTATGCATCAGGACAATCAAGAGGTGAGGAACATCTATTTATTTCAGAATAACCCATAGTTTCTCATGATCCACATAATCAAAAGCTTTACTATCTATACCTATAAAATGGTGCGTTAACCGTTGGAATGAGACAAAGGATGTTGCACCAGGCCCCACTAGTCCTGTCCGAGCCTCCGTGCACTCGCCCGAATGGCGTTCGCAGGTAGCTGTCGGGTTGAAATTTTCGGCTGGGGGGCAGGAGCCCCCCGGATGCAAACAAACAAAGGGAACTTCAATTCCCAACTTTGCTTGTGCCGCACCAGAGCCAGTCAGGCTGAGCGGCGCGGCAAAAGGAACGTTCAGAAATGCGCCGTGGCCAATTAAAAAAAAGCCGCAGGAAAAAAACCGCTGCAATAACCAAACACGCGCACGCAAAACTACAAGCCCCAGTGTCCTGTGCGCCATTAGCACGCAGAATGCTGAGGCAGCCGGTGCGCGAAAAATAAACGAACCCCCCCGCCACTGCCCTTCCTTTTGACGGGCCAGCCGGCGCGTGAAAAAAAAGACCCCCCCTGCTTCACGGTCCTTCCTTTCGACGGGCCAGCCAGCGCGGGGGGAAAAAACCCACCGCCGCTGCCCTTACTTTCGACGGGCCAGCCGGCGCATGAAAAATAAATGACAAAAAAACCCCCGCCGCTGCCCTTACTTTCAACGGACCAGCCATCGAGCCTGGCCCATGAAAAAAAAAGACACACCCCCCCCCGCCATTTTCTTTCCACAGGCCAGGGATCGAGCCTGGCCTGCAAACCCCCCCCCCAAAAAAAAGACCACCACCCCGCCCTTTTCTTTCCACGGGCCAGGGATCCAGCCTGGCCCATGAAAAAAAAGACCACCCCACCCCCGCCCTTTTCTTTCCACGGGCCAGGGTTCGAGCCGGGCCTACTGAAAAAAAAGACACCCCCCCAAAAAAAAAGTACACGCAAAAACATTCAAAAACAGTCACAAAAACAGTCAAAAAGAAACACAAAAACATCCAGAAGTAACCACTAAAACATCACAAAGACACCCTCCCCAAAACCCAACACAACCTCCCCCCCCAAAAAAACAACAACAACAGATAGCTTACCAGGAGACGTCTTCACTCCATGACGACCAGAACTCAACTGAGAAAATAATGAACATACTTACCGGAAGCGACACCCAGAGGTCAGAAGAGAAAAATTGTAGAGAGGAAGAAAAGCTCACCACCCCCACCCAGAGGCCACAAGAGAAAAAACATTCAAAAATATTGAAACTAATAAGATTAATTCCCAAATTAATCAAATAAGTTATCAAAACATTCAAAAATATTCACACTAATCTCAAAAAATACCAAAAAAATACAGAAATCACTTTTCACGCAAAAAAACCAAAACAAAAAATAAAAATGCGTAAAAATAAAGATTTAAAAAAACAAAATTAAATTTTAAATTAAAAAATTTATTTACATTAAATAAATTAAATTAAATTAAAATTTGCATAAACATAAAACAAAAACCTTCCAAAACCAATTTAAAGAGCCCGGCACTGAGGAAGCCAGTGCACAAAAAATAAAAATAAAACACACACTGGGAGCGCAAGTCCTACACAGGCGGACGCAGTGCCTCAAAGCCACAAAATCACAAAACCTTTCAACAACATTTAAAACAGCCCAGCACCATTGGTTCAAGAAAAAAAAAATGAAACCTTTTACTATCCAACACAATTTTACAAAGCCCGGCACTGCCGGGCAAAATATGCTAGTAGTTTATAAAGCACAGGCTGATCTTCTTCTGAAATTCTTTGGTGCACTCCAGTAGCTGGCAGATATTTTCAATATGACCTTGAGTGCCTCTTCCTTCTTAGAATCCAGCTTGAACATCAGTTATTTCTCATTCCATATAAGGTGAAATCTTTGCTGCAACATCCTGAGTATCTTTTTCCTTGCATTGGAATGTAGTCCATCTGTAGGTCATTGTTTTGTCGTCCATATTTGTGGGCCGATTCTTGTTAGGATTTTGACAGATTCAGTCTCTGTGGCTTGAAACAGTTCTATTGCTTTTTCATCTATCCTGATTATTTATTTCTTCTTAGTGCTTCCAGATTAGCTTTCACGTCACTTTCTAGAACTGCAGGTTCTTCATTATCAGATAGTATGTTTCATCAGACAGTTCTTTCTTCTTGGCTGTCCTTCACAAGTCTATTTGATTTCTATAATGACCATCTGGCAACGTCCACATGTACAGTCATCTGTTCAGTTGCTCGAAGCATATATTTACCATAAACAGATTGTTGGCTTTGCAGAACTCTTAATTTCTTCATAGAACTGTCTTTATTTAAATGTGTGATGACAGTGCTCTATGATTGTGGTATTCTTGAACCACAATCAGGTGCACCCTGGTAATGGCAACCTTGTATTGCCGGCTAAACTTTCTCACACTAAATCAGGCAGAGAAAATTGCAGAATGAACTCACCAAAGGGTGCCTTCATTTTGGAAATTTCACATCTGGCCTAGACATGGAAGAAGATGAAATTTTAAAAAGGCATAAGTATTCATGAAAACAAAAGGACAGGTTTTGTTCACTCTTAGTCTATAAGCAAAAGTTAAGAAAACAACTTGATGGGTGCAAACTCAGAGAATCTAGTTATATATCCTAATGCAATGTGCCTACAGAATAAAAAATGCATTGCTATTTGTATCCCTTTGCTTGCTATCATAGGAGCTTAGTGGAGTTGACAAGATAAAACATCTGTGAAATAGATAAAGGTGATTTGACAGGTTTCTCTGGAGAATAGATAGAAACTTTCCCTAAGCGTAGTTATCACTAAACTGTCTATGTTGTATTTATATGTTGCCTGTCTCAGGATTTCTATATGCTACCATCTCTTTGAGTCAAAGTAAGCACAATGGCATTCAGGCAAATTGATGTTTTGTGAATAGTAGTAGTGGAGCTTGAAAGAAGTACTATAGTTCAATGGCCATTGTTCTGGTTGGGATGAAAGCAAAGAGATTGAGGAACATGAAATCTTTGCACCATCCCAAGTTCTCAGTTCAATGTCTCTCACTGTACCATACTTGATAATTGCATTAAAAGTAATGATCCTTTACCATGTTTCTTCTTAAGAAGCAGATGTACATATAGTTGTAGTCTGATCCAGACTGGGAACACAGCAGTGGGAAAGGCATATAATCTCTCAACTACCATCTAGGCTCCAAATCTGTTATTTACATTTTTTTAAAAAATGAACATAAATTGGATGAATTACTAAGTGTACTATGAAGTTTTGGGTTAGTTCAATGGCCCGGAGATTGCAGAGCCATGAACTGGGAATTCAAATACCACTTGTGCCTTCAGGGAGGGGGCTAACAAAGGTCACCAAGAATGTGCATGGCTGATAGAATCACATGCCTTTCTATCTGTGTGTCCTTGAGCAACCAGCATAGTCCCAGAGTGCCATTAATACAAGGGACTGGTGAACCAATTCTAAATACTTTATACCTAGAAAATTCTGGATCAACACAAATTGGGATAGACTCAATGATACATTATTGTTTTTATTATTATTCTGTTGGGTTGGTGCAACAAATGAAGTGCCTCGTCTTCGTTAGACACAAGAGTGTGGCACCATTGATAAGATTTTATAGCTGTGTATGGCTTCTCCTCCTCCTCCTCCTCTTCTTCCTCCTCCTCCTCCTTCTGTGTCCAGATCAAACTCTGAATTGCCAAAATGAAGCCACCTTCTTAGCCATGCCATTGACCAAAATTAAATCCTCATTACTACATGTTTATGGTAGTAATTGGCAGACCAGGAAATGAGTCAGATTATGTATCTCTCCACGTCCACACAGCATGTTGTCCACAAGCAGCCCCCCTTGATCATGTTGGCCTTACATTTGGGCACTCTGAACCCTCATCTTATTCAGGGTCCTCCAAGTGACATAGGGGAGGTCAGGTTCCTCAGCCATATTCTTCTTTAATGTCATTCCTTGCTTGCCCAGTGAGCTCTTTCCTCCATGTTCTAATTTGGTTTTGTTCTTTCATACCCTCAACAGCAGTTTAACCACTGCACCACCAGGGCTCATATAATAATATCCTCTCAGAAATATTTTCAGTTACCCTCTAGTAATGTCTCTAGAAACAGGAGGTTTGTGACCAGCTGGTGGTTCTGGAAAACCAAGAGGGTCCATGGGTGATTTATTGAAGATTTGCCACTTAATTGCCTTTTAAAGGCCATTCTTGTACAAATTTACATTAATCACTCATACCCTGCACATACGCATTCATATCACCTTTTGACTCTAGAGTAGTCCCAGTGGAGATAATATTACTGCTCCTAAGCTGTCGTTCTTAGACTCTGTTTCAGCAGCTAATATTGGATTCTGCTGCATTTTCAACTGATCCAAAAGGCAACTGTGAAAATACTAGATACAAAAGCATCAAATATTTCATCAGGGTTCCCTCTTCAATAGTGTTAACAACGGTTACCATAGAAACTTCGAAGAAATTCCCTGTTGTATGGTTCTCCTCTGCGCATTAAGATCCTGAGTGGATCATGACTGCAGAGAATAAATGTTGCAGTTGAGAGTTAATTCTGAAGCCTTTCAAGAGGCTTTCCTTATGAAAACTTAGGGAGCAAACTTTGTATTTCAAAAGTAAAAACAAGCGTGATCTGCACATCCATATAATAGAATTTCTAATTATATCTTATTTTTCATGGTAGCAGCTGTATATCCTTGGGAAGTCCACAGAAAGAAACAAGGGCAGAGTTAGCAATCAGCAATTACATTTACATGGATTTATACAAGAAACCCCATACATAATTTTCCAGGATTCATCTGATCCTGGAGGTAATCACAGCTATTCTGACTAGTAACTAATGGTCATCTTAATGTTCATATTTTTAATACCATCACAGTTGATGGACATTATTATACTTCAGTAGCAATGCTGCAATTGCCCAGTAACCTTTGTGACACAGTACTTTCATTTCTTTGTCTTCGGTCTCCTACATTGTGTTTTAGTGAATCACTGTGGATCCTAGTGCTAAGAGAAAGAGGGGGAAAAAGTTTTCTTTTCCACTTTCTACACACCGAATGTAACATACATTGTGGTCAGTAGCTTCAGGGTATGTTTAGAGAGGAAGCTACCTGTGAGATGTGAAAAGCTGCTGCTACCCTGTATTACTTGTCTAACTTTTTGAGTTTGCAAATTGCTTTGCATTTGCACACCATCATTCCCATTTTAAAGTACAGCTGAAAGCAATGTAATATGCTCCAAAACCCACTTAATTATTCCATATTATGTGTAGAGCTTAAAACCTGTGGTATGGTGGTTAAGCAGTCAAAACTTTGCTCACAATCTGAGTCTGATCCCATCAGGCTTCCGTCTTTCCAAGGTTGGTAAAATGAGCGTCCAGCAAAATACTACTTTGTTAACTGCCCAGAGAGTGCTCTAAGTGCTATGGGGCGGTATATAAGTGTAGTTGCTGATTGCGAACCCATGCTTTCCATATTGAGATCCAAGTTCAAATCAATCCATGCTTCCTAACATTCTTATTTTCAATTTCAAAAACATTTACAATCATTTAGACATTATATTAGCAAGCATTATACTATCCCAAACCCATAGCATATGCATCATGAGATCAATGGGAGAAAGGTAAATCATCCCACTGTAGTATTTCCCATTTTATTTTGTGGTGTATTCAGGCTCGGATAGTATTGTATTAGTGAGAAGTGGAATCATATTTAAGAAGGCATGCATAGCCAATAAAGCTACCCCACCTACCCCATCTTTAAACTTATACTATTTATAATCTCCAATAAATGATTTGAGACTGTAGTGGTGGGGCCTGGGGGATCAATAGGGAACCATATTTGTTCTAAAATAATTTTGATTCTGGGGAACTGCGGTGGCTCAAGTGGTTAAGACGCTGGCTAGGACGCGAAAGGTCAGCAGTTTGATTCCCGAGTACTGCAGGACGGAATGAACTCCCGCCTTTGTCCCAGCTCCTGCCAACCTAGCAGTTCGAAAGCAAGAAATTGCAAGTAGATAAACAGGGACCACTTCGGTGGGAAGGTAACAGCATTCCATCTAGTCATGCCTGCCACATGACCACGGAAATGTCTGCAGAAGCAGACAGCACTGGCTCTTCGGCTTAGAAACAGAGATGAGCACTGCACCCTAGAGTCGGATACGACTGGCTTTCAAGCAAGGGAAACCTTTACCTTTTACCTTTTATAGAATGGTTTTGCTTTTAAATAATATTTTTATTCTGTTTTTATAAGAATGCTGTTGACTTATTTTTAATAATGTAAATCTAGTTTGCTTTGGTATCCTTGGTAAGAAGAAAAGTGACAAATACTTTAAATAAGTAATACAATAAATATCTAGCCTGTTGACCGAAGGTTCATTGCCCTTTCACTATAATATATATGAATATGACATATGGAGGCTTAAAGCATAGATTTCTTAGTTCAAAGCAAATGAATGAATGAATGAATAGTCTTTTCACAGGTTACTTAGATTTATTTTGGCATCTCTTTAGCAAGGCATCCCCTTAGTCTCGAATGGATTTACATTTATTTTGGCCACACTTTTTTTCCAGATTGCTGCTGCTACTGACATCTCTCTTCCTTTCACTTTTCTCTATCTTCTTGAATAGATCCTCAAGCTCTGTCCTAAGAAGAAAAGCTCCTCCACTTATACATTTTGCAAATCAGTCGGTTTGTTAGGAATGCAGTTCCATCTCTTTGAGAATGAATGTAAGTTTGTCACAGTTTTGGTGAATTGCCAGATGCTACCAGATAATGGACTACATAGTGGAGGGTGCAATTGAATTTGTGCAAATTGGAGGATGTTATCAATGCTAATATTAATAGTAGGAAAACACAGGAAGTATTCTTATATCAGCCTAGACTACTTGAACATTTCCACACTGCTCCTGCTATTTTATTTTAGTCAGGTGGGGGGCAGGGGGAGGGAGCAAAATCACAATTAGGCCACTTCCCCTCCAAACAAAAGAAATGTCTTTTGTTTGTAAAGTGAGTGGTAAATAAAACATTTTCCTTCTGTCTGATAGTTGTAGCACTGCATTAGTTTGGAGAGAGAATTTTTTCCTTTGTTTTGTTTCCCTAGCACTGATCAAGGAACAGCACACAGCCATAGTTTCAATGGTCACTACAGAGAAAAATGGAGAGAGAAATTCTTTCTTACCCAGTGCAGTGCTACAATCATCAAATAGTACTTACTTACTTACTTACTTACTTACTTACTTACTTACTTACTTACTTACTTACTTACTTACTTACTTACTTACTTACTTACTTAATCGCTTCCTCTTCTACCTTGCAGTGTAGAGGATTCCACAAAGGATCTCCATTGGGATCTCTTGTCAGGTTGGGGGGAACAAATAATTACACTTTCCTTGTCCCTCCACAGAGGAGCAGGGGAAGTGTTTAAATTCAATACAGTGGAACCTCATACAACAATTGCCCCGTATAGCAACAAAATCGCATAACAATCAGGTGTTTTTTTTTGGGGGGGGGGGGAATGGTGTCCTGCATAACAATTTTCCCTATGGAAAAAAATCGTACAACAATTTTTCAATGGGGACAATTCAATAATTTACTGTTTGTAAATAAATTTATGAAAAACAATCATTGGCAAACAGCCATTCCTGCTCAGATATGAATACATTGGAACCTCATACAACAATGTTCAATGGGAAAAACCACTTAGCAAAGAAAAATCATTGTACGATGCATCCCATAGGGAAAATCGCTATACGATGCATGTATCATATAGCAATTGTTTTGTACAACAATGAGCCCCGTGGAACGGATTAAAATCGTTGTATGAGGTACCACTGTATTTGATATGCTGAAGGGGTTTGTCAGCACAGTGGATGTTGAAACTGGAAGAAGCCTTTGATGGCTGCAAGAGTTCCATATATGCCATTATCAGGGTCCACAGGCATATATGGAGTGCCCTCAAAAGCTAACACACACGTTCAAAATGTAGTGCTGAAGGGAAGGTTGGGATGCTCCAGCATATGTAACATCTGGATGCTGTAAGTAAGCGTGACCCTTGATTGCTCTAACAAATGGGCTACATCCCCTGTTGTCTACTCTGACAGGCAGTAACTATCCAGATCTTAGTGTGGATCTTTCCTATTACCTGCTATCTAGAAGCACCAGGGACTGAACTGAAAAACCCAGAATGAGTTTCATGCTTCCATACTTCTTTTTTGTAGACTATCCCTATGGCATCACCTTGGTGACTCCCGTTTCAGGCTCAGAGAAGAAACAGGTACTCCATTTCTGTGCTCTGAGTGCAGAAGAAATGCAGAAATTTGTAGAAGACCTAAAAGAGTCAATAGCAGAGGTGATGGAGCTAGAGCAGATTCGAATTGAATGTAAGGCTCCCAGCGTGGTCCAGACTCCATGCAGTCATTCCGTCTGTATGTACACATGTCTGTGTCTCATGTATTGTTGTGTATGTTGTTGGCAGGGGTGCCATTTCCAAAGGGCGAAGGGGAAAAGAATCTGGACACATCTTCTTGAATATGTTTGAGATGAAATTGCTTCCAAAGTGTTGCATTTAAGAGTATTTATTGTGACTTTTAAAAAAATTATATTTCATGTTTTATGAAAAACAGGAAAGTTTTCAAAATTGAATAATCAATGATAATCCCCCCATTAAAAGTAATATATGTGATATCATTTGCACATTCAGTTTATGCCTGATGAGGCTCTTCAAATTAGCCCCTTTTATTCTTGACACCAATAATTGCACACTGTACAGAACAGAGTGGAGACCTCTGGAGGTTGATGAAACATTGTTTCTCTCACCCCTCACCTTTGACCATGATGGTGAAGGCAGGTGGGAATCAGAATCTAACACGTGGATGGGGTACAAGTTGACCTTGCCTTGTTTTGATAGTGAGTTTTCTGGAGATAAACATTTCCACAGAAATAATCATGTATGGTCTGAAACAATGTGGTCCAACTCAAAATGGCACCCCTTGTGGTGGAGTTGGTAAGCATTGTGGGAAATCTGTTTCCTTTAGTGGTTGTCTTGCCTGTTTTATTCAATTCACCGCCCAACTTCTTCCTCCAACCAGTTGACAAGTTGAAGAACATCCCACATACAGCTAAAATTATTCAAAGAACGACTGATTATAAGCCTTAAGAAAAGGAATAAGTACTCTTTCCCTGTTTTCTGTACTTCCTTTTTTGTCTCTTGTAACTCATTTTCATATCCTCTTTTCTTTCTCCTTGTTGCTATGTTTTCTTGAGTTCTCTTTCCATGTCTCCACTTGCTTAATAATATTTTTCCCTGTTATCTCAGGGGAGCTGGAGAAGCAACATGGGTCAAAGAATATTTCCTTAAAGGCCAATGGGGCTCAGATGGAAACACAATCCAAGCATGGATCTCCAACAGGTTAGAGGCTTTTCTGGGTTCTGTACTTCCTACCTAGAAGACTACATCATCTTTTGGTGTGCAGGATTTCTTGCTAGTAGAAGCAGAAAAGACAAAATGTCTTCACTCTCCTTGAGGAATAACCTTACAGAATTTGGTACTTGAACTACTCCATAATAGTTGCTGTTGGGTTTCTAGAATGACTTCTTGTATTTCACAAAGAACATGTTACAGGAGGGTTTATTCTCACTGTATCGTGAGCAGAGCTTGAAAATGTTACTTCTTCTGATTTTGACTCCCAGAATCCCTCAGTATTTAAGTGCATTTCTTTCTTTCCCAGAGCTGAGGCTAGACCTAGAATATCACGGTCTCATCTTTTGACAACCTTTACACCCGGAATAAGAAGGGGGATAATCTGTCCATTTTGCTTTCTCCTACATTCACATCTTTTAAATCACAAGTTCTATCTGTTATAAATGTGAAGCAATTTGTCAATAGAAATTTAATCCTTCCATCCCAAGTTTTTCCCCATCTGCACCAATCACACTCAACAAAAACATCTCCACCCAGTATAAGAAGTAGTATGTTATACCTGTCTGATAATATTAACACTTTGTATCTGACATGGTAGGGAACAGGAAGCCATTGCAAGCCTGCCAAGGCTGGGTAAATATGATCCATCACCAGCCTGGCTGCTGCGTTCTGGACCTGCCTATATCAGACACAAGAGCAGCCCTATGTAGAAAGCATCACAGTAGTCATTACATTATCCATATGTATGTCCCTAAATGGAAACTCTGACATTATGGCCGCTTGGTCAATTCATTTGGCACCCAAATCCAGTGGAAAGGACTGTATACTCTGAGGAGGACTTGACCCAGTAATAACCTGCGGAAGCTCAGTCTTTGAGGTATCTGTCTGTCCGTTTCTAATTTCATGATGCTGAAATGCCCAAAGTGAGCCACCTGAGCCCCAACGTTAGCCACCTGAGCCCCACACAAGAAGAAGCAAGGAGGAGGAGGGCATGTTTGTTTTACAAACATAGGAGGGAGAAGTTCTTCCTTTTGACTCTTCTCTGATGTTCCATCTAGCTTGGCTGAAACTATGGAGATTGATTTGTGGCGAAAATTGAAAGAGTTTTTACCAGTCTGGCAGCACTGCAATAAATGATCTATTTAGAAACAACACATTGTGGTAAGGCTATGAGGGCAAATGCTGACTATGGAAGTTTTCTAAGTCATAGCCTGAAGGCATATGAGGCAGCAATTTTGCTGAAGATAATAAGCTTGTCTGCTCTCAGAAAGGTTGCCATTGTCATGCTGCCTTGAATTCCATAATAGAAGAAAAGCAGGATATAAGTGCCAGACATAAATAATACCTATTTCAAATTAAAAGAATGCAGTTATGTGGTTTTTTAAAGAAATATATTACACTTCATACTTACATTAATTTAATGGCCAGTCCCTCTCCATGTGATACACAAAGAACAGTGCATTCTATTAGGGCAGATGAGAGCATTCACAGATCATTTGCTAAATTACAGTTATTTGGGGAAAGCCATAAGAATTGAAACAGCATAGAAGTGATATGAGTTTATAGTGTAGAACTGCTGGGGGGAAACACAGCAACTCAAACTAACTAGTAAATCAGACTCTTAATTCAGGTGTCTAAATTGTGAATTGAAGCTTTTGAAATGGGGATCTACAGAAGGCTGCTAAGGATCTCATGCGTTGACCATGTGACTGTTGTAGAAGTGTTGCGCTGGATGGATAAAGAACAAGAACTGTTAAAGACCATTAAGCAAAGAAAGCTCCAATACCTTGGCCATATCATGAGGAACAACATAAAGTATAGAATATTCCAGCTCGCTCTGCAAGGAAAGATCCCTGGGAAGATTGGCCCTGGAAATAGACCGACTTCATGGCTGCAGAACCTGAGAGACTGGTGGGGCATGTCCTCAGAAGAACTGTCCTGAGGAGTTAAGAACAGGCAGTCTATCACCATGATGATACGGCACCTCAAGAAGAAGAAGAAAAAACTGAACATCCTTTGAGTTGTAGAAACATACTTAGATAGCTACAATTAGATAGCTACAGTCTAAACATTTTAAGAAGTCAAAAGGCAACATATTAATGTTTTTCCCCCCAAATTTCAGGCAACAGGTAGTCCATTTAGTGACTGGCTAGGAGGCAAAAGGATAAAAACAGGTCTTCCTAATAAAGAGGGAGGGCTTTGGCTTTAGAAGCATGTGAAAGAAAGCTTGTATTGCATCACTGAGGAAAGGGTCTCTTTTATTTTCAAAGGAAAAAAAGATTTGGGAGAGAAGGTTCCGGACAACACAGTAGAGGTAAGTAGATTACACAACAGGTGAGGTAAGTAATTCTCCCTCAGTTCAGCTCTTCTTACATTCTTTGTTGTTTCTTTTCTCAGGTTTTAATCAATGCCTCCCCAGCCAGACTGACAATTTTACCAATTTCCAGAGATACAATAAAAAGTTACTGCTAGGACGGGTAATACAACTTTCAAATCCAGATTAAACTTCAAAGCATTTTTTTCAAGCCTTTTCTATAACTGTTAACACATCCTTCATGGAGCAAGCGCCCGAGCTCTTGGAGACTAACCTGCTCCTTCCTCATCCCCCACCCAACACACTTCCAGGAGAAATCAGAGACACAGCTGAGATGAAGTCCCCTGACAGGTCCCTGCCTTCACAGATTCCCCAAAAAGCCACCAGAGAAACCTCAGGTTCTTCTGCCCAGGACACTGTGACCTCTGTCAGAGCTCAAGAATTATATTGATTGGGATTCTTCATAGATAGTAGCTTAAGTCAAGCATTTCCCAACCTGAGGATAGTTATTGGGAAAGTTTGTTCAACCTCTTTATTTGGGAGACACAACACCATAGTAAGTCCTTCTGTGGCTTCTAGGTCACCAGTCAAACTGTATTTATGGTAAAGGTCTCCAAAATATCTAATTTGCCCTGGCTTTCTCCTTTTCCCAAACCTCTTTTTCTTAACAGATTTCTCCCATTACTATCTCCTTCCATGTGCTTCTTCCTGTAGGATCAGGAGCTGCACTCTGCCAGTAACATCCCATTGCCTAAAAATAAAAAAAAATACCTTCCATTTTGGGGCTGGCACCCACCCCCATCACCTCTTTTTCAGTTACTACTGTTTAGCCTTTTGCTGTCTGAGGCCATTTCTATCCCAAAGCTGTGGGAAACTTCACTATCACATGTGTGCTTGTTCCTCAGAACCTCCCCATGAAATATTGTGTAAAATCTTACTGACCTGTCAATACAATGGGGAGGAGAGCCCACCATCTCGGTGGCTTCATAACCCCCATGTGGGCCTGCAGAGAGGCATTTCTTCATCGCAAGGAATTTCACTTCAGGGATACAAAATTCCAAAAAGAGGCAGTCCACAAGTATGTATTTCTTGAGGGAATTCCAGAATCAAGCAGACAGGGCTCTATAGAAGAGATTTTTCTCTTCTTGTTCCCTCCTATTCACCTCTGCCCTGCCTACATGGCTTGAGGAACAACGCCATTCTTGAACTCTCTCTTTTTCTGAGGGGGGTTTCCTATTGCCCCATGGAGACATCCCTTCCCATAGAAAACCCCATTCCATCTTAGTCCTTATTTTCAATCTGAGGTTGGGAAACACATTGAACCTTCTTACTGAAGGTACCTTAAGCCCCTTTCCTTCCCTCTCCCTCATTTTACTCCTCAGCAGAAGCAAACATCTCCATTTTCTCTGAAATTACCTGATCTGCAGCCATTTCATCAACTTTTTTTCTTTAATATAATCATTGTATAAGCTGGATGGGTTTCTTTGGCATATGTAAAAATCATTTCCTTTCACTTGCAAACCATTGAGTGGATCAGAGCGAGCTGCAAGTTTGCTGAAATATGTCAGATTTCTGCTTGTATGTTTTTTTCTTTTTAATTTCCTCCTTTTGTAAGCAGATTAGTGAGTCATGTGTGCACCTTTCTGCTCAGAAAGACAGGAGCTGGAAAGAGCTCAAGTCTTTCTTTGAGAATCCGCAAATCCCATCTCCCCCCCCCCCCCGGGCTCCCCGCGCAGATATGTGCAACCTCAATTATCCTCTCCTCTGTCTGCCTTCTTGGCCTATGGATTGTGTGATGATGTAAGGCTTTTTTAGAGCTCCCCTCAGCTTGTAGAGCTTCTCGGAAAAGGGAACGATCTCAATAAATCAAAAATAAGAGTATTTTGATCCCTAAATTGCTTTCTTTCTAAATAAAAGACAGAAAGGGAAAAAAGAGGAGCGGACAATAATTTTTTGGCATGAGGAGCATTGAGTTCACTCAGACCGCCAGCTGCCTACATCTTGTCACTTAAAGCCTATTTTTTAAGCCACAGTGTGTGGTTATAGTTACTTTATCTGGATAGTTGAGGTTGGAAACAGCATCATTGCCTTTTCTATAAGGTGCTTTTTTATTTATAGAACAAACTTCCAGGTGCATTGTTTTTGGTGTGTGGGGAAGGACGCATATATTGGTGGGAACTGGGAAAAGGAAGGTGTGTTGGGGTGGGTGATGTGGGCATAGGGTTAAAAAAAAAACAACCACTTTTGGAGGGCGGATGGGTAAAGGGCAGCCCATAGTAGATGGGAAAAAGTCTTGTAACATTGAATGCTTCTTTGACTGTTTCTAAACTAGGTGTCAATTCACAACAGGCTTCAAACGTACCAGCACAACTCTGTCCCGAGGCTCGAGAGTGGAATGCAGCCCAGCACGCATCTTAACATGCCACGGGAGAGGCTGGAGACAGCATTGGTGCCCTCTTTCCCTGCCTCGGCAGGGACGCTTGTACAGTGCCAGCAGATTGTCAAAGTTATAGTCTTGGACAAGCCGTGTCTCGCTCGTATGGAGCCGGCCCTCAACCAGACTCTGACGCGCTACGTGTCCTCTGATTCCTGCAGCTCCACCCCATTGCGTGGCCTAGGCAGCGGGCTCCAAGGCACCCCAGTGAAAATCATCCATCAGCCTCCGCTTCCGCCTCCACCGCCACCCTACAACCACCCACACCAGACCTGCCCCCCCACCTCTTTGCTCCAGAGGCGCAGGTACTCCAGCGGCTCACGCAGTCTAGTGTAGCAGATCCACCAGCACTAGCAAAAAAAAAAACAACACACAGCACAGACTTGAACCCTGAGACCCTTTTTCTGTCTTCAGAGAAAAATCTAGTTTGTGATTTATTTTTAGTACAACTGTGACAAAATGAGAGAAAGAGAGAGCCAGAGAAAAACAAATAAATACATAAATTTACAATATGTACCTAACTCCTAGCCATCTCTCCTGGAATGATTCTATTTGCAAGGAGCTTCACCTGTAGAAACTGCCTGATAGCTTCGGAAGATATTTCTTGCCCAACTTTCCACATTTCCAACTGCACATGCACCTTCCTTCCTTCCAGCGTACATGGTAGCATTCTGCTACCTACTACTGATGAGCTATACTGTCCCTGATGTCCTTTGCTTTGAGTCTTTCATTCCCTTTTCTGCCTCTCCTCCCTCAATTTTTCCACCTCTGTTTCTTCACCATTACCAATTGTTGTAGGTTTCTGACCAAAACCAGACTTAACTTACCTTTCGGGGGCATTGACTTGGGTAGTTTGTCTTGTAGGGGGCTGAGGAGCCGATACCACTGCTGCCACTCTTGCTATTGCTACTGCCGCTGCTGCCACTGCAGCTTGCTAAGCAGGAACTGAACATGTATTTCACTCATCATAGCTTTCTTTTTATTGCATTCCTGTCCTTTCTCAGCAAACTGACTGAAAAAAGAAACCCAGAGAGAAGGGGAAGCAGCCGAACTCCAATGCTGATCTCATTTTGGACTTCAAAACCTTCTGCATTGTAATATGAAAGCTTTGGTGGACACCAGCAGGAATTGCACCACTTGAAATGCACACCTATATGGTTGAATGTGTGTGGACCCTGCCCATGAAAGGAAAAATCTGCCTGTTCTAGGGAAGTTTAGTTAAACATAGAGGTTGGAGTTTCTAGTATGGCCACTTCTTCAAATTAATAATAGTGGAAAGCCATCCCTTTCTGGCGTTTATATTTACTTATTTATACAGTTTTCAGCCTTGTGCCACATTATATAGCACTAATTCGAGTAAATAGTAGGGATTGTAACTTCCTAGAAACATCTTCCTTTTCCCTTCCTATCTTGCTTCCTTCACAAAGCACAAGTTTTATTAGTGCACCAAAAAAAATGTAGACACCAAATAAATGTTGGGCTTGCCCATAGTGTTTTGCAGCTCACACCATCTCTGCTTGGCCCACTCCCAAACCTGACTAACAGCTAAATGTTTGTGAGAGTAAGAAGATAGTTTATAGGGTACAGGACAAGTTGTGTGGCACATAGAGCAGAGAATGTCTGAAGGCTCTGGAGGAATGGCCAACTGTAACAGTAGAGCCAGCCCAAATATGCTACCAATGAAACAGAGCATAAAAGAGGTTCGGCAACAACATGTCTTTTCTACAGCATAAAACACAAGCATAGATGTTTTAAAATAGGCCTGCAGGTTCTTCCTTCCATACTCACATTCCCCTTTGGGTCCCTCTGAGCCATTTGTACCACCCAATGTCTCACAGGTTTATTTAAGTGTGTTACCCTGAGTCAGTATGACATGTTTACACAGGCAAGGAAACTCCAAATTGGGCATGTTCTGGGCAGTTTTGTGTTTTTTTGTTGAATTCCTGACCTTAACCTGCCTTAGCCCTGGCAATAGAATGAAATGAAATGTTTGTCAAGGTGGCACAGAAAAAGAGAGAGACAAAGAGTACCTCATGATCTGGAAAGAAAAAAAACTTATTATTTTATTCCCATGAACATGCAAGCAAATCAAAGAGATTAAAATGAATTAAGAATTTGTCAGTCATGTAAGCACAAGACCATAACAAAATGAGTTTGGTTACTCTTCTTTTCCATTTCTTTCAGTGCCTCCTCACTGCATTGACACGGTGGGTGGGCAGCTCCAGGGGGAGGAGATGAAAGAACAGCTCAGCTCCTCATCCTTACTAGGGATGCTGACATGCAGAAAGATGTATTAAAATGAGCTGTGGACTTATTTTTAGAAAAAATATCCTCCCCACTCATGAGGGAGGAGCAGCATTAATTAGCTTAAGGGCTTTGCTCTTGCTCCCTCTGTCTCCCCATGAGGCTTAAGAAGATCAACTTTAGGATGTGAAAATAGGGCAGGAACACATTTTAGGTCTATTATTTATTTATTTATTTTTAAAGAGTGTGTGTGTGTGTGTGAGAGAGAGAGAGAGTGCGCATGAAATAGTTTGTTGATTTCATGTGAGGGAGAAGAACAGGAGTCAGTTGGTACTGAAGCACCTAGAGCAGTGATGGCGAAGCTTGGCACTCCAGATGTTTTTGAACTTCAATTCCCAGAGGGCCTGATCAGCAGGAGTGCTGACTTGGGCTTCTGGGAGTTAAAGTCCATGAACAGCCAGATTGCCAAGGTTCGCCATCACTGACCTAGAGTTACTGTTGCGCTGATGGCAGGCTTACTGTGGTAAAGGCGCACTATTGTGCATTTACCATGTTTGGTTGCACCAGGAGAGATGCAGTAAGACCATGTCTTCTGGTGATGCTTCCTTAAGAGTCTTTAACTCAGGGGTGCCCAAACCTTTTGGGCCGCAGGCCGGTCACATGGTTCAGCGGGCTGGTCACGTTCCTTCCACCGAAAGCGGAAGTAAAATATGCCTTGCAGTCTGTTTTACTACAGGATGAGATAGATTTTAAGCTGCCATGTTCTCTGCTTAAAGCAGGGGTGCCCGAACTATGGCCTATGGGCTGGATCCGGCCCCTGACACCAATTCATCCACCCCACGCCACCCTCGTCGCTCCCAGAAGTGGAAGTAAAATGGCTGCGTTTTACTTCCGCTTCCAGGAGTGGCGAGGGCAATGTGGGCTGGATGGATTGGCATCAGGTGCCCACAGGCTGATCTGGCCCACAGGCTATAGTTTGGGCACCCCTGGTTTTGCTCCACTCATGGAATTTTATGGAGAATCGAGAAATGCTTGTCTTCCATTTATGTGTAACCTGCCAACATCTTTCATTTTTCTTAATACAGAAAATCCATTGAGAAGGAAAATATAAAACAATTTATTTTGGTCAATTTTTGTCCACCTAAAAGTATCCTTTACCTCTCCAACAATGGCTAGAGGTACCACTGCCGTGCTATGACTTTGACATTTGTTTTGATAGGGAGTATTCATCAGAGGAGGAAGGCCTAAGGACCAGACCCTTGACCATAAGTCACTGACAAATCTTCTGCACATGGAAGGCCCCAGGTTAATTTCTAGCCTCTTGTCTTAAGGCTAAGATAGAATTTTCGTCAAAACTCGGGGCAGCTCTTATAAACAATACTGAGTTAGATGGTCTTCCACAGATAAGGGTGGTTGTTATACTCCATGTAAGGCTACTTCAGGACTGTGGTGGCTCAAGTGGTTAAGATGCTGAATTTCACTACTGGAAGGTCGACAGGTCAGCAGATCAAGACCTGAGTGCTGCACGATGGAGCAAGCTCCTGTCTCTGTCCCAGCTCCTGCCAACTATCAGTTTGAAAGCAAGAAATTGCAAGTAGATAAATAGGTACCACTTCTGTTTGAAAGTAAACAGCATTCTGTGCACTCTGGTGTCGAGGCAAGCCTGCCACGTGTCTACGGAAACATCTGCAGATGCAGACAGTGCTGGCTGTAAACAGATGAGCACTGAACCCTAGAGTCGGATACGACTGGATTTTGAGCAAGGGCAACCTTTACTTTAGAACACAGGTGGCAAAACATTAAGTTTCTGGACAGCAACTCAAATGATTATCTGTGCTGTGAATTCTGGAGCTGAAGTCCAAAAGGTTAACTTTCCAAGCTTTCCTATCAAGTCAGCAGTGTACTGCTGATGTGGTATTACTGAAGCCTTTTGCATAGATTATTTTAGATACCCTTATCACCTGATACCCTTATCACATGTATATGGTTCGTGTAAGGATAGCAACATAACGTGTGCTGCAAACAAAAGGTATTTTCTCCTCTCAGACATTTTACATGTCCAGAAACATCCATGGCCTTCACACATTCGTTGCAAATGTCTAAATAGAACTATGTAATCATTCCCCAAATTCCTGGCCACGAGATGTGGATACATGTGGATGTATTCCTGGAATCACTGGTGGGTTCAACCATCCCACTGCCTGCCTTCGGCATTTTTTCTGTTCTGGAAAGCATATCTGTTTCCGTGCAACACATTAGTTAAAGCATGGAAGGACTGCTGTGTTTAGATGAATAAATTAGATTTTACTTGACATTTAACACAAAGCAGCAACAAAAACCTTACAGTATTTGATGAAATAATTGTTTTTTAGATGAAATATTTATGAAAGTTTGAAGTTGCTGGAAGAGTGAACGCTCAAGTTGATTAATAATAGATTTGCAATGATGTGAAGATATTTATCATAGGAAATTTTGCTTGAGATGTTGCTCTTTCCTTTTTCTGTTCTGCTTAATTTAGTAAATAAAATGTCTGGGGGCTCAAAATGCCTGAATATCAAAGCCTTATGTTAGGAATGCTTCCCCCCCCTCCATTCCCAATTTATTGCACATTGGCTGATGTCTTGTAGCTCAGCGCAATAATTAGTGTAGGTTCATTGAATTAGTAAGGATTTGGTGAGTCAATTTCTATATAGGTTCCATTGATTAAAATGGCCCTACACTAGTTATAACTTACTATATTACAGTAAGTTACAACTAGAGAAATCCTATTAGACTCAGTGAATCTTAAAGAGGAGTTGGCTCACCAGATCCCATAAATTCAAGTGAACCCGCTCTAGTCTAATTTACTACATTAAGCAGCAGGATTTCAGTCATTCATTGCTTGACACTTGTCTATAATATGGGGAAAGGGGAAAATGCCTAGGATTTTCTGAGACACTGTTTAGAGGATTTGTAGAGAGAAGAGCTTCAGGCTCTTTAACTTTCCAAATTTGAGAACTCTTCCATCATCCCCCAACCATTCTTCTGCAGTTTGCAAACATAAAAATAGTAGGCAAAGGGAGAGGAAACATCAACAAAGACACAGAAATGGTATTACTCTGGACAACCCTTCCCCAAATAAGAATCTGCAGCAATACCCATATACAAGGATACTGTCCTGCTATTTCATGACTCGTATCTTAATGGATTTTCTGTGCAACGCAAAAAATATGAAAGAGGTGATGATGAAAGACAGGAGGGTTCCAAAGGGTAGGTGACATAGTCCAGAGTGGGGCTTCTGTACAAGAGAAACCTTATCTGGCAGTAGCCTTCCCACAATCTATTATCAAACTTTGTGTAGTTAGAGTGATGACAGATTAAAACATGTTCAGTTGGCGATGAAATCAAAGGCTTGATGTGCCACATGCAACTTGTTAGGATGTTGCCCAGAGCAATTTGCAGATAAAGAGAATGGGATTTGTCCTGTGATAACATAACAGGGAACTTTCTGGTCATAGGTGGAGAGCTTTATTTCAAAGAAATCTGCAGGCCAGACTACATAGCTAATTTCTGCTGCTCTCCAGTTAATCCTGTATCTTTATTTTTTTAAAAAAAAAAACAACATCAACCCAGGAGGAAACAATTGTTTAAACAAATGGGCAAGTGCCACAGCTCAAGTAGCATGTATCTTTGTAGCATTATTGATTATACAATCAAGACCTACAAAATCATGCTATAAAAATTTCTGACCACAATATAGCATAGAACTATTGCTTCATTGGCTCTTAACTGCACATTGTAGTTGTTATATGTCATGAATATAAGCCGCCCAGAGTGGGAGTCCATCCCAGATGGGCGGAGTATAAGTCAAATAATAACAATAATGAAGCCTGAACCAACTTATAGCAACCCTACTTGGGCTTTCAGGATAAATGAGGTATGTAAACAGTTCCACTCTCTTTTCCCCTTGAGTTTCCATGCCTGAGTGGGGAATCAAACCCAAGTCTGCTGAGTACCACACTGTCCTTTTAATGCACATAATGGGGGTGAATTATAGCTTCTGTTTTTAAGTCATTCACATGTTCCTCCATCCTAATTGAGTAGTCCTCTAGCCTTAGATTAAAGAATTTAAATTAACTGGAATTGTTCAAGGAACATTTTGAAATAGTTATTTTAAATGTGTTGGACTACAGCTCTTATCATAGCTGGGAACATTGGGACACTTAAATCTGAAAAGCACTTGTTTGGGAAAGACTATTCAAGAGCAATAATGCTCTATCTAAGCTAGGTAAAGGTTTCCCTTGCTTGAAAGCCAGTCGTATCCGACTCTAGGGTGCAGTGCTCATCTCTGTTTCTAAGCCGAAGAGCCAGGACTGTCTGCTTCTGCAGACGTTTCCATGGTCATGTGGCAGGCATGACTAGACAATGGAGCACACGGAATGCTGTTACCTTCCCACCAAAGTGGTCCCTATTTATCTACTTGCAATTTCTTGCTTTCGAACTGCTAGGTTGGCAGGAGAATGCCCATTATATTCTATGAGCCTGCAATGATATGAAGTAATTGAAGTACATTCTATATGATAGTATAAAGGTTGTTTCACAAGTGTAGGGCTTAATTTATTGCAAGAAAACCCTGGATTCTAGAGTTTATGGCGAACCATAGCACTCCTGGTGTTCTTGGACTTCAATTACCAGAAGCCCAAGTCAGCACTGCTTCTGATCTGAGCTTCTGGAAATTGAAGTTCAAGAACAGCTGGAGTGCCAAGGGAAAGGTCAGTATAATTCTCTGCAGCATCGTGGAGCTATCTTTCTTGGTTCCCATTGGATATGAAATAATGGTGGAAGTTTGTATCGTAGGTAGTCATGTAGAAGTGTCCCAGTGGATATACTATAATAAAAGCAGATCAGTGATTCTCCTATCTCAGTAGTGCTATTCACAAAATGAAAATGGGTGGTCTGTCAATTTCCTCACCACCTCTGCATTAAAAACTTTAAACTAGGAATCTAGCAGTTCTACCTGGAAAATCAGTGTACAACAAAAGCTCAGTTATTAACTTTTGTTTCCTCTTATTTGAAAAGCAGGATAAATCACATGGCTTGTGCCACTGTCTTACTTGCTACTGTGAGATGGTGTAAGAAGTGATAGTCTTCCAGATGATGCTGGCCTGCAGCTCCCATCAGTCATAGCCAACAGGAAGTTCAAATAAATTATGGGGTTGCTATCCAACATTGTATGGAAGCACTAGTTGGCCATCCATAAAAGTCTTGCAGGATTTTCTCGACCCAAAAAAATAATTTTTAAAAGCTCTTTTGTGTACCTGAGGAGTTTAAATTGATGCAGACATAGTCTTTTTTTCATAAAGAAAAACAGCATTAGTCAACAATGGGACAAACAGCTTCTGTCTTTTTCTTGACACTAGTATAATCATCCTGCAGTATTAGTGTTTTCATTCTTAGACATTTATGAAATACCTGTGAAATATTTGCATTTATGTCTACTGCTAAGATTCTACCTTTAAAAGAAACAAGGGTTGGGAAGAAATTTGCATCTAATTGCAGAGCTTGACCATTATGTCCATCTGCTGTAAACTCAATAGTGAAGGCAGAGTTTAGGATTGTTAGTAGTAGCTCTTGAGTGACATTTGTAATGTTCTAGCGGCTGTTTCACTTGTTATCTCTCCACTGCTCCTTAACGGTCACACCTGGGTCAGAAGCTTTAAAGAGTTCTTATTTTTGATTTGTTCTTCTCCACTCACTTGGCACATCCGACCAAAAGTTTATTTTCATTCTCTGAGCAAGAAACAATAAATGATGTTACTTATCTATGTGTGTAGGCTATTCAAGAGCACCTGTCTGTCCATCTCTCTGTTCCAGTTTTCCTGCTGTACATATTCTCAAGAAAAGCTACAACAGTGTGCTCACATCTAGCGAAGACTTCGAATTGCTAATATTTTGTAACAGAAATAGACAAGATGTATTTTATCTGTTCAATTAATAGAGTTTTAGAAATTATATTGAGATATGTCACTTGTGCAAATATGTCTTTTTTGCCTCTGCCACATCCATCCCCTTCCCAGCCTCCTTCACATATTATTTCACATATTCTCCATAGTAAGCATGGGTTGATTGAGAACATTTAAAAAAATGACCTTGTTGAATTAAACCGAAGGCTTATTAAGGTCAACACCCTGGTTCTTAATGAAAGCAATATATTGGTCCTTGAGGCAGTATAGATCCATCATGACTACCAGTTCTTCTGATTCTGAATATAGGTGATCATCATGGCAATCAGCCATGAAGACTGTCCTGGAAATATAATGCATTGGCCTTTCATTTGCCTTCCACATCGCAACATGATCCCCATACCACTGATCCAGTTCCGCAAGTCACTTTCTGGTCCTGAGCCCTTTTGGCACAAAGTCCTCCTCAGCCCCAGACCAGTATTGATGGAGCTGCTGCCCTCCATCAAGATGGGTTCAAGTGGGATTTAATCCACTTGGGGACCATCCCCCTTCCCTGTGGACTTCACCACCCAAGGCCGTGAGTCCTCAGGGTTGTCAGGTTAGTTAACCACCGCCTGACACTCAGCGTTTAGCTACTGGCAGTATGGTCTACTCTGTTGCAATAGCAAGGTAACCTGGACAGCCTCTTGCCAGTTATTGATGAGCCTTAAACTCCATTACTTTGCCTAATATGCTTGTAAAGCCATCTGGGTTGCATGAACAATATCTTACAAAAATGAAATCATAGGTTCAAATGTGGGAAAGCCAAGATCCAGAGGGAAGAGAGTAGACATGATATGGCAAACAGATACCTTTCACCGTCTGAAGGAGCATTACTTCTTTGCATGTGCTACATGGTGTCTAACATGTACCATAACCCTTAGTCTAACCATGGGCTATGTGAAGAGCTATCACCTTTTCTCTAGCCAAAGTTACCCAAATTCCAGTGTTATCAATAGCAATTGCACTTATATACAGCCCCATAGTGCTTAGTGCACTCTCTGGGTAGTTTACAGGTAGTTAGCATTTTGCCCCCAACATGTTGGTTACTCATTTTACTGACCTTGGAAGGATGAAAGGCTGAGTCAACTTTGAACCCCGTCAGGATCAAACTCAAGTTTTGGCTGCAGTACAGTAGTTTAACCCCTACGCCACCAGGACTATCAGGCATGGAGACCGGATATCTCCCTACTTACTTTTTCTTACTTTTTAGGAATCTCTATAATGTACCTCAAATCATTTTCTCTTTAGCTACAAAGTTCCGAAATGTTTATTAATTTTTGACTCTTAAGGGTGTTGCTGCACCTTTGTGCACTTTTTTCAGATTTACAATTTTGTCGATTTTGAGGTGCAAAAGTTACAAAAATTTTCCAATTGTGGTCATACTGTAGATTTGAAGAATCGTTATGGTATTGCCTATTTTATTTTTAATGTCTTTGCCTACTAATCTCCAACATGGAATTTGCCTTTTTCCAAAACTGTTTTCAAACAGGTTCAAAGTTTTGGTTGGTCATCCACCATAACCAATTTCCTAGTTCTCACCTGCTCTTACGGGGTTATGCAGGCTGTTTTCCTGCAGTGTATCTGTAAACTGCAGCAGGTCTTTCCAAAGAACAAGGATTTCTGTAATATACTGCTCTCTGCTAATTATCTGATGGAGCAAGAAGGTGGGAAGATGTGCATGAGACCCGTTCCTTCGTGCCCCTTTGTGGGCTAACACTACAGTCACAGTCCATATAAACAAAAATAATGACTCTGGGCGGCTTACAGGAATAGATAATATAATATCTATTAATATATAATATAATATAATCCGTGGTAATTAGGAGAAACCAGCCACCTTTTCCTAACAATACATAGTTATTTGCATATGATATCTCACTAATGTTGAACTTTACAGAAATTCACCTTCCAAACAGATGCTTTTATTAAACTTCAGACTGACATTTACTGAAACCTTTAAAGGAAGGGTTATTTTTTTTGCTGCTTTTTAAAAAAGTACAAGTACAATCGACCAGCATAATTCTCTTGCTGAAATCTCTGTGAAATAAAATGTTCTGCTCCAGATGACATTCTCCTCACCCCCCTGGCCTACACACACACTTCACCTGTTTAAACCCTTCAAAGGAAGAAGAAACACAGGTTAACCCAACCTTGTTAAATAAGAGGCATCTTCCACAGACAGTAAAGTATAAACCCACCATGAACAGCTGGACTATCATCCAAAACATCTGGAGCGCATCAGTTGCCCAGTGTCCAGTTATGTCAGATCCCAGCCAATCTGACCCCAAGTCCTGATCAATAAAGATTCCAACCTCAGAAAACACACTAGATGGCACGCCATGCCAGCGGGGGATGATGGAGTTAGAAGTCTCAAATGTTTGGAGCAGGGGAGGCCAAACTTTTCAGTTTGTGGGCCAGTCATGTGGTTCAGTGGGCCGGTCATGTGTTTCCTCCCACTGGAAATGGAAGTAAAATGTGCCTTGCAATCTGTTTTGCAACAGGATGAGATTGATTTTAAGCTGCCATTTTCTCTGCTTAAACCAGGGGTGCCTGTATGGGCGCCTTTTACTTCTGCTTCCAGGAGTGGCAAGGGCAGCATGGGCCAGATGAAATGGCATTGGGGGCCAGATCCAGCCCATGGGCCATAGTTTGGTGGGTGCTGTTTTGGAGGATGGAGCAATTTTTCTGGGTAGGAAGGAGGGCAGCAGGTGGTTTCTCCTTATTTGTGTAAGAGAACTGCTTGTCCTCCTGCAAAGGAACAGCAAAGATCTCAGGTGTAGCTTTTGTTCTTCTGTCTTTTCCAGCTGCCTCCCATTTAAACTGTTTTGACAGATCTTGGCCTATGAGCTAAGCAATCCCCAATGGTGTATTTATTGGTATATTTAGAAAGGTTGGGTAGGTATCTCGATTCTCAGTTAAGCATTATTTGCATTTGTTTGCCTTCTTTTTTTTCCTTTTGAGTGCTATTTTCATTCTTTCTTAATGTTAACACATCATTCAACATTTGGGTACCAGCTGTGGCTCCCATTCAAGTCAGCTGGGGATGAATATAATTGGTGAGAGTCATTCAGTGCTAAAGGAATTGTGAGGATAAATACCAAGTAGCTCTTTACAAAAAAAAATTCTATGGACTACTTCATTATAGAGCCTGAAGCATCATTTGAAGTACAATAATCCATGTTACAACAATAACATGGATCACTGCTAAACCTGACATTTCCTGTCTGTCAATTAGTTATACAGGCCCTCCACAGTAAGCATCTGTTCACCTTTTCTTCCTCCCGTGATATTGGCACTGCAGCCCAGTAGACACACAATATCAGGCTGAAACTAGTATCGGCAGACTCAAAGTGCAACCAAAAAGCAACCTTACTTTAAAGAGTTTTATTTAACAGCACTACTGGGTGGTGAATCATTTGTTCCACTTTGCTCTGACTGGTTCCCAGTGCTGGTGCAGATCCTGGTAATAATGTATTGCTCTGTGTAGGTTTGTCAGGGGAAACGGGACCTGTGGTTTTCCAGGAGGAAAGTATTACCATTAGGAGCATGAGAGGGTGAGACATGGCAGGGAAAGGATGAAGAAGATGGACAAAGGGGAGGACATTTTTACTCTGAGGTAATAATAATTTTGTGTCAGAGATTACTCTGGGTTGAAAGGATTTTTGCTGGAGAAATTCCGCTCAAAGGACGCCCTCCTTTCATGTCCCCAAGTGTAGCCCTCAGGTATCGAAACTCGAACTTCCAGTCTCCAGCTCAGCATCTTAACTACTAAGCCATCTGGGGCGCTTACTCTGAGGTGAGATGCACATATGAATTTCACAGGACTGTCATGCTTGTCAATGACCATAATAAAGTGATTTATTATTATTATCACAAGACTGCCCTGCAAATGTACATCACACTGCATCTTTTATTGCTTTATGGCAAGAACAAACATTTTTGAGGGTACACAAACATTCTTGAGGGTACACAAGAGCAAAACCAAATTAGAAGATGGAGGAAGGAGCTCACTAAACAAGGAACAACATTAAAGGAGGATATGGCTGAGGAACTCTACCTCCCCTAAGTCACTTGGAGGACCCTGAATAGGCTGAGGGTTGGAATCCCTAAAGGCAAGACTAACATGCTCAAGTGGGGGCTGCTGGCGGACAACAACACATGGTGTGAATGTGAAGAGATACAGAATTCAGCTCATTTACTGGGCTGTCGATTGCTGCCAGAGACATGCACCAATGAGGACTTGGGTTTGGGCAAAGTAAAGAAAGTGACTTCATTTTGGCAGTCCAGTGTTTGATCGGGACATGGAAGAAGAAAAATCGCTTTGCAGTGGTTGTTGTGGCTGGAGACATCTCTTTCCTTCACCTTGTGTGTGAAGAATATATACTTCTGTCCCAATCTAGAGCACAGAATATGTGCTTTATGTTCCAGTGTAGGACTGAGAAACGTTTCACCCTGCAAAGGTTTTGGGCTTCAGCTTCAAAAAAGGAATAAAACTGACCAGCCAGTGTGGGGTCATTTGTATGAGACTGCAGGAACTGTGTTCCAAAAACATCTAAGGTGTCATTTTCCCCCTGACTTTAATCCAGTGAAATAATTGGAACACTTTATAATAAATGAGTCGCTCCATTTTAAAGTTTTTAATGTTCTCCCATGAATGACAATATGACTGGTTTTAACTTCACCTCAAGTCCTGCTCAAGGCAGTCATCTGGATTTAGCCGTCATCTTTGTTCGCAGGAATTTATGTGCAAGTGGATGGGGACCTGTCTATGAATTGATGAGTAGACTTGAATAAGATGGGAGAGCCTGAGATCCTTACTGAATCAGACCAAATGCCCACTTATCAAAGCCAGTATTCTGCTCCTACAGGGCCAAGTAACTGATTAAGGAAATCCCACAAGCAAGGCCAAATGCAATACTATTTGCGCACTGATGTCCCTCTATAACAGGGTTTCCCAACCCATGAGCCAGCCCGTGGCACCATTTCATGTGGCCCTCTACCACAGCCGCACTTGGAAGTGGAAGTGGACACATTTACGACAGCCGTAAAACACACCCGCGCATGTGTAAATGTGCCCATGACTGTTGTAAATGCAGAAGCAGGCACATTTATGACAGCTGTATATGCGCCCGCTTCCAGGGGCATGGTCTGGCCCCCTAAGCTGTCCGGGTGTGTGTGGTCCAGCCCACATAAAAAGGTTGGGAACCTCTGCTCTATAACAAGCATTCAAGAGGAAACAGACAGACATCATGACTAATGGAAATTCGGATTTATGAGCATGGATGGGGGCATCTGCTAATAACACTGACAAAATTCATACATGCTTTTTACCACACACGTTCAGATTGAATGATTGCTATTCTTAACCTAAAAGTTAGATCATTACAATGTGAATTACACAGCTTGACCTTGACAGTAAATGGGCTTGTTGGTCTCCAGAATTTAATACAAAATACAGATTTTGTCCACAGCTCTTTGTGAGCTTGGGCCCAAGAGGACCAGAAACGTATAATCCTTGTATCAAGAAAAGATGGGTGAGGTGTATATTACAGTTGCACCATAAGAATGTGATTCCCTCAAAGAGTTCAAGAACTTTATTCTGGGATTTGTCCAAAAAATAATGCCTCCAAGCACTGGGACTCCTTCCTGAGCATACGTCTTTTAAGATGAGTTCAAGTGATAGCAAATTAGACAGGAAAGGAAAGATTGACAGAACAAGCAAAGCCTAGCAGCAAAGACCAGTAACATGCTAGATTCCTCATTGCCCTGAGGATCTATTACTCACACGTCTCTACGACCACAGTATAGATGTTTCAATAACTTCTCTGGAGACTAGCATGCCTAGATGAATGTATAATAATATCTTTCTCATAGGTGATCAGGGCTGTAGCCCGGATTCTGGATTATTATTATTATTATTATTATTTTGGTGGAGGGGGTTTCAGGAGGGGTAACAATATCACACACACACACACATATGACATTGGCATCCCTGGGTGGGTTGGGGGGACGGGCTGTTATCTCAGAAGGGTTTTCGCCTCCCCCCCCCTCTGGTTATGGCTCTGTAGGTGGTAATACAACAAAATGCATGTTTTCATGCTTATCAATCTTCACTCTATCTAGTTTCATTAATGTCTTGGCAAAACAATGCTAAGTAAGGAATGTGATTATATCTGCCTGTATTTTTGGGATAAAACATGCATGCAGAGTTGATTTGTATAAAGCAGTGTACAATAAGATGAATGTTTCCTGCAAGCTCATGCCATTCAACAATTTGGCCCTGGATCCACATCAGCATCTGTCTCATATGGTCAAAGCATTTCCAAATACGTTCCTCAACAAACACTCCATCAGCTCAATTTGTCTTTCTCCATCTCAAGCAACTTTTTCTATTTTAGTTCCTGATCCACTTCCCTGCAAGAATTTGAGATCTTCAGATAAAAATGTTATAACCAAGGAGAAAAGAGCTGATAAAATAATCCAATTAATGGTCAAAATGCTAATAAATAAATAAAATTGTGTATATAAAAAAATATGCAAACCCTTCATTTCCCATGTCCTCATACTAATGATGTGTGGTAAGATCAAGCTAAGCCTAAAACAGTGACTGACCCATGGTTAGCTTTTCATGCCCAAATGCAGATTAGAACATGGATTTTTCAGGAATTTCAATTTAGGACATCATAATGTGCTCTTTTCATTGATAGCCTACCCCAAACAAAGCAAAAACATCCCTCAGATATGCTCAGGAATTGACCTTTATGAGTGTAAGGGGCTACCACAGTCCTTGTGGTGCAGTGGTTTAACTGCTATACAGCAGCCAAAACATTGTGAGTTTGATTCTGATGAGGATCATGGTTGACTCAGTCTTCCATCCTTCCGAATTGGTAAAATGAGGACCCAGCATGTTGGGGGCAAAATGCTAGTTACCTTGTTTGGTGTTCAGAAATTGGAGATGACAAGCATCGAAGTGAAATACAGCTCTTTATTTGTGGGGTCTGAACACAAATTGGATGGGCAAAGCAAGGACTTATATACATAATCAGAATGATACATTTTAAGCGGGAACAATGCTGATTGGACAATTAACATATGTACAATTCCTAATCCCTTCATTTGCATTAAAAAGATACATAGCGCACCTGTCATATTTCAAACTGCGCTCTCTCCGAAATCTCGCAATACTTTGTGATCTGCCGAGATCTCACGGCTGTCAAACAGCATCGCTGTTTGACAGCAGTTTGCGCGGGAACTCAGCAGTTTAAATGTTTGACAAGTTAGTTAATACAGTTATCATACATAACACCTAGTGAAACGCCCAAAGAGTACACTAAATGCTATGGAGCAGTATAGAAGTGTAATTGCTATTGCTTAGGGCAGGAGTTCCCAACCTAAGGCCTGTGGGCTGGATCCAGCCCACAGTGCCATTTCATGTGGGCCCCCACCCCTCCAAGGGCATTCAAGAAACAAAATGGCCACCCCTTTGAAGCTGTTGGGACAAAATGACCACCCCATCATGCAGGCAGAGCAAAATGGCCATCCAGCCCTCGAAGCTGACCGAGAGACTGTGACCCAGCCCCTGGCTTGAAAAAGGTTGGGAACCCCTTGCTTAGGAGAAGACATCATGCATAGACTCCTCTTTAAATGACATTAAATATCTGACTGAACTTCATGCAAAGGTTATGATGAAGTATAAGGGAGGTTTAGACATCTGTATTTCTATCAAGGACTGTAACATAACAAGGCATGTTGCTTATTAAATTGAGAGCTTACATACATTAAATACGGTACAATTGAATGGAGACCACTCACCCTTCATAGGCAAGTCACCAATGCAGCACAGTGATACCTCATACAACGTCCAAACTTGGTTCCACAAGTTTGGACTTTATACGGATTTGGACTTTGTATGAAACATGCAAAATCCTAGCCGCGATGCCTCATACAACGTCCAAATCCTTGCCACGATGCCTCGTACAATGTTTCCATAGAGATACATTGTACTGTAACAGCCCAGACTTCAGGGCAAAGTCAAGGAAACAGACAGGAAACTGACAGAACTTTAAGAAATCATTGTCTAAAGGCTAAAAACATTACAAAAACATGTCAAACAACCCTGATTGTCCAAGAACCTGAAGAATGCTGCAAAATCCCAGGAATGCTTCTAAAAAATCTGACGAAAAAAATAATCCAAAATCGCGCTCAGAACCGCTCCCAAACACTCTTCACCTTGTGCAAAACCCACAAGAGCAATGTACGCATGTGTCCTGCCTTTTATACTGCCCAGGCACAATGCAACCTGGGAAAAACCCCAATGCCTCATACAAAGTCGCAGTGACTTTGTATGAGGCATCTTTTTTCAAGGAATTAGGCGATGCTGTATGAATTCGATGCTGTATGAAGCGGACTTTGTATGAGGTATTACTGCACTGAGATATGCATATACTGTACTTATATTAAAGCCTTCCCAAACTGCAACACATCAACTTCCATGGTGAACATCTAGAAACCAAATGGCACTTTTTAGCCTGATGGCTACCTTTTCTGCTAGACAGCATTCCTGTGGGGCTGCCATTTTAGGTGAAAAAGCTGGGGAGTGCTTAACCCTTTGCCATGTCTCTCCTTCTGATGTTCCCAATGGCAGAACTTTCCTCCTGAAAAATCCCAGGTACAGTTTTGCCTGACAAACATGCTTGTGTATCTCTGCGCTGACGAATGTGGCTGTGAAGGTTAGCGGTTGTTGTGCCACCTGAGGCAGTCAAGGGTTTCTTTGTGGCCAATATTTCTGTACTGTCTGTCGGGGCAAGCATTTGCATATCTAATTTAAAACATAAAACAGCCACAGGAATAACGTTACAACTGCAAATTCAAAACAGACGTCTATAAAAGGTTTTAACAAAGCATAATAAATTAGATCAATTTAAAACGAGAGACAGAAGGGGTCTACAGCACTAAAGCATTTTAAAGTAAAAACCAGCACTTTTAAAGCAGACTGAACATTTCCCGTGCCAAACCTGGTTGTTCTTGTCCTTAATTACTGCCAATCAGGTTAAATGCCCTTCACACCCACCCCATCACTTCTATTTTGCAGTTTGCATCTTCCTTTTGCCAGAAACAACAAACCAATTATTATTCTTCCTCCTCTTCCTCATCTTCTTCCTCCTCCTCCTCCTCCTCCATCATCATGTAGGTCAGACATGAAACTGCCAAAATGAAGGCACATGACGTTCCTGATGCTTGCAATGTTTCCAACCATAACCCATGACTCTTTGTAATTGGCCCTCATGATGAGAGGAGGCCAGGGCTTTCAATGGAAATGGCTCATATTCCCAGCCAGTCTGTCAGGTACATCCTGTCCTTCCATCTTTTAATAATGCCAGAATTTATGAGGTGGCAAAGAGGTCATATCAGGACTTCCATGACTTAGATTCCCTCCTTTCTACAAGAATCCCTTAAAGTCATTATTAAAAAAAAAACAACCATCATGTACTGTATCTTTGTTTGTTACGCAAAGCAGCAGCAGTACCGCCTGACTCACATTTTCCACTCACAGTCAGATCCATATACTTCAGAGTTCATTTCAGGCAGCAAAGGAGAAACACACATACTCAAATATATGTCATCTGTCTCCATGGAAAAAGTCAACTTTAGACAGGGAGCAAAGGAGTTTCATAAGCTACTAGCATATTTTGCCCGGCAGTGCCGGGCTTTTTAAAATTGTGTTGGGTAGTAAAGGGGTTTTTTCTTCTTCCTGAACCAAAGGTGCTGGGCTGTTTTAAATGGTGTTGTAAGGTTTTGTGATTTTGTGGCATCGAGGCGCTGCGTCCGCCTGTGGCGGACTTGCGCTCCAAGTGTTTTTTTTTTTGCGTGCCGGCTTCCTTAGTGCCGGGCTCTTTAAATTGGTTTTTGAAGGTTTTTGTTTTATGTTTATGCAAATTTTAATTTATTTTAATTTATTTAATGTAAATTAATTTTATTTAGTTAAAAATTTAATTTTGGTTTTTTAAATCTTTATTTTTACGCATTTTTTTGAGTGAAAAGTGATTTCTGTGGTTTTTTTGATATTTTTTGAGATTAGTGTGTTTATTTTTGAATGTTTTTATAATTTATTTGATTAATTTTGGAATTAATCTAATTAGTTTCAATATTTTTGAATGTTTTTTCTCTTTTGTCCTCTGGGTGGGGGTGGTGAGCTTTTCTTCCTCTCTACAATTTTCCTCTTCTGTCCTCTGGGTGTCACTTCCGGTAAGTTTTTTCTTTATTTTCTCATTTGAGTTCCGGTCCTCATCGTTAGAAGACGTCTTTTGGTAAGCTCTCTGGTTTTTTTTTTGGTGGTTTTTTTTGGGGGGGGGGTGTCTGTGTGTTTTTTCATGTTTATTTTTGGCTGTTTTTGTGTTTCCTTTTTGGATTTTGGATTTTTTAGTGTTTTTGATTGTTTTTGGTTTGTGTTTTTGTGTTTATTTTTTCTAGGGCGGTGGCTGTCTTTCCCGTGGGCCATGCTGGCTGCCCCATGGGAAGGAAGGGCAGCGGCGGCGGGGGGCTTCCCCACGGGCCATGCTGGTTGGCCTATTGGAAGGAAGGGCAATGGCGGGGGGGGCTTTCTTTTCCACGGGCCATGCTGGCTGACCTGTGGGAAGGAAGGGCAATGGCGGGGGGGGGGCTTTCTTTTCCACAGGCCATGCTGACTGGCCCGTGGGAAGGAAGGGCAGCGGTGGCAGGCGGTTTCTTTTTTCCCCCGCGGGCCATGCTGGCTGGCCCATGGGGAAGAAGGGCAGCGGCGGCAGGCATTTTTTTTTACTTTTATTTTTTGCGTGCCGGCTGCCTCAGCATTCTGCGTGCTAATGGCGCGCAGGATGCTGGGGCTTGTAGTTTTGCCTGCGCGTGTTTGCTTACTGCAGCGGTTTTTTCCTGCGGCTTTTTTTATTGGCTGCGGTGCGTTTCCGAACGTTCCTTTTGCCGCGCCGCTCAGCCTGATTGGTGCAAAGAACATTGGAAATTGAAGTTCCCTGCCCCCCGGCCGAAAATTTCAACCCGACAGTTACCTGCGAACCGGGTTCGGGCGAGTGAACGGAGGCCCATTACGGGCTAGTGGGGCCTGGTGCAACATCCTTTGTCACATTCCAACGGTTAACGCATCATTTTATAGGTATAGATAGAAGAGGTCAGATGCTAGCTGCAGCTGTTACCAGTAGCTATTGCTTTGGTTCTTGAATGCAGTCATGGTTGTATGTGATTAGATCCAAATAAGGATTCCCCCTCAAAAAAATCCTGGGTACTCATTTTACCAACCTCGGAAGGATGGAAGGATGAGTCGACCTTGATTCCTAGTCAAGATTGAACTCACAACCTTTTGGTTGAAAGACAGCATCTTAACAACTGCGCCACCAGGGAGCACAAACCCAAGGCCTGCAATATCAACTACAGTACTAGAGACTCAATGCATTTACGGTACTCTATAAATCTGTCTTGTTGAGAATGGGTCTAAACTGTACATAGATATGGAGGTCATCAGGTTCAACGTCTTAACTACTAAGCCACCAAACTCTCCATATTCTGTGCTACTGAGAGCCAAACTAGTCATGACAGCAAGAGAAGTAATCATAGCTCTCTCACTGTTTCACAAAGGTTTAATAGTATAGTATAGGGTTGCCTGTACACATGTGAATCTAGGGGATGATGGAGGAAAAGAGTGAGTGAGAGAGAAAGAAAGAAAGAAAGAATGAGAGACCAAAGCTGGAGGGAGAGAGAGAGAGAGAAGATTCCCTCCCTCTTCATAACATTAGCAATAATTTCATGATGAAAAGTGGCATTTCTCTAAGCTGCAATGTACCACATGATCCCTTTTCAATGGAGCGCACTAGAACCTGGAAAGTTGCTTTTTCACGTTACAGTTCCTATACCTAATGGCACTACCTAATGGCACTACTAGCTAGCATGGCCAAATTCCACAGTAAACTGCGGCAAGCCATGTAATGCAAGCAAATGTAATGGATTATCCAGAGATTAAACAAGCTATTTCTAGTCCCCAGAATCTGTCATACTGGTGCTATAATCCAAAAACTGTAGTTCAAACATTAACTTTCTTTTTGAGCTTGGATGTCTGTGAGGAAGTGTGGAGAGCTCTAGCTCTCTGATCTGTTCTGATTTCCCATAGCTGTCACACTTATCCATTCTCTGTGTCATGAATATTTATTGAAATAACAGCAGTGGAGATTGGGGCGGGGGGAGAGAGAGAAGCTGACTGGTTCATGATGGACAGATGCATTCAAGAGCTTGACCAGCAGTCACAATGCAAGTATCTCCAATGCAAGCCATTGTGACCATGTGGTTATCAAGAAAGGAGAATTGTAAGAAGCTGATAAGCACATGTCAATATGTGCTTGCCCAGTTCTATGCAATATAAACCCCAAATTTCAAATAGCATCATTAAAATAAGACTCTTTTCTCCCAACAAAGCAACACATGGGCTCAGCATCTACCCTAAAATATAGTTTAGCAGCTGCTCTTATAGATAGGGTCAATGTATGCCATGACAGCTCAAGGTGACTGGAAATGGACCAAGCAGAAGAACTGGAACCAGGTCTCCCCAGCTTCTAGCTAGATCATCTGCAGTTGCACTTGTCAGAAAGCTGTGATTGGCTGCACTTTCCTCTAAAGCAATGGTTCCCATGCCCCACAAGGGGACGGCAATTCCCAGAAACCTAAGTCAGGACATTGGCTGATCAGTGCTTTGGATAAATTGACTTAGGCTTCCGAGAACTGAAGTCCAGAAACCAAAGGTTGGGAAACACTGCTCTAAATGCATGCATCCACGCATGGTTCTGCACAATGTATCTGGGAAACATACTTTTCTGAACTCCTGCTTCAGTCAGCATTGTCAGTGGTCACATTGACTATGGTATTCTGGTGGCTGTACTCTAAAAAAGTAGGTGTTCCAATTTCTGAATATTTTTTGTATCTATGCTCTATAGCAGGGGGTCAGGAATCTTGGCTCTTCAGGTGTTCTTGGACTTCGATTGCCAGAAGCCCAAGTCAGTACACCTGCTGATCAGGGCTTCTGGAAATTGAAGTCCAAGAACATCTGGAGAGCCAAGTTTTCTTACCCCTGCTTTGTGGTTTTAGCACTACTTTAGCTGTCATGGCTCCATCCAATAGAATCTTGCTACAGTATTTAACATTTGGTGAGATGTTTAGAACATTCTCTCTCAAACTACTGGATAGAATTCTAAGGACCTCATCAAACTATGTTTCCCCGCATCCTGTAGGAAGCAGTCATGACAGTTAAAGTGTAACCAAACTATTATAACTGTGTAGTACAAATATTATGTAGGCCTCTTGCATTGGCTGTGGTCTTTTGGATCATCCATTTGACTAAGCAGTAAACTAGACCATGCCTTTGCCCAGTTGCTGCTTATTTCCACCTCCCAATGAAGCCCCCAGAATAGCATTCCATGCCAATCCAGAGTCATGCCCGAAAAGTGAATTTTCAAGGTGCCACACTGGTGTGGAGAGGGTGGGAAAGCTCCGTTCTCAAATGGTGGTTTCACAAGAAAACTTTCCAGTGGCACTAAGTCTTAAGCAGAGTATAATATCTTAAGAAACCTGGAATTACAACTGGAATTATAACCAAGTGAAGTATTATTTCCAAATTCAAGTCTAAAGAGTCTGCAAAAGGGGACAGAAAGATGTGGGAATTTCCAGAAGTTGTTGAACTGCAAGCCTCACTATCTCTAGCCAGCATAGCCAAAGGAGAGGGATGATGGGTTACAATCCGGCAATATCCGAGAATGCATTTTTCCCCCTGAAGCAAGAAAAATGCCATTGGCATCAAGTTGTTTAAGGTGGATCCCAGTTTGCCAAGAAATGACCCACATACTATGATTACGGAGCCATCTCCTCTGGCACACACGAAATGAGACATGCAGGATCTAACACCGGAACTGCAATGGACTGCCACAGCCTTGAGGACATTCTCAAGGTGCAACCTTCACAGCCAGTCCATCTGGCATGGCCTCTTCTGCTTCCATGATGATTGGGAATCAGAGTTCCTCCTTCGCTCATTTTGCCATTTGGCCCATTATGACGGTTTCCAGTGGCATTGCCTCCACTGAGGGGACCATCACTCCAATTAGAGATTAATAAACTATCTGGCTTCAGGTTTTGTGGAAAGCAGCTCACTTCACCCAATGCATCTGACAAAGTGAGCTTTAGTCTGTTAAAAAGTTTATTCCCAATAAGATTTGCTAGTTTCCAAAGTGCCACTAGCCTTAACTTTATTGAGTTATATTGTAATAAAAATGATTTGTTTTTTGGTTGCTTTTTTGGGAGGAGAGGACTACCATACCCGGCCAGAACCCAATAGAAACCATGTCCAATAGCTTAAAAACATTAACTTTTCCAAACTTGAGCATAATAACCCTTTTAAAAAATTCCCTTGAGGTATAAAAGAGATCTTCACTCCCTGCCATAACCTCTATGTGTATGAATCAGTGAGATACAAGGTTAGCACAGCAGCTTTCTGTCAGTGTCAGACGGAATCTGTTAACAGCCACAACAGTGCTTTGGCCTGAATGACCTAACAAACTATCTGGCAGTGAATTGGTTGTGGGACAGCAATAACCCTGTGGCAGTGCAATTTGTCTTCATAGCAATGGTCATCATTCCATTCTTAGCAGTTATTCAATTGAGTCTTGCAGTGACATTTCAGGTCGTTGTCACTCAAGTTAGATGAGGCTGATCCGGGGCATTTGGCTGCCTCACATGGTTCCTGGCCTCTAGATCAAGGTGCATTGTATCCAAAGTCAGCAAAATCATTTTGGCACAAGAGACAGGAAATCACATGTACCTCTACATAAATCCAATAGTAAAAACAAAAAAGCCTTGAGAAATTGCTTTCTAAAAGAATGACTATAATGAACATAATGACACTCTAAAGTTATCTATTGCTGCTTAATGGTACAAAGATGATGCTCCCATGTCATAGATTCTTATAAGTTTTTAAGTTCTGTTAAAGGTGCACTAATGTGCATCATACCCCAGAGCCTTCATGGTGCAAGCAGTAAGCCCAAACAATCTGCTCATGATCTAAGTTCAGTCTTGATAGACTCAAGGTTGACTCAGCTTTCCATCCTTTTGTGGTTGGTAAATGAGTACCCAGCTTGTTGGGGGGCAAAATGCCAATTACCTTATGAACTACTCAGAGAGTGCGCTAAGTGCAATGAGGTGGTATGGTAAAGGTCGCACTTGCTCGAAAGGCAGTCGTGTCCAACTCTAGGGTTCAGTGCTCATCCCTGTTTATAGCCAAAGAGCTAGCGCTGTCTACGTTTGCAGGCGTTTCATGGACATGTGACAGTCATGCCTCAACCTGAGTGCACAAAACACTGTTTACTTTCCTACCAAAGTGGTACCTATATAAATTTAATTGTTGATTCCTATCTGCTTCCTGAGGTTGCTGCTGCTATATCTTGCTTTACATTAGGATCAACCCTGCATGTGAATAATTTTTAAATAGTAAGTAGCCCTTGGATGATGCTGAAAACCTAACAACATAAACACCAGGCAAGCCTTGCTAGAAAAGTAATTCCAAAAAGGTCCTGATAGAACTGAGAATGTTGTCTCCCTAATCACCTTGTCTGACTCTCATCTCAGATGATGTTCCTGCCCTGTCCCAAACACTGAATTAGATACCTTTTATCTCCTGAGCAGGTGGTTGTTGATAATGAAGAGACCTGGTGGCGAAGTGGTAAAATGTTCTACTGCAGCCAAAACTGCTGATGTTGTGAGTCCAATCCTGACAAGGCCAAAGGTTGACTCAGCCTTCCATCTTTTAGAGGTCCATAAAATGGGTATCCAGCATGCTAATTACCTTGTGAATTGAGAATGCACTGAACGCTATGGGGCAGTTATATAAGTGTAATTGTGTTGTGTCTGAAAGAGTATACCCTTAAGTAATGTAACACTCGAATGAGTGGATAATAATAACCACCAGCTGTAACACTGTAACCTTCTGTATCAGGACGTGAGCTAGTGACCTCTAGCGAGCGGCCAGCTCACATGGTTCCAATTCCCCAAACAACTACAGCGCAGGAAGATTCCCGCCTCCACCTCACCTGGACAAGAAGGGCGTGACGGGGAATGACGTCACGCAGACAGTAGCCAATGGGCTATCGAGGAGCCACTTTCAAATGTATAGTCACTGTATATATTGAGCTGTTCATCCACCATTACCACATGTTCCCCCGGACCATCATGCAATAAAGATGTGTTAAGCCAACCCTTCGGCTGTTCCTATTGTCTTGGTTCTCATACACTAAACTGGCGACGAAGGTGGGATAATGGATCCCCACGGAATCAAGACAACGCAGGCCGGTTTCAACATCAACAAACCGGAAGAATAGGAGCTCTTCGAAATGGACTTCCAAAGCGCACTGATGGTGTCTGACATCTCAGACGAGGGGAAGAAGAGGGCCATTCTCATCAGGATGCTCGGGTTTCCCGCCATGAAGGTATTGGTGGACCTGGTGTCTCTGAAGAAGGTGAACGAAGTGCCGGTCAAGCAGCTCCTGAAAGCGATGCACGACCATTTCCAGCCCTCGGTTTCGATGTTCTCGGCTTGGGACGCGTTCTGGAAGAGATTCCAGGTGCCGGGTGAGTCCGTGGCTGCCTTTGCAGCAGCCCTCCGGTTGGCCGCCGGCCCATGCAAATGGGAGAACCTGGAAATCGCCCTCAGGGACCGCATGCTGTGCGGCCTGTGGGATGAGGAGGTTCAGCGAAAGCTGATGAACCAGGAGCCGCCCCCGACGCTGCACGAGGTCGTGAAGGAGGCGCAGGCGGCGGAAGCCATGAGGGCCGGGGTTAAGGGGTTCAGAGCAAGGCCCCCACAACCCGACAAGGCAGCGGGCTCGGTGCAAGCGGCCAGGCGAGTGCCACACTCCTCCACGGAGAGCAGCAAGGACGAGGACGTCCGGAAGGTGCGGAAGGAAGGCCGACGCTGCGACGGCTGCGGGGCGGCCCATGACCGCATCAAGTGCCCTTTCCGGAAGGCCGAGTGCCACAACTGTGGGCATCGAGGCCACATAGCCAAGGTTTGCAGACGGCGGCGCAGAGACCAGAAAGGCTCGACAGACCGCGCACCGAGGATCCAGGAAGGCGTCCGGCCCTCGAGGAAGCAGGATGGCGTGGGCCACATCTCCGACGACAGCGACGACGACACCGCAGTCCACAGCGTGTCCTTAGGACACCCCCGTTATTTTTGCGAGATACTGGTGCAAGGGCCCCCCGTTAAGATGGAGATAGACTCGGGTTCCTCATATTCAATCATTTCCCAGAGGGAGTTTTTGGGAATTTCCCCCAACGCGCGGCCCAAGCTCAGAGCACTGAGGTCCACACTGCGGGACGTGCAGGGAAATAGCATTCCGGTGTTGGGGGTTGGAAAATTCAAGGTCCAATACAAGCAACGCACCGCGGAACTTCCCCTGGTCGTTCTCAAGGGGGGGAGTTGTTGCCTCCTCGGGACTCAATGGTTTAAGCCCCTGGGTTTGTTCATTGGGGGGGTGCATGCCGTTGGGACTGACCCAATACAGGAGGTGTGTGATGCGCATCCCGAAGTGTTCAAGAAGGGACTCGGAAAATTCAAGGGACCCCCAGTTGCATTCGACCTGGACCCGGAGGTCCACCCAATAAGACTCAAACCGCGCAGAGTGCCTTTTGCACTCAAGGACAAGATAGAGGCGGAACTGGACAAATTGGTGGGCCAGGGGATCCTTGTTCCTGTTGATTCTGTGGAGTGGGAAACTCCGATTGTAACAGCGCTGAAGGCCAATGGGGTGGTGCGAATATGCGCTGATTACAAATGTACCATCAATAAGGCGATACGCCCAAATGCGTATCCGGTGCCGGTAGTCAGCCACCTGTTGGCCAGGTTACATGGGGGAAAGTGTTTTGCAAAGCTTGACCTGGCGCAGGCATACCAGAAGCTCTCAGTAACCCCAGCTGCAGCTGCTGTGCAGACAATAGTCACTCATAAGGGGGCGTTCCAGGTAACGCGCCTACAGTTTGGCGTGAACTCGGCGCCAGGCATCTTCCAATCGCTCGTGGAACGCCTCTTAAAGGGTCTAGAGGGGGTCTTACCATACTTTGATGACGTGTTGATAACGGGGGGGAGCGAGTCGGAATTAGCGGAGAGGCTAGACAAAGTACTGACAGTATTCGAAAAGGCGGGGTTAAGGCTGCGGAAAGACAAATGCGTCTTCTTCGCAAAAGAGGTTGAGTTCTTGGATTTCCGGGTAACCCCTGCAGGCATCAAACCCTCCAAATCAAAATGCTCCTCGCCCCACCTCCAAGCCCGAATTGCAGTTGTTCCTGGGGCTCGTAAACTTCTACCATTCCTTCCTGCCTCGGAAGGCATCGGTAGCAGAGCCGCTTCATAAGTTACTAAAAAAGGATGAGGCGTGGAAATGGGGCGAGAGCCAGGAGAGGGCATTCAATGAGCTAAAGCAACTCCTATCCTCAGACGCCATATTAACCCATTTTGATCCCAAGAGACCAGTGGTTCTGATATGTGATGCATCCCCAGTCGGGGTGGGGGCGGTTCTGTGCCACGTGTTGGAAAACAGGCGGGAGGCCCCGGTGGCATTCTACTCCAGGTCCCTGTCTAAGGCAGAGCAAAACTACGCACAGAAAGACAGGGAGGCGTTAGCGATAATTGCTGGGACAAAAAAGTTCCACGACTTCCTCTATGGCCACCCCTTTACCATTGTGACTGACCACAAGCCCCTGCTAGGCATTTTTACTGCAGACAAGCCCACGCCACAGATCCTGTCCCCTAGGATGCTCAGGTGGGCCATTTTTTTTAAACGCGTACCAGAACGCGCTGGTGTATCGCCCTGGAAAGGACATAAGCCATGCGGACGCCCTGTCGAGGTCACCCCTCCCCCTCACAAGCAGCCACGTGTGTGAGGTGGAACAAGACCACCAAGTGCTCATGATAGAGGTCTTAGATTCACCCCCCATAATGCCCGCAGAGATCGCCAAGGTGACAGGCAAGGACAAGACGTTGGCCCTGGTCAGTTCGTGGGTGCAGAAAGGGTGGCCAACGTCCTCCCCGGCGGCGGAGTTCGCCCCATTCTTTAGGAAAAAGCTAGAACTGTCTTTGGAGAGGGGGTGCCTCCTGTGGGGCCAGCGTGTAATCATCCCCGAATCCCTGAGAGCTAGGGTGCTTAAACTGCTGCACGTCAGCCACCCTGGAATTGTCCACTCCAAGGCATTGGCCAGGAGCTACTTCTGGTGGCCCCAGTTGGACGCCGATATCAAGCACATGGTGGGCACTTGCGAGAGTTGCCAAAGCTCCCGGCGTGAAGAGGCTCGACTTCCGCACAGGGAATGGGATGCGGCAAAGGGGCCGTGGTCCCGCGTGCACATTGACTTTGCGGGCCCTTTCAGAGGGTCGCTTTTTCTCCTCATAGTGGATGCTTACTCCAAGTGGTTGGAGGTTATCCCAGTTGCGAACACCTCCTCAGCCGCAACAATTAAACAATTGCGCAGGGTGTTCAGCACGTTCGGTATACCCGACACCCTTATTAGCGATAACGCTAGTTGTTTCACGTCCGCCGAATTCAGGGCATTCACCGAAATCAACGCCATCCGGCACATCACCTCCGCGCCCTTCCACCCGGCGACGAACGGCCAGGTAGAACGCCTCGTGCGTACAACCAAAGACACGCTGAGGCGCATGGGCCCCGGGGATTTAAACCTGCAGTTGTGTCAGTTTTTGCTGGGATACAGGGTGACCCCCCCTAGCGTCAGGGTACTCGCCCGCGGAACTCCTAATGCGCAGAAAGCTGACTACAATACTGACAAGACTAGACCCTACGAGGGTGGAGGACACTGGGAGAAACATTGGGTTAGCGGGCACGAAGAGTTTCGAAATAGGCGCCCCGGTTCATTGCAGAAACTACGCTAGCGCAGGGCCAGCCTGGGTTCCGGGCGTAGTCATTGGGCAGACAGGTCCCGTGTCGTATTGTGTAGAGACCAGCACAGGTCTACTCTGGAGGCGGCACGCAGACCAACTCCGGCGCCGGGTCTCCTGAAACCAGAGCGCGGACGGCGCAGAACAGGATTCAACGTTAGGGTTCTCCCCCACCCGTTCAGCCCAAGGGGGAGGAGAGGGGGGCCAGTGGTCCCCACCAAGGGGGGAAGGGCCCCCACCAGGGGGGGAAGGGAATAAGTTTGTCCCCATAGATATCCTGAGGGATACCCCCACCGATACCCCAGTAGATGAATTTGAGTTTGAGTTACAAAACTGGGGGGGGGGTTCGGAGTGGTCCCCCACCCATCCAAGCGAGAAGTGGGGTTTTTCGTTAGCCCCCGGTGCCCCCGGTTTTCCCACAATGGAGTTTACCCCTTCCACAAAAGCCGCGGAGCCGCGGCAAGTCGTTAACGAGTCTCCCTCTCCCATTGCAGGACAAGAGCCCAGGGAACACAGAAGTGATAGCGTCCCCGGGACAAGCCAGCCAGCCTTGCGCCCAAAACCCGCTTGCAATAAACCATATTGGATGAAAGACTTCGTCTCATCCTAGGGGGGAGGGATGTTGTGTCTGAAAGAATATACCCTTAAGTAATGTAACACTCGAATGAGTGGATAATAATAACCACCAGCTGTAACACTGTAACCTTCTGTATCAGGACGCGAGCTAGTGACCTCTAGGGGGCAATAGCGAGCGTCCAGCTCACATGGTTCCAATTCCCCAAACAACTACAGCACGGGAAGATTCCCGCCTCCACCTCACCTGGACAAGAAGGGCGTGACGGGGAATGACGTCACGCAGACAGTAGCCAATGGGCTATCAGGGAGCCACTTTCAAATGTATAATCACTGTATATATTGAGCTGTTCATCCACCATTACCACATGTTCCCCCGGACCATCATGCAATAAAGATGTGTTAAGCCAACCCTTCGGCTGTTCCTATTGTCTTGGTTTTCACACACTAAAAATTGCTATTGCTATGATTAGTGTGAGTACCACAAGGTGATGTTTGTGAGAAAGAGCACACTAGCAAACTAGGTAACCCGAGTAAAGAGATGTTACTGAAATTCCTTTCCAAATTAGCACCTCACTTTGAAGGCAGGTAACATATCAGGTCACCTAAAGGTTTGTCCTTCATTCCTCATATTGAGCTGCCATCTGTATTCAGAGCTTGGAAAGTTACTTCCTGGACTACAGAAAATCCCGCCACCCAGCAGGATCCAATGTGGATTCTGGCTGCTGTATTTCAGAAGGCAACAAAGAAGCACCAAGCCCAATCCTATCATTAGCCAGAGAGAGGTAGTTGCTACTGCTGCAAATTGTTAGCTGTCTGATTTCATGTTACTGTAATTCTGCTTCTGAGTGGAGGGAAAGTACTGCAGACAGAAGATACCAAAGGCTTAAGGGCAATGAGATCACCACTCTCAGAAAGTATTACAGTAGGATGTAGGGACTGAGAACTGAGTGCCATCCAGCCTCTGATGATTAGTCCTCGAGCCAGGTAAGCAAAATCCAGATGTCAAATCTGGGCCTTCAGAGGCCAGGACAAGCTTAAGTTCCTACTTGACTCATTTTCCTCTGAGGAACCAGATGTTATGGTTCTGGGCCTTAAGACTTTGTAGGACAGGGTCAATATTGGTGGACTCTTGTAACTGGCATAGAGTACTGTGCCCAAATCTGGGCACTGCACTTCAAGAAAGATGCAAACAAATTACAGCAGCTACAGAGAAGGACAGAGGTGCCTGGTGGGCAATGGTCCATGGGGTCGCAAAGGGTCGGAATCGACTGTGCAACTGAACGGCAGTGGTGGTGGCAACGACAACAATGACAACAAAATAGAAAAGGGCAGCAAGGGTGATCAGAGGACTGGAAACCAAGCCCTATGATAAAAGACTGAAGGAACTAGGCATGTTTAATCTTGAGGGGGGAATATGATAGTATTCTTCAACCTGAAAGATAATCATAAAGAGGAAGGGAAGTATTCAGATATAGGCTGAATATGAGAAAAAACTTGTTAACTGTTAATGAAGTACGACAGTGGAACCAACTATCTGGAGAGGTGGTGAGCATTCAAGAGAGAACTGGATAGTCTTCTGTCATATGTGCTTTGATTCAGATTCCTGCATTGAGCATTGGTTTGGACTCGATAGCCTAAAAGGCCCCTTCCAACTCTGATTCTGTGATTTTATGATCTAGAGCAGTGGTTGTTGTTCCCAGTGTGGGGCACAGGCCCACAGGGGGATTTCAATTCCCAGAAGCCTAAGTCTGTATACTGGATGATCAGTGCTTTTGGAGATTGATTTATGCTTCTGGGAAGCTAAGTCCAAAACCCAAAAGTTGGGAAGCACTGGTCTAGTCTCTCAGACTGACCCACCTCAGATGTGTGACTGCAGTTGTACCTCTTCCCGGCCCAGCCTTGTGCAAAAGAGCCATCTTGTATGATTGCAGATTTCCCAGCAAACCTCACTGCCTTCTGAGCCACATGTGTTAGCCCCCCACCCCACCCCCTAAGCAACTCACTGCACAGTGCCTGGAACCTGTGTTCCAACTGTCAGTACGTGCATGAACCCTCCAAGTCTCTGTGGGTTGAGCCGAAGTGAGAGCACCGTGTTCTAGAAGCTTTCCCTTCCATTTGCAACCAGGAATGCTAAAGACCAAATTGATCCTGAACATAACGGCTTCTGCTGCTCCAAATTCAGTCTTGAGGTGTACATCTCAGCTTTGTAACAGAAGGATCATTAAGGCTCACTTGCCAAAACTGGTAGCATTCAGAAACATGATTTTTCATAAATCCATTGTAATCCTTCAGAGGGCTTCTGCCAAGCTTTTCCCAATTGCATTTGCATATATTCTTTGCTAATTATTATGTATTTCCAAGGCCCTGCCATTAATGAAGTACAATAGGGCTACAATCTTTAGGTTTGTTATTTGAATTGTATTGGTGACACAAAGAAGTGTTTGCTCCCTTGTCTTCAAGTTCTTTTTCAAACTAACCAGTTCGGACAAATGGCTCATGTGTACTAGTACTGCTTATTTTGTAGTCTTTACATTGTTGCTTTCCCATTATTTTGGGCATATTGAAATACCATCATAGATTAGAGATGGAAGAGTGTGCAGAGGAAGGAAGAACCAGGGGCAAAATCCACTCAACTGATGATCACCTGACTGGACTGCTGTTCCAATTTTCATAGCAAGCCTGTAGTCATAAGCTTAGCTTTAAGTGCAAAATCCCGATTTCCACCCCTTGTGTTTATCTGGAATCGCTTCCATATTTCCCTCTGCTGGCAATTATGATGCCAATGCGTCAAGGCAACAGATGGCCTTAGTTTTATCTCTATGTGTGCTGTTTAATAAGGGATTTTGGCTCTGTTTCATTCCTTTTTCACATGTATGCTTTGGTTCAATATTGCAGGCTGTCAGGTGAATTGCCCCCTTTTTTTGCTGCAGTTGTCAAAGAACAGCTTTGCCCAAGTCAAATGCACAACAGAGCCTTTCAGACTATGGGTTTGATGAAGAAGATCACTGTGTAGTACCTACATCTATATACACATTTAGATTTGCAGCAATAAAGTGCGATAACATATTCATCTCTTGAATTAAAAGGCCAGATTATCAGAATTGTACCTGTATCAGAATGTATATGGTAGCTACATTCTCTCCCCAGTTTATAAATACTATACATGTCTTGTACAATACTGGCTGAATAGCTCAGGGAGTTGCCATCCCTGGCTGCAGTTGCAGGAGTCAGGAGTTTGACTCTCTACTGTGACTCCAGGTAAAAAAACAGCTTTTGTAGCCTTGGGGGTTTCAAATTATGAGCTTGATACAGAAGATCATGATGTGATATTCAGATACAGGTATTGGCCAGGGAGACATTTTGAGACATTCTGTGGATACCTAAAACCAAAGATAATAGCAACTCTATATTTAACACATACCTGGGTTAGGGAAGGACGAGAGGAGTTTCAAATGCCTCTGTTTTTCAACATGAGACCCACCAAAATGTCTGCCTCTGTTCCTTGTAAACAAAATGTCTGCCTCTAGTGGCCAGATCTGGCAATGTGCCATAGAAATACATATGAGGGATGCCCAGTATATGTCTACATTTGCATTTGCAGTTAAGAAGGTGCCTAATGATGCTGATTTCTGGTGTCAATCCTGCATGCGTGAACTACCACCCACTCTGTAGGGATGCCCATATGGACAGGGAAGTGGGTAGGTGCATGGGTGTATATGCTATTGCACTCATGTTCTGCTTTTGCACTTCCCACAAGCATTTGGCCACTGTATGAACAGAATGCTGGAAGAGAGCAGCTTTTGTTCTGACTTATCAGGGTTCATCTTATGTATTCAAAAATATTTTGGTATGCAAGATCAAAGAGGAACAAACATACTAAAAACAGAGATATGATTCATGAGACAATCAGTGAATAATAACTAGATATCATTGCCGTGGGTCAGTAATCCCACATGATAAACAGGTCCAGATAGATCCAATTTGCTGCTGCAAATGCAGTTTGTAATCAGATGTGCTGAGAGTGCGCACATTCCTTGACTGCAAATCAGTGCTTTGTGTTTTAATTTGTGTTCCTAGGCAGGGCTATGGAAATCCCAATTGTAGGCTGGCTGTTCAGGCTCTTAGAAACTGGACACACAAGAGTTTAAGCATGCTGTCAGTTCTGTGCAGGGCTGATTTTTAAATGTTTGAGCTGGGCTGCTAGTAATAGGCAGGAATATTATTTCTTAAATTGAACTAATGATCTCTGGAAAAGAAACTATTTTACTGGTCTTCAGGTGTAACAGTGAAAAATGGGAGCCTCCAAAATCAGAGGCTGTGTAGAACCACACAATGGGATGAGTAGGGATGAGTAAGATGCAGAAAAATAAGGTAAAGGTCACTTTTGCTTGAAGCCAGTATTATCGCCAAGGTGAAGAAGGCAGCCTATAATCCAGTAAATAAATAAGTAAGTAAATAAATATCTGACTCTAGCTTTCGGTGCTCATCTCTGCTTATAGCCAAAGAGCCAGGGCTGTCTGCATCTGCAGACGTTTCTGTGGACATGTGGCCAGTATGACTAAATATTACCTTCCCATCAAAGTGGTCCCTATTTATCTACTTGCAATTTCTTGCTTTTGAACTGCTAGGTTGGCAGGAGCTGGGGCAGAGACAGAAGCTCACTCTGTCATGCAGCACTCATGTGCTGACCTGCCAACTTTCTAGTCATCAAGTTCAGTGTCTTAACTACTAACCCACCACAGGCAAAGTACATGTCATTTTAGAAAAGTCTTCAGGACTTCTGCTTCCTCTTTGAGAAATTCTCTCTTGTAGAAAGGGTCTCGGTTCGGTTTCCGTCTGTATGAAACGTATGTCATCATTTATTGCCTCTTAAGGGAGGTGCTTATGTTGGGCCCCTTCAGAAATAAGTCATCTTTGCCACCACCAGCTTGAGCTTCACCTCTCTTCTTATATGTTTTCACAACAGAATACAGCCGTACTTCTAGCAAGTGCCACTTGTTCTCTGCCAAGTGATAGTCGGTTAGAAACACCACAAGAAACAGAATACTGTACTACTCTAGATGGACCCTAGATGGACCATTGTTCTGAGCCAGCAAAGCAATTCTTGCCTCTTAATGTAAGGGTTGAGAAAGTGCTCTTCAGGACGGGGTTAGGGGTGTAAGTGATGATGCAAATATGTTTCTCTCTTTATATATTCCTTGGTTGAATCCAGGCTTTGTAAACTTCACTCTGTGTGCCACAATGTGTATTTATTATATTTATGTCCCTTTACATGTTTTTTTAAAGGGCCAGCAGTTTGAGACAATTGAGTATTTTGCACAACAGAGTGAGCTCCCATCATCTGTTCTAACTCCTGCCAACCTAGCAGTTTGAAAGCAAGAAATTGCAAGTAGATCAATAGGTACCATTTTGGTAGGAAAGGTAACAGCGTTCCATGGCCTTCAGTGTCTGGTCATGCTTGCCACATGACCACGGAAATGTCTGCAGATACAGACAGCTCTGGCTCTTTGGCTGTAAATGGAGATGATCACCCTAGAGTCGGACACAACTGGCTTTCGAGCAACTGTGCCTTTGCAAATGGGTGCACTTGTGATTTCTAAAAACTCATATCTAAAATATAGCAAGGCCTGTTTCTGTCTTCTTCTGCTGTCTGCATTTTATCAGTCATTCACAGATTTATGTTCCAATTGATTGGCTGCATCCTTCCAGAAACCAGAACAGACTGGTTTCTGTGGTATTATTCCTGCTGCATTGCTCTTGGTTATTTTGGTATTCTTAGGCTGCAGATTTGAATGGATAATCTCTTTGCAGGCGCACCCCCCAATAACGGACACAGACAACATTGAAAGTGGATAACAGCATCGGGCCACATTTATTGATTCAATGCCCTAGTCCGAATTATAAATTTGTATTGGTAAAACGACCAATCATAATTCTTAAGGCAAGCAGGCCGAAGTAACACTGGTAAGGTACCACCCCAAAATTGCCAACGGCAGTTGGTTACAATGTATCAATTTGTATCAATTTGTTTATTGACAACAAACAAATTGTTGACCGTAGTCAATATCTAACTCATGACCCCACCCTCTGACGCGTATCCGTGAAATCACGGGGTGATGCATGCTGGTTAGCTATCGTCATCACCCCGTCGCCTGGTTCGTCGTTGACCGGACAACGTTTAACTAATTTATTCCTGTCTAGTGTTGTCCAGTCAATTGCGAACCTGCCGGATACCTGTGGGTCATACTGTTTACCTTACCAGTGCTACCCGCCACACGGAGGGGCTTCAAAGAAGGCCTGACGCCCCCCCCAGACCGTCAGCTCGGTCAACAGGCCTGCTCGCCAATCACCCAACAGGAGGTCCATACCTCCTCGCGACAGATGGACCCCATCCCCTGCGTACAAGTCATAATTTTGTAGGCTAATAGCGGGGTGATGACTGACCCGTCCCCAAGCCCTGTCGGCAAGAAACCGCGCCACCGCCCTATTGACCGTGCGCCTAGCGCGGTCAAGGGCCAGGAGGTTAACGCCCCCTCTATAAGAATGGCGCGGGACAATGTCCGACCAAACCAGGGTTGTGGCAGGCCAGACATAATGCAAGTAGGCGAGGTCCTCGCAAATCGCATGCTTGAGCGATAAGCCGGTGACCTGGCCCAAATCATTGCCCCCCAGGTGGATGATGAGAATGTCAGGCGGGTCAGCACCCAGGCCAGAAAAAAGGAAAGGCCGCAGCTCCCGCCATAACATCCCAGGCTTACCATGCCATGTGAGACTGGCGTGTTCACCCAGTCCCAGTTGGGGTCCCCACTCTGTCGCCGCAGCGTAACGCGCTGCCCTGTGCACATAGCTGTGGCCCACCAGCCATACTGTCACCGGTGTAATACGACACCCAGGGTCTGTAAGAAAATTGAGAAAAAAGGCGGTAAGGTGACTGGATTGGTACTCATGGCGGGAGTGGGCGCACATAAAACTGAAAACATTGCGAGCCCCACCTCCCCATGCTACGTATGTCAGCCCCAGAGTACCCAAAAGCAGCTGCTGTAGAGGCTGCACCAATACGGAATGAATGTGTGCCATAACGGGCACCTGGTAGGCCCACCCTGGTGAGGGCTCTGCCTGTCACCTTCCAAAACTGAAATTTAGTAAGGGGAGACCCATCTTGGTGACAGAAAAACGGGCCGTGGTGCATGCCACGCAGTGCCAGGTACTCCTGTAGGGCACCAACCGGACAGATGTCTGCCAAAGAACACCGTAGCAGTCTTACACCACTGCCTACACCATGCTGATCTGTTTTAGAGGAGCGTATCCTCAACTGAGCCCAGTCTTTGGCGACATAGACATCTTCGAGTTCCAGTGCCCTACAACTTGCATCCGCCTTAGACAGCATCACAAGTTCGCTGATGCGGAGCGCTCCAAAAAATGCCACCGTTGTGGCTGCATGGAAAAGGGCTGCCTCATAATGATCAAAACAGAGGCCTGGCCAGCCCCGGGCCAACTGGGTAAGAACCCCTGGGGAAATAGGGTGCCGGTCCTCCGGGCAACGCCCGCGCTCGCGCACCCACCCCTCCAAAACATGTCTCACACGGAAGTCAGAGGTGCTGTCCACATGACCTCCCACTTTGGCCATAAAAGCCAACGCCGAGAGCTTGGATGCTATGGTGCGAGGTGCGAGGCCCTGTGCATGCAGGTGAACCATGAACCGCAGAACATGGTCCACCGGGATAGGCCAGGTCTCTGGCAGGTGAAATTGAGCAGAAAATGCTCTGTAAGAATTGAATGCTTGTTGATACGCCTTACGCGTGCGTGGCGCTAGTGACAGGCCAATCGCCCGGTTCACCTCTCCTTGCCAATAGTCCACATCTCGTCCGGGAGTGGCGAGGGAAATTCCTCCGCATCCGGGGCCAAGGCGCGGAACCGGGAGATCTGCAGGCGGGACAAAGCGTCAGCAATATCATTATTAATCCCTGGAACATGCCTGGCCCTGAACAAGACATTGAGGCGCAGGCAGCGCAACACAAAATGGCGCACTAGTTCCATAACCCTGGGCGATTTGGAAGTCTGTGCATTGACAATGTGGACAACCGCAGCATTGTCACACCAGAAATGCACAACCGAATTAGCCCACTGTTCGCCCCATAGCATCAAAGCCCCCAGAATAGGGAAAAATTCCAGGTATGTGAGATCCCGCAGGCGACCCGTGCCTGCCCAGGCCGGTGGCCACCCACCATAGGCCCACTTCCCATTGAAGTACATCCCATAACCCAGGGATCCTGAGGCATCAGACTGGATCTGAAAATTGGGGGATGCCAGGAGGTCAGACCTCCAAAATGAGACCCCATTGAACTCCCTCAGGAATTGCAACCAGACAAACATGTCTGCCCTGATACCCCGGGTAAGCCTAACTCTATGGTGGGGCCTGGATAACCCTGCCATGGCGTCGCATAAGCGCCGGGCAAAAGCTCTGCCCGGTGCGACCACCCTGCAAGCGAAATTGAGGTGACCATGTAGCACCTGCAGTTCCCTCAGTGATGCCTTGCGCTTGGCCAGCAAATCCGCGATAAGGGCCACTATCCTGGACACCTTATCGCCCGGTAACCTAGAAGCCTGCGCTACTGTGTCAATCTCCACCCCCAGGAATACTAGCTTGGTAGATGGGCCCTCGGTCTTTTCGGGCGCTAAAGGGACACCGAGTTCCTCCATTAGCGTCTGAAATGTGTTGAGGAGACGTGTGCACGTGTCCCAGCCCCGTTCGCCCCCGAATAAAAAGTCATCCAGGTAATGGGCTACAGACCGAGACCCTGACCTGCGGACGAAAGCCCACTCTAGGAAGGTACTAAAACGCTCGAAGGCCGAACATGATATGGAACAGCCAAAAGGCATGGCCTTATCAAAATAATATTCACCCTTAAATTTGAAACCCAGCAACTCAAAGTCGCCCGGATGCACTGGCAAAAGGCGAAAAGCCGACTTAATGTCGCACTTGGCCAGCAGGGCACCCGGGCCACAAGAGCGCACCATGCGCAGCGCATGGTCAAACGATGTATACCTGACTGAACAAAGGTCATCAGGGATAGCATCATTGACCGATCGGCCGGCTGGGTAGGACAAATGATGAATAAGGCGAAACTCGCCTAGGGACTTTTTGGGGACCAAGCCCAGTGGCGACACCTTAAGATTGGGAAACGGGGGTGCAGGGAAAGGTCCAGCGACCCTGCCCGCATCTAACTCCTTTTTAATGCTGGCCGCAGCTACGTCCTCCCTCCCTCTGAGGGATAAAAGGTTAGGGGCATCCTGAGGGGACCTATCACCCATGAAAGGGATACGGAATCCCTGCTTAAAACCCTGAAGGAGATACTCCCCATCCTCCCCCTTCGGGTACGATGCGAGCCAACGCTCCAGCATGTCCACATTAATTGGGGAGGGGGCCTTTTGGAGAACCAGCTCCATCCGTGGCAGTCTTGCCAGCCCACTGTCCGCCCCTCCCTCTGCCCCGTGTCCCTCCAGGCCTGGGACAGGCGGAGGCTGCGTGAGGGCCCGAACATGTGGGACACTCATGCCTGTACTTGCAATTCTTCCTATTACAGGAACCATTGGACGAGAAAGTCCAGCACAGCAGGCGGGCTGGAACCCCCTGCCCCGCCGCTTGGCGGGTAACCTGCGCTGGAGCTGCTCGCTGGACCGCATGTCCACAGTGGTATCTGTCTCCCGGGGCGGGGCGTGTGGGCGTCATGTACAAAAGCCAAAGCCTCTGGCACGGCTCATCCCATCTCATCTCGGGGTGAAGGGGAATCCTCATACGGAATTCCTCGTCATAGGCTAACCACGAGGGGCCCGGGAAATCAACCATCGCCCTATATATGTTGTCCAAATATTGGACCATGGGAATAGCCAAATCCGGCCGCGCCCTCAAGTACACCGCCATGTATATTAAATAAGCAGGGAGCCAGTTGGCCCAGGTACGTGGCGGCTTACGGCGACGTGCCTGCTCCTTGTCCTTCTCATCCTGTCCCTCCCTTTCTTCCTTGGTGGGCTCTCTGTTCAGGAGTGAGAAGATATCTACATACTCCCCCCGCCATATCTTTTCTCTGGTAGTCTGTGCCAAGTGATCACCCAGTGGCAAGGAATACCCCGCCGTCGGCAAAGCCGAAAAAGGCACCGCAGCCATAGGAAAAGGGGCCTGAGCTAGCCCAGCCACCCCCAGAACATTCCCCGCAGTGTAAGAACAAGTACCCACCCCAGTGCCCAGGGTGGCAGTTGTCGTCGCCGGGTGGGGTGCCGACAGCGTGGCCCCCGCACCACCCGCGCGAGGCCAAGGCCATTGAAAAGCCCCCCCATATTGGGAATGTGTGTGGATGTACTCGCTTGCACCGTATACTCACATGCTGCACCCCCGCGGGCCGCCCCCACCGGGGGTTCCGGCCCACTGGGGGCGTCGGAGCTCACGACCGACGTAGAGCTCATCACCGGGGCCTGACCCGCACCTGGCTGCTGACTGGGGAGCTGCGAGGCAGTGGCCGAAACCGCGCCACGCGCCTGCAGCAGCTCAACCCTCCCTGTCGGCTGTTGTCCTCCTGCCGACAGCGCCGCAAAAGGGACCCCAAAGGGGGCCCCCGCCTGACTGGCCCGAGCCAACGACGCTTCCAGGGCCGCAATACGGGCCAGTAAGGCTGCCACGTCGACCTGGGGCCAAGGGCCGGCCGGCCCGCCCGGTCCAGGCGTGGGTACAGGTCCCTGTACCCCAGGACCCGAATATGGCCATTGGCCAGCACCGGAGCCCGGCAGGGTCGGTGGAGAAACCTGCCAAGGCAGGGGGCCGCACCACCCCCCAAGGCTAGAGGGCCCAGGGGGAGGCTGCGACCCAAGAGCAGCAGGCCCAACAGGGTGGGCAGGTGCAGGAGCGGTGTCCACCGCTCGCGGGCCGTGGGCCGGAACCCCTTCCGCGCCCGCATTCTGTTCGCCCACTCCGGGCCAAGGGGCAATAGCCCCCATTCCGCCAGCCCCGGCCGGGGCCGGCGAAGGCGGCTGCTGAGGAGGCGGCACCGCGGTCCTCCGACCTGGGTTGCGCCTCCTAACAGCGCGAGCCGCACTCGAAGCTGCCTTCTTCTTCGAAGGCATCTCTACTGAAGCAAAGGGAAGCCGAAAGGAAGAATCGCTACCAAAAGGCTTCCCGAGCTAAAGAGCGACGGAGACACAGGGGAAAAGACTTCTCCGCTCCGTCGCTGAGGTAAAATGGCAGCTCAGCTGCCTCGTGGCCACCCCTTTTATAAGGGAGCTGGCCACGCCCCTAACTACCCGGATTCTCTGTCCTGTGGGGGGGGGCCGCAAAGAGCGCGGCGGCCATTTTGGCGCCACGCTTGCATTATTAGTGTATACATGTGAGGAGGGTCTTTCTTGCTGAATGACCTAGAAGGCACTGGGGTGACCAGGTAAAACTTGTCCATCTGCATCTCGAATAGTTCCTTGAGATATCACAGATTTCTACTCCTAATTACTTATCTTCTTTATCGTCTCTCTCTGCCTAATTTTACTGTATCTTCCCTTCCTTCCTTCCTTCCTTCCTTGTTTTACCTGCCCATATAATATCTCCAACCTTGATTTTTTTCCCCCAGCAAAGCTTTCTAATTTCAGTGTTTTTCAGTGTTTAATTTTCACTTTTGTGCTATGGTATAAAATTTCTAATGTTAAAAAAAGTTTAAAAGTAGAATATTCAAGAAAACTGAACAGGAGCAGCAGTAAGGCCTGGAGATTGATCAGCAGAAACCCGCTGATAAACAGATGTTCATTGATTGGTACGGCACTAGAAAGCATAACTAGGATGTCACTGGTTCAAATCTCATCCATGATGTCAGTGCACAGCAGCAGTCAGACTGCTTCCCTCTTTTATTTCAGGGGTGGCTGAACTGCATTTCTCTAGGACGGGAACACGGTTTTATATTAACAACTCTGTGGTATTTTGAAGGAAGGAAGGAAGGAAGATAGATAGATAGGTAGATAGGTAGATTAGGCAGTGTCAGATATTTTTATCCAGCCATCTGGATGCATAGAAACATTGTGCTCAGGCAGTACTTGAGTTACTGCTAAAAGATTCTGAACAATACTGTACAGTTTAAGAAGCCTTAATGTCCTGAGTTACGGACATTATAGTAAATCAGAGGTTTTGCAACCTTTGGCCTCTTCTGGTGTTATTAAATCAAATATAGTTGCCATGTGTAGAGGACATCACTTCATTCCTGCCCTCCTGTGTTTCAAACTTCATCATTCTCCTGCATGTGGAGAGCAAGACAACTGGAGAGGAAAACCGGTACTATGCCCGAGGGCTCTCTGCATACATATATTCATGTGTGGGAGAGTTCTGTATTTTTCAAAATATGATATTTGTTCTTTTAAAAATGATGTATGAAGAGGACGGGAGGCTGAATGCTTCGGTTAGTGAGTTGTCACACTCTCATCCAGGAGCCCGGATACACAGAAAGAGCCTCCTCAAATATTGTGGTATATTTGAACCACAATCAGACGTATTCTGGTAACGGCAACCTTGTGTTGCTGGCTAATCTTTCTCCCACTGGATCAGGCAAAAAGAACTGCAGAAGGTGCCTTCATTTTCTCAGTTTCACTTGTGGCCTAAACACGGAAGAAGACAACTCAGGAGCCTAAATCTACTACTCCGCCAGCATAAGACGGATTCATGTAGTTCATTGTTGTACGCAGCCCAGAGTCGCTTGCCGAGTGGACGGCAATACAAATGTGACTAATAAATAAATAAATAAGACCCCCTTGAAGGGCCTGAAAATCTGGATGGAAGAAAAGCAGAGACCTAGACTAGCTGTTTTCAGGAGAGCAAAGCTCAAACGGAGGCACTGCTAGTAGAGGTGGTAATGGAGGCCAGGAGGTTGGGGGATGACCCCCTAGGGGAGAAGGAAAGGTAAAAGTCGTGAGAGCCAGTTCTGTGTGCCAGTTCTGCAGACATTTTTGTGGTTGTGTGGAAGGCATGCCTAAGTACAGAACACTGCTACCTTTCCTGCCAAAGTGGTACGTATTTATCTATTTGCAATTTGTTGCTTTTGAACTGCTAGGTTGGCAGGAGCTCACTCCACTGTGCGGTACTCAGGTCTCAAACCTTCAGTTCATTAAACTCAGCTCTTAACCACTAAGATACAATGGAGGTGGTTTATTCTTGGCATGTGGCAGATATAAAATCTTTCTTGCCAACATTAGGTGGAGAATCTTCTGGGGAGTCGATGCAACAACATTTTAAAGAAACATTTTCTATATGAAATCTTCAAATTTTTTGTTGTTCAGTCGCACAGTCGACTCCGACCCTTTGCGACCCCATGGACCAATTTCCTCCAGGCGCCTCTGTCCTCCACCATCCCCCTCAGCCCTCCCAGCTCTGTGCCCATTGTGTCTACAATGCCATCTAGCCATCTCATCCTTGGCCTCCCCCTTCTTCTTTTGCCCTCCACCTTTCCAAACATCAATGCCTTCTCAAGTGAATCCTCCCTTCTCATTTGATGTCCAAAGTACTTTAGCTTCATCTTTACTATTTGACCTTCCAATGAGCAGTCAGGGTTAATTTCTTCTAAGATTGACCTGTTTGTTCTCCTCGCTGTCCAGGGGACTCTCAAAACCCTCCTCCAACACCACATTTCAAAGGCATCTATTCTTCTACGTTCAGCCTTCCTAATTGTCCAGCACTCACATCCATACATTACTACTGGGAAAACCATTGCTTTGACTATTCTAATTTTTGTTTGCAATGTGATGTCTCTGCTTTTCACTATGTTCCCCAGGTTTCTCATCGCTTGTCTCCCAAGAATCAGTCGCCTTTTTATTTCATGGCTACAATCCCCATCTGCAGTGATCTTTGATCCTAAGAAAGTAAAATCTGTCACTGCTTCTACTTCTTCCCCGTCTATTTTCCAGGAACTGATTGGGCCTGTTGCCATTATCTTGGTTTTCTTGATATTGAGTCTCAAGCCAGCTTTTGCACTTTCCTCCTTCAGCCCAATCAAGAGATTATTTAGGTCTTCCTCACTTTCTGCCATTAGGGTGGTATCGTCTGCATATCTCAGATTGTTGATGTTTCTCCCAGCGATTTTAATCCCATATTGTGATTCCTCCATCCCTGCACTGCGCATTATGTGCTCTGTGTATAGGTTGAATAAGCATGGTGACAAAATGCAGCCTTGTCTTACTCCTTTTCCTATTCCAAACCATTCTGTCATTCCGTGTTCTGTCCTAACTGTTGCTTCTTGTTTCATGTACAGATTTCTCAGAAGGCATATGAGGTGCTCTGGAATTCCCATCTCTTTAATTACTTGCCACATCTTGTTGTGGTCCACACAGTCAAATGCCTTAGTGTAGTCAATAAAACAAAAGTAAACTTGTTTCTGGTATTCCTTTGTTTTCTCCATGATCCAGCGTATGTTGGCAATGTGGTCTCTAGTCCCCCTGCCTCTTCTGAAACCAGCCTGCACCTCTGGTAATTCTCTCTCCACATGTTGCTGAAGTCTATCCTGTATTATCTTGAGCATCACCTTGCTGGCATGTGGGATGAGCGCGATTGTTCGATAATTTGAACATTCTTTGGCATTGCCCTTTTTGGGATTGGGACGTATACTGATCTTTTCCAATCCTGTGGCCACTGTTTTGTTTTCCAAATCTGCTGGCATATTGAATGCAGTAATTTGATGCCGTCATCTTTTAGCGCTTTGAAGAATTCAACTGGGATACCATCATCTCCACTAGCTTTGTTGTTTGCAGTGCTCTTTAGGGCCTTTATGACTTCGCTCTCCAGGATGTCTGGCTCAAGTTCAATTTCTTCATCATTGTGATTGATGAAGATGATTATCCCATGCTTTTTGGTAGACTTAAATGGGAGAGGACATATATTTGTCTCACCTCCAAATGAGAGGACCATGCCAGATACAGCCAAACTATGTGGGAATGTATCTGGATTCTGTCAGGCTGTCTCTGACACATTTTGTAACCAAAAGCCTCTTTGCTTGCATGAGAGACAACGCTCCTTATCTCTCCTTATTTGGGTTCTGACATTCTGATTGATTATGTAGCTTAAGTTTCGTTTCTGGTATACTCTGCTTGCTTAAGTTTCGTTTCTGAGATACTCTGCTTGAATAAAGAGAAGCGATTAGTATCCTTTGTTCAGCCAAAGACTGGAGTCGTGTTTTTTGTCTCTCTCTGTTCTTTCCTTACTCTGAGCCTAATGAAGCTGGACTTCGTGGACTCGTAAGTTTCTATCTTAAAAGATCTGAGGATATAAACTGCTGCTTCATGAGACCGAATGAGAAGAGATCTTTACATGAATCGAACTCCGACAAGTGGCGCTCCGTGGGAGGCTTTGAACTACAATGAGAGCCTTCTTTGAACTCTGCTTCAGCAATTAACACCTCATAATTAGCGACCGGGACAAGGTCTCACTCATTCATGACCAGAGAAAAAGGTCAGACCGGAGGAAAGGTCAATCAAGCGCTTGAGAAAACATCACAACAGGGTGAGTGAAAAAAAAAGAAAAGAAAAGAAAAGTTTTTTTTTTAATCATGGGGTGTGTGCTGGCGTCGCAAATGCAGGAACTTTGTAAAGATATCTCAGATCTTTTGAATAACAATGGGAAACGAGCTGATGAGAAGGAGATACAAAAGCTAGTCAAAGCTATAGGGAAAATCAGTCCTTGGGTTAAATATGATGAATGTTTGGACTTAAAACAGTGGAAACAGATTGGGAGAGAAATGCAGAAGCATAATGGAATTTCTGTATCAGTGTTATTTACATGGGAGGAAGTCAGAGACTGCCTTCAGAGACTCACTCCAAAGAATATTCTGTTGTCTCAGGGGCTTGATGGCCCCCTCCCACAGCTTTTGCCTCCAGACAAGGGAGGGGCTATGGCAACTGCCCCTCCATCATATGAGCAACAACAGCATAAGCCCCCTGATGTGGGTGGAAATGGAGATGGGACATTATATCCTGCCTTGCAGCAATCAAGCACTTTTAGCCCTACAAAAGACCTGTTCACTGCTGCAATACTGCCTGCCGAGTCTAAAAAACAACTAGTGCCAGCTGATGGGGAACAAATGGTGGGGACCTCATCACAGATTGAAGCTGTTAATGCATGCAGAGTGGCAGGAAGCAAGGGGTGTGTTTCAAAGAGCAGCATAGGAGATCTCAGCCCCCCCGTGAAGCAACCCTCTTCACAAAAGCCGGAGAAGCTGAGTAGTAAACTTGATACCTCACGTGTGGCCAAGAAGTGGGAGGATGGCCCAGAGGAGGAATGCAGAAAACCCAAGCAAAAGGGGTCTTCTTGCAAGTACAAACTAACAGATGCAGTTTGTCATAAAGTTGAGATGCTGCAGATGAAAGAAATCCAGAGGACAAGGGGGGTGAATCCTGCCTGTATGGACAGCAGGCTGGTGCAAAAATACAAGGAGGGAGAAGACATACAAAGAGATCCAGAGTGAGCTGTTCCAAGTTTCAGGCATCAGGATTGCAGGGAAAGCAACTTGGAATTCCCTGTGATTTTCTTCTGTGTGAAATTACTTGCAACTTCTGGAGAATTTGTTCTTTGTGCCTTCACACCTCATCGGCCTGCCTTAATACAGATGGGTGTGACTGGAGCAAGAAGGAATGTGTGTTTGCCTGAAAAGCTGAAAAGGGGGGTCTGGGTGTCTTGTGAATTCAGTGAGAGTTAATTTATGGCTTAGTTTCAGCTTGCCATGCCAAGAACTGTGCTGGAGAGAAGATAGTGTTTAAGAAGAAACATTTGGACTTTTAATTTGGACATTTTAATTGGACTAAAAAGTTTGTGTGGACTCTAAGCAAAGAATTGGCTTTGTTTGCATTTTAAAACCTGAAAACCTTTTTTAAGCAACCTGCTCATGCTATGAGTGTGAAATGCTCTAATAATATTTGTACTGTATTGATTTACCATGCTATGCTGGTTTTAAGTTATTGAATGCAATGGAGACCTACTTCATGTAAGGAAGAAGAGAAATGTTCATGTTTTGTTCATGCTTAAATGTTTGCTTATGTTTTGCCTTATGAAACTGCATATCTCAAGGTACCTCCAGAAGCACATGGAAGAGTTTTCAGTACCCTACACATGTAAATGGGTTTGTGATATTGCATTTGTGTTATACATCAGGCATGCTTCATGTTTAGTTACATGGTACTAGTAATAACAGGGCATGCTCCTGTTTCTTAGGGGAGTGTCTTCCTAAGCCATTGGTCGTTTATTGGCAACAAGGGGATCCTGGGTGTGTGGATTCCTGCTCGAGCGATCCGCCCATGGAGAGAGAAGAAGGTTACTCAGCTCCAGGATGGTGGTTCACCAGTAGACTAAATGTGCTGACATTTGTTCTTTTCTTTCTTACTGTGCTTCCAGCTGTAAGAACAATGCCTCATGGGGGCAACCCCAACTTTTGGATTCGTCATGCTAACTATATGTTTGAAGTTCATGGTAAGAATGCAACGTTATACTATGAGCATCCATTGGCAGTGTCTCAAATGGCCTTTCTTCCGGCATTGTTCAACACGCCAGAGTTGGTTATTGGACATTTGCAACATATTGATAGATCTACACTCTTCTCTAATCCTCCAGAACAATTTAACAACACCCGTTGGCGAAGCATGACATTCAAGAAATACACTAAAGGACTTTGTTTCTGCTGTCATAGTTCTGGAGTCTGGAATAGTAAATGGAAGTACTGGACTCAAGCAAAAAGGGTTTTGCAGAATGTAGGCAATTATACGGGTTGTGACGATTATTTTTGGTTATGGGGTAGTTATAACAGTTCTTATAAGCTTAATTATACCTTGTTTAACACTACTATTGAAGATATATATGATGTGTTTCCTATGTTTACTCCTGATTATTCTGCTATAGATAGTGGTTCAATTTGCAATGGATGGCAAATCAAGGATCCTAACATGTGGTTCTTTTTTAATGGAGTTGCCACGAATTTCCATCCAGGACAATATCAATGTGCAGCATTGGGTTATTTTACCTTACAGACTGGCCATAGATTACCTGTTAGCAAAATCTGGAGGATTTTGTAAACTGCTCGGGAACCAGGGGTGTCGGGTAAAATTCCAGGATCTGAATAATACTATTGAGAAAGAACTTCAGAATTTACAGGAGAGCATTACTAACAATGTACGCACTGATGTTAATCTCTTTGATTGGGTGACTTCTTGGTTGCCTGATTTGTCTGTCCTTAGACAAGTTTTCTTTTATGGGTTCATTATTATTATCTGCCTTATACCTTTGTGTTTTTGCATTAATTGTATTCCTAATCTTATTTCTATGTGTAACACATGTCCACTGCGTAGAAGGGAGACATCGGGTTTTGCATGACGGCAATTGTACTCAATGAGGTATCATCCTCCGGAACAAAGTACCATGAGTCAGGAGTGGTACGATGTCCAGGAGGACAGTGATGATGTATATGGAGGAGTAGTTATGGAGTATGATGACATGCAGGGGTATGATTAGCCGTCCCTCTCTCAAATTTAAATGAAAAAGGAGGACATGTGGGAATGTATCTGGATTCTGTCAGGCTGTCTCTGACACATTTTGTAACCAAAAGCCTCTTTGCTTGCATGAGAGACAACGCTCCTTATCTCTCCTTATTTGGGTTCTGACATTCTGATTGATTATGTAGCTTAAGTTTCGTTTCTGGTATACTCTGCTTGCTTAAGTTTCGTTTCTGAGATACTCTGCTTGAATAAAGAGAAGCGATTAGTATCCTTTGTTCAGCCAAAGACTGGAGTCGTGTTTTCTGTCTCTCTCTGTTCTTTCCTTACTCTGAGCCTAATGAAGCTGGACTTCGTGGACTCGTAAGTTTCTATCTTAAAAGATCTGAGGATATAAACTGCTGCTTCATGAGACCGAATGAGAAGAGATCTTTACATGAATCGAACTCCGACAAAACTACACAAGCCAAGTAGTCTCTTCTTCCTACTAGTGTTTTTAGTGTTTTAAGGAAGCATAACAGCCTGATATTATGAGGAATATTTCATTTTATTGCAAACATTGACATTTCTCTGTGCTTCAGGCAGTTTACAGCAATTCAAACTGTAAGAATAAACAACAACACCATCACCATCCAAATGTCCCTGTGTTTTAACAATGGATTTGCTGGAGAAGTAAATCAGTAAAATATATCCTTTCTACTTATTTGTATACTGTATTGGCTCTTGTACTATTGGGGAAAGGGTTTTTGGTTTTGAATCACTAGTGCCTCCAAGGACAGTACAAGCTGAAGATAGGTGGGTTGATACATACCAAACAAGCCAACTATAGACATATTTCATCATCAAGAGTGGGTTTTTGTAAAGTCAATGTAACGAATTAAAATAGGGGCTTTTGCTTTTAATGAGTAAAGTGGTTTCTTTGAGTTCCAATTCCTTTGTAAGAGCTACAGAAGCCTGGAAAATGACCTTCAAGGCAGGTGCCGGTTAGTTTACTTTGAATGTAGTCACAACAGGCTGAAAACTGTGAGAACAAAATTAAGATGAAGGACAATGTATACTGTATTTTAATTGGTTACAAACCTGGAAGAGGTGGGATGAGTGGGAAAACATGGGTTTTGTTATATTGGAATGTGGGGTGGGGGTGGGGGGGAGAGACACCATGATTTTGCCATGATTTAGTATTGCTTGCCACAATGTGTGCTTGTGTCTAAACAATAGTCAAATGTAGTCAAATGTGTTAGCAGGCTAGGCTAGACAAATATAGCTAGGTATGCTTTTCTTGTTTTATTTTGGGAAAGGGGCAAGTAAAAAAATTTTTTTTCCTGTTTTGTGCTTGTTCCTGAACTTTTCTATTTGTTCTTCTAAATAAACCTGATTGTAACTAAAAGAAGTTGTATTTTTTATAATAGAGCTTAAGCTGGTGGGAGAAAGTCCAGTTTCTTTCTTTCATTATTGGTAACGCTACCATTAAGTTAAGTCACAATGCGTGTCCTACCTGATCTGGCTAGTTTGTAAGCATAAGCAATCAGCGATTGAAACCTATCATAGATTTCTCTAGCCTGAAGCAGCACAAAGGGTTCTGTGGGCTTCTAGAAGGGTCACAGGTCTCTGGAAGGTAGAATGAGTCCTATGATAGTGGATAACGTGGGGGTGTTATTCTAACAGTCAATGGGTCTTGTTTGCACATTGAAGGCCAAGCAACCCAAAATACTTTGTGTTACAATAGTATTGCCCATAGCAATATTTTATTTCTGATAAATTTCATGTTCACCCCAGCTGCTGTGAGGATTGTAGCTAAGCTAGGTAAAGATAAATGTTGCCCTTGCTCGAAAGCCAGTTGTATCCGATTCTAGGGTTCAGTGCTCATCTGTTTACATGCACTGTCTGCATCTGCTATTGAAGTGGTCCCTATTTATCTACTTGCAATTTCTTGCTTTTGAGTTGCTAGGTTGGCAGGAGCTGGGACGAAGAGATGGGAGTTCACTCTGTCGTGCAGTACCCGGGTCTCAAACTGCTAACCTTCCAGTCATCTGGTTCAGTGTCTTAACTACCGGTACTTCATCCACCTCAGTCCTAGCTAAACTAAGCTCAGGAGAAATTGGAGTTTCTGAAGGAAATGGCAGATAACTTTTTTGTTTGTGCTCCAGCCTTTTGAGCCCTGCCTCACATATGCCAATGTTTGGCTCTGAAGGCCAGCATGCCTTTATTGTCTGAACACTTTCCAAAGCCAATTTGTCCAACCATGTTTTCTGATACCGTGCAGAGATAGCCGATGACAAATTTCCTTCCAGTTTTGAAGTGCAGTATCTTTTCTGATTGCTCAGTTAATAGCAATGTTGGCATCATGACAAATTAGCTTACCATTATTTAAGGTGCAGTCTTATGCATATTAACACTGAGGTGAATGCAGTTCAGTTCACTTGGATTTCTTCCAAGGTGTGTGCACCCAGATCAACAGCCTTCTTCTCTTCAGCTGCTTGGCAGAAGCAATGCATACCAATTGGAAATACTTGCCAAAGTCAAATGTGATTCAGCTATGATTCCAGTCCTTAGCTATTTTTATACAGGGGAAATAATTATACCTAATTCAGGATTTTTACATCTATAAGACCTTTGGCATTATAAAAAGCAAAGTTAAATCAACACATCCTACCTGCCAAATTGCAATCTAGAAAATGAATAAAATAAGAAAAGGAAATAGAGACGCTCTATGGGGGAGCATGCTGTACAATATAGGGAAAAGCCATGAAAAATAAATAAACATTCTGCAGAGAAATTCCTTATAGACTTGTGAAGATGTTCAACTTGTTTACAGGACAGCAACATGTAAGGAGGGAGGCAGAGAAATTTCACCTTCAGTGTCACTACTCTGAAGTTTGCAAAAGTGTGTGTTGTCAATACAGCACCTGGGATCCCTTCCCCTCTGCTAGCATGACCTGCTTGGAGCATTCTGGAAACTGTAGTCCAAAAGAGGGAATTTCCTAAGCTTTCAACTTTCTAGTGTTGGATGGAGAAGCCCTTATAAGGCTTTAGCCCCACACCATAGGAGGGCATATAGAAGCAGTATAATCAGGTGCCTCCAATTTCAGAGGGGCCTATACATGCATTGAAGCAAGCAAAAGCCTTCTTCAGAACTTCCACCTCAACAAGAAAGGATCTGGAGGTGATGAGGTAAAGACCTGTCAAAAAAATGCTTTTGCGTTCTGTCTTGCTCCCACCTCTTAGCCTGAACCTTGGCAGCCCAAATGCCTGCATTAGGTCTATGTTCAAATGCAGGTTTTTGGGTTAAGTAGTACATGTATGTGAAGCATGGAGAAGTGGTGGTTGCGTCTGTGAGCTGAAATCCCATAAATGGAGCCAGAAGAAAATTGTGTTGACAAGTACCAGTAAATCAGGGGTGCCCAAACTTTTCGGGCCATGGGCCAGTCACGTGGTTCAGCAGACCAGTCAGGTGGTTCAGTGGGCTGGTCACATGGTTCCTCCCACCGGAAGCAGAAGTAAAACGTGCCTTGCAATCTGTTTTGCAACAGATATGTTTTGCAACAGGATGAGATAGATTTTAGGCTGCCATTTTCTCTGCTTAAACTGGGGTGCGCAAACTATGGCCTGTGGGCCAGATCTGGCCCCTGATGCCAATTCATCCGGCCCACACCACCCTTGTCGCTCCTGGAAGTGGAAGTAAAATGTGCCAGTATGGGCGTGTTTTACTTACATTTCCAGGAGTGACGAGGGTGTCGGGGGCCAGATCCGGCCCATGGGCTGTAGTTTAGGCATCCCTGTGGTAAATGATTATTTGGGTGCCTTTAAAGGGAAAAAAAGGAAAAGGCAGTCTAGGAATATCATATAACAGAGTCTCTGGCAATTCAAAATTAAAGTTGCAGAGTAAGGGAATTCCTTTCAAGGGGTCACATAAAAGAGTTAGTGGGTTGGTCACAAGGGAAATAAGAAGATGTCTGTACATTGTCCACAAGGAATGGCATGTTGGAATCAGAAACCACAAAAAAAGATATGGGGAAGTCATTATCTTGTTCTGAATTTGAAACAGATGGCGGAAATCTGAGCATATGAGCCTTGTCAAAGGAGATGAATGATGGGCACAGAATGAACAGCTGCAGACCAGAGCAATAGGGTGACTTCTCTGCTTAGACAACAGCATCACAAACACTTCCATTTAGTGAAGTCTTTGGCTGCAATCCATTGTGTTGAAGATTCACATCTTCCGTAGGCTGGATCATCAGCTGAAAACGCTGGATGGGAAAAGGATGAATGAAAGTTACCAGTGAGAAAGAAAAGGAAGGAGAAACAGAGAATGCAGGAAATCTTGGCAAGACCAGTTCTTACTTGATTAATCAAGTTGTAAAAATGCTTCACACAGAGACTGTTCTCTAAATGTGACTTTAGAGTGTGTTAGAACATTAGAAACCAAACCAAACAATAGAAAAAAATCAATTCCCAGTTTAAACACACACATTGATTTGGCATGGGCCCAATGTGCTCTACTAATTATATACAGTGAAACATCGTATAACGAAAATAATTCATTCTATGAGGCTTTTTGCTATGCGATTTTTCTTTATACGATTCCCGCCCCATAACAAAAATCTCTATGGAAAAAATCGTATAATGAAAATCTCTATGGAAAAAATAGTATACCAAAAAATTTTTCGCTAAGACGTTTTTCCCATAGAAATTTACGTTAAACGATTTTCCCCTATAGGGATGCTGTATTGCATAGTGAAAATGAGTTATATGAGTTTTCCCCATAGGGAGAGCTATTTTCGCATTGCAAAAAAATTCATTATACGAGGCGCTATTTCCCCCCAATTCTTTTTGTTATGCGATTTTTTTCGCTATAGGGGACATTCGTTATATGAGGTTCCACTGTGCTGTATAGGCAAAAATGTAACAAACCTCTTCAAATCAGCCCTATTGAGATGTTAGGGAAACACGTTTACTCAACCTGTGAGGAGAGGAGCCTTCTGGCTCTGTCTCCTATCACATCATTTTGCTCAGGGGAAAGTCAAGGGGCTGTGGTGGCTCAGTGGTTAAGAGGCTTGACTTGTTAGCGCAAGTCGGCAGTTCGAGACCTGAGTACTGCATGACGGATTGAGCATCCATCTCTGTCCCAGCTCTTGGGGACATGAAAGGAGCCTCATTTGGGCGTCCCCTGAGTGGAGTGGCAAAAATCCTTTCAACACAAAATTATTATTATTATTATGTGAAAGTTACAGGACCTTCTGGAGCAAGGTCATGGAAGATAAATCTGTGTTCCATGTGGTTGTTCATCATCCACTAAACAAGAATCTTGTCTTCTGGAACAGTAGGAAATACTGGGATTTCGATGGCCAGGCTTAGATTGGAAAAGTCACTATTTTAGATGGTCCGTTTGATGCCTTCCTCTCTAGACTTCTGTCATGTCATTAAAGAAATTATTTATTCTGGTAGGTGTTTTTTTGATTTAGCGTCTTTTGGGGCTCTCCTTTCTATTTTTGTATTGTTTCCCTCACATACTGGTCCTTTCAGTAAATCTCAAAATAACTGGATCCTTCAGGTTTTTTTGTTTGTTTGTTTCAGCTTTCACATTCTGGTTTCTGGTGCTAGAGCCAATGAAACTATAGAATCCTCAAAAGTAGTCCAAAAAATAAAAAGAGACAGGGACAAGCAACAGACAACAGTACATAAGGAAGAAAAATACAGTAAATCATGTGAAGGCCTATGCTGGGTCTAAGACAGGGGTTCCCAACTTTTTCAAGCAGGGGGCCGGGTCTCACTCTCTCAGTCATCTTCAAGGGACGGACAGCCATTTTGCCCTGCCTGCACAATGGGAGGTGGTCATTTTGTCCCAACAGCTTCAAATGGATGGCCATTTTGTTTCTCAAATGCCCTTGGAGGAAGCACATGAAATGGCACTGTGGGCCGGATCCAGCCCACAGGCCATAGGTTGGGAACCTCTGCTCTAAGAGTACTTTAAAATTTACATTTAGCAGCACATAATTATTCCCATCAACATCAGTAATTCATTGACAGAATCAGTACAGTTGAGAAAGAGAAATCAACAATCATCATGATCATAAAAATAAAAGGCACATGCACACATACACTCACTAGTCAACCCAGGTTGCAAAAAATATGGAGGGTTGAGGAGATAACTTTCCCTTCTACCAATTCAATAGCTTCAGTCCAGTAGTTAGGGGCTGTAGTCCAAATGGCGAAGAGCAGGCAAGCATTCCAAGCAATAATAAGGAAATGGAGGGTGGCAATCTCTCCAAAACCCAATAAAATAAAAGGCCAAGATGGTAAGGATTCCAAGAAATCCAGAAAGTAAACCAAAAGTGAAGGAATAACACACACACACACACACACACACACACACACACACACACACACACACACACACACACATATATATATATATATATATATATATATATATATATATATATATATATATATATATATATATATATATATATATATATATATATATATATATATATATATATATATATATAAATCCAAAATGGAGGTTAGGGGAACTCTCAGCAGCAACAATGCCAAACAAGTCACCAAACAGGCCCTTTTAAAGATTCCAATTTTGCATTCACCCCTTCCAGGATGTTCTCTGAATCTTGATTGGAAGCTGATAGCCCTCCTCATGAGACTTGCAATGCTATTACTGTATTTGCTGGATCAAATGAGTTGATTTTGCATACAAGGTTCCAAGGGTCAGGTGGAGATAATCCGACATATAAAATATATAATACCCTATTTGCCGGTGTATAAGACACACACACACCCCTTAAAATACACCAGGAAAATCCAGTGCATCTTATATGCCAGTAACAGCCCCCCCCCCCCGGGGGCTGGTGCAGTTCGGCAGCTAGAGAGGATTGGTGGCTGGATACCGGAAAGGGCTATTTCGAAAGCTGCCCTCCACCTCCCCGATACTGATGCAGTTCAGTGGCCACCGCTAACCACTAGGAGCCAGGAGAAGGGCGGCTTCCAAAGGAGCCTGGCCGATCCCAAACTCCCCACCTCTTGACAGTCAATGGTGGTGAAATGGGGTGGAAACGGGCTTAAAGTATCCTTAATTCCATCCCCCCCTCCATCCCACACTCTAGCTGATGGTAGGAGTGAAATGCGCTTAAAGTATCCTTCCTTCCCCCCTCCATTCCATTCTCTGGCTGGTGGTAGGATTTGGGGGAAATGGGCTCAAAGGATCCTTCTTTTCTACTCCCATCCCACTTTCTTTGGCTCCTGGTGGCCAGTGATGGTGGGATGGTGGGGAAATGGGCTTCAATGAGGTGCTCATCCCCCTCCCCCCTCCCCAACTCCTGGAATTAATTTTGGACATTCATGTAAAAATGTAGAAAAATATTTTCCCTTTAAAAATGTGTATAAAAATGGGGTGCATCTTATACTTGGATGCATCTTATACGGTGGTGGATACGGTAAACCCATTAGTTTTTCTTATCCTCTCTTTTGGAATCCTGAATTTTTCATATTTCAAAGGCTTTCAATCATAAAGATATGAAAAGTCAAGACCTCTGGTGGCGCAGTGGTTAAACTGCTGGACTGCAGCCAAGACATTGCAAGTTCGATCCTGACTGGGCTCAAGGTTGATTCAGCCTTCCATCCTTCTGAGGTTAGTAAAATGAGTACCCAGCATGTTGGAAGCAAAATACTACTGGTAATTAACTTATGAAGTGCCCAGAGAGTGCATGAAGTGTATGGACGATATATAAGTGTAATTGCTATTGCAAAAACTGAAAATGAAAGAACAAACCTCTTTTGTGTGTTTTTTTAAACTTGGGTTAAGTCCTACCCCTAGTGTTTGATCTGAGAGACAGATAAATTTTAATGGTATGATCATTTAAAAAAAGATTTAAAACTGTAGTATGTATCTTTGGTTTCACTATTTTACTTTTCAAAGATAACAAGTATGGATGAGTTGCAGTTGCTTTTAACTAGAGTTTAGGAAAGTTACTTCTTCCACAATAACTCTGGGATTCAAGGCTTTCTGGTCAAAAAACAAGAACAGCAGTAAATGTATTGCTGTAAAACAAATGTCAAAATACATACTGTATATTTTGTTGTTCAGTTGCACAGTCGATTCTGACCCTTTGCGACCCTTTGGACCATTGTCCTCCAGACACCTCTAATGGACATATATACCGTATCTGTCTGTACCTTATATATAGACACCTCTGTCTGTACCGTATATACTCAACTATAAGTCGCCCTGAATATAAGTTGAGGTACCTAATTTGGACCTCTAAAACTAGAAAAATAGATTGACCTGAGTATAAGTCAGGGTGCAAAATGCAGCAGCTGCTAGTGAGTTTCAATAATTAAAATACAGGAAAATACGGTAAAATTAATTAATTTAGACATTTGTTTGGGCATGTTTTTGAGTGTTTACATGTTTTTGAGCATTTACGTTGTCCCAAGTAAAAGTTGAGTCCCACTTTTGGACCTTATTTGGGGGCTAAAAAACCTGACGTATACTTGAATATATACAGTACTAAGGTATCATCTTACTATAGGGACTGCGGCGGCTCAGTGGTTAAGAAGCTTGCCTTGTTAGATGGAAGGCCGGCAAGTTGGCAGTTCAAGACCCAAGAACTGCATAACATAATGAGTGCCAGTCTCTGTCCCAGCTCCTGCCAACCTAGCAGTTTGAAAGCAAGAAATTGCAAGTAGATAAATAGGGACCACTTTAGTGGGACATGAAAGGAGCCTCATTTGGGCATCTCCCAAGAAGAGTTCCTCCAGAAAAAAGCCTTTCAACCCAGAAAGCACCTTTATATGCTTCTGACATGGTTAAAAATAAAAACACCTTACTATGCAGTCAAAAAACAGGTTATCCAAGCTTTGTTAATTCTCATACTATAAATTGCAGAAAGAATTCATCCAGATTATTTTATTATTGTTGGAAGTGGATGAGCAGTCCAATAAAGGTATTGTCTACTTTTGCTTCTGTATTGTATAAGAAACACATGGATTTGGGTCTCCCCCCTCCACCTGAAATATGTTGCCTTCAGAAGAAGTGATTTAAAAACCCTCATCTTCAAACTCAGAAGCAGCTGAAATGTCTTTCCCTAGGAAGCATTTTGCCCAACTTTCCTAGCACTGATATTTTTTTTTAAAAAAAACCCTCTTTCCATTAATGCTCAGTGGGACTGAAATGGCCTATAATCTTCCCCATCTGTCAGAACTACTTTATTCTACCTCAGCATCTGATTTCCCTGCAAGCCTCAATTCTGTTGAAAAATAATGGAGATTCTCTCAGACGAGTGGGTAGAGTTTCACATGCAAATTTCCCTGCTGTCACTTGCTGTTTATTGACTTGTGGATGAACCTGTAAGAGAGAGAGGGACTGAGGCAGAGAAAGTGAATCTTTTGTTGAAATAAGTATACAACACCCCCATTGTGCAAATGTTGGGAAAGTTATTTTTAAAACTACACTCCCAAATTCCCTCAGCCACCACATCCACTGTCCATGCAAACTGGAGGATTCTGGGAAGTATCTTCTTCTTCAAGTGCCATATCTGATTTTGAATATTGGCTATCATCATGGCAATCAACTATGAAGATTGTCCTGGGAACAATATAACGCAGTGGCCTCCCATTTGCCTTCCACGTCACAACTTGACACCCATACCACTGATCCAGTTCCGCAAGTCACTTTCTGGTCATGAGCCTTTTTGGTAAACAAAGTCCTCATCAGCCCCAGGCCGGGGTACGCAGAAAGAGCCTCTCTGAAGATTGTGGTATTTTTGAACCATAATTGGGCATACCCTAGGCAAGAGCCAACTTGTGCCAGCTAATCATCCTCTCAGTTGAAAGAAACTATGGAATGAACTACCCAAAGATTGCTTCATTTTGGCAGTTTCATGTCTGGCGTAGACACAGAAGAAGAAGTCCCAGGCCAGAATTGAAGAAACTGCTGCCCTCCATCAAGATGGATTCAAGTGGGATTTAATTCCCATCTGGCAAGTGTACTCTTTTTTTTTTAAAATGAATTTTTCCATGTTTTTGTGTTCTGTTGTGCAAGAGGTCAGAACACACAAGAGAAAAGTGTGAATGATCATTCTCTTCACATTTAAAGTGTATTTTTAATGAACCAATCAACCATCACATACTGCTGTTTCACAAAAGAGAACCCACTCTTTTCCCTCTCCATAGTCTTCCTCGGTACATTTAATTTAATTCAGTGGTTCCCAAATTAGACTCACCAAATTTTGTTGGATTACCATTGATCAGGTATTCTAAGAATTGAAGCCCAACAATTTGTGAGGCTGCATGTTTTGGAACTACTGGAATAATGCATGTTTTTTTTAAAGTTTTGCTTCCTTGCTACCCTCATGCCAGTTCGAGACCTGAGTAGAGTTGCCATAATTCTCTCACACAAAACTGGGACAGAAGTATATTTGACAAAAATGGGCAGGTATCTACAATATAGCCTTTTTAAAAACAAACATAATATAATGACAGCTATAAAACAATTTCACATTAAATATATCAATACATAAATGAATTGATTTACAACAGTTAATTCTTAATATAAGACAATCAGTTGTACTTCTGAGAAGTCGCATCGTGGTCAACTCTTAACGTCCTCAGTTCCAGGAAACACATTGGTCACACTTATCAGGCAGTGGTGTGAGGTGAGGAAGTTAAGATTTGTCTCCAGGTCTGCTCCAACTCCAATGTGTCAGGAAATCACTCCTTTGATGGCAAGAGTTTGAATTTATTTTAATGGTGTGTTATAATACACAATCAGTAAGTTTTAAAAATCCGGGACTTTAGCATGATTTTTATTGAACTGGCCGAGACAATTTTTCTGACCTTGAATCTGGGACAATCCCGGTTTTTCAGGACATATGGCAACCCTACCTTTACATTTAGTCCTCACTGAACCATGACATTAATTTGATGTCCTTGAGCCAGTCACTTTATCTTAGTCTGACTTACCTCACAAGAGGTAAAGAAAGGTAGGGAGGAAGAAGAGCCATATCTGTCACTTTGAGTTCATTGGAAGAATTTCAGTTTTAACTGAGAAACAATAAACTATCGTTATAATTTACTTGGACAATTAAATAGGTGAAACAAAGGATCTTGCATTGATTTGGTTGCAGTGGCTCCTTGACCTTGTGAAATGCATCCTAGGAGAGGAGGAAAGTGTGAAGCCAAGGCAAACTCCCAATTTCATTCAGACACAGTCTTGCAGTGAGGAATGGGTACCTGTTCAGTGGGAAAGGCTCTAAAAATAGCTGTGTTTCAAAAGAACCTTAAAGAGCAAAGAAGTGCTACTTTCCCACTTGATTTTATTTTTCTTGATGCTGAACCCCCCCCCCTTTTTTTTTTTTAAAGCATCAATGGCCATGAAGCTAACTAGTTTTCCTCAGCATAAAATCATGGTTTTTTACTTGGGGGTGAAAAGCATCTCTTTCCTAGGAGAATTGTATCCAAGCCTATTTTGTTAGGATCAAGCAGATTTATTTCATTATCCAGGCAGTATGCTGGAAAGGCCACAAGTCTGATTAACCCTAGCCCTTTGCCTATCTTTCTTCTAGGCATACTTATTTATTGTTCTCACATAAGATGTTATTCAAACCCGTCTGCAGAGACGGCCTGACCTCATCAACCAACCTCTGCAGGCCTGCAGGAAGAAAAATGATTTCGACTGATCTGGATCAAATTATGCAAAATGAATAAAAATGAATGTACCCAAAAGTTGGGGAGGGTGGGATTTTAACAAAGTCTCTTTTCAGCCCTGTAGAAGACTTGAAATTTCGCCAGTTGCTTTAACATCAAAATGCAGTGAGTACAGAATGCTCTGCATTATCTGCAATTTTTCTGCTCTGTTGAATAGGTTGCAAGAAGGCCAAGAAAGTTTCCTAGTTGAAGGCTGGAGCTTCCCAGACTTGGCCAGCCAGCATGGCTAGTAGCCATGCCAGCTTAGAGATTCTGGGCATTGCTTTCAAACATCAGTTTGTGTTATCCCGGGAGCTACCATCTTTGGTGCTGGATGGGGCTTCTTTGTCCCAAACAGACCCGGCGCATAATTTGGGAGTCCTCCCAGACTCGTGACTACTGCTCGAAGAGCAGGTGGCAGTCGTGGCCAGGAGGGTTTTTGCACAACTTCATGTCATTTGCCAATTATGCCCACTCCTGGACCGGGACTCCTTGCTTACGGTCACACACACTCTGGTCACCTCCAGATTGGACTATTGTAACGCGCTCTACATGGGGCTGCCCCTGATGGCTATCCAGAATATGCGGTTGGTCCAGAATGTGGCTGCCCAGGTGGTGATGGGGTGCAGGTGCTATGCCCGTGCCTCCCCACTGCTACGGGAGCTGCACTGTTTGCCAGTATGCTTCCGGGTGCAATTCAAGGTGCTGGTTTTGACCTTTGAAGCCCTTCATGGTAGTGGGCCAGGATATCTAAGAGGCTGCATTGTCCCAAGGTTTTTGACCTTTCCTACGAGGGCGGACCGGAAGGGCTCTCTGGTGGTCCCATCAGCCAGGGACGCACACCTTACTGGGACCAGGAGGAGAGCCTTCTCGGTGTTGGCCCTGGCCCTTTGGAACCTCCTGCCATCAGAACTGCGCCACCAGGCAGAGCTGTACCCCTTCAGGAGGGCTCTAAAATCCTGACTCTGCCAGCAGGTATGGGGGGGTGCGTCTGGCAGCATATCCCAGCCTCGCTGGCTCATCTAGCCCTGTTGGGGTTTTAATTTAAGGGGTTATGGGTTTTATAGATTTTAATCATTTTACTATTTAGTAGTGGGTTTTTAACGTATGAGATGTTTTAATTTATGTAAGCTGCCTTGGGTCACCGAGGTGAGAAAGGCGGCCTATAAATCGAGTAAATACATAATTAATTAAAATAAACTCTTATTAGGATTCAATAACTATTTTCCCCCCAAGCAAGGCTTTGTAATGTCTAGAGCAGGGGTTCCCAACCTTTTCAAGCTGGGGGCCAGGTCACTCCCTCTCAGTCAGCTTCGAGGGCCGGATGGCCACTTTGCCCTGCCTGCACAGTAGGGGTGGCTATTTTGTCCCAACAGCTTTGAAGGGGCAGCCATTTTGTTTCTCAAATGTCCTTGGAGGGGTGGGGGCACATGAAATGGCACTGTGGGCTGGATCTGGCCCACGGGCCTTAGGTTGGGAACCCCTGGTTTAGAGCACAAGTGACTCATTATAGAGCGAGGGGCTCACTCCATTGCTGGGGGTGGTAAGGCATCCCTTTACTGCTTGGTCCATGGGCTATTTCTCCAATGGCGGACTAGACAATCCTAGACTTGGTAAATAAATATTTCTACATACAATAAGGCCATTTCCTATGTTCTTTTGTGCTCACCTAGATGTTGTGGTTTTTAAAATAAACCATCTTTTCATCTTTCTCCTTGTCGTCCCTAATTCAGTAAACATACATAGCTGGGGGCTAGAGAAGAAGATGGACAGACATAGAAATCTCTTCCTAAAGGTTCTTTTGAAAAAGTACTAAATGTACTCGGGTTACACAGGAGCTGTACAAGATCTACCATACAGCAGAGTCTATACTTGAATCCGTGCTTATCCCTTTTACAAGATGTATTTAGATTATCTTGCCATTGATTCTAAAACTACTGTATAACATACCATCTGATTTTAAATATTGCCTTTTGGAAATGATCTTACTCCTTTTCTGACACTTGAGCCTACATAGCCCACATCTCTCTTCACACTGGATCCTTTGACCTAATTTCTTCCCCTCTGAGCAAGGCTGGCCTTTCTATAGAGTCGTGGTTCCCAATGTGGGGCTGTTGAGTCCGTTGCTATATATACAAGCCACAGCAGATTGGGGGTTAACCAACAAGATGTTTATTATAGCACAGTTCGGAGTGTTATCAGCCTTAGTCAAAACTGGGGAAAACAGGGATGAGGTAGCAACTTATATAGAGGCAGGAAGGCAGTAACAGTGATACATTTGCCTGGACTTAACATGGGAAACATTGTGCAAACCCAGTTAGGTTCATTGCAAACATATGGATCAGGCGCATTGCAAAAAAAGGCACGAATATCGCAAAGACTTAAGGGTGAACGTAAACTTAAGTAAATAGCATGGAAAACGTTTGGACACAACAGGGGCACAATTTGATTTGGGGGGGATTTCGAGAATGAGTTATTAATAATGAATGGACTTTTAGGCTTCCTCCGTGTGAGTAGGAGTTCACTTTTTGAATAATAAGAATTACATATCATGGGTTGGGTGGGGAATCAGATTTTTAGAGCTGCTTAGGTGGGGTATGGCCCCCAAAAAAGGTTGGGAACCACTGCTATAGAGTAAAAGGAAGCATTGCTTCAGATCTGGAGGGGTCAGCATTTACCAGAGGTTCCTCCTATAATGCCACAACCATTCTCCCTTCATTAGGGGACACAAACATATGTATTCTGTGGCACACCCTACAGTCCTGAGTTTGCTGTCAACAAGCATATTGGAGGATGCTATCCCATTGCCACAGGCGATCGGGTGGAATGAAAATATGTTGCTACCTGAAATGAACACCATGATGCCTAGGCCACATAGAGAAATTGACCAGATTCTTGGAAGTGGGATATGTCCACACATGTGCTATCGACTATGTACCTACAGGAAGAAATAGCATACAAGTATCATCTCCCTGATCCCCTCTTTGTCATACTTGCCCTTCCACTTCCTTCCCTTAGTATGTAACTCTAAACTATGATGGATGCATCTGATCCTATCTGGTTTCAAAACCTAAGCAGGATCAAGATTAGTTAATCCTTAGGTGAGGGACAGTCAAGGAATATCAGAGATCTCCAGATGGAGCTAAGAAAGAATCCTAATAAAATTGACAGGCAGCTAATTAACTATTGAGGATGAGGTTTTTGAAATAGGGAATGTTGTAGTTCCCCCTCTTTCTTGTGTCTTAACAGTTTTAATTCACTGTTTGTTTCTTATAAAACTTATATACAGTGGAACCTCATACAACAATCGCCTCGTATAACAACAAAATTGCATAACAATTAGGTTTTTTTTGCGGGGGAAATAGCGTCTCGTACAACAATTTTCCCTGTGGAAAAAATTGCACAACAATTGTTCAATGGGAAAAACCACTTAGCAAAAAAAAAAAAAAACACCATTGTATGATGCATCCCATAGGGAAAATTGCTATACGATGCATGTATCGTATAGCAATTGTTTTGTACAACAACGAGCCCTATGGAACGGATTAAAACCATTGTATGAGGTACCACTGTAGTTGCTTTTTAATATCATATCTCAATAATAATAATTTCATGTCAGAAATTATTCCGGTTTGAAAGGATTTTTGCTGGATAAACTCCACTCAGGGGAAGCCCGAATGAGTCTCCTTTCGAAATGGTAGGTTGGCAGGAGCTGGGACAGAGATGCGGTCAAAATCCTGTTGCACAGTTATGGAAAAATATAACTTTTAGAGGCAGGTTGCCATAAATTAAGACTTGGTGTGCAACAGATTATGTCTATGGTGTTTTCTTAACTTCATCTAATTTATTTTATTTATTTTTGCACATTTATATCCCGCCCTCCTGGTGGGTACACCACTCAGGGCGGCTAACAATATAATAAAAATTACCATAAAAACAATTCAATGACAATAACTAAAAACAAACCTAACACCCCAATTAAAACCAACATTAAAACACAAACAAATCGTCATTAAAAAACAACCCACACCCACCCTAGCCCTGTTAAAACAGAATAACCAAGCCTGGGGGGCAGCCCCTCACATAGGCTAAATCAGCCACCGGGCCTGACTGGTAGAGTCAAGCGTGCCCCAAACTTGCTGAAAGAGCCATGTCTTCAGCCTCTTTCTAAAGGGGAGTAGATCCGTCTGGAGACGCAAATCAGGTGGTAAGAGGTTCCACAGACTGGGGCAGACACGGAAAAGGCTATTTTCTGGTCCCAATAAGATGTACTTCTTTCACTGATGGGACCACTAGTGAACCCCTCCTGTCTGCCCTAGTAGGACGGGCTGAATTCCTTGTGGCGACACAGTCTCTTAAGTAACCTGGTCCAATGCCATGAAGGGCTTTAAAGGTCAAAACCAGCACCTTGAATTGCACCCGGAGGGACACCGGCAACCAGTGCAGCTCCCGGAGAAGTGATGAGGCATGAGCATAAGGCCCGCACCCCATCACGACCCGGGCAGCTGCATTCTGGACCAGCTGAAGCCTCTGAATGGTCACCAAGAGCAGCCCCATGTAGAGCGCATTACAATAATCCAATCTGGAGGTGACCAGAGCATGAGTGATCATGAGCAAGGAGTCCCGGTCCAGGAACGGGTGCAGTTGGTAAATGACACGAAGCTGTGCAAAGGCCCTCCTAGCCACGGCTGCCACCTGCTCTTCGAGCAGTAGCCGCGAGTCCAGGAGGACCCCCAAATTGCGCACTGGATCTGACTGTGGCAAAGATGTCGCAGCCACAACCAAAGATGGTAACTCCCGGGATAACATGGGACCCCGCACCCAAACCAACTCAGTCTTGCCAGGATTCAGCTGAAGCCTGTTGTCCCCCATCCAGACCCGAACAGCCTCCAAACACCTGGTCAGGACTTCAACTGCATCACTCGGGTCCCCACGAGCTGAGATGTACAGCTGGGTATCATCTGCATACTGATGATACCTCACCCCATGGGAATGAATGAACGAATTTATTTTGTAAGGCACTTTGCATTTGCTTTGTTGGAATGGCAGAACATAAATGAAATGAAATACATAGATAAATAAATCTCAGAGAGATGCTACGAGTCAACTGCTGACAGTACTGGGCTAGATAGCACCACAGTCTAAATCAGTATATGGCTGCTTCCTATGTTCTCTATGTTTCTTCATCTCCTCCAGTTCAAAATTGTAACTCCCCGCCACCTCAGATCTGTAAGACTTCTTTCTCTTTGTGTCAGACAACACATTACAGATAATGACACCATTACAGTAGAAAGTGAAATCATGTTAGTGTTCCAGACATGTGATTATGGCAGACATTCATGTCTAAGCAATCATAATTAAAATGAAACACATGTTTTCTGCTTGGTGATCAATGAAAAAACAAAATAAAATAATTTGCAAACTACACGAGATGCAAAATGCTTATGCTGTGGCAATCTGACTTCTTTCAGCAATTAACACAGTCTTTATGGGCTGTGGTGGCTCAGTGGTTAAGAAGCTCGCCTTAAGTCGGTAGTTCAAGACCAGGGTACTGCATGATGGATTGAGCACCCATCTCTGTCCCAACTCTTGAGGACATGAACATAAGAACATAAGAACAGCCTTGCTGGAACAGGCCACAGCCCATCCAGTCCAGCATTCTGTCTTACACAGTGGCTCACCATTTCCTTCAGGGTATTCCCAAGGAGATGCCTTCACCTGCTTAGGATTCCCTGGAAATGGCATTGAGAGATATCCTGCCTATCTCTCCAACCCGGAGGTTGTCCTTAGGTAGCCATAATTATAGCCATTGATAGCCTTGTCCTCCATGAACTTGTCTAATCCTTTCTTAAAGCTGTGAAGACTGACAGCTGTCACCACTTCTTCTGGCAGGGAGTTCCATAGACCAGTAATCCTCTGGGTGAAAAAGTACTTTCTCTTATTTGTTTGAGAACTAGTACCCAAAAGTTTCATGGAGTGTCCCCTAGTTCTAGTGTTGTGCGATAGGGAAAACAGTTTTTCCTTATCTACCTTGTCCACACCATGCATGATTTTATAAACTTCAATCAGGTCACCTCTTAGACGCCGTCGTTCAAGAGTGAAAAGGCCCAACCGTTGCAGCCTCAGATGGTAAGGAAGGTGTTCCAGTCCCCTAATCATTCTGGTTGCCCTCCTCTGTACTTTCTCCAACTCCATAATATCCTTCTGGAGGTATGGCGACCAGAACTGTACACAATATTCCAGATGGGGCCTCACCATAGATTTATAAAGAGGCAAAATAACACTTGCTGACTTATTTTCTATACCCTTCCTAAGCCTTATTTGGGCATTCCCTGAGCGGAGCTTCTCCCGCAAAAATCCTTTCAACCCAGAATAATTTCTGACACAAAATTATTATTAACATAGTCCTTCTTCTAATGATATATCAATGTATCATTTGACTCTCTATCTCCAGATATATTTCTCACAATGGGTCTCTCCCACCTATTATAATCACTGGCCTTCATGCATGTCAGATGCAGTCTGCCCATTCAATCTTACTTCAGAACTGCAAGAAATGACACATCTAAACATGCCTGAAAGCAGCAGAACATTTAAAAGGATACACACTTCTCTCCCCCTACATGAGGAAATGGCTGGGGAACTTCTTCTTTTTCCCTTCTCACACCAATCAACATCTCCCATCGGGGGAAGTACCTTTTCTCTAACACTGCCCCCCCCCCCCCCCCAATAGCAGTACTCTCTTGTCACTTCACATGCATGTTCAAGACTGAGTATTTTAAGAAATAGGCCAATCTCAACACCATCACATTTTGAATTTCTCTTCTCTCAGCTTGTAGTAGATAAATCAGCCTTAAACAGAGCTATATTAATTTACTCTCCCAGCAGGATCCAGAGGATGGTGTCAAGATGAAGGTTGTCCAAAAGCAAATTTCAAGAGAGTGTCTATGAACACTGGAAAGAAGATGTTAGTAATAATTATTGGTGTGTCTCGTGTAAGAGGCAAGGATTTCATTCCCTCGTTCCCTGGAGAGCAAAGAGCACTGAAGTCTGCTGAAGATAGCAAAAATGAATGATAGACAAACAAACCTTTGAATTCCCTTTGGAGCGGCTAGCAAGGTTCCTGAAAAATTACCCAGACCCAGAATCTCCATGACAGGTCATGAAATCAGATTAGCACTGGAATTATTCTCCAAATTATGTTTAGGCACTTGATGGATATGATGGCCGGGGCGGGGGAAGAGAAGTGTGCTGAAAAGTTTCATCTTTTAACAATATGAATGCATATCAGAATGCTGCTTTTTAACAAGTGAAGTCCATCATCCTCTCCTTTAATAGCCTTTCTGATATGTGAGAGAGTTCTCTACTGACCTTGCCACAGATAATTTGTGTGTTTTCATGTCAGATATTACTCTGGGTTGAAAGGACTCCTGAATGAGGCTCCTTTCATGTCCCCAAGTGCAGCTCTCAGGTATCAAACCCTGTCATTCAAGTCTCCAGCTCAGCACTTAAACCACTAAGCCACCGGGGTAGCTGCTAATGGATAATGTGGGAACAGAACTTCTGACTGTCTATATTCAAATACTCTGTGGTACATCATTGTGACTTAGCCTGTTACTCTACAGAGATGTACTGTATTTTCTGGCGTATAAGACTACTTTTTAACCCCGAAAAATCTGTGCCAAAGTCGGGGGTTGTCTTATAGGACAGGTACTTAACTGCAGCTGACAAGTATATTCCAAACTCTATATTTTAACTGGAAAAGCTGGGGGTCGTCTTATACGCCCAGTCGTCTTATACGCCGGAAAATACGGTAATTATATTTATCCAGTTCTAATGACTCTTGTTTACCCACCCATCCATGAGGGATATACATTCAATTTCTCTCACATTTTCCCACCCCCAAATTCTGTTTACTTCATCCTATTGCTGCATCAGTTTGCAATTTTTTTTAAAAAGCCTCCACACTAAAATTAATGCATTTTATTTTTATTTCTCTTGAGGTACACATATTTTCCTTTCTATAAAAGTAGAACATAATGGCTGAAATTCTCTTGCATAAATTACGCCACTTGAAGAGTGATGATGTCACTGGTAAGGACACATTTTTAGTCATTAAAGATCTCCCTTTTCCTCTCCCTCTGATTGTTCAGCTTGTGAGTAATCTATTTCATGATGTGGAAGCCATGGAACAGGAGGAGAAATACTTTTATTACCGCTAATCTCTCTGTGCTGATAATGCCATCCTGCAGGAGAGATTTTCAGTAATTAAAATTATCCACCTGTCTCATGGTTCTTACAGGATGAAATGGGTTACTCATAAGTCAGACAAGCTGAGGAAGGGAAAAGAAAAATCTTTAAATAACAGAAATCTCACTTCTGCAGGAATAATTTATACAAGAGGATTTTGACCAGTCAGACAACCACTGTGGCATAATTTTGGAACACTGAACTAAAATTTAGAAAACATGGATAATGAAACCTACAGTGTTACCTTTGGCTGCTCATAGTCTCTCAGCCTGATTATGTCATAGAATTGGTTTGAAAGTAAAATTCATGGGAGGAGAGCCATGTATGCCATCTTGAATTTACAGAATTCAAGGTGAGATATAATTGCAACAAACAAACAAATTAAAAGAACATTCCCAAACATACAACTAGTATGTATACATATTCCAACACTATCACAGGTAGGGTCACCTAAGTGGAGAAAGCACATCACCAAATAGAGGAGGAAAAGTAAAACATGGATTTGCATAATCTTTCATATGCTTATTTCTATGAATAAATGCACTTTGATTAATCAATGACCATAATTTCAGTACAAATGGGATCTATTTTACCACAGTGAATAAAACTGACTAGGGAGCTTGGATGAGCTTGGATGTCTGGTTCTGTCTGAGATCCACTTAAAAGCCCTGTTTCCCCTTTCTTATGCCCCCCCCCCAAAAACAACAACAACAACAACTAGATTTGGACTTAATAGCCTTTCAAATGGAGGACTGTCTCCTGTAAAGTGAGACACAAGTACACAGTACACATGGGCTTGGTGAATGCCTGCTTCTGCTCTTCACTAACAGAAGTTAGTGGTTGCTTTGAGGTGTTCATCCAACACAAAGGAAAGTGACTTTAAAATAGTTCTTACCTGTCTGAGTGTCCCCTTTGCAGTAAAGAAAAAATACAGCATATATCCTGGGATTAAGACCATGGAAGACAGAGCCATGAACCAGCCAATGCCTTGGCCCCAAGCAGGATAAACGTATTGTCCCAGCCTCAGGGGAGTCATTTCAATCACACTAAAGAAGAAAACACCCTGCATAAAAAAGGAGGACAACAAAGGCAGGTCAGTTTTAGCATGGAGGAAAGTTGATTATTGATGATGATGATGAAGAAGAAGAAGGATAATGATGTACACCAGTGGTGGCGAACCTATGGTTCGTGTGCCAGAGGTGGCACTCGGAGCCCTCTCTGTGGGCACTCGTGTGGTCACCCCAGAATAGAATTCACCCCGATCCTCCGCCCAGCAGCCCAATGGGAGCACTTCTTCCTTCCCCTGCACAGAGTTCACCCCACCCTGCAGCCCAATGGGAGTGCTTCCTCCCTCCCCCCAGCACAGAGTTCACCCCACCCCTCTGCCTAGCAGCCCAGTGGAAGTGTTTCCTCCCTCCCCTGTTGCTGTTTTGGCACTTTGCGATAAATTAGTGGGTTTTGGGTTGCAGTTTGGGCACTCGGTCTCTAAAAGGTTCACCATGACTGATGTACAGTGTCCACCAGATGTTTGGACCAGAGTTTTGGATCCCCAGAGTCAGTGGGGTATCGCCTGGTACTTAGTAGTGTTACTCTCTGCAGCTGCCCTGTTTTGATCCTGTCAATGCCACTTGCACTCAGATGTTTCTTCAACCCTTTTTGGGATTGCTCCCAGTGCTCCTATCACTAGTGGTATCACTGTTGCAGCCTAAGACAGCCTATTCAAGCTTTTAGGACCACACAGATTGAGGGCACAAGAAGAGGAACACATTGCCCTTTCTTGCTTTCCGTGGGTTGAGAGTTTCAACCCATGGTTGAAGCCCCTTGTTTCACACAGTTTGGAACCTTCAAAAATCACAGGAGTAGCTCCCCTCTCTGCTACAAGTGGTGTGTCTCCTTTTCAGACTGTCACGTACAGCATACAGAGTGCAAGGAAGGAAAAGTAGGAGAGCTGTTTTGTTCTTTCCTGCCATGTCCAGTGGAATCTTACACCGAATCAGACTACTGATCTTCCTCCTAGAATCTTCATACATGGCTTCACCAATGACCTCAGCCAGATACTATACCAGGGGTTCCCAACCTTTGTTTCATGTGGCTCCCCACCCCTCCAAGGGCATTTGAGAAACAAAATGGCCGTCCCTTTGAAGCTGTTGGGACAAAATGGCCACACACACACACACACACACCCCATCGTGCAGGCAGTGCAAAATAGCTGTCCAGCCCTTGAAGCTGACTGAGAGAGTGTGACCCGGCCCCCGGCTTCAAAAGGTTGGGAACCCCTGTACTGTACTACAACAACCAACAATATCCTCATGGAGGTTGTATACCATCTCTATACCATTCCTCTTGCACATTAGCCTTCACTGTTGATGAAACAGAGGATGGCTACATCAGTAGTTAAAAACAGAATCTCCATTTCCAGAGGCAATATATCTCAGAAAATCAGATTTTGAGAGGATACACCAAGGCAGTTTAGTATCTCTGTCATGCTCTGACTGAGCCTATGGAAGGGGAAATTGGTTAAAGCACACATTTTACCACACTGTTGATTCTATCCAGTTCCACGCCACTTTCACATGGCTGCCATTTTTTTAAAATAAAAAAGATACCTTCATAGCAAATGTAATTAATGTGACATTTAGTTTGCCTTTTCTAGGCAAATTACAGTCTTGGTGATCACTGTTGAAGATGACAAAATGTTTGCTAGACAATTGTTAAACTTGTTTCCCCTTAAATGAGTTTGGAAGATTTTTTTTATCTTTTATCTTCCAAAATCCCCTAGTGAGTATGTTTGGTTACCATGGTGATTGGGAATGGAATTCTGGGAGCTGTAATGTAAAAAAAAATTTTTTTTTGCCAAGTTCAAGTCATTAGGGCAAGTCTGGCCAGGTTATACTGCTATGTTAATAGAGTAGACCATACTGCCCGCGACTCAACGCCGAGCATCAGGCAGTGGTTAACTAACCTGACAACTCTGAGGACTAATGGCCTTGGGTGGCAAGGTCTACAGGGAAGGGTGATGGTCCTCAAGTGGATTAAATCCCACTTGAATCCATCTTGATGGAGGGCAGGAGCTTCATCAATATTAGCCTGGGGCTGATGAGGACTTTGTGTGCCAAAAGGGCTCAGGACCAGAAAGTGACTCACGGAGCTGGATCAGTGGTACAGGTGTCATGCTGCGGTGCGAAAGGCAGATGAAAAAGCCACTGCATTATATTAGCAGGACAGTCTTCATGGCTGGGCGCCATGATGATCGCCAATATTTGGAATTGGCTATGGCACAAGAAGAAGAAGAAGAAGTCATTAGGTCTTTACCAAACATCTTACCAAACAAACTAATGGAGTGAAGAAGGCCCAGCACATCTTCCACCAGCTGCAAGGTTGATACCCAATCATCTCTTCAATGTTTCTATAAAAATTATTCACACCTGAAATGAGAAATATTTATTAGACAGTATGGGCTCTGTTATTTACCCTTTCCTCCTCCAGCAAAGCCCAAGAATGGTTATTAAGGCCTTGAAATATGAAAGAAGAAGGATCATTATCGCAACTGGAAATAAGAAGAAGCACCAGTACCTTTGTTCCATGTTCACACTTGCTTAGAGTATGTGGAAGGTTCTTGCCTAGCTTCCATCAGAGCCCAGCAAAACCATTATTGAGCTCTTGCTTTCACCCCCATCCATTGCAGAGATCAGAAACTCCTCTTGGAAACACTACTATTTTGGATTACTACCCTTCAAATTTGAGTACTACAGGTTGCAAAGAAGGAGCTAAAATGGAAAGGTAATCCTTTTACTTACCATAACACCAGGAGATGGAGATCGTCTCAAAGAAAACAAGGAAGAGGAGACACATACCACTGGCTGAGTAGTAATCAAAGAGTTTGAACACATAGATGCCACCCTGAAGGGACACAATTCAAAGCCTTGTTGCAGTTAGAAAGCAATGAGCGCAAAAGGAAAGTTAGCAATTCTATTCAAAGGGAGTTTCATATGGAGCAGAAGAGAGGTCTCAGATACATGCTAGTATGACTGTGCACAAGACTTGGGAAAGCTATATATATTTTTACTATCTTTCAAAATCTTACATCCAAAAATATCACTTTCCCAAGCTCTCTGAACCACCTTAGACTGAGTCAGATCACTGGTTCATTTAGTTTAAGGAGTGGGGACATGTGACCCTACAGATGATAATGGATTGCATCTTGCAGAAGTCCTGTAGCCACCATAGTCTGTAGTAATAGATGCAGTCTAACAACATCTAAAATGTCATCTCTGGCCACCCATCAGTTACATCAACTTTACCTACACTGACTTGCAGTGGTTCTCCAGGGGTTTCTTCTATCTGGAAATGCTGTGTATTGAACCTGGACTATGTGCATGCAAAGGATACATACGTTCTACCACCATGATGGAGGTCCTTCCAATTGTAGCAGCTGTTCTACACATATTAGTGTCTCAATATATTTCACATTCCCCTCCTCACATATATTTCCCACCAAAGCAAGTAAATAGATCAGGAAATCCTACATGCATCAAATAAAGTGGGGTTTATTCCATGAAAGCTTATATCAAATAAATCCACCATACTACACAGTATTAATACAGACTTGCTTAATTTTGGAAGCTAAGAAGGGTATGTTCTGTTAAGCACTTGCATGGAGTTCCACATCTAGCCTGCCTGGCCAACATTTATGTTCATTAGGCTGATCTGATCTAATAAGATGGCCTTTAGTCATGATGGTGAACCTTGGCACTCCAGGTGTTCTTGAACTTCAATTCCCAGAAGCCCTGATCAGCAAGAGTGCTGACTTGGGCTTCTGGGAATTGAAGTGCCAGAACACCTGGAGTGTCAAGGTTCACCATCACTTGCCTATAGGCATTTATGATCCTATACTAGCAGCTCTGGAAAAAGTAGGGACTGAGTCATTGTCTGGCCCACCTAATATCATGGTTCTGGCCTACCTAAATGTAGATAGGAAGCCCACTTTTATTTTCCTCTCTACTGCTTACTACCTGGAAGAAAGAACATCAGGGAATACCAGAGATTTCCAGATAGTGGTAAGAAGGAATCTTGCCTGGAACTTTGGAGAATCACTGCCAATAATGGCCTAGTTCAGTTGTGCCCAAACTTTATTTTTCATGGGCCGGTCCTGCCCCCAACACACAGCTGTGGGGGCTGGAGGTGGGCTGCTCTCGCTGCTGACAGTTCTGACATCAGCAGCGGTGGTGGCAGCGCCGGCAATCGTGCTTTGTCCAGGCTGCTCTGAGCAGCCTCTGGGTCGGTCCCATCCCCTCTGCAGCCTTTGCCAAAGCCGATTGCCACATTGGGGAAATGTTCGGAGCCTCCTCTGTTTTAAAATCCATGGTGCTGGAAGGGTAAACCTGGCACGCTGCGGTGAATCATCTCTGGCGCACCAGGGGGCTCTCTTAGCACCATGGATTTTGAAACAGAGGAGGCTCTGAAGATTTCCCCAATGCAGTGATCGGCTTTGACAAAGGCTGCAGAGGGGATGGGACCAAGCAAGAGGCTGCTCTGAGCAGCCCGGACAAAGCGCGATCACCGCCGCCGCACTGCTGCTGATGTCAGGGGGTGGGGGGTGGGTGGTCCTCGGTGAGCCTGGGTGCTAACTATGGGCCGCATTAATGATATGCAGGAGCCTAATTGGGCCCATGGGCTGTAGTTTGGGTGCCCGTGGCCTAGTTAGATCAATGGTCTTGCTCAACATAAAGGAACTTCCTATCTTTCTTGTGCCATACATCCTGTGCACTGTAATTTAGGTCAGATTAGCTGTTCAATTGGACTGAAGTCCTGTGCAGAATTAGGCTGTTTAAATCCTGTGAAAACCAATAGGATTTAAGGAGCCTATCTAAAGAATGAAACTTGGTAATGTAACATGAAGGGCGATAGCAGTAAATCAACACCAAAGTAGGCTGTTAGATCCAATTTTGAGTGACCAAGACATACCTGTCAAGTTTTGGATTTGGAAATAATGGAAATTTCCCGGCAAATAAGGGATAGTTGACAGCTATGCTTATCCTGTGCTGCCCTCCAATGGTGGCAATAGGGCATTGCAGTCTAATTAATAAGGGATGACAGCGGGAAAGAGGGTAAAATAAGGGGTTTTCCTGGCCAATAAGGGATACTTGACAGCTATGGACCAAGAGAATCAGGAAAACCAGGATTAAAAAGAAAAATGAAATAGTAGTAGTAAAAGGTTACATAATTTTTACTGTTTAGGTTTACCTGGGTAATATTGGAGAATCCAATCAGGTAGGAGACTAGACACACCACTGCAATGAACATCTTCTTCCTAGCTCTCAATAAGTGTGGGTATTCATCCATCAGGGCTGTGATAAAGCCTTCCACAGTGCAAAACTGTAGGAAGAAATCAGTAAAAAGACATCAGCAATTACCCCATTGAATCATCAGTTCAGAAAAGTTACACCCCCCTCTCTGGAATGGATCCTTTCTGACTTTCTATGTCAAGGCCAGATGTGGCCCTGGTGGAATATTGAATGAAGCTTCAAAGAATCTTGAGTGAATATCTTTGCATTGCATGAAGTGATCTTCAGGCTGCAGCAGGTCACTCCAGACATTTGGGACGACCACCACCATTGGCCCTAGCAATCATAGCCAGTGGTGAAGGATGATGGGAGCTGAAGTTCAACTGGACATATTCTCCCCTCTCCCCCATTTGTTTGCTCCCTAAATCCTGCTCTCAAGCTATGCTTTCTGCTTCTTTTGGCTCCCAATCCTAACTTGCAAGGCAATTAGAGAATAAATTGTTTACTGATTCAGGGGATGGCTGGGGAATGACAATTTCTTGTTTGGTTCAAGCAGGAAATGGGCTTTTCCAGTCTGGTGTTATCAGTGCCAAAACATTTCTGCAATGATTCTTGTTTTCCCTCAATCCTTGAATGGTAAGTTGTTTGTCAGTAAAGTGTCCCTACACCTTTATTTGGATAGCAAGACTTCCTGCCATGTATCATAGTACCAGTATCATTCACAGAATGACTACAGACAGTTCTCTGATATTGCTCTTCAAAGCTCTCTCAAACGCCATAGCCCTGTGGGGCATTTGAATGTACATGATGATTAAGAAGCAACACTAAAGTAATTAATTTTAGAAGTGTCTGAAAGAGTATAGAGAGCTGTCACTTGAAAAAGTCTCTGCCAGCCACCTTGAATGGAGGGGAGGGAAGTAGCTCTTTAGTAAATCATGTAAAATTAAATACTTTTTAAAGAGAAAGGTATTTAGTAGCAGAAAAAAATAGTAATGACTGAAAGGAATTGTTCAGCTAGCATTTGCTATCATTTTAAAAGGATTCTAAATTATGAATCAACTCAGTTCAGCCATAGCTGTATTTCCTAGGAATATTAATTTATAAATAGCTGGCACAATGGGAAATAAGTGGATTGTGCAGTAATGTTAATGCTCTTTTTTCTTGTAATCTTAAGAGACTGGGATGCTTTAGTGTATGAGAACCAAGACAAAAGAACAGCCGAAGGATTGGCTTAACACATCTTTATTGCATGGTGGCCAGGGGGAACATGAGGTAATGGCGGACGAGCAGCTCAATATATACGGTGGTTATACATTTGAATGTGGCTCCACGATAGCCCATTGGCTACCGTTGGCGTGACGTCATTTCTGGTCACGCCCTTCTTGTCCAGGTGAGGTAGTGGCGGGAATCTTCCCGCGCTGTGGTTCCTTGGGGAATTGGGACCTGTGAGCTGGGCGCTCGCTATTGCCACCAGGTGGTCATTAGCTCGCGTCCTAATTGCAACGGGTTACATTGATATATATGTTAAAGGCATAGTATTAAGAACACAAAGCATAGTATTGAGAACACATGATATATATGTTAAAGGCAAATTATTGAGAACACAACATCCCTCCCCCCTAGGATGAGACGAAGTCTCTCATCCAAGATGGCTTATTGCAAACGCGCTTTGGGCGTGCTGCAGGCTGGCATGTCCCAGCTCCTTGTCCTGCAATGGGAGAGGGAAACTCGTTAGTGACTTGCCGCGGCTCTGCGGCTTTTGGGGAAGGGACGGAAAAACCGGGGGCACTAGGGACTAACGAAAAACCCCGCTTCTCGCTTGGATGGGTGGGGGACCACTCCGGAAAACCCCCCCGGTTTTGTAAATGAAAATCAGAATTATCCCCTAGGGTGTCATTAGAAGGATTCCGCAGGATATCTATGAGGACAGATTCGGACTCCTTTCCCCCCCCCCTAGGTGGGGACCACCGGCCCCCCTCTCCTCCCCCTTGGGCTGAACGGGTGGAGGAGAACCCTAACATTGAATCCTTTTCCGCGCCGTCCGCGCGTTGTTCGTCCGGAACCCGGCGCTGGAGCTGGTCCGCGTGCCGCCTACAGAGTAGGCCCGCACTGGTCTCCACACAATACGGCACGGGACCCGTCTGCCCAACGATGACGCCCGGGACCCAGGCTGGTCCCGCGCTCGCGTAGTTCCTGCAATGCACTGGGGCACCCACTTCGAAACTCTTCGTGGCCTCTAACCCGATGTTCCTCCCTGTGTCCTCCACCCTCGTTGGGTCTAGTCTGGTCAGGATCGTGGTCAGCTTCCTACGCATTAAGAGCTCTGCGGGCGAGTACCCTGAAACTAGGGGGGGTCACCCTGTATCCTAGCAGGAACTGACACACTTGTAGGTTGAGATCCCCGGGACCCATGCGCCTCAGCGCGTCCTTGGTGGTGCGCACGAGGCACTCCACCTGGCCGTTTGTTGCCAGGTGGAAAGGGGCGGAGGTGATGTGCCGAATGGCGTTGATCTCCATGAACGCCCTGAACTCAGCGGACGTGAAACAACTAGCGTTATCGCTAATTAGGGTGTCGGGTATACCGAACGTGCTAAAGACCCTCCGCAAATGCTTCACCGTCGTTGCTGAAGAGGTGCTCGTAACTGGAATTACCTCCAACCACTTGGAGTAAGCATCCACCACGAGGAGAAAAAGTGTCCCTCTAAATGGCCCCGCAAAGTCGATGTGCACCCACGACCATGGCCCCTTTGCCGCGTCCCATTCCCTGTGCGGCAGACGCGCCTCTTCGGGTCGGGAGCATTGGCATCTCTCGCAAACGCCCACCATGTGCTCGATGTCGGCATCTAATTGGGGCCACCAGAAATAGCTCCTGGCCAGAGCCTTGGAGCGCACAATCCCAGGGTGGCTGACGTGCAGCAGTTTGAGCACCCTAGGCCTCAGGGATTCGGGGACTACCACCCGCTGGCCCCACAGAAGGCACCCCCTCTCTATGGACAACTCTAGCCTCTTCCTGAAAAAAGGGGCGAACTCTGCCGCCGGGGAGGACGTTGGCCACCCTTTCTGCACCCAGGAGCTGACTAGAGCAAGCGTTTTGTCCTTTCCGATCGCCTTGGCGATGTCTGCGGGTACAATGGGGGGCGAATCTAAGACCTCTATCAGGAGCACCGGGCGGTCCCATTCTTCCTCGCCCACGATGCTGCTAGCGTTGGGGAGGGGAGACCTCGACAGGGCGTCCGCATGGCTTATCTCTTTTCCCGGTCGGTACACTAACGCGTGCTGATACGCGTTTAAGAAGATGGCCCACCTTAACATCCTAGGGGACAGGATTTGAGGGGTGGGTTTGTCAGCAGTGAAAATGCCTAGCAGGGGCTTGTGGTCGGTCACTATGGTGAAAGGGCAGCCATAGAGGAAATCATGGAACTTTTTGGTCCCTGCGATTATTGCTAGCGCTTCCCTGTCTGTTTGAGCGTAGTTTCGTTCTGCTTGGGACAGGGATCTGGAGTAGAATGCAACCGGGGCCTCTCTCCCGTTCTCCAACACGTGGCACAGTACCACCCCCACCCCCACTGGGGATGCATCACATATCAGAACCACTGGTCTCTTGGGGTCAAAATGGGTGAGAATGGCGTCAGACGCTAGGAGTTGTTTCAGGTCACTGAATGCCTTCTCCTGGCTCTCGCCCCACTTCCACGCCTCGTCCTTCTTAAGTAGCTTGTGAAGTGGCTCTGCTACCGATGCCTTCCGCGGCAGGAAGGAATGGTAAAAGTTTAAGAGCCCTAGGAACGACTGCAATTCGGGCTTGGAGGTGGGGTGAGGGGCATTTCGAATGGCGGCTACCTTTGATTTGGAGGGTTTGATTCCCTCGGGGGTCACCCGGAAACCTAAGAACTCAACCTCTTTGGCGAAGAAAACGCATTTGTCTCTCCGCAACCTCAACCCCGCCTTTTCGAACACCACCAGCACTTTGTCCAGCCTTTCAGCCAACTCCTCCTCACTCCCCCCGTTATCAACACGTCATCAAAGTATGGCAAGACCCCCTCCAGTCCCTTTAAGAGGCGTTCCACGAGCGACTGGAAAATACCCGGCGCCGAGTTCACGCCGAACTGTAGGCGCGTGAAGGGAACGCCCCCTTATGAGTGACTATCATTTGCGCAGCAGCTGCAGCTGGGGTTACTGAGAGTTGCTGATAGGCTTGCGCTAGGTCAAGTTTGGCGAAACACTTTCCCCCATGTAACCTGGCCAACAGGTGGCTGACTACCGGCACCGGATACGCATTTGGGCGGATCGCCTTATTAATGGTGCACTTATAATCAGCGCAAATGCGAACCTCCCCGTTGGCCTTTAGCGCAGTTACAATTGGAGTTTCCCACTCCGCGGAATCAACAGGAACAAGAATCCCCTGGCCCACCAATTTGTCCAGTTCCGCCTCTATCTTGTCCTTTAGTGCGAAAGGCACTCTGCGCGGCTTGAGTCTGATAGGGCGGACCTCCGGGTCCAGGTCGAACGCTACTGGGGGTCCCTTGAATTTTCCGAATCCTTTCTTGAAAACTTCGGGGTGCGCGTCTCACACCTCCTGTATTGGGTCAGTCCCGACGGCATGCACCCCCCCAATAAACAAACCCAGGGGCTTAAACCATTGAGTCCCGAGGAGGCTGCAACTTCCCCCCTTTAGAACAACCAGGGGAAGTTCCGCGGCGTGTTGCTTGTATTGGACCTTGAATTTCCCAACCCCCAACACCGGAATGCTATTTCCCTGCACGTCCCGCAGCGTGGACCTCAACGCTTTGAGCTTAGGGTGCACGTGGGGGGAAATTCCCAAGAACTCCCGCTGGGACATAATTGAGTAGGAAGAACCCGAGTCTATCTCCATCCTAACAGGGGCCCCTTGCACCAGTACCTCGACAAAATAACGTGGGTGTCCCAAGGACACGCTGTACACGGGGGCCTCGTCGCTGCTGTCATCGGAGATGCGGCCTACGCCGTCCTGCTTCCTCGCGGGCCGGGCGCCCTCCTTGGTCTTCGGTGGCCGGTCTGACGGGCCTTTCTGGTCTCTGCGCCGCCGTCTCAGACCTTGGCGATGTGTCCCCGGCGTCCGCAGTTGTGGTACTCGGCCTTCCGGAACGGACACTTGATGCGGTCATGGGCTGCTCCACAGCCGTCGCAGCGTCGGCCGTCCTTCCGCACCTTCCGGACGTCCTCATCGTCGCTACTCTCCGTGGACGATTTTGGCGTGCGCCTGGCCGCCTGCACCGAGCCCGCTGCCTTGTCGGGCTGTGGGGGCCTTTCTCTGAACCCCTTGACTCCAGCCCTGGTGGCCTCCGCGGCCTGGGCCGCCTTCACGACCTCGCGTAGCGTCGGGGGCGGCTCCTGGTTCATCAGCTTCCGCTGAACCTCTTCATCCCACAGGCCGCACAGCAAGCGGTCCCTGAGGGTGATTTCCAGATTTTCCCACTTGCATGGGCCGGCGGCCAACCGCAGGGCCGCTGCAAAAGCGGCGATGGACTCACCAGGAACTTGAACTCTCTTCCAGAACGCGTCTCGAGCCGAAAACATCGAGACCGTGGGCTGGAAATGGTCGCGCATCACCTTCAGAAGGTGTTTGGCCATTAGCTCGCTCACTTTCTTCGGTGATACTAGGTCCACCAATACTCGTTTGGCGGCATTTCCCAGCATCCGAGTGAGGATGGCCCTCTTCTTTCCCTCGTCCGTAATGTCGGACACCACCAGTGTATCTTGGAAGTCCATTTCGAAGAGCTCCCAGTCTTCCGGCTTGTTGATGTCGAAACCGGCATGTGTCTTGGTCTCGTGGGAAGCCATATCCCACCTTCGTCGCCAATTTAGTGTATGAGAACCAAGACAAAAGAACAGCCGAAGGATTGGCTTAACACATCTTTATTGCATGGTGGCCAGGGGGAACATGAGGTAATGGCGGACGAGCAGCTCAATATATACGGTGGTTATACATTTGAATGTGGCTCCATGATAGCCCATTGGCTACCGTTGGCGTGACGTCATTTCTGGTCACGCCCTTCTTGTCCAGGTGAGGTAGTGGCGGGAATCTTCCCGCGCTGTGGTTCCTTGGGGAATTGGGACCTGTGAGCTGGGCGCTCGCTATTGCCACCAGGTGGTCATTAGCTCGCGTCCTAATTGCAACGGGTTACATTGATATATATGTTAAAGGCATAGTATTGAGAACACAAAGCATAGTATTGAGAACACATGATATATATGTTAAAGGCAAATTATTGAGAACACAACAGATGCAAACACAATCTGAAACCAAATCACTGTGTCATTGTTTCACTGAAAGCTGATCTACATACATGGCAAAAGTATCTCTCTCCCCCCCCCCCCCCCCCCATTCAAACACACCGTCCCATCCCTTCCTTAAAATGAACCTCTTTGTGTGAACAAAATTATGCCAGGAAAGAAGGCTCAAAGTACAGAATTATTTTGTGCAAAAAGATTTCAGAAGACACTAATATATAGCCACAGTTTTCCTTATTGAGTTAATCCATCAGCTGTTTGGCCTTCCTCTTTTCCTATTGCTCTTAGCTCTTCTCTGCCTTATGGCCTTTTCCAGTGAGCCTTGTTTTCTCATGATTTGCTCTAAGTATGATAGTCAGTTTTGTCATCTTTAGATTTCTCCCCATTAAGTGCTAGTGTTTATTTCCTATTGTTTTGCTATTCTTTTGGTCTCTTAATAGCTTGTAATGGATATTAGTTATTATAATAATAATTTTGTGTCAGAAATTATTCTGAGTTGAAAGGATTTTTGCTGGAGGAACATCACTTAGGGGATGCCTGAATGAGGCTCCTTTCATGTCCTCAAGATCTTTTCCCACCAAAGTGGTCCCTATTTATCTACTTGCAATTTCTTGCTTTCGAACTGCTAGGTTGGCAGGAACTGGGACAGATGATGGGCACTCAAATCATCATGCAGTACCCTGGCAGTGGCGGGCATCAGCAGGTTCGCACCAGTTCGCCAGAACCGGTAGCAGAAATTCTGGCTGGCCCCACCCATCCAAGTTTTGAAATAAAGTAGTCCGAATTTGGGTGCAATGCAGGGCTTTCCTCCTGGCCATGCCCACCATACCACTCCTACAGAGTAGGTAGTAAAAAAATTTGAATCCCACCACTGCAGGTCTTGAATTGCCAGCTTGCCAGCCTTCCAGCTAACAAGGTGAGTGTTATGTACTGAATGTTCTGTGTAAGTATCCCTTTAACGGATTTGTATCTGTCAATTGTATCTGCTGTAAGCAATCATTGTTTCATTGTATCAAGCTGTTAAAGAACAATGCTGCACCTGCAGTAGCAGCGTGAATACAGGATATCCATTCACCTGCATACCTGGAGGGCAGGGTACTACTACCTCTACTACATCAGGGTACTACTACCTCTACTGCATCTGGAAAAGGGGCGTGGACTGTTTCCCGGGCTATCCCAAATGTACTATAAACAAGGCTGTTGTTTCACCTGTACCTCATGTTCACTTACTACGATGCAATAAACCTGGTTTTAGCCCTTGCTGCGGCTCCTGCTTATCTTCCTTTGCAAGACACTAAATTGGCGACGAAGGTGGGATGGCGTCCCGACAAGTGAACATCGCGCCCTTCGACATCACAAAGCCTGAGAGATGGGAACTCTACGAGGAGCAGTTCCTCTACGCTTTGGACCTCGAGGGCATCGAAGAGGAATCCCAACGGCGGGCATTCCTACTGGCCCAGTGCGGCTTAGAGACTTTGGAACTGGCAACCAACTTCCTGATGCCGAGGCCACTCAGGGCCGTGCCCCTAGATGAGATCCTCACTGAGTTGAGGAAGACTTTCAGCCGAAAGTGTCCGTGTTTCCGGCAAGGTTGGCATTCCAGTGGCTGTGCCAGCGGGCCGGTGAGTCCGTGGCAGACTTCGTGGCAGCCTTGCGGGTGGCTGCCGTGCCGTGCCGGTGGGGAGCATCCCTGAGCGAGGCGCTGAGGGACAGGCTCCTGCTGGGCCTGCGAGATGAGGGGGCCAGGAAAAAGCTACTGGCCAAAGATGAGAGCATCTCGTTCGAGCATGGCCTGCGCATCGCCCAAGCCGCTGAGTCAGTGCAACAAGACGAACAGGTGTGCCGGGCCAGGACCACCGCGGTTGCCCCCCCCCCCCACTGGCGGTCCCAGTCCACAGCTGCTCCTCCCACAGAGAGCGAAGGGCCTCCGAGTCCTCCACGTCCACCTCCGAATGCAGCGAGGACGAGGACGTGCAACGGGTGCAGAGGAGACCGGAAAGGCGAGACCACGCCAGAGAGGACCGCCGATGTGACGGATGCGGGGCATCCCATGAACGGAGCCAATGCCCATTCCGGAAGGCGGAGTGCCACAACTGTGGGTGGCGCGGGCACATCACAAGGGTCTGCAAGCGGCGTCGAGACGACGGCAAGGGCCAGGCGGAACGGCCCCAACGCAAGGCAGACGGGGTTGGGCACATCTTCAACGACGAGCCCCAGGAGCGACGCGCATCTCGACGGGTTCCTGAGAACAGCGACCAGGCGGTCCACAGTGTGCAGTTGCAGTGGCCCCAATTTTTTGTTGAGATACTGGTTCAGGGGGTCCCAATAAGGATGGAGATCGACTCGGGGTCAGCGTACTCCATCGTCTCCCACAGGGAATTTCTGCGTATTCCCCCGAAGTCACGCCCCAAGCTGAAGGCTTTTAAGACTATTTTGCGGGATGTTCACGGCAAAAGTATACCAGTGTTGGGGGTAGGAGAGTTCAAGGTTCAGTTTAAGAGGCGCTCTGCACAGTTGCCCCTAGTAGTTCTAAAGGAAGGGTCCTGCTGCCTCCTGGGCACACAGTGGTTCGGGCCCCTAGGAGTTTTCATTGGAGGTATACACGCCGTGCAGGCTGACCCAATCACGGAGGTGTGTAACGCACATCCTGCCATTTTTGAGAAGGGGCTAGGGAAGTTCAAAGGGCCCCCAGTTTCTTTCGAATTGGACCCCGACATTCGACCCATCAGGATGAAGCCAAGAAGAGTGCCTTTCGCACTAAAGGACAAAATAGAGACTGAACTGGACAAATTGGTGGGTCAGGGGATTTTGATGCCGGTGGATTCTGCCGAGTGGGAAACCCCCATTGTTACGGCGCTCAAGGCTAATGAGGAGGTTAGAATCTGCGCTGACTACAAGTGCATGATTAACAAGGCAATCCGCCCTAATGCATATCCAGTACCAGTGGTAAGCCACCTGCTTGCAACCCTGCATGGGGGGAGGTGTTTTGCCAAACTAGACTTGGCCCAGGCATACCAACAATTGTCGGTAACCCCAGCTACAGCCGCTGCTCAGACAATTGTGACCCATAAGGGGGCTTTTAAAGTGACGCACCTACAATTCGGCGTAAATTCGGCTCCGGGGATCTTTCAGTCCCTTGTAGAAAGGTTGTTAAAAGGGCTCCCAGGTGTTTTCCCTTACTTTGATGACATTCTGATTACAGCGGGGGGGGGGCAGGAATTGGCCAAGAGGTTAGACCACGTGCTAACAAGGTTCGAAAAAGCGGGGCTCAGGCTGAGAACAGATAAATACATATTTTTGCTGAGGAAGTAGAGTTTCTGGGTTTTAGAATAATCCCTGAGGGCATTAAGCCAGCTGAATCCAAGGTAGCGGCAGTGAAAGATGCTCCTCGCCCCACCACCAAGCCCGAATTACAGTCCTTCCTAGGACTCCTTAACTTCTATCACTCGTTCCTCCCGGGAAAGGCGTCCATTGCGGAGCCATTACACAGATTACTCAAGAAGGATGCGGCTTGGCGGTGGGGGGGACAGTCAGGAATGGGTATTCCGGGGGCTCAAACAGCTTCTATCGTCCGAGGCTGTGTTGACCCACTTCGACCCAAAGAAACCCATTGTGCTGGTCTGCGATGCCTCACCAGTGGGAGTGGGAGCAGTCCTCTGCCACGTGCTAGAGAGCGGGCGAGAGGCCCCAGTGGCATACTATTCGAGATCCCTGTCCAAAGCAGAGTGCAACTACGCACAAACTGACAGGGAGGCCCTAGCGATCGTTGCAGGAACCAAGAAGTTCCACGACTTTCTCTACGGTAGGCCATTCAAAGTTGTGACAGATCAGAAGCCCCTCTTAGGAATCTTCACTACAGATAAGCCAACCCCGCAGATCTTGTTCCCAAGGATGCTACGTTGGGTGATCTTCCTCAACGCATACCAGTACGCGCTGACCTACCGCCCCAGCAACGAGATTAGTCATGCCGATGCTCTTTCCAGGTCACCCCTCCCACAGGCAGGGGATTCCGAGTGCGAGGTAGAACAGGACCACCAGGTGCTCCTGATTGAGGCCCTAGAGGCACCCCCAACCCTGCCAGCAGAGATCGCCAAGGCTACGGCAAAAGACAAGTCGTTAACCCTAGTCAGTTAATGGGTACAGAAAGGCTGGCCGGCAAGCTCCCCTACAGAGGAATTCAGGATTTATGGTAGGCGGAGAGACGAGCTCTCCCTAGAAAGGGGCTGTTTACTCTGGGGGCAGCGGGTAGTAATCCCCAAAGTTCTGAGGTCCCGGGTGCTAAAGATGCTGCATATCAGCCACCCGGGGATCGTGCGCACCAAGGCGCTAGCTAGGAGTTACGTCTGGTGGCCCAAACTGGACACAGATATTGAACACATGGTAGGCACTTGCGAGAGCTGCCAGAGCACCCACCCCGAGGAGTCCCGACTTCCGCACAGAGAATGGGACAAGGTCAGGGGTCCATGGTCACGCTTACACGTGAATTTTGCGGGTCCTTTCAGAGGCACCCTGTTCCTCATAATAGTCGACTCCTACTCCAAGTGGTTGGAGGTAATCCCAATCGCTAGTACATCGTCAGCTGCAACGATTAAGCAATTACGCAAGGTATTCAGCTGCTTCGGTTTACCTGACGTACTTGTGAGCGACAACGCCACAACTTTCACGTCAGCGGAGTTCCAGGGTTTCATAGAGATTAATAAGATTCGCCACATTACTGCGGCCCCTTTTCACCCCGCTACAAATGGTCAAGCGGAACACCTGGTGCGAACAACGAAGGACGCACTGTGTAGGATGGGCCCCGGGGAGTTGAACCTGCAACTCTGCCAATTCCTGTTAAGGTTCCGAGTAACCCCCTTAACGTCAGGGCTATCGCCCGCCGAGCTCCTCATGTGGAGGAAACCCGCCACGATCCTCTCAAGGCTAGACCCAACCAGGGTGGAGGACACGGGTAGAAACATAGAAGCGGGGAGCACCAAGAGTTTCGAGATCGGCCAGCCAGTACATTGCCGAAACTACGCGGCTGGTGGCCCGACTTGGGTACCAGGAATAGTGGTCGGGCAGACGGGGCCAGTATCCTACAATGTCAAGACAGGTACAGGGCTCCTCTGGAGGAGGCACGCCGACCAACTCAGAGGCAGAATAGTGGAAAGGCAAGACGCGAGTAGCCAGGGGGAACAGTTAGGGTTCTCCCCCACCCGCTTATCCCAAGGGGGAGACACAGGCCACAGCGGGGGAGGAAAATGATACAAACCCACATTCTTTGGACATGCCGGGTAACAGGGACAATTTAGAAGAGAGGGATTTAGAGGATTTTGTAGATTTTGAGTTAGGAGACCGGGGGAATTTTTTGGAGTGGTCCCCACCCATCCAAGCGAGGAGCGGGGTTTTTCGTTAGTCCCTGGAGCCCCCAGTCTCTCATCCCTGGAGTTCACTCCAACACCTAGACCTCCCCAATCCCTGTCTCGCAACTCGCAGCCAACCGCTAACGAGTCACGTTCCTCCAGTGCAGGAACTCCGGCCCGGAGCACAGCCACCCCTCGCCCAAAGCGAACGTGCGGAAAGCCTCGATGACTGGAGGACTTCGTCCTCACCTAGGGGGAGGGATGTTATGTACTGAATGTTCTGATTAAGTATCCCTTTAACGGATTTGTATCTGTCAATTGTATCTGCTGTAAGCAATCATTGTTTCATTGTATCAAGCTGTTAAAGAACAATGCTGCACCTGCAGTAGCAGCGTGAATACAGGATATCCATTCACCTGCATACCTGGAGGGCAGGGTACTACTACCTCTACTACATCAGGGTACTACTACCTCTACTGCATCTGGAGAAGGGGCGTGGACTGTTTCCCGGGCTATCCCAAATGTACTATAAATAAGGCTGTTGTTTCACCTGTACCTCATGTTCACTTACTATGATGCAATAAACCTGGTTTTAGCCCTTGCTGCGGCTCCTGCTTGTCTTCCTTTGCAAGACACTAAAGTGAGCTTCTTAACCACTGAGCCCCTGCAGCCCCTGTTACTGTAAACTGCTTTGTGAAGTAGATATCCAAAAGTGCAGTGTATTACATTTGTGTGTGTTTTTAATGAATGAATAAATCACACCTGTGAACACCATCACCATATCATTCTACTAGATGAGCATTTAAAAATGATTTTCCATAGGTCACCTGCAATCTGAGTTATACAGCCTGGAAAAACATACTGCACCTACCTACCTACCTACCTACCTACCTACCTACATACATACATACATACATACATACATACAAAATAAACAAAAAATCATAATAAATACAAATATATTTTAAAATACAGAAAAATCTTGACAAAAGTATATAAAACTACTATGTGCACCCACCGCCTGTGTGACATTATAAACTTTCATTTAACTATTCTCTATATAATTACGTTTTATTTATATATTTGTCCCGTCATTCCAAAAATAAAATAAAAGATCTTGCTCTGGCTTTACTCTTTTCCCTTTCACTATTACATAATTTATAAATTCTCCCCATATTTCTCTAAGTCAAATTTTAAGAAACCCTTTTTTAAGCTTTTTAATTCACATGTTAATTTATAATCCATAGCTATAATATACTGAATATCTCTTTTATACCAATCATCCAATTCAAATTCACAATCTACTTTCCATTTTTTAGCAATAATCAATCTCAAAGCAGTTACCACTATAACAAACATCTCTTTCTTGTTCCATTCTATCTGCATATTTCCAAAATCCATTAATAATGCTATTTGTTGGACACATCTCCAATTTTATAGAGAATACTGTATTTGATTGGTTTTCCAAAAACACAATTTCTCCACATTTTCTTCACATTATTACATTCGTACCATAAATGAAAATATGTCCTAACTTCTTCTTCTTCTTCCTCTTTGTAATTGGCCCTCATGATGAGAGGAGGCTCTTTCTGTGCACCCCACAACAATTATTGTGAAATATACAAATAGACAACACCATTCAAATACCATCAGGGGGTAGCAAATTGCTCCATAAACAGTTGACATTTTCCTATTTTACAGTCAAGGTTGGGGAGAAGCCTTTGTGAAATTGTCAGATAACATAGATGGCTTTGCTTATTGTCACACCTCAATTTTAATTTTTTGTAGGAGACAAAATTTGCTGCTGTGCCTTAAATATTTTGGGCTAGCTTTAGAACCCTGTTTATTTGAAAACCCATGTGCAGGGTCTAAATCAATAATTGAGATTGATGACAACATAGAGTTCACCATTTCCTGTTCCGACATGCCGCTAAAATAAATTACATGTCCTCCAATATGATATAAAATATCTTCTTCTTTTTGCATCTTCAACAATATTTTGTATATTTTGGATCATAATAACTTAACCTCACCAGAGTCATATACCACCTCCATACTGTTTTCCAGGTTATTTATTTAATTTAAAAAAACCTTACCTGACTATCGAGGCCAAGCATCATTAACATGGAAAAGAAGAGAATCGACCAGAGAGGAGACATAGGCAGTTGTGTGACGACTTGTGGGTAGGCAAGGAATGCCAGTCCTGGACCTTCAGGGTTCAAAAATGCATTGGGCCATTACTGTTTTATTTTTCCAGCTTCTTTCAGACACATTATTTAAAAAACGATTCCATTATTATTAAACAATGTGCCATTATTAAACAGTGATCCTGTGCCAGATTACCAAAGCTGGACCACAACACAGGGTAAAGGACAAAACAGTACTTCTTTAATTTGTGGGGGGGAACCTGGCCAGGCTAGTAGCAGAAAACATAGGTTATCAATCTTGAGCCCCCAGATGTTCTTGTACTTCAATTCCCAGAATCCCTGATCATCAGGTGTGCTGACTTGGGCTTCTGGGAATTGAAGTCCTAGAACACCTGGGGGTCCAAGGTTAAGAAACACTGAGCTAAGAGATAGTGTTTTGTACTGCTGCTTGCTTTAAGGGTCACAGAGGACATCACATAGTGATTGGGTGAGAACTGCCCTTTCACATTTTGGGCGAGGTGTCACGTTCTTTCCCAGTCACCCATGGCTCTCTCTGTTTCAGCACGTGCTTCATACAGACTTTTATGTAGGTGTAGTACTGCAGAACAGAGTTCAGTTCAAGTAGTTTCTGAAAGCAGCATTTCCATCTAGCACCACACAATGAGTTCAATGGTACAAAGTAGAATTCAGATTTAGTGCAAGGATATTAATTACATTGTAAATCAGTGCAAGGAAATTCAAAGACAATGGAGATAATAGTTTAAGGATTAATCTTGATTTGAAATACCAGTTCTATTTAGTTTTGGATTTGCTATAGATCCCTGGAAATTATAAATGTCAAAGCTGTTTACATTAAAAAGGAACCACACATGGCACAGCTTCTGGTAGTGATGGGAGCAAGGGTGGCGAGCCACATGAAATGGCACCACGGGGGGGGGGGGTTGGGCTCCTGGCTTTGTCTCACCACCACCCCCTCCGCGACCCCAGCCCCAAGGATAATCTCCAGCCCCACAAGAAAGGACTAGCCTCATTAAACAGTCCCACTCACCCTTTCCCCAAGCAGGCAATTAATACCATTAGTGTCAGTTAGGGAGGGCAGGGGGGTCTGAAGCCTCCCTTGATTATTGGCACCTCCCTCCCTCCTTCCAAGGAGAAACAAAATGGAAAAACAAAACAGCCCTTTGAAGCTGGTGGGACAAAATGGCCACCCCCATCATTCAGGAAGGACAAAATGGCCATCTGGCCCAATCTGCTTTCTAAGGGAGCGTGACTGGCCTGTGGCTTGAAAAGGTTGGGAACCCCTGGTCTAGCTTGACTTAGAACTAGTATACACATCTGTGCTGCAAAAATTGTACCTGAGGATGCCAGCTCAGCTATTGATTTCTTGGTGATGTGAGCCATGAAGCCAACAATGGAGAAAATAACAAAACCAGCAAATATGCTTGTAGAGGAATTTATGCCGCAAACAATGATGGAATCTCTGGAAAAGAAGAATGTGTTTGACTGATTAATTGATTGGTTTAAGAAAACCTACATTTAACCTATTGGCCTACAAAGCAGCTTCCAGATTAAAAATTACCATGGTTTGGATCTAGGTGTTTTGTGCACTAGCAATGTGAAGAATACTAACTAATTTATTCATTCACATTGTCTTGACCTGACAAGATAGCTTGATTTTCAAGCCGCACAAGATTACTCTCCATCAGGCAAGAACAAGAACAAGGCTTTTTCAAAATTGTCAAGGACTTTACAGTTGACAAAAATTGCCTCTGCACAAAAGTAATATTTTCTCCCTTGGAGAAGCCAAACACATGTACAGCAAGCAGTGCAAGAGTTTTAAAAGATGCAAATAGCTGCTGCTCTGATAGTTCTTATTTATTTATTTATTTATTTATATTATTTCTTTATTTATTCTTAGATTTTTATCCTATCCTATTTTTATGCTTATCCTTAAATCCATGCAGCAAAGGAGAAACCATCACCATTTTGCCTAATTTATTTCATTTGTTCTGAAGTGTTATTCATAGTTTTGCACTATTTGTGCAGTTTCACTTAATCTGTGCAAACATGCTAAGTGTTTTTCCCCCAATCTCGTTGTTCTGTGCAGGACAATGACAATAAAGATTTATCTAATCTAATCTAATTGTTATTCTATTTTCTTATTGAAAGCACCACCAAAAATGTTCGCCTTTCCCACAGCAAGGAGAATAATTTTCCATTTTCTTACCCACACATGCGAGGACAAGACAAGTATTATTATTATTGTTGTTGTTGTTGTTGTTATTGTTAAGGTTTATTTATACCTCGCCCTCCTGTAAAACAGTTACATATCAAAGGCTACAATATCAAAGGATACAATGTTACAATATAGCAACAGTAATACAAGATACATTGTAGCAAAAAGAATACAATTTGTATATATATAATATATGAGCAGAAGGACATAGTTTATACCTAAGACACAATCTGGCACTAAGATAAAAAAGTCGGGGTCATCAAACGGAGCCCAGGGCTCAACATCACCCATGGAACCTGGGGTCCAATCTCAAACTCCTTTCTGCTCAGCATTTCCAATGGAGCCAAGGCTCAACATCCAACCAGTGGCTCGGCGTCTCTTCTACTCACACGGGGCCAGGGGGAGTGGTGCTGGCCACAGCTGCCTCCCATCCCGGGGCTGATGGCGTGAGCCCCGAGAGAAGCATGGCAAGTCTGGCGGCTCTGGCGCCTCTTCTACTCCCTGCCCGGATGGGGCCAGGGGTAGTGGTGCCGGCCACAGCTGCCTCCCATCCCGGGGTTGATGGCATGAGCCCCGGGAAAGGCATGGTGAGTCCGGCAGTTCTGGCGGCTCTGGTGCCTCTTCTACTCTCCACCCGGATGGGGCCAAGGGGAGTGGCGCCGGCCACAGCTGCCTCCCATCCCGGGGCCAATGGCATGAGTTCTGGGTGTTATGCCCGATGGTGGTTCAGGATTTACAGACTTCTCATGGACAAGCAAAGATGTAACTAAACTCAAAGGAGACAGATCTGCTGAATTCATCCACTTTCCCCTTCCTGTCAACCCTACATCTACCACCCCATGTCATTCATGTAGGGCTACCAACCCAAAACTTTTTGGGAGGTGCAGGGAGCTATAGCGGGTGGGTGGGTGACAACCCAGGAAAGCCCCATTCCAAAAGCAGTGTTCTTTCTAGACTTCTTTGGATCCAATGCACTAAATAAGAAATGAAATCAAATGCAGTATATCAATGAAATAATTAGAGCAGCAGCATGAGAGGAACACAAAACAACTGGGTCAGTTAGAAAATACATTAAAACAGCAGGAGGTTAAAACAAATTAAAGGCACAGTGGAACTGAAACATCTTTGGTTAGATACACTCATAAAACTGAAATGAGAGAGAATCCATCAACACTTTCCAAGGAGGCGACATTAGGATTTGAATGCTGCTATCAAATATGCCTGTTCTTGGGTCCCTCCAAGGTTTCTTCTGAATATGTCAGAACATGGAGATTGAATGCCTTAGACCAGTGATGGTCAACCTTGGCACTCCAGGTGTTCTTGAACTTCAGTTCCCAGAAGCCCTGATCAGCAGTTGTGTTGACTTGGGCTTCTGGGAATTGAAGTCCAAGAATACCTGGAGTACCAAGGTTGGCCATCACTGCCTTAGACTGAAATACAGAAAGGTAGGGAAGGAAGAAGCCTCCTGCATTTCAGTCAGTCATAACAAAAGCATGCAGAGGGAGAGAAGGTGTGTGTTCAGGAAATTATGAAGGAGGTTAGATTCAGCTTGTATTCATTGCAAGAATGTACATCATGTTAAGTACAGTATTTGAGTCTGTTTTTCTGCAAATTTGTTTTGAAAATAACTAAGACATGTCTTGCTCATTCAAATTAAAGGCTTATGCAGATGTGTCAAAAGTAGCCAACCATTCATCTTTGCAAGACCTACCGATGTGGTCAGACACTTTCCAAAAGTTGATACTAAGTGGGGGAAATGCAGCCCATAAGGTGTTGGCACATAGCAAACAGCCCTGTATTCAATCTAACCTAATATTGCCAGCTCTGACTGGGAGCAGCTTTTTAGAGTTAGTTAGTTAGTTAGCTAGCTAGCTAGTCATTTGTTTGTTTTTGTTTGTTTGTTCATTAAATGTATCCTGCTCAAATTACTCCAGGCATCTCACAACAATAAATAAACAGAAAACACAGGAAAATAATAGATAGATAGATAGATAAATCTTTATTGTCATTGTCCTGCACAGAACAACAAGATTGGAGGGAAAAAACACTTATCAACCCAACAAAAACCTAAACAAAAAACAACTATACAAAAATTATCAACATACTCCCACCACACATATACACATTTTACCCATAAAAAGCTCTAAAACTCTAAAACCTCTAAAACCTATATACAGAAGTTCCCTCATAGACTGCATTGCACTGTATTCAAAGCCAGAACCGCTTTTGGGTAGAAACTATTTCTCAAGCGGCTGGTCCTGGTCTTTATGACTCTATACCTTCTTCTAGAAGGCAGAAGCTTAAAGAGATCATTTCCAGTGTGCGTACTATCCTGCGCAAACTCTACAGCTTTCTTATAACACCTGGTGTCATAGATTTGATCTAGAGTGGGAAGAGTATGCCCGATTATGACCCTGGACAGCATTGTTCTTTCCCTAGCTGTACAACTCCCAAACCATACACACAGACCATAGGTTAACACACTCTCTATGGTACAGTGGTAGAATGCCAACAGCAGGTCCTTTGAAAGGTTGTTCTCAAGAAGTATAACTTCTGCTGTGCTCTCTTCATCAGATCTTTGGTGTTTGCTCCCCATGTTAGATCATCCCTCAGCTCCATTCCCAGAAATCGAAACACCGAAACCTGTTCCACACAATTCCCTTCAATAATAAGTGGCTGGATGTTCAATTTGCATTTTCTAAAGTCCACAATGATCTCTTTTGTCTTTTTTACATTGAGGAATAAATTGTTTTCCCTACACCACTCCATCAGCATCTCAACCTCCTTCCTGTAAGCCGACTCCCCCTCCCCAGCAGTAATCAGACCCACCACCGTTGTGTCATCTGCAAACTTGATGATCTTATTGCTGGGGTAATTGGGAGCACAATCATATGTGTAAAGTGTGTACAGAAGCGGGTTCAGCACACACCCCTGCGGCGTTCCCGTACTTATACTAAGATCTGCAGAGACACGAGAGCTCATCCTGACCTGTTGGGAACGATCTGATAGAAAATCTAGTATCCACCTGCATAAGCATGGCGGAAGCTCCAGATCTAATAATTTGGGCACCAGTATATGCGGAAGAATAGTATTAAAAGCAGAACTAAAATCTACAAATAACAGTCTCGCATAAGTTCCTTGTTTCTCCAAATGGGTCAGAACAGCATGTAGGGTCATAGCCACAGCATCCTCCGTGGATCTCTTTCTCTTATATGCAAATTGACAAGGGTCAATAACAGCTTATTCCTGCTTGGAGAAGTGAAAGCTGACCTTATATTTGTAAAGCTGATCAGAGCCACAGCCCAATAATATTATTGCTTACTCCTAGAATCCAGTATATCACTTTGAAGGCTAGGTTTTCTTTTATTTATCCGGCTTACATAAGTATGAAGGAGGTTGATACCTATTTTCATTTATAGTGGGAGTTTGCAATAATACAAAAAATATGGACAATGGAGTTTGATGAAATGAATGAGATTTCTGTTAATCTGGATATGTGTCTGAGAATTTCACTGTTACCTAGTTTGGTGAATGTGCAGTAGGAATGGCAAAGAAAAAGAGCTTTTGAGGAGGCACTTTCTGTATACCCCACCAGAGCTATTCGGGGCACTGTATTGTAAAATTGGTGCAGAAGCTTGGATAGAACCCTTTAATTTAGACTATAATGCAGAGCAAATGCACCACCTCCATGAAATTGGGCTCACCAGTCTCTAATGACTGGCTATTGTTTCACACCCTAAATGGCTTGAGTCAGAATATGGAAGGGATCACCTTCTGTGCCAACGACCACTTGATCAAAAAGTGAGGCCCTAAGTACTGCCCCACCTACAGTGCAGTTATCACTAATAGTGACTTTTCTTCTTCTTAAAATGCCACATCCGATTCTGAATATTGGATATCATCACAGTGATGAGCCATTAAGATTGTCCTGGGAACAATCTAATGCAGTGGCCTTCCATTTGCCTTCTTCATTGCAACATGACACCCATATCACTGTTCCAGTTCCGTGAGTCACTTTCTGATCCCGAGCCCATTTGGCACATTCTCTCTTGAGCATTCTGTTCTTTCTGTCAACTGCCCTCCATTTTTTAAAATTTTCATGAGCTTAGTACTGGATCACTTCTGTACATGTATGTTTTTTAAAATAGGAACACAAGCAACCAAGACAGATTTTGAAAGATAATACCATATGTTAGGGACTGCAGTGGCTCAAGTGGTTAAGACACTGACTGGGAGCTGGAAGTTCAGCACTTCAAAAACTGAGTACTGCATAACGGAATGAGCACCTGACTCTGTCCCAGCTCCTGCCAACCTAGCAGTTCAAAACAATAAATTGCAAGTAGATAAATAGGTACCACTTCACCTGCTGATAAGGACACCTGCTGATCAGGACTTCTGGGAATTGAACTCCAAGAACAGCTGGAGGACCAAGGTTGACCACTAGGGCCTAAACTCCAAACTTGACCAAATATAGAGAAGGTTGAGAGGAGAGTCAGCAGAAGACTCTACAATTTTGATGTGTCTAGGTGTCAGTGGCTCAAGTGGCTAAGACGCTGACTGGGAGGCGGAAGGTCAGCAGTTTGATTCCCAAGTACAAACAAACAATGGCTAGACAGTGGGTGATTACCAATACACAAGCAGAAATCTGGATTTCTGCTTGTGTATTGGTGATTCCCGAGTACTGCAGGACGGAATGAGCTATCGTCTTTGTCCCAGCTCCTGTCATCCTAGCAGTTCAAAAGCAAGAAATTGCAAGTAGATAAATAGGGACCACTTCAGTGGGAAGGTAACAGCATTCTGTGCGCTCCGGTGTCTAGGCATGCCTGCCACATGTCCATGGAAAAGGCCGTAAAATGCAGATAGCGCTGGCTCTTCAACTATAAACAGAGATGAGCACTAAACCCTAGAATCAGATATGACTGGCTTTCAAACAAGAGTGACCTTTACCTATACCACATGTATTTGAAATACATACATACCAATGTATGAATTTCAAATGCAGCAAATCACAAAAGGAACCACAGAAGTGGGATTAGAGGGATGGAGGGAAGGAAGGATCGGCACCAACATACACCCCATCTTAGAGAAATGACAGTGCACAGAAAACTCTGTTCAAATTGTTCCAGAATGAAAAGTAGAGGCCTCTTGGCAGCAGAGAAAAAAACTTGAATTGATAGCAAAACGCACCTTCCAGATTCTAATGAGCATTTGCATCATGCCATCAGTCAGTAAAAAATAGCGTGAATACACCTGTTTTTTAAACAGAACAAATCCTGTACTATTTGATGGTGTAGTCACGGGCAAAACGGGACCTTTAAGGTTCTCCTTGGGAGAGGAATTCCAGGGGTAGTACTGAGAAGGCCCTGATTCAGATATTCACCAATCTAATATTCTTCACGTTACTTGCTTCCATCTTTTATGACAGAATAGAATTATAGATGAAATGACTGCTAGAATGAATAGAAAAGCAGAAATATACTACATCTGGCATGGGACATTTGGGACAAATGCACCAAAATGTGCTGGTTCTGGTTGCTTAATATACAATATCTTTGCAAACTTTGAGATAAGTCATTGTGTCAATGAAAGAAAGGAACAAAAAGCATAGTGAGCTTGAATGGAGAAGATAAAGTAAGGCAGGACAAAGGAAAGGGAAGATAAAAGTTTGATTTAAATGTTCATGAGGTAGCTCAGTTGCCCTCAAAAATTCTTTCCTCATGGTTGGACAGAAAGTCTTACATTCAGCTTCAAGTGGATAAGCAAAGCCATAGCTTCCAGTTAATGGACCGAGAACACACATGGGTTTAAGAGGTTTTCCCTTTGAATGTTTAAAGCCTCTTTACCCTTCTCTAGGGGATAACTCTTATAACTATGAATATGTGGAGGGTAGCAAAAAATCTTTTTCTGAAGTAACATTTGATGCTCAGTGGCCCTGAAGAGAAAGATTGTGGCAAGAAAAAAATAATAGAAAATTTGCAAGTTGCAAAAACACACAGAGAAAACAGAATAAAGCTAGGAATTGTTAGTTTTGTGAATGAGGTGAAAAATGTTACATAATCATGAAAATGGTAACGTTGAGGATGGAAGGGAAGAGAAGAGGATTGAGATTCAATTGCTATGACAAGCAGCTTTTTAGAGTAGATAGTAACAATGAACAATATAATAATGAACAGCCCGTAAAACAAACAAATTAATGGCAGCTGTAAACTAGAAAAAAATCTAACAGAGGACAGAATCATTCTGGGGCAAGATTTTATGAAGGTCCTGCTTGAGTAGCTCCACAGGGGTGGCCAATCTTTTTGTGCTGTGGGCCTGACCACACCCCTGGAACAGGTGAGTGGGCTGGACCATGCCCCCCTGAAGCGGAAGCGGGCATATTTATGGCTGACGTGTTTACGTCAGCTGTGGGCGCGTTTGCACATGGACGGGTGCGTTTTACAGCTGACATAAACACACACGCTTCTACTTCTGGGTGTGGGGGAGGCAGCAATAGGTTGGTTGGAAGGGTGTTGCGGGCCAGGTCTGGCCTGTGAGCATAGGCGGGAACCCCTAGCTTTCAGAAAGGTTGTACTATTAGACCCAAAGAACATGAATTGACAAGTTCTTCTATAGAGTCCAGGCCACCACAGAAAAGGATTGTGCTATGAAGGATTTTCAGGCTTCTGCTGATGTGGGCACTCTCAGTCTGACCACCAGAGAGTCTGTTGTCTGGGCTTGATTTGTGAAGGAGAGGTGTTCCAGCAGGTATGAATAGTTATTGGCGTAGTATGTTATTGTCCCTATGTTGGCTTTTCTGTAGTTCTCTTAATCAAAGACATCTCCAAGAAACACCCAGTTAGCATGTCCATTGGCCAGTGGAAGTTTAGGAGCCACGTTCCAAAAGGCAAATATTCCTCATATCTCCTCTGGCTCCCAACTTTTGTTTAGGAATAATGAAATATGAGGGTAGTTTTTACCTTTCTATGATATGGCCTGGGGATCCAGTATTTCTAATGCACTGAACTCTATAGTAGATGTAAGTGTAGTTTGGATACATCTAGCACTTGGAAAAGTTTGGCTGCAATTTCTAGAATCCCTACTCACCATATTAGCTCTGAGATTCTAGGCATAATAGTTCAAAAATAACTTTTCCAAACTTTGGGATCACTCCAATCCCAATACAATTTCTTAAAAGATATGTTTTTAATCCCAATTGTAATGATTTCCTAGCAACCGAATAATTTTCAAAACACAAATCTGACTCCCTCAAAATGCATTGGACTACAGCTCCCATCATTCACAGCCACCCCACCAAGCATTTATATGTAACACACCTGTAGACATTGTTGTGAAAGGTGTTGTAGCTTCCCAAGGCAATCAGAGATCCCAATCCTAAACCGTAAGAGAAAAAGATCTGTGTGGCTGCATCCATCCATACCTGCAAAAGAAGGAGACATCTTGAAACTGCATACAGTAGACCCTCGCATAACGATGTTACGTGGTTCCCCAAGTAGCGTTGCTAAGCAATTTTTGTTGTTATGCGGGTTGACATTTTTAGCGTCGTTGTCCAGTTATTTTATCGTTGTTGTGTGGACAACGACACTAAAAATATTGTTATGCAGGGGAGCACGTGGTGCATAACGATGTGTTGTTAAGTGAAAATGATGCTATCCGAACACGTTGTTATGTGAGGGTTGACTGTATCCTGAATTTCACATGATAGCAGAGAGACCTTCCCACATTTAGAAACGGTTTATATAACTGATGTTATTCATTGTGTAACTTGCCTTTTTCTGATTTTCTTCCAGTGCATCTAATATAGTCAACTGGTGAATAGTTCAGTGATTTAAATATCTGGCTATGAAGCCAGATGTTTGGAGTTGAATTCCTCACTGTGCTTCCTTGATAGGGTCTGGACTCAACAATTCATTAAGTCCCTTACAGTTCTGCAGTTCTAAGTGTATTCTTACTATAATAATGTCCTGGAATAATTGGGGGGGGGGGGCAACAAGTGAAACTGATGTCAGGATTCTTTAGTCTAATCTAGTCCTAATGCTCCAATATGGTCTCTAAGACAGGCATGGAAACCTAACTTTGAAATACACCTTCATGACATCTCAGCCCAGGCCTCTTGGTTTCCACAGGTGGTCACATTCACCTAAATGTTTATACAGTTTTTATCATTCTAATGCCTTCCACATGACCATGGAAACATCTGCAGAAGCAGACAGCACTGGCTCTTCGACTATGAAACAGAGATGAGCACTGAACCCTAGAGTCAAATACAACTGGCTTTCGAGAAAGGGTGACCTTTACCTTTAAGGTTTACAGACTGACTCAGCATCCCCAGTCAAATATTTTAGAGGTTTAATCGAAAATATGCTGGCATTTAGGATCCAATCATAGAATCACTGAGTTGGAAGGGCCCTTTTTGGCCATTGAATCCAACCCACTGCTCAATGCAGGAATCTAAATCAAAGGCATACCTGTCAACCCGCGGCTCCGGAAAAACGGGACCTGCGCACATCGCTTGTGCGCAGGTCGCTTTCCATGCATGCGTGGAAGGGTTTTACTCCTTCCATGCATGCGCGGAAGCGCTACGCCGCTTGCGCAGCCCCTACGCAAGCGGCGTAGCACTTCCGCACATGCGTGGAAGGGGTAAAACCCTTCCACGCATGCGTGGAAAGTGCTACGCCACTTGCGTAGGGGCTGCACAAGCGGTGTAGCGCTTCCGCGCATGCGCGCAAAGCGTTTTTCCCCGCTGTCAAATTACGGGGTTTTGGCAGCAGGGGTTGGGTTATGACGTCAATAGACGTCAAATTACGGTGTTTTCCCGGCCAAATCGGGATGGTTGACAGGTATGATCAAAGGCGATGTGGCAGATGGTTGTCCAATGTCTTTCTGCTCTAACTATTAAGATGGTTTTCCCTGATGTTCAGCCAATATCTGATATCCTTTAGTTTGAGCCTGTCGCAATCCTTTCACTGTTGCAAAAACAGCCTGTCCTATAATGCATTCACTAAGAATGTCTCTGGAATTGAACTTGGCTCTGGGGCTTGGTAGACAAGGAGCAATCCTGCCAATGTTGTTGGGTTACAACTCCCATCAGCCCTACTTAGCACTGCCAATGGTGTGGAATGCTTGGAGTCGCAATCTACAATCATCTGGTGGGCCAAACTCTGCTCACCCCTGCTATAAGGTTGTACCACCCTAAGCACATAGAAGATGAACAGTGCTGATGTCTCCTCATTGCTACTGGATGAATGTTGCTTAGTCACATTGACCATGCATAGATTCAAAAAATGCAACTGTTCCAAGCTCTGGAAGAAATTATTGCTATGTAAAATCTTTGCCAACCACTTTCATTTGCCAGATACAAGAAAGAGCCCTGAATGACAAACTAGGGCATTTTAAAAACCATCATTTTGGAAACATTGATTTAAATAATTCAGTTCTGATTTTTCACTTTGGGTTTCAGAACATGCTGGACAACTGGCACTTGTCATATGCAGCACTAATTAGTTCCATGGGGACTACGCAGGAGTACAAACCTCAGATTGGGAGAGCTTGCTAAAATCTGGTGTGATGTAAAAGAGGATTCCCTCTTTGGCTCCTGGCAAGGTGACCCCACGAAAAAACAGTATAAATAACATGAAGTAAGGGTATGTAGCTGAGAAATACACTACCTACAGGACACACAGAGAGAGAGAGAGAGAGAGATTTCAGAATTGTTGGCAAGTGTAAAACTGAAGTGCATTTCTCCCAAAAAGATATCTCAAAATTCTTCATTATAATTATTCTGATAAATATTCAGCAGATACTGTATGTAAATATTTGATTAATACTGATATTCAGCATCTTGCAGCTAATGATTCTGTAACAGCTAGAGACATCCAACATTTTCTTGACAGCATTTGACATTTACATTTGCTAGTCCATATTGAATGTTATCTATTCCTAACATGTTAGGGAGCATGCAATAGCTGATCAGTAGTCGACAATGTCTGACAGGCAGTAGAAATATTATCTGCTATATAGCAGTCAATATCTCAAAATCTCTTAGAGTTGGCACATAGCAACAGTCTGCAAATGATAATATCTGACATGTAACTATCAATATAGCAGTGCTGTATTTGGCATTGCATTCTCATCAGCAGTTAGCATCTGATAGTTCAAAAGGCATCTTTTAAATAGAATTTACAAATTTACATATTAATAATTTTTAACAAAACTCAAAGTTTATCTTCAGTCTATCTTAAACTGAAATGGTAAATTTTGCTTCAAAAATATAAATGTTGAATATTGAGTTCATTGCCAAAATGAGACTTAAAATTTCAATATTTTCATTTTAAAAAAATAATTGCAGTTCTATTTGAAAATGCCAATAAGTCAAGCTAGAATGTTAAATATTGCAATCCAAAATGTTGTATCAGTGTTTAAATGTGTTCATTAAGACATTAGCAGTTTGAACAGGGTCAATGTGAATTAAAAACCATCAACTTGTTCTTGTTCAGTGGAGAAAATCTGATCACTTTTGTGATTGTGAACACAGGAAAAAGATGATGAAAGTTGAATGCTGCAAGAGCAAATTTAGTTATAGGCTAATGAGCAAAATACTGGCTAAGATCCTATTGCTTAGTATAATAAGCCATACAAGAATAAGTCATTAATTAGCAGGCATTTGGTGAGTTAAATGTTTAATTAATTCAAATAGGCTTCATCTAGTTGCAACTTCCTGCACTAAAATAAGTTGCAACTTGAACAGGCCCAATTAATGAGTGGAACATACATAGGAGTTGACTCATCAAATCTGCACTGATTCAATGGGCCTACTCTAGTGCAATTTGTAACACTAAGCAACAAGATTCCAGCTACTGTGTCTGGCAGGCATTTCAACATAAAGGAATGCATGCATCAAGATTGTATTGGAGTATGCAACATAAAATACCTTCCCAGTCCATTCAACACCTTTCCAGATGGAAAAATAGACCAGAATCCAGGCTAATGCGAGTGTGCCAGCCAAGGGCCAGCGGACGTTACCCGGTTCTCCCAACCCTCCAGAGAGCTGATGCATGTTTCTCCTGCAAGGAATTGGGGGAGAAATCAGAAAATTTCGCTGAATTATTAGAAGCTCCACTGACCTAAAGTTGTTAATGAGATGCTAAGAAGTATGAAATTGGGAGAAAAGAACACCTAGACACAGGTAAATAATTTCATGTGCAGAAATTATTCTGGGTTGAAAGGATTTTTGCTGAAGAAACTCTGCTCAGGGGACGCCCGAATGAGGCTCCTTTCATATCCCCAAGATCTTTTCCCACTGAAGTGATCCCTATTTATCTAATTGCAATTTCTTGCTTTCGATCTGCTAGGTTGGCAGGAGTTGGGACAGAGACGGGTGCTCAATCTGTCATGCAGTACCCGGGTCTCAAACTGCCGACTTGCTGGCCTTCCAGCTAGCAAGGCGAGCTTCTTAACTACTGAGCCACTGCAGCCCCTAAGGAGACTACTTATCCAATGCCAAAAAGGAGGGAATGCATCACCTCTACCTCCACCTCCACTTCCCCAATAAAAAGGAAAGAAGGAGGATAAAAAAAAACAGGTATAGATTTACACTTATTTGCCAGGTGCATATTTACGTGCACACATTCAAAGGGAGATGGAAGGCTGTGCTTCACCAGTTTCTACCGATCTGCGCTGGGTTCTTAGTGGTAAGAAGCAAGACCACTTTTTCTGCAGTGCTGTGATTTGGTAGCAAGACTAGCATCAAGGATTAACAAGCAAATAAACAATGCTGGTGAGAAGAAATATTATTCCACATATCTATTTGTCCAATGATTTTGTGCTGGGCAAACAAGCAAGTGGTAGGGAAAATTACAAGAAAGAATAGGACAGTGATGGCGAAATCTTTTAGAGACCAAGTGCCCAAACTGCAACCCAAAACCAATTTATTTATCGCAAAGTGCCAACATAGCAACAGGGGAGGGAGGAAGCACTCCCATTGGGCTGCTGAGCAGAGGAGGGGTGGGGTGAACTCTGTGCTGGGGGGAGGGAGGAAGTGCTCCCATTGGGCTGCTGGGCAGAGGGGTGGGGGAAACTGTGCTGGGGTGACTGCACGGGTGCCCACAGAGAGGGCTCTGAGTGCCACCTCTGGCACACATGCCATAGGTTCGCCATCACTGGAATAGGAGAACAGGCCACTGGTGACAACGGCAGTAACAGAATAATCTCATTGATTGAGGAGGATCCACTGATGGTATATTGCCAAAGTCCGTTCCAAAGCTGGAAGCAATACATGGCTTGTCATGGATCCTCCCCTCTTGTTTGAAATTGGGATCCAAAATACAAGGGCTCAAGGATGTTGCCCCTTTCTGTGCCAACCTCTTAATGTTCTCTGTCACATGGGTGATGATGGCACTGCCTCACAGAGCTTGGAACTAATTTGTTACAAGTAATCTAGTTATCTGTAGTTTCGGCTAAGAAGTCACATACAGTAACTAGTGTTTGTGAAGTAATTTTTAAAGTGTAGGTAAAGGTAAATGTCGCCCTTGCTTTAAAGCCAGTCGTATCCGACTCTAGGGTTCAGTGCTCATCTCTGTTTATAGCCAAAGAGCCAGCATTGTCTGTGTCTGCAGACGTTTCCGTGGACGTGTGGCAGGCATGCTTCAACACCAGAGTGCCCGGAACACTGTTTACCTTCCCACCGAAGTGGTCCCTATTTATCTACTTGCAATTTCTTGCTTTCGAACTGCTAGGTTGGCAAGAGCTGGGACAGAGACAGAAGCTCACTTGGTTGTGCAGTACTCGGGAATTGAACTCCGACCTTCCAGTTGTCGAGTTCATTGTCTTAACCAGTTGAGCCACAGCAGTCCTTAAGTGTATATAATGGTAATAAGGCTGTTAAGAAGTAATAAGAGAAAATGTTCTTTTTTACAATGCAAAGTTTTAATCTCTTCTGCTATAGCTTCCAGGTTTTCCTCTCCATCTCTGTCACAGGGACAAAAATGGTACAGGAGCAAATGTTCTGTTCCTGACCCGCAATCTAATGCTTTCCTTCAGAACTCACCCCAGATGAGGTGAAATGTAGGACTATGAGAGCACATGCTGGTCACTGAGTCTGTAAAATGCTCTTCCTGGGGAAGCCTGCCCAGCACCTATGTTTATTTTAATGCTATATGACAGTGATGGCCGATCAGGACTTCTGGGAATAGAAGTCCAAGAACACCTGGAGTGCCAAGGTTGGCCATCACTGCTATATGAAGCCCTTTTTAGTATCTTGGACATTTTAAGAATGTTTCTTTACTGCCTATAGAGACTATCACTCTTTGAGCTCCCTGTTGGTTTGGATTTTGTGCTGCATTGTTTGTTTTATGGTGGCTTTATTATGGGCTGTTTTCATTCTGTGGTTTCTTGTTTACATTGTTGTTTGTATAAGGTACACCTCCCAGAGAACAAGGGCTATCTAGTACTCCAGAAGTAAAATCAGTCACAGTCCACAGCTACTCAGTGGGCTGACATACAAACAAGTGAACACAAGGAAAGGGGTGGAGGGTAGCAGTTGCAGGAGAACCACCACTAGGAGTCCAAGTGCAAAGTTTGGAAATAATACTTTCTTTTGGATGGCAATTCTGAGAATTCCAGATTTTGTCTGGATGTTAACAAGCACTGGGAGGGGCTTGCAAGGTGACTGGTTGATATTAATGCAGAGCAAGAGATTAATACATACAAATGTCAGCCAAAGTTGGATACCTTTACACCTGCCCCAATAAAAAGAAGGGTTAAAATACAGATGACATGCTATTTGCTACAGAAGGTATATAAGAAGATCCTACAACCCTCTTGTCTATCCATCTGAGCAGGGGGTAGAAGAGACACCGAGCTGCTGCTGACGCCAGACCCACCGCACCTCTCCCTGGGTTCGTGTCATCAGCCCCGGGATGGGAGGCAGCTTGCACTTAGTCTGGGATTGAGAGTCTGGTGCATCGCCTCCCTTGCCCCCGAGCCTCGCCCGCTCGAAGGGCTCAAGAGAGACATCGCTCTCCCTCTGGCTGTCCTGACAGGTGAGGAGGCCCACAGCGAAGACGCCGACCACTGCCATCACTGCGCCTCCGGCCTCGCCTCCCACGTCCCGCCTCCGGCCAGGACTGCAAAAGGTTGTTGAGGCAGTAGAACTTTTGTGGTCTGTATTTTCATCAGCTGGGGGGGGGGGGAGGAATTATTGTAGTTTTGTTTTATATTGCCTATATTGTGTTTTGTATTTATTGTACCCTGTAATAGAGAATTTGCCATATTGTGGAGATTTCTATTGTAATTGTAATTTATTTGTATTTACATTGTATCTTTGCCTTTTGTTACTTTAAATGTTGTATACCGCTTTGAGTCTCCCATTGGGATGAGAAAAGCGGTATAGAAATAAAACTCTATCTATCTATCTATCTATCTATCTATCTATCTATCTATCTATCTATCTATCTATCTATCTATCCATCCATGCTTACATAAATTCATCCACCCACCCACCCACCTATCCCATTAGTCCCAGATGCTATACCAGTGATGGCGAACCTTTTAGAGATGAAGTGCCCAAACTACAACTCAAAACCCACTTATTTATCACAAAGGGCCAACACAGCAACAGGGGAGGAAGGAAATGCTCCCATTGGGCTGCTGGGCAGAGGGGTGGGGCAAACTGTGTGCTAGAGGGACTTCACGGGTGCCCAAAGAGAGGACTCCAAGTGCCACCTCTGATACACGTGCCATAGGTTTGCCACTACTGCTCTATACTGATGAGTTGACCTCAAAGATAGAAAAACCTGATTTAGGCTGTAGACGTACTCCCAGAACTCGGTCACAGCGCTGGTCAGGTTGGTGGTGTCATTCAGGGAATAGTTAGAAAAGCATCTGTCTGTGTTCCAGGGATTTCCACAGTTCTGCCATGGTAGGTTCTGGTAGAGAAAATGGCTTAAAGGTAAAGATACGTTTTAGACATTGACTTTCTATTTCTCAGGCAAGTAGCAAAGGTGCAGGGCATGCTCTATTCTTCTTCCAAAGACCAACATACTTATGGCTCCTGGTGCAACATTGAATAGCTTGCCACTTTTAAAAAATGAACAAACTTACTTTACAGTGCAATACTACCCAAGCCAGGGAATAGCAGTGGGACTTCATCTCACTTTTCAGGTGATTAAACAAAACAATTTGCAATTATGTGCAGTACAATGCTACAAGAGGGAACTGTTATGATTAAAATCAAGCCATTGATGTAAGAGGTTCTGGGCCTCTGTTCTATTTCATCCAAAAGTAAACTGTGCTTCCTTCATAAAAAGCTGGCCTAGTCCTTTGATAGAAGATATGTTATGACAATCTCTTTATGTTTCTAAATAACCCAAATTAGCCTCAGGAAGTTGCAGGTTTTAAGTGGAGGATTTGCGGAGCAGAGGGAATGCATGCCCCCTTTCCCTCCATGTAGGTTGATTCTCATTCTCTCAAGGTCATAAATGTTACTGCGATGGACTGAAATGCCAAGAAGGCACCATCCATACTGGCCGGAACATCCTGAAAGTTGAAGTTCAAAAAATAGTGTTCCACGTTTTTCCAACACCCCAAACCCTGTAGTTATTTTACCATGTAGGGAAAAGGTTATTGTTCCCTTGCAAGAGAAAAAGAAGCACCAGGGAGGAAATATTTTTGAGGAGGAAAACAACCATTTATGGTGAGAAAGGCAGTATATGAACCAAACCAAACCAAACCAAACTATTCTATCTTCTACGGTTGTTTTGTGTGGAAGTAAAATAAATGTCCGTGCAACTGGCTTAAATGATTGACCTGCAAGTATCTTTGAGATGATGTTGGGGGCTTATGTGATGTCATCTTTAGGTATATTTCCTTCTGCATTCCCTTGTAAGGACAAGGTCTTTGTGGATCTCACCCCCAAGCAAAAAACTGCATATTCCTCAAACATAGTCTGCTTTCTCTCCCCCTCCCAGTCCAGATGGCTCATCTCAGCTACATCAGTAATAATGGTTCATGGGGAAACATCTGAGTGTCTTTTGCCACCTTAAAGTTTTGATTAGAATAGGTTTTTTCAGAAGCAAACCATGGAAAGGGCATGCAAAGACTTGAGGCTGTCCACAGACTCTTATGGTAACTAAAACTAGGAGACACTTTGGGTTTGTAGCAACAATAACATGGTCGCATCCCTCACACACCCCACTTTGGGTGAATGAGACAACAATGGGCAAATAGAGAAAGTTACAGAGGCCTCAGAGATTCTCACCAAGAGTAGCTCTTGTTTCAATTTAGACTCTATTTACTAAAGGGCAAAACTCTGAATAAAAGTTCTGTGTGGGAATCTTCCCAGATCACTACAGGGAAATCTTTATACAGATACCTACATTGTTGTTCTTTTAAGTGGCAACAATAGAAGTTGCAGGTGTCTGGGGTAAATCTGGGGACTATTGACATATGGTTTGGAAGAGGCTAAACAATTCAGACATTTTGTCTGAGAACAATCACACAAACCAAACCAAAGTGGATAGAAGCACATTTCACTTCCAGCCTCCCAGCAGCTGTGTGTATACTGTATTTAATTGAAGTGAACCCCCCTGCACACAATAGACACAGATGCTTTGAGGTGTATTGATTGCTTAGAGAGTTAGGTGAAAGGAGTCTTGCAGTGATAACAATAGTTTGGCTGTGAGGAAATGCATTGTAGGCAGAGAGACCAGTTGAGGTTCCGTTGTTGTTATGTCCCCTCCCAGGATTAGCAGTGAATTACATAAAGTAGTGAGCTTTAGGGGCCTCAGCAGCTTGGTGGTTAAGATGCTGAACATGACGACTGGAAGGCCAGCAGGTCAGCAGTTTGAGACCCAAGTAATGTTACAGTTCTGCTTTCGCTTCCTAAACCTGCAGAGAATTTTGGAATCCCATTCCTACCAGATTGGGCCAACCATCTGACAACTAGAGGAGCTTACATCTTTTCAGTGTCACTCACTGCTCACCAGAAACAATATGAAACATTTCTCCTACTCCCAATGCATTACATTGAGTAGGTAAATATACATAACCCCAATGGCATAAAGTGGTAGATTTATTGGAACATTTTTTTTGTTTGAACTAATTTTTCTAAGTAAGTGGCTGATACTTGGAGATCCTGTTTACAACTCTTCAGTTGAAAATATGGTAGAACTAGGTGTAAATCTAGTCCTATGTGAATTCTGCAACAACGCATGGAAAATGAACCCTCAGCTGACTTGCTGACTTTGGATGCAGTGTAAGACTTGAGTTCATTGCCAATGTTGGAAAAACATTTCAACTGTCAGTCCGGTCACTCTTGTACAAGATATGAGTCAAGGCATTATATTGTTCTTCATCTCAGGCTACAATATAACTTGGGTCAGCTTTGTTCATGGCCCATCATCTCTTCCATCCATCAGTACAAACAAGATACAGGGTTTCATTCAGCATAAGATTATCTCACATTTTTTAGAAAGTCATTCCTGAAGATTTTGGCTTTTCCCTCACCCAAGACTACTAGAGAATTCTTCCTTTTCTCCAACCATGCTTGAGAGTGTTTTGAGAAATATCCCTACTAAAATTCAGAGGGGCTATAATGTTACAACATTATACAACAACAACATTATACTACAACAACAACAACAACAACAACAACAATTGGACAACAGAGCAGCCTCAGCCACAACATGTCCTACTCCCATCTCCAAAGTAAGGGGAAGAAAAGACTCACGGCAGTGAAAGAGTTGAAGAGATAATACAGCGCCCAGGCAATAATGATAATGTAGTAGATATTCAGCCAGAAGGAAAGAACCACTGCAGCCAGACCAACACCTATGAAAGAAGAAACATAGTGATGCCCAAAAGTCGACATGTCAAGGAAATCAAGGTTCTGCCATAGTTTGGTGGCAGAGTTTAAATGTTCTTGGGGAAAACATTTCAACTCACATAATTCTCGAGCCTTCATAGTCAATTGCTAGTGAAGGGTTCTAAGAATTGTAGTCCAACAAGTAACTTTTCCAAGCTGTGGTTCATAGGAAACAGATCTCAGAGTAGCAGTGATCTGAAAGACTGCCCTTGCCTTGGTGAATGCAATTAGTTTAGAGTTTGTTGCAAGGTTGTAGCCAGGATTCTAGATTGGGGGGGGGGGGCAGGAGGGGCAAAAAAAATTCAGGAGGGGCAACAATGTCACAAACACATATATAAAATTGGCTGGGGAAAGCAGGGGGCATGGAAGTGTATTTCATCAGATGCACGTGCTTAAATCTAGACCCAGTCCATTATGTGTCAGAGGGTACTATATCTCCAGATTCCTTTGAATGCAACTAACTGTAAGCAACACATCAATCTCTATAACCTCACCATTATTTCTCTGCCAGACTTAGTGAGGGGAGTGTGTGAGCTTCGAGATGTTCTTGGACTGCTGCTCCATTACCCCTTACCACTTGTTGGAAATGCAGTCCAATCCACATTGCCAATCCTTGCTTTATGGTCTATATCAGCGATGGCAGGCCTTTTAGAGACTGAGTGCCCAAACTGCAATCCAAAACCCATTTATTTATTGCAAAGTGCCAACACAGCAATTTAACCCAGATAGGGGAAGGAGGAAGCGCTCCCATTGGGGAGCTGGGCAGAGGGGCGGATGATGTGAGAAATGTCCTCAGGCGTGCATGGAGAGGGGGGGAGCAGCCCAGCCCCACATCCCTCTGGCTTTCTAGCAATGAACTCTGGCAAACTGTGTGCTGGGGCAGTGGTACACATGCCCACAGAGAGAGCTCTGAGTGTCTCCTATGGCACACATGCCATAGGTTCACCACCACTGTTCTATACTATGAACTCACAGTACCTTTGAACATGGGTGCTAGTTTCCAGACACCGAGACCACCAATGGATGTATATTGTCCAAGAGCTGTCTCCAACAGGAAAAGCGGCATCCCAGCAAACACCAGGGTTAGAAAATAAGGAATCAAGAAGGCACCTAGAGGCAAGGAGAAGAGAATGAAAAAGAAATTTAGTACCTCTTTAATTTAGGCTGGAAAACCACTCTCATTTTCAAGAAATCCAAGACATTCATTGAAGTGGGCATTTTCCTATTGTTTATAGTCTTAGGGTTTATTATTAATGATCCTTGTCGGGTGTCTTAAAATAATCCACATTTCAGCAAGATGATGCATGTCTCAGCTGTGTGTTGTGTATTCCTCAATGTTTGAATCAATTCTGAACCTGATTCTGAACCTGGCAAAAACTGATACAATTGTAGGACTTTTTGTAATCAAGACACTCTCTAACAAATAAGATAACTTTCCCTATTTCTGTTCCAGTGTAAACTGCATCTTCTGCTTTCCAAGTCTGTGTCTTTCATTGCTTTCCTACTGAGAATGTCTAATGAATTACCAACAAATAGCCTGATAATTTCCCCCAAATAGCCTCTCTCAATTGCCCTGTAAAGTAAGATCCAGTTCTGTAGGGTTTAGTCGATGGTTTAATTGGCTTAATTGCTGGTTTCTGCTCTTGTTATCAGTTTCTTTCCATAAGGAAATACCCCTGTTTTGCTGTATACAAAAATGGAGAAAAAAAGATTAAGAGAGGAAATCAATACTCATAGCTCACACCCAGTGGCAACACAAATAGCCATCAAGTGGCAAAAATGAGCAGAACTGGTAAGCCATGAGTTACAGTGGTACCTCATACAACAATTTGAATCCGTTCCACGGGGCTTGTTGTTGTACAAAACAATTGCTATACAATACATGCATTGTATAGCGAATTTCCCTATGGAACACATAATACAACGTGGTTTTTTTTGCTAAATGCTTTTTCCCATTGAAAAATTGTTGTATGATTTTTCCCATAGGGAAAATTGTTATGTGAGATGCCATTTTCCCCCCAAACCTAATTGTTATGCAATTGTGTTGCTATACGGGGCGATTATTGTATGACGTTCCACTGTATATGAATTAACTTATTTTCCTCCTTTCAAATCCCCAGCTTTCTCTGTTCATCACAACTACATGGTATTGTCTTTATTTATATTTCCAGTCATTTACAAACAGTAGTTCCATAAAGAAAGACAGACGTGTGATCCATACACAATACTGATTTCATCCTTTATCTGAAAAAGGATTTGTTGGTCAGAGATTACCATAAGAAGAACATACATTTCCAAGGTGGAGTTGTCTTTGTTGCAGCAAAAATGCTAAATAATCTTGTGATACATGAAAGACTGACAATTTTATTTAGCATAAACCTTCATGGACCATAGCCCAAGTCTTCAGATACAAGGAGTGTAGAAAGTTCTAAGGCTTACATGCCTCTGAAGCATCTTATATACCTATAAAAGTTGTTAATTTATAAGGCACCAGAAGGTTTCTAGATAGGAAGATCTATGTTGGAGCAGATCAAAGGTGTATCCAGTACAACATTCTGTTTACACATTGGTTAATTCATGGCTGGTGGGAACTTCACCAGCAGCACTCAGGAAGGCTACCAGCAGCACTCAGGAAGGCTACGGCTCGAAGGACTGGGGATCCAGGGCACTGTGTTGTCCTGGTTTTCCTCATTTCTGGAGGGCCGTACCCAGTCGGTATGGTTAGAGAGTGAGAGGTCCAGCCCTAGGCCCCTTAAGTATGGGGTGCCTCAGGGCTCTGTGCTCTCTCCTCTCTTATTTAACATCTATATGAAGCCACTGGGTGAGATCATTCGTTCCCACGGGGTGCGGTACCATCAGTACGCGGATGATACTCAGCTGTACATCTCGGCCCGTGGGGACCCCAGTGATGCTGTCGAAATCCTATCCGGATGCCTGGAGGCCATTGGGGTCTGGATGGGGGCCAATGGGCTTCGGCTGAATCCCAGCAAGACAGAGTGGCTGTGGATAAGGGGCCCCGTGTTATCCAGGGAGCTACCACCTTTGGTACTGGATGGGGCTGTTTTGCCCCAGACAGACCCAGTGCGCAACTTGGGAGTTCTTTTGGACTCGCGGCTGCTGCTGGAAGAACAAGTGGCGGCTGTGGCCAGGAGGGCTTTTGCCCAACTTCGGGTGATTCGCCAATTGCGCACACTCCTGGACCGGGGCTCCTTGCTTATGGTCACCCATGCTCTGGTTACTTCCCGACTAGACTACTGTAATGCGCTCTACATGGGGCTGCCCTTGACGACCATTCGGAGGCTGCAGCTGGTCCAGAATGCGGCGGCCCGGGTGGTAATGGGGTGTGGGCGATATGCCCATGCCTCTCCGCTACTCCGGGAGCTGCACTGGTTACCAGTTTGTCTCCGGGTGCAATTTAAGGTGCTGGTTTTGACCTTTAAAGCCCTATATGGCAGGGGGCCAGGATACCTTAGAGACCGCATCGTCCCAAGAGTGCCTGCCCGTCCGACTAGAGCGGACCGGAGGGGTTCTCTAATAGTGCCACCAACGAGGGATGCACATTTGTCTAGCACCCGAAGGAGGGCCTTCTCCGTGTCCGCACCAACTCTCTGGAACCTCCTGCCAATAGACCTAAGACTCCAAAGTGAATTGCTGCCCTTCAGGAAAGGAGTAAAGACCTGGCTGGCAGGGCAGGTGTGGGGCCCGAATGGGACTATGGTGCCCGCCTGCTGGCTTGTATAAGAACTCTCTCTTCTTCCTTTTTATAGTGGATGGGATGGGTGGGTGGGATATAGGGGTTTTTAAAGGGGGTGGGTTGGGGTTTTTTTATAATGTTTTTATGTATCTTGTGCATTGTTGTGATGCCGCCCTGAGTCAGGTCTACCTGAGTGGGCGGCATATACAAATTTGACTAATAAATAATAATAATAAATAAATAATTCACATTGCACAGCAATTGATAAAACAGAGTCATATTTCCTAACCAAACAATTGCACCTATACATTTATATATACAGGTATATCCAGATACATGCTAATGCAAATAAACCTGTGAACCACTCAGAGAGTGCACTAAGCACTATGGGGCAGTGTATAAGTGTAATTGCTATTGCAATACTTATGCAATACTGTGCAAAAGTCTTAGGCCACCATCAGCCTCCAAGCCACCTAGACACATCAAAATTGTATTGTCTTCTGCTGACTCTCCTCTCAACCTTCTCCATATTTATTTATTTATTTATTTATTTATTATTTATTTATTGTTTAGACTTTTATACCGCTTTCCTCCCCATAAAGGGAACTCGAAGCGGTTTACAACAAGAATGCCAAACAATATAAAATATGATACAAATAATACAACAAAATACAGTTAACAGTATGAATTATCAAAAACATATTCAATACAATATCAAGTCAAGTTTGGAGTGTAGGCCCTAGTGGCCAATCTTGGCACTCCAGCTGAGTCCTGATCGGCAGGTGTGCTGACTTGGGCTTTTGGTAATTGAAGTACAAGAACCGCTGGAGTGCCAAGACTGGCCACCAGGGAGTTAGGGTGTCCATCTTATGCCCCAACAATCACTCACTGAATTTTTCACAAACCAGCTAGTGATGGCCTAAGACTTTTGCACACAATTGTATGTGTAGATAGATAGATAGATAGATAGATAGATAGATAGATAGATAGATAGATAGATAGATAGATAGATAAGTGCAGTAAAACCTCGGATAATGCTAAAACTTGGTTCCACAAGTCTTAGTGTTATCCAATTTTTAGCGTTATCCCATGCATGCATTGGATAACGCTAAAAAGAAGCCCGGAGAAGGGGCCGCAGGTGAGCCTGGCCGCTTCCCTTCCCAGAGGGCTGGCAGGCATATACAGTGACACCCTCTGGGAAGGGAAACGGCCAAGTGAAAGGCAGCCAGCGTACGGGTGCTCTGTTCGGCCGCCTCCTTCCAGAGAAAGCTTTGTAAACATCACTGTTGTTGTTGTTTTTTAAAAAATACTGGGAGCATTTTATATTGCTGGATTATTTGATATCAGAGTAGATATGTGTATAATTCAAGATTATCCATAGACATTAATATCATAAACTTATTATAAAGAAATATTTAATTTAATAATATGGGAATTGCTCTTTATATCAGAGAAAAATATTTCCTTTCTTTTTGGTTTGTATTTTATGTTTTTCTGTATAATGTAATGTTTGTTTGGCTGTTTGATTTTTTTGTTTTATTTTGTATGTTATATCTTAAAATTTAATTGAAAATTTATAAAGCAAAAAATAAAATAAAATTGAGATAACTGCTAAAATAAATAAATAAAAAGGTTAAGTACTCCTGTTATAGATACATGTAACACATATATATTCCCCACAACCTTAAGCATAGAGAGGGCTATTTTTTTAAGTGTATAATTACTGTCTTTTTTTTCCTTTGATACAGGTACCAATAAGAAATAGCTCACTAGATAATATAGCAGCAGAGCCTGTTCATAGCTAGAAAATGTCTGTGAAGGCTGTAATGAAATCTTCCTGCAAGACAAATGCTATGTTATTAACTGCTTTCCTGGGCATAATCCTTCCAGACTTACTTTTGCCATTTCCCATTTTTTTATCATTTCTCATCAACTTTATATGGAGTAATGGCACAGCAGAGACTGAACAAGAAGACAAAACTTCCCTTTCCATTCATAGGAGCATAGGTAGATGCTTCTTACTTAGTCAGACTGTGGGTCCATGTAGCCCAGTATTGTCAGCTTTGACTGACAGCAACTCCTGAGCATTTTTGGGATGATTCTTTCCTACTCCTATCCTGAGATTCAGGTAGGATTCTTTCTTAGCCCTATCCGGAGATCCCTGGGGGCCCTTATCTAAGTATTGACGAGTCCTGCCCTGCTTAGCCTTTAAAATTAGATGAAATGATGTATGATCAAAGTAGTATTGTGGCAAACACTCATCCATGGCCTTCTGGGAAGGCAAAGAGGAACATGGAAACATTGCTTTTTTTAAAAGCTGCAATTCTTAGACTCCTTGAGCTAGCATAGATAGCAGCACGCTTGCTATGGATTACAGGATCTGAGATCTGAAAAAGTTGTTGTTCCAAGTTCTGTGGAGAAATCATACATCTCCCTTTGTGGAAAGATGAAGTGGGTGAATGCCTCTCAGTTCTTGCCACAACAACTCAGTTGAAGAACTGGGCCCACCATGCCTTTTATGGTTGCCATTTCACAGTATTGTAGTAGGGAACTGAAAGTCACCACTTTAACATTTCATAATGCTCCAGAGAGATACTTTGTCGGAGACACAATGGAAAATCTGAATGGAAGTACTAATAATCACAGTCCTGCTACTACTGCTGCCAAGATCAGTAAGCCCATCAGGGCCATCAGTGTGGGGAAGGAGGATCAAGAAAATGACCCTTTGCCCAAGATATCGACCCCTCATACCAAGAGCCCACTTGTCAAGAAAGGAGATGTATAGATCTGGGTCTATGAGGCTCTCTGTGATCTATGATCAATGATGAACTAGTCTATTCTTCCTTTTATGAAAACCTAGAACAAGAATTGTGGACATACAATCCTTCTAATAGCATTGGACTTACAGTCCTCATCATCCACAATTATTGATCACACTATCTGGGATTGAAGTTAGAATCCAACAATATTGTGAAGAAGCGAAGAAAAAAGAAATAAATACATCAGATTAATCCACACATTATGACAGACATGCATTATATCTCCTTGCCAGAAACAGATGCATCCATAATTGGCAAGAAGAGGTCTACTATGAGAGAAGGGCAGCCATCCATAATAATGTGCCATCAAGTTCATTTAGACCTTCCAAGTCTTTTCTAAGTATAAAGTACTCAGACAGGTTTAACAGTCCCTTCTCCTGATGGTCATCTGGGACCAGTCAGCTTGCCCAAGGGAACATAAGGTGGCAGGGCATGTAATCTCATCAGCCACACATTCTGTGAGTGGTCTTGGCTAACCTTTCTTCTGCAAAGAACAGTGAGGATATGAACTGCTGATTCCTGCACTCCAACTTGATGAGCTATATCAGCCCCAGGTCTAGCAATAACCATGCAAGTGATGTAAAGGTGTTTATCAAACCACCACCATTGTCATTGCCTACTACTACTACTACTTCAAGGAAAATAGATATACATGTAGAATTTTTTTCAAAAAAAATCTTAGTTTATAATTCATGTATCACTGTGAAAGGTTAAACTTTATAGCCTTATACATTCTTTCAATTTCTATATTTTTATGAATTTATCCTGATTAGATAGAAATGGAAAAATCAGTGTATTTAGCATAACAAGGACTGCAATATAAATTGGCCTGAAGCACTGAAGTAAAAAATGAGATCAGCAAACCATTAATGCACAGAGTAATACAAAGAACGATGACTAATTAATACAGCAACAACTGCCTGCTGGGGTCTATTTCTTGAGAAGAATATTTTAAAAAGGCATTTGTAGAGTCACCACATTATCTTTTCATTTTCCGAGAATCTTTGCAAACTGTTAACAAAGCTCTGAGGAAATTTGCATCCTCTGCAATGTTTTACTAGGTTCAGGTCTTGAAAACTCAGTCACAGAATTATAAAATTATGGAGCTGGATGGTATTCTAGATGACATCTAGTTGAATTCTCTGCCACTAATAGTTTTGTGGGAGAAATTATTCTGGGATGAAAGGATTTTTGCTGGAGAAACTCTGCTTAGGGGAGGCCTAAATGAGGCTCCTTTCATGTACCCAGATCTTTCCCCACTAAAGTGGACCCTAGTGATCTACTTGCAATTTCTTGCTTTCAAACTGCTAGCTTGGCAAGAGCTGGGATGGATGACGGGCGCTCAATCCGCCATGCAGTACCCAGGTCTCGAACTGCCGACTTGCCAGCCTTCCAGCTAACAAGGTGAGCTTCTTAACCACTGAGCCACAACAGTCCCGGTTGCCACTGCAGTAATGGTAGATAAGACATTCGTGATGGATAGCCGTTTAATCTCTGATTCAAAATCTTCAGTGAAGAAGCATCCACTGTATTCCAGGGTAATCCTTTCCACTGTTAAGTGGCTCTTACCATCAGGCAATTCTTTCTAATGTTCAGTCAGCATCGCTTTCGCTGTAATTGGAATCTGTTGGTTCAAAGACTAGCCCTTAGAGCAGAAGAAAACAAGCTTGCTCTGTCTTCCATGTGATAGCCCTTCTCAGCCTGTTAACCCAGTCAAAGCTGATTATTAAGATAGCTCAGTGACATGTCCGAAAATAATTGCATGACTACTTTTGGCCATAAGTGGTCTCCTGCACAGTTACAGCTGCTGCAGGGGAATTGTAGATTACACACTTTGCTTGCGCAGAGACCCAGTTTCACTCTCCAACCTCTGTCTCTGAAAGGATATAGGGCAACTGAACTGAGTCTCTAGAGAACCTGCCCTCAGCGAGAAACAGCAGTAACAGTAGAGGAGACAGACTAACACGGTCATCCGTAGAGTTTAATTCCACAGGGATAGTGTATGGATGAAAGGGTGAAGCCTACTCAGGTCAATGGTAGGGATTCTGTTCTTAGTGGCGCAATTCCACAGGGACCAATGGGTGGAGTTGTTTGCCCATTCCTTGAATCACAATACCTCTGTTGATCACATAATAAAAGGTAAAAGGTAAAGATCTTCCTCGCTCAAAAGCCAGTGGTATCTGACTCTAGGGACGTGATGGCAAACCTTGGCACTCCACCATATGGGCATGTTTTACTTCTGCTTCCATGAGCGACGAAGGCAGCACAGGCCGGATGAATCGCAGCAAACCCATTCATGCGGATTCACGGGGGCTTGGGCTTCTGGGAATTGAAGTCCAAGCAAATCTGAAGTGCCAAGGTTCGCAATCACGGCTGTGTGTATGTGTGTTCATCTCTGTTTACAGCCAAAGAGACAGTGCTGTCTGCAGATGTTTCTGTAGTCATGTGACAAGCATAACTAGATGCCAATGTGCACAGGATGCTGTTGCCTTTCCCACTGAAGCGGTACCTGTTTATCTACTTGCAATTTCTTGCTTTCAAAATGCTAGGTTGGCAGGAGCAGGGACAGACAATGGGAGCTCACTCCATTCCGCAACACTCGGTTCTCGAACTGCTGACCTTCCTGTTGTCAAACTCAGCTTCTTAACCACTAAGCCCACAGTCTTTCATCTTTGCAAAGGTGGGCCAGCCCCCATCAGCCCAAACCAGCGCAGCGACGTGGAGCATTTCAGTTCCACAACATCTGAGACCCTATCTGGAGCTAACATGTTAATTTTGTTCTTACACAGTCTTGCTGATGTTGGCAGAGGTCCTTTAGAGTGAAAAGCTAATTAAAAATTAATTAATGGGCACAAATGCGGGTGATGTTATGTAGCTGTTAAATGGTAGCTTCTAACACATACCTGTCAACTGCGGCTCCGGAAAATACGGGACCTGTGTGGAACAGTTCTGCGCAGGTCGCCTTCTACATGTGTAGAAGGCTTTTACGCTTGCGTAGAACCCTTCTATGCTTGTGTAGAACCATTCTACGCATGCGTAGAAGGCTTCTACGATCCCCTTCTGCGCAGATCGCCTTCTACGCATGCATAGAAGGGTTCTACGCAAGCATAGAAGGGTTCTACGCAAGTGTAAAAGCCTTCTACGCATGCATAGAAGGCAATCTGCGCAGAAGGGATGTGCAGTACCTCTTTTCCCCCTGCTGCCAGTTCAGGGGTTTTGGCAGCTGCGGGCAGGAAATGGCACAAATTGGCGCTGAAAATTGGGAAATCCCGGCCAATCTGGGAAGGTTGACAGGTATGTTCTAACATTTCTATCCTCTTTTTAAAAAATGCATTTGTTCCTTCAACTCCATAGCTGATGTTGCCTCGACCTGATTTTTCAGTGTCTTTACAGTGTTAAAAAATATCGGTTTGCCAAACTTTCAGGTTGAATTTTTAGAAAGAAAATCTTGCTAGTACCTTGGACCAAAGAGAGGCTGATAAAAGGTTGCTAGTCTATGTCTTTTCATTGTTGCTGATTCTTAGTTTTTCATTATTCTCTTCACCCAATGCAGTGCTCATCTATCTCTCAATGAACTGCATTGTTGATTTTACAGCTCCACCCCTGTATTTCTCTAGAAAAAGCCAAAAGACCAGGAGCCCCATTAACCACACCGGACTACAGAGAAGTCACAGAGCCCTCTTCCCTCACAAGAACAAAACATGTGCAACAACAGAGGGCTGGCATAAACCACAAGCTCCAGTCCTACCTTTGATAAAATGGTTGTAACAATGATCTTATTCATGCAGATTTCTTGACCATGGTGTCTTCATGGTTAAGATGCTGAGCTTGGTGACTGGAAGGTCGGAAGGTCAGCAGTTCAAGACCCGAGTACTGCATGAGAGAGTGAGTTCCTGTCTCTGTCCCAGCTCCTGTTAATTTAGCAGTTTTGAAAGCGAGAAATTACAAGTAGATAAATAAGTACTGCTTCAGCAGGAATGGCAAGAAGATGCTCACCTCACTCTAGAGTGCTCAAGGAACTTCATAAACCTTGGCTGAATACCTGTTGTGTAGTTACACAAACAGTTTAAATTTGGGAAGTGAATTGTCATAAATGAAGAAATATCCCTAGATATTGGGCAAAATCCTGTGGTGTAACTTTGCCTTTAAAACCCAAAAATCACAAGTGTCTTGCCCCCTACTGGGATTGGGACCACTGCTGAAAATCTGGCAGTATTTCCCCAACCCACTGTGAGGCTCCCAAAGGCCTCTCCAGGCCAAAGATAGACCAAGAACTTTAAAGAATAGATAAGAAGCTTTTAATTCATGTAAGTTAAATATTTTTGTGCCCAATATCACCTGAAAGGTAAAGGTTTCCCTTGCTCGAAAGCCAGTCGTATCCGACTCTAGGGTTCAGTGCTCATCTCTGTTTCTAAGCCGAAGAGCCAGCGCTGTCTGCTTCTGCAGACGTTTCCGTGGTCATGTGGCAGGCATGACTAGACACCGGAGCGCACGGAACGCTGTTACCTTCCCACCGAAGTGGTTCCTATTTATCTACTTGCAATTTCTTGCTTTCGAACTGCTAGGTTGGCAGGAGAATATCACCTGTACCAAGTGCAAAATTATCTCAACAGCATTTTGCCCGTTATTTGATGTCTTAATTTAGGCCAATTTGTGTCTAAATCAGGGTTTCCCAACCTACAGCCCGTGGGCCAGCCCCAGCCCACAGCACCATGGCAACCACGTTTTATGACAGCTGTAAAATGCACCTGCACATGCATAAATGCAGTTACGTCAGCCATAAATGTACCCACGGCTGTCGTAAATGTGGAAGCAGGCACATTTACTTTTGCTTCTGGGGGTGTGGGCCAGCCCATTCAGCTGTTCGGGGACGTGGCCAGGCCCACGGCATAAAAAGGTTGGGAGCCCCTGGCCTAAATCTTAAGTCTTGAGATGGTTACCGTAAGTTGAAATCCACCTGACAGCATATAAGTATTATTAATTTTATGCCCAAGAGACACCAAGTAGCTAGGCAACCAGTGAACAGATTTCAAACTCTGATCTACAGCTCTTCATTAAGTAGCAAAATTATTTTCAGAGAAGGTTAATTTTACCTCCTCCGTTCTTGCCACAGAGATATGGGAAGCGCCAAACATTGCCAAGGCCAATGGCATATCCTACACAGGAGAGCAGGAAGTCAAATCTGCCTTTCCAAGAGCCTCTGTCAGGGACTGCTTTTGCCTTCTTCTTGGCTCCTTCATTTCCTGAAGCAATTGGTTCAGTTTGTTCAAGGGCCGCCTCTTTCATGTCAGAAGGTGAGTTTAGCTCAACTGATGTATTGTCGATCTTCCCCATCACTGCTTACATTTACTTCATGGAGAAGGGAAAACGGTAATCAGGATGGATGTCTCAGAAAACAGAACAAACTCCTTGCAGGTATCTGAAAGGTGTAAAATAAGTTCATCATCAGTACATGACCATAGGCTTTAGTTTGATCCATTGTGTAAAATAAGTTAGCATTTGCAGGAAGCTAGGGATAAGAAGATCAAGCTTCTAGATGCTATACAGTAATAGTCAAAAGCCTTTTGGTGTTTGTGTAAGACTTGCATAACTTGCCACAACTAATTAAGCCCAATTAGGGCATGAGACAGGGCTTTTTTGGTGGTTGCTACCAGGCTAAGAAAGCCAGTGTGCTCTCTTCACCTCCAGTTCCTCTGCCATTAAAGACCTTGTTAGGACATAAGTCTTTGCCTAACTGGTTGGTCAGGACAATATGTAAACTTGCATATCTGCTATGGTGCTTTAAGAGCATAGAGTATGTGTCAGAGCAGGTGAATTGTATTGTCTCATTAGCTTGCCAATACTGTGGGTAAAAGGAAGGTTGCAACCACAGTTACTTCAGCTTTGTGCTCAACCACAGCTCTATGCTCAACTACTGCTCAAGGACTGCTTTATGCTCAACGACTGCTTGAAGACCTTCTACTGCCTGCAGCTCAACTATTCCTTGTTGCTCAACGGCTTGAAGCTCACTACTGCTTGGGGCTCGGCTACAACTTATTGCTTATTGCTGAGCTCATTGCTCTTGCTACATTTGCTACTTTGTTTTACCATTGGACTATTTGTAAGTGGCCTATTGTTCTCCGTGATTGTTAAGGAGAAAAGAATCTATTGCTTTTGAAACATCATCTTGACTATCTCTGCTATTGCTGTGCTTGACTTTGAAAAACTTTTGAATTTTGCTTTCGACCTTTGCTTTTGCCACAATAAACAACTCTTCTCACTATACAGCCTATCTGTTTGGTTGCTGTGTTGTTCATTGAGCTCTCAGACTTTCACTGGCATGCCCTTGCAACACAAGGGTTTACACTACATCCTAGCAGACCTGTCTCTTCAGATGGGGTTTTTGGCAATGGAAGAGCAGCTGAGAAAGGAACTATAGATAGTTCTATTTTTTTGTAATACACATTGAACCCTTACATTGGCAGAAAAGTGGGATAAAAGTAAATAATTAAATAGACACCCTGTCCCAGCTCCTGCCAACCTAGCAGTTTGAAAGCAAGAAATTGCAAGTGCTGTAGATAAATAGGTACCACCTTGATAGGGAGGTAAACAGCATTCCATGTTGAGGCATGCCTGCCATGTGCCCACGGAAATGTCTGCAGATACAGACAACGCTGGCTCTTTGGCTATAAACAGAGATGAGCACTGAACCCTAGAGATGGATACGACTGGCTTTCGAGCAAGGGTGACCTATACCTATACTGTCACCTACAAAAGCTGACATCCAAAAATGAATGAACAAATAAATAGACAGACACCCTGTACTCGCATCCACTAAAGCTAATACCAGAGAGCAATTGAGTGATGGATGCTGTGCATACTATGGATTGATCCAATATTAAATGGAGAACTCTGTATAAGATCAGGTGCAAAACAAGTGTCAACATTGACTGAGTTTGTAAGGCATCGGTGGGCCAGGTGCCACTTCAAAGATGGCAGGTGGATGAAAGCTATCACAGAGTGGATATCACTTGACATAAAGTGACCACGAGGAAGGTCAGCAACCAGATGGGAAGACCAGTTCAGGGCAAAGCTCCCAAGGCCCTGGATGAAACTGGATTGGAAACAGTGGGAGACGATGTTTCGATCCTCTACGTCAAACTATGTATATTGACATGTGAGGCACACATCAACCAAGTAAGTGCAGTACTGTCAAGCTAATGCAGTTCACTCTTGAACCAACAACACATGGGGGAGAAGAATCCAGATATGGATCTCCTTGGGAAGATAGGCAAGGGCAGCTAGAATTTTTTATCTCCTGATAATTTTGCAATGCTATTCCTCATTCAAAAAGCTGCAGCACTTGGAACAGTAACAGTGGCTGTGGTGGCTGGAGGATGCTGGTAGTTGTAGCCTCAAATAAGTAACCTTTTCAGACTCTGCCCAAGTGTCAGGAGCTGTTGAAGTGAGTTGGCATGAGAGGAGACCTTGAGAGTAGCCAGCCTTGAAGCCATCCCAATATTATTTCTTACTGTTATTCTAAGCCTGGGATTCTCAAACTGTGGCCCGGATATGGCCCATGGTACCATTTTGTGTGCCCCGCCACAACCTCCACCACACCAGGAAGTGCCATGTGGTGAAGGCAGGATAAAATGGCCGTCTGGCCCCCAAAGCTGTCTGAGGAAGCATGACCCAGCCCCTGGCTTTAAAAGGTTGAGAACTCCTTTTCTAAGCTATATACTTTTGCACCTTCCCCATAACTGTTTGAAAAGCAGAAGACTTACTGGTAATGGATACTTACCATCTGAGTGCATTTATTTTTAAAAGAAAATTCCTTCTTTTTCATTATTAAATAATGAATAATTTAACTTCAGACCCAGTTTTTAGGCAATGCAGTAGTAGCAAAGTAATTTTTCCCTTTAAGGAATTGTTCATTATTGTGATCTATGTGTTTCAGAAAGGCTGGCTATAAAATAACAGTTCTAAAAGCAAATACAGTATAATTGTTTCCCATATTTTTCCTTCCTTGGTTAATGTGTTTCTAACAAACACATCTCAGGAACTTGCTGTGTTTTACGGACTGACTTTTAGTCAAGCCCTGGTGATGCAGTGGTTAAACTGCTGTAAGGTAAAGGTAAAGGTTTCCCTTGCTCAAAAGCCAGTCGTATCTGACTCGAGGGTTCAGTGCTCATCTCTATTTCAAAGCCGAAGAGCCAGCGCTGTCTGCTTCTGCAGACGTTTCCGTGGTCATGTGGCAAGCATGATTAGACACCGGAGTGCACGGAACGCTGTTACCTTCCCACCTGCAGCCAAAACCTTTTGAGTTCAATCCTAACTGGGGATCAAGGTTGACTCAGCCTTCCATCCTTCCAAGGTTTGTAAGATGAGTACCAAAATGTTTGAGGCAAAAATACTAAATAACATGTGAACCGCCCAGAGAGTGCACTAAGCTCTGGGTGGTTCATAAGTTAATTAGCATTTTGCCCCCAGCATTTATAAGTGTAATTGTTATTGAGATTTTAGTGATGAAGGGAATTAGGTAACCATCTCTCAGATCTATTTTGATTTGGTCACCTTTATTGATCAGGGGGTTGGACTCGATGCCCTCATTAGCCCCTTCCAAACAGTGATTCTTTGTATTCAATCAATCGATCAATCAATCAGGTTCTTGGGTGGCTAGTGGCTACTGACCCTCATTAGCATGCTATTCCACAAACTCCTGCTGTCCAGACATGTTGTACTATAACTGGCCATGATCCCAACTTTGGCACTTAAGTGAAGGAAGAGCAGTTTCATTGTGAAGCTACTGAATGACAGTACCAGAGGCAGAAAAGTTCAGATTTTGATTTTCTCCAAAGACATGGAATAATCCCAGTGTTTGCAAATGCCTTATCGGCTGGCCACAATTCAAAGCAAACAGTAGTGGCTCTGGGCGAGTTAGCTGCCATTATATTGTACAGTAGAAGCAAATGACTAATAGAGTGATCAACAGCTTAGCTCTATAATGAAATAAATTCTAGTGTAACTTATCTGAGTAAGAAAAAAAAACTCATCTGGTTAAATTACAAATCCACCAAAGGGGCAAAAAACATTTCCCATGCTTATTCTCTATTTCTCCACCCACCTGCTCTTTTCCCCAGCTAAAGTCATTATACATTCTTGACAATTTTGCCTTTTCCTGGCATTTCAATAGTTTATGATTCTCACTGCCAGAGGCTGAAAACACATTTTAAACAGTCATTTCTCACAGGTTTTGAGCCTCTAATAGTTCATTTTTTAAAAAAAAAAGCAAAACAAAACAAGAATACAACAAAAATTATTCCAAGATTAAACCAAGGCTCCAGTACAGAAAATCAATGGGAAAAATAAGAATAGTTGATGTACAAGCTTTCAGACATAGTACAAACAATTCTATCTGGTGAGAAGGGGGCTCACTCATAACGTTTTCTGAAGTGATGGACAAAATGTCCTCCAAGACTATTTACAGAAGCAGTTCAAATTTGTACTTCTGTTGTCTCTGCTTCAAACTAAACAACTGTGCCTTCCAATGGCCAAGGCTGCCATCAGAGGGGGGACAAGGGGGAGTGCTGTCCCGGGCCCGGTGCTGGCAGGGGCCCGACGATGCTGTATTTATTTATTTTTTCTAATTTTAATTTTTGATTTTTTTAAAGCGCAGCACGTGGCGCCATTGCGCATGCCCCGCCAGAGGGCTCCACCTCGACTCGGATACGGGGTCAAGCCTTCTGGCTTCAGCCCACAAGGCATGCGGCGCCGATCTGACAGGGACCTGGCGTCAGGGTCTGGAGGAGGCTGCTACTGATAGTACGGAGGAGGAGGAGGAGGGGCAACTGTGCCCCCAGCAGCCCTGAGCAGCGCAGGGGAAACCCGACACTCAGGACCCTGGCATGGAGGGCACCCAGCAGGTAGGAAGAGGGGCAGCAGAGCGATGTCCGCCAAGGCCAACGGGGCAGAAGGGAATGGGCGTGCAGGCAGGCAGGGCCTCCGTCCTCCTCCCTCGCCTGCTTACATTTGGAAAGGAGGTGAGCTATATATGATTCATTCAACACACTGGAGAAACTGTGAAATATACAGTCTTTGCAACAAACAAAGTGAATTTTCCAAAAACATTTGCAGGTTCTCACAAGACTTCCTTGACTTCCTGATTCCCATGACAATATGGCTGCCAACATTCATCCTGTCATTCACTTTTGGCTGTTGAGAAAAGCATGTCTCCCCAATGCAGGTTATACATGTGTAACAGTGGTGGGATTTTCAAATTTTTTCCTACCTACTCTGTGTGTGTGGTATGGTGGGTGTGGCCAGGGGGAAAGCCCTGTGTTGCACCCAAATTAGGACTACTTTATTACAAAATTTGGATGGGCGGGGCCAGCCAGAATTTCTGCTATCGGTTCTGGCGAACTGGGGAAAACCTGCTGAATCCCACTATTGCATGTGTTCCTTTCTGTGGTTGTTTCATTTCTCTTGCTGTCTGAGATCAGTGGAAGATGTGATATTGAAACATCTTCCACTAAATAACAAGAATCCATCAGAAATAAGGGTTGGCACATATTAACTACAGGACGTGGCACACAGACGAAGTGTGAGAGCACCTCACTCCAAAATTTGGGGAAGGGCTACCCATCCACACAAGCTGCCACAAGCTGATGTACAGCTTTGCTTGTATATACTAAACTAGCTAATTACCCGGCCTGGGTTGCTTTTGTCCTTTAAACCAATGATGATGTGGCTTGACTGCGGTTTTACTTTTCCGCCTGGCAGCGTCCCCAGCCCATAAACGTTAAGGTCTGTCAAGCCGCGGCCTCCTTTGGTCAGCAAAGCCGCGGCTTGATAGAAATGTATGTTTATGGCCAGGAGACGCCGCCGCTGAAGAAAGCTGTGGCCGCTAATCGTGGCCACAGCTTTCTTTAGCGGCGGTGTCTCCCACAGGAAAATTCAAGCCGCTGGCTTTGCTGTGCTGCACGTGTGCAGTATTGCTGTTTCGTTGCTGCTTCTACGGCCAGTGGGGGGTGTCCCCTTTGCGTCCCACTTTGGGGGGCATAAACCCCCAAATGGGTTTTGAGACCCCCACAGAGCTGATCTCGTAAACCCAAGGTATGTACAGTATGTGCAAACTTTCAGTGAGATTGGTCCAGGGATGTGGGTTCCTTTGGAGCACATACAAACCCACACCTCTGTTTTATAGATATAGATATTGAATCTATGGAAGTAATACCTTAATATTTGAAGAGTGGTAAGGATAAATAAACATTTATCACTCTTAATGTGATAAAGTTTTGATTTTGGAATGATATATGTAAAACTGGGGACTGTGGTGGCTTAGTGGTTAAGACTCTGAACTTGATGACTGGAAGGTTGGCAGGTCAGCAGTTCATGACCTGAGTGCTGTATGATAGAGAGAGCTCCCATCTCTGTCCCAGCTCCTGGCAACCTAGCAGTTTGAAAGCAAGATATTGCATGTAGATAAATAGTACCACTTCGATGAGAAGGTAACAACATTCCGTGCGCTCAGGTGTCTAGTCATGCCTGCCATATGTCCAAAGAAATATCTGCAGACACAGACAGCACTGGCTCTTTGGCTGTAAACAGAGATGAGCACCACCCTGTAGAGTCAGATACAACTGGCTTTTGAGCAAGGATGACCTGTATGTAAAAGTTAGTGCTGAAAAACGTCTACATTCCAGAGACATCTCTTGTACAGTGCCAATTTCAGCAAGATCCTTCACTGACAGATTTCAGATGGGAAACTTAAATTTTACTCTTTCATAATAGGGAATGAGCCAGATATTCTTGCTTCTTTACTTTGGTTGTGATGTGTTATTGTTATTTGTATTTTACTATAACAGTACTATTCTGCTTACTTTTAATTATATTTTAATTTTTGACACAAGCTGCTGTGTAGATCAATTGATGATGGAAAGGCATCAGCTGTGTTGATCAATTGATGGGGAAAAGGGATATAAATATTTTTAATCAAGCAAGTAAATAAACAAACAAATTTTGAGGATCACTTAAAGTCAGCTTATTTTATATCATATTGGAGAACATGTAATTTATTTTAGCAGCATGTCAGAACAGGAAATGGTGAACTCTATGTTGTCATCAATCACAAATTTTGATTTAGACCCTGCACATGTGTTTTTAAATAAACAGGGTTTATTAAAAGGGATGTCCTTAGCAGTGTTCTAAAGCTAGCCCAAAATATTTGCTGCCTGAGGCACAGCCGGAAAAACAAAAAATTAAAATTGAGGTGTGACAATAAGCAAAGCCGTCTAGGTTATTTGCCACTTTCACAAAGGCTTCTCCCCAACCATAACTGTAAAATAGGAAAATGGCAACTGTTTATGTACCAGTTTGTTACCCTCCTGATGGCATTTGAATGATGTTGCCTATTTGTATATTTCACAATAATTGTTGTGGGGTGCACAGAAAGAGCATCCTTGAAGATTGTGGTATTTTTGAACAACAACAAGTAGAAGAATTGTTGCATTATAAATATGGGATGGGGCACCTATGGCAGTAATGGCAAACCTTGGCACTCCAGGTGTTCTTGAACTTCAATTCCCAGAAGCCCTGATCAGCAGGAGTGCAGACATGGGCTTCTGGGAATTGAAGTCCAAGAACACATGGAGTGCCAAGGTTCATCCTCACAGGACTATGGTCTCCAGTGACTCAATGCCATTATTCCTCATAATTAATTTGGTCCATGCCCTAGATCTGGAGCCATCAGATGCTGATCGCCAGCTCTGTCACTGAATTGCCTTATTTACATTTTTCACATGTGTAGTTTGATGACCTCATGGAACTTAAAGATGGGGATAAAACTGGAAAATTTCACACATATAGCCTCAGGGTTTTTTAGCTCAGAAATGAGTACCTCTAAATTTTACTTATTGGGCGGGGGGGGGGACACAAAATGCACTTACATTCAGGTGGTCTTGCCTATTCAGTGCTGTTTTTCTCCTTTCACCAAAATTAGCAGCACCTTCTTAGAATACTCATAATGCCCCCCCCCCTTCACATTTGAAGAACCTCATCAAGGAAGACAAGGAAGGTGATTTAAGTACTGCACCGAAAAGCAACATAGAGGGCAGTCTCTGAGATCCTTATGTCACAAAAGGCTGATGATATCATCAAACACACTGAATTTTTGGAAATTGAACATTTCCAATCTCCCCACCCCCAAAGCTTTGCTTTCATTGTAGTGAAGCCATTGGAGACCACAGAATGGGGGGAGATCTTAATTTCAAAAAATCACCAACAATGAGATGCTCAATCAGTAATTATAGTAACACATTTAATAAAAAAAAAATTCTAAATGAGGAAGACATACATATTTTGTAATGAGGGTTGTTAAAATGCCAGAACCAGTTATGAAAAATACACAGAAAAGCCTAGCTTATACTATTACTGAGTGTTCTCTGTCCCAATGGGAGGAAACACATTTATACAAATACATCTACAGTAAAACCCCTACTTAAGAAAAAAAAGTCCATTCCATAGGCTTTTGCTTAAATCGGTTTTTTATGTAACTCTAAGCAAAACCATAGAAAAAATGAAAATTTTATGTAAATCAAAGCAAACCCATAGGGAAATGAATGTTTACATAACTCGAAGCAAACCCATAGGGGAAAAATCTTTATGTAACTCGAAGCAAACCCATAGGAAATCTTGTAAATCGGGACATGGTTTTAGCACAAAATCATTATGTAAATCGAATTTTATGTAACTCAAGGCATATGTAAGTTGGGGTTTTACTGTATTTTCATTTGATCAGTCTTGGGAATATCCAGGCAATTGTGTTGTGTTAACCCTCAGTAAAGAAGTGAATTACAACTTAATTAACTAGCAGCATACTTAATCACTTTCCTCAGTATAAAACCAGTAACCTAACTCCTAGTTTTGCACTCAAGAGTAGAAAAATTAAGAGCAGTCAAACAAAATGGCTTCCACTGCACTCTTTGTTTTTCTCATTGATGGGACACAGGCACACAGCTAATTATATTGCCATACCTCAATTCATCCTATCACCAAAGGTTTTTTTTCTGTATTTGCTTCACACAGTATTGTTTTCTTAATAGGCCTTTTCTTTCTTTTTTAAAATAAAAATTCTGCCAATGTACCACTTGAAGAAATTAGTTATTTAATAAGTGAGACATTCAGTGGCAATTTGAGTTCTGCTGTCAAATCATGCAGGACAGGCTAAATACCTGGTAAAAAAGTTAATTAAAGTGTCAGGCAATTTCAGCATTGGGATCAAGACTATTTTAGGGAGAATGACATGGCCTATTAACAAGTGTGTCTAAAGTACATGTTATCTCTCACAAGGAGAACAAAAGGGATTCCTATTCCGTGTTTCTCCCCCCCCCCCCCCCCAAAAAAAAAAATAATAATTAAAAATAGGTGAGCACTGGATGGAAGAGAACAGAGCTTGGCAGTAGAATATTATGAAGAGAACTAAGGGAAACCACAGACTATAACTTGCACAAGTTGAACAGGGCTGTTGAGGACAGGACATTTTGGAGATCACTCAATCATAACTTCATCATAAGTTGGAGGTGACTTGACGGCATATAAAAACATTTTTTCCCTTCAATTTTTCTTCACAAACTCTGTTGCGGTGAGAAGATTCAGAATGGGATAAAAGAAAGTTCTTCTTCACACAGTACAAAGTTAAGCAGTTGAAAACTGGGTACCACAAGATGAAGTAATGGTCTTCAACAAGGATTCAGTGAGTTCCTGAATGATAGAGTTACTGATGGCTGCTAAATACCATGGATGTATGTTACCTTTATCAGGCCAAGATTGTTAATACAATTTACTGTGGAAAATTAGCAGGAAGATTCTTTTCTGCTCAAATCCTACCTGTGGGCTTTCCATGGGCACATCTAGCTAAAGTTTTCACTTCTGATCCAGTGGGGAAATAGGGATGCAGCCCACTGTATCCCCAGTAATACAAACAGAACATAAGAAGACTGCAGTTGAATCTTACTTGAGCACTAGTAACAGGGTAGCATCCTGCGCACCATCAGAAGACAGCAGGCTGGTATAAACAGTATAAGGAAGGCTGAAAAATAGCTGTGTTCTTGAATATCTTGTCACATATTTGTGCTTCTGTTGCGATGGCGTCCAGGTGTGGGAGTTGCTGGCCACAAGGAAGACACGCGAGACAATCGTGCGGTGAAGTCCAGCCCCGATCTGGGTCGGGTAGTACATATTTATTACCCTGCCTTGGGGTGATGTGCGCGTAGGATGTGTGTGACCCCCTAATACAGAAGGCTTGCATACGTGGCATTTTCCGATGGTCAAGAGAATACCTGCTCTTGGACAGTGCCCTATGGTTAATAGACAACCCACAACTAATTAAGGTCTGGGCTGGCGAAACCCATTGTTCCTGCCCTATCTCGGTGCCTATGTGTATTGACTCCAGGTACCTAGCTTGTTCTGCTGTCTGGCACGGCTTATTTGCCCAACTTAATCTGTAACCAGCAGTGGAGGATTGTGTATTTCCATTACAGTCATCATCTTTGGTTTTTGCCCTGTTTCTATCGTAGCCATCAGCCAAGGCTTTATGATTTGCCCCCCAAACTAACTAACTAGCCCGTACCCCAATTGCCTTTCCTGCAAAATCCGGTTGGTCCCCGGATCTGTTGAAGGCCGGGTGAACCCCTGGGGAAAGGTTTGGCCAATTATTCCCGCAGGCAACCCACATGCTTCACAGCAATCTGGCAACTGAAGTGAGTTCCTCACTCTACTTGATGGTAGAGCCAGTGCTTCACTAAGCATTTGGTTGGTCATAGTGAGAATGGAATGCTAGCTGAGACAGGCCTTTGTTCTGATCCAGCAAGACTGATTTGATTTCCATATGTTACCTTATGTTTACCATCAAATCTGGGATAAACATTGGCTGAGTGGCATTAGATTTCTTCCACCACTTCTCTGAACTCAGGGCACATGATCGCTCAGCTAAATCTAAAATCTGAACCCCTTAAGATCTAGGTCCACCATGAGAAGATGTTAGATTTATGCCCTGACATTTCTCTTTTTTTAATCAAGCAGTGGGGCCACTGAATGCTGCTACTCTGAACCCATGCAATAAACAAGGAGAACCAGTATTTCTGAGTACAGAAATAACACATAACCATTAAGACCAGTGTTTAGATCTTTTGATTTCTGTGAAGCTCACTGGCTGGACTTGGGTTAGTCTTACTTTTTGCCTATTGAATATAGTGATGCTGATTAATGTTAAAATGGGATGCCATCTATAGAATCCAACCTAATCTCTTTAGAGGAAGAGCAGGATGCAAATGCCTAAGATAATTAGGACCATGAAAACTTTTCTGCTGCCAGATCATAGAATCATAGAATAATGGAGTTGGAAGGCGCCTATAAAGCCTTTGAGTCCAACTACCTGCTAAAAATAAGAATCCAAGTTAAAAATTGGCTCCCCATTTTTGTCTGCCAAAGCTTCTAAGAAATTCTTTTGAGATGTTCACCTATAGCTTCCTCCTTAACTCTTCAAAAGCTTCAACTTTTGACTCTTTGCCTGTCTGTGATTCACCTGTTCAAAGTACAGCACAGAAGTACCAGGAGAAGATGGTACAAAATTACACTGCAAACTGCAGTTTACAGTGCTCATATCATTATACCACTATAACCAAAAGTTCTCTTTAGGAGGGGGACATGAGTTATCCATTTTGAAAAGTAGAGGTGCAAAAAAAAAAGAGAGGGAGAGAGAGAGACAAACATATCATACATCCAAGTTCAGATGGTCTGTGGGGGTGTGATCAAAGTACAACAGCGCCCTACAGGATGTCCCAAGGAAGACATCAATTAACTACCACCCTTCACCAATGGGGTGGTCCCTCATGGATTATATCCATGGGCAGAGTGGGAGGGTGGACACCTACCCCCCAACCTGCAAGGGGGGAGCACTAACTTACGCTACCTTATTCTTACTCTTATCTCTACACTGACAGTTCTCTAGACATTCATCCTTAAAAACTCAAAGAGGCACCTACCTCCTATAAAGTTATTTTTCTGGTAGCCAAGGCAGCTGGATGGAGCATCTGGCAGAAGGAATGCATACTAAACAGCCCCAGTGGCAGGAGGAGAGTTTGAGCCCCCACTCATTGCCATAGGCCTTCTTGCTGTGTGATCCTCCCCATACTGTTTGTCATTGCTGATATTGATGAGCTGCTAATGAGCTTTGAGCTCCTGTCTGATCAAATCAACACTCCACGTGTGGGACTGGGTTGTATTGGAAAGAAACAAACAAACCACAAGCCCATGTATTATTGGAGCTATGGCCTGGAGAAGAAAACATTCAAGGGCATTGGAGTACGTGAGGAAAGCAAAGAGAAACTTTGGCTGACAAAGACAGGGCTAGAGTGGGATGCAAATTGCTATAAAAACCTCAAAGATACTAGGATTATTTGGTATTCCTACCAAGAGAACGACACGATGTAAAGCTCAGCTTGTAAACACTATAAAAACTACTATTATTGCAGAAAAGGTAAAAATCTCTTGCACTTATTGTTGTAAGAAATCACTTGATGGACAATAAAAGTGGGAAATAATTACTAAGATTATTTTCAGAAGCCTCTAGATATGGCTTACAGTATATAAGATCTTGGTTTCCATAACATATCTCATACAAAACCAGGGCACGCAGATCTTTCTTGCTGCAGATTCACTTTCTAGCATTTCCAGGTTCAACCAGAAAAGGTGGAAACATCAAAAGCTTATGGATAAACTAAATCCAACACTAGAGATTGGGCTGTAGTGGCTCAGTGGTTAAGAAGCTTGCCTTGTTAGCTGGAAGGCTGGAAAGTCTGCAGTTTGAGACATGGGTACTGCATGACAGATTGAGCACCAGTCTCTGTCCCAGCTCTTGGGGGCATGAAAGGAGTCTCATTTGGGCGTTCCCTGAGCAGAGTTTCTTCTGCAAAAATCCTTTCAATCCAGAATAATTTCTGACATGAAATTATTATATTATAACACTAGAGACTGAATATTACTGGCTACTGTATGTGAAATGAGTGTAATATCAAGGCTCTGTATTCATGCCCCTTCATTTGTACCCATGTGTGTGCATAATTGTGAATGGAACTTTATCAAGCCCATGAGGCTGCCAACTAAATCTTTTTGCAGCAGTGATGGGAAAAAAGTTTTCCTATTACATCAGAAGGCCGTATGGGATACAAATCCCTCTTCCTTGCTCCATTCCAATTGTGTTTGCCATCTGCCTAACTCTGCCAAATGGCAGGGCCTGTCCTGCCTGCACAACCTCTGTTTCTGTTGGGATGTGTTCTGTTTTTAGAGTTTTAGAGCTTTTTAGGGGTTAAATGTGTATATGTGGGGTGGGAGTATGTTGATAATTTTGTACAGTTGTATTTTGTTTAGGTTTTGTTGGGTCGATAAGTGGATTTTCAATCTCGTTGTTCTGTGCAGGACAATGACAATAGAGATCTATCGATCTATCTATCTATCTATCTATCTATCTATCTATCTATCTATCTATCTATCTGAATGCATATTACTCTGCCTCCCCTCTAGTTTTAACTTCTGCAGGAGGAGGAAAGGGTATGAAGCTTGAAGAATGACAAACTAAAGCAGATATTGGCCCATCAATAATACAGTATTCTGAAATAATATCCTAAAGCAACAGAACAGAAAGTAAAATAAAATACTGTAGTTTTGTTTTAAAAAAATGTTGTTGGTATAGGTGGAACACTGGAGTACATTCCATGCCTGAGATTTAATAAGCCATCCATCTGTGAGTTTCTGAAAATGCACTCTTTCAATTAGTTCATGCCCAGTAGGAGCTGGTGCCCACCAGGCTGTGAGATTTTCCATCTTGGGTCAGAGTCTTTTATCCATGGGTTGGAACTAAACAAAAACCATGTAGAGCACTTGGGAATTAATACCATGGCATGATTGTCCTGAAAAGTGCACGATTTTTTAAATCCCAATTTGTAGAAACAGGCATTTTGTGGAAACAGGGCAATAAAATGTCTCTCACTGTCTATTCTGTTGGGAATCTTCAAACAAAATGAGTTTATAAGGTCCTGTGGATGAGTTTATTGCAGAAAAAAAGACTGCAGGTGCTCTTAGATTTCATTTTTTTTTCATTTCACTTTATTCTTGTATACCGCTTCACTTTACCAAAGCAAACTCTAAGCGGTTAACATTGGTGCATGCTGACTGTAATGCAGCCAGCAGCAGGAAAGTGAAAGATACAATAAAAATAGATACATAACACTTAAGACAATAAGCCGACACAATCAAACGAAACAGTCCAATGAACCAACACTCAAAGTACATCGTCTGGCGATGTTGTGGGCCAGAGGGTCGAGGCAGCGCATCCCGGCGTCTTTGGGGCTGCGGCGGGTCTTTTATCCCTCTCCAGGGGAAGCAGGACCCAGAGAAGGGAGGGCGGGAGCCAAACTCCACCGCCCGACCGCCACAGGTGATGCCTGTTCGTCCTCTGGCGATGTCGGGGCCAGAGGGTCGAGGCAGCGCGTCCCGGCGTCTTCGGGGCTGCGGGCCAGTCTTTTATCCCTCTCCGGGGGAAGCAGGACCCGGAGAAGGGAGGGCGGGAGCCAAACTCCACCGCCCGACCGCCACAGCTGATACCTGTTCGTCCTCTGGCGATGTCGGGGCCAGAGGGTCGAGGCAGCGCGTCCCGGCGTCTTCGGGGCTGCGGGCCAGTCTTTTATCCCTCTCCGGGGGAAGCAGGACCCGGAGAAGGGAGGGCGGGAGCCGAACTCCACCGCCCGACCGCCACAGCTGATGCCTGTTCGTCCTAGATGCTCTTAGATGAGGCTTTTATTGTGTAATTGTGCTTTTATTGGGCTCAGGATCAAAGTTTGGGAAGTTACTTTTAAGACTAATGACTAATATGCTGAAGTCACCCATTACTGAGCAGCAGTAGAGCTGGGCTAAAACTTCAAGAATTGCCCAGCTGTCGAGCTGAAAAAGTAACATTTTCTGATTCTAGTATAGGGGTGCCAGTCTAGCCAGGTTATCCTGCTAAGGTAATAGAGTAGACCATACTGCCAGCAACTCAATGCTGAGTGTCAGGTGGCAGTTAACTAACCTGACAACCCTGAGGACTAATGGCTTGGGTGCCAAAGTCCACAAGGAAGGGCGATGGTCCCCACTTGAATCCAACTTGAATCCATGATTATGGAGGGCAGCAGCTTCATCAATACTGACCTGGGGCTGATGAGGACTTTGTATGCCAAAAGGGCTCAGGACCAGAAAGTGACTCACAGAACTGGATCAGTGGTATGGATGTCACCCTGCGATGTGGAAGGCATATGAAAGGCTACTGCAATATATTCTCAGGACAGTCTTCATGGCTGATCGCCATGATGATCACCAATATTTGGATTCAGATATGGCAAGTCAACCTTGGTGCTCCAGCTGTTCTTGGACTTCAAGTCAGTACACACCTGCTGTTGAAATCTCTAACTAGAAAAGTGAATGTTTTGGTTTTCCATATTAGCCAGCTTCTTAAAGCAGAATCGCATACTCGATGATTTATCCCTGGAAATTTTAGCCAGTGCTGATTAGTTCCTCTGCAAGTTTCTTGGACACAAAGAATGACACATTTATGTTCATGGTAATATGAAGCCAAGAGTTTCTATCTGGATTAATATATGCCTGATATATTAATAGTAAGTAACAATTCATTTGTGGTGTTAAAAAATGTTTATGGTACAACACTTTCTAGAGAAGAAGGATCAACTGGCTGTGTGCCATTGCCAGAGGGATACCTTTGTGTACTCACAAAGTAACAATTGCGCTCATCCCACACGCCAGCAAAGTGATGCTCAAGATAATACAGGATATACTTCAGCAGCACGTAGAGAGAGAACTCTCAGAGGTGCAGGTCGGCTTCAGAAGAGGCAGGGGCCTAGAGATCACATTGCCAACATACGTTGGATCATGGAGAAAACAAAGGAATACCAGAAACAAGTCTACTTTTGTTTTATTGACTACACCAAGGCTTTTGACTGTGTAGACCACAACAAAATGTGGCAAGTGATTAAAGAGATGGGAATACCAGAACACATCATATGCCTAATGAGAAATCTGTACACAAATCAGGAAGCAACAGTTAGGACAGAACATGGAATGACAAAGTGGTTTAGAATAGGAAAAGGAGTAAGACAAGGATTCATTTTATCACCCTGTGTTGTGTTCTAAAGCCTGTGCCTTTAAACAATGTACCTATCCATGTGTATCCAATGTAACCTTTTCTATGTGTAACATTGTAACCTTCAGCTGCATCACTGTAACCTTAATAGGACGCGAGCTAGTGACCACTAGATGGCAATAGCGAGCGTCCAAGCTCATTGGTCCAGGACTCACCTAGCACAACAGCGCGGGAAGATTCCCCGCCACTACCTTCACCTGGACAAGAAGGGTGTGACCTACAATGACGTCACACGGACAGTAGCCAATGGACTGTCACGGAGCCACATTCAAATGTATAGCCACTGTATATATTGAGCTGTTCATCCGCCATTACCACATGTTCCCTCTGACCAGCATGTAATAAAGTTGTGTTAAGCCAGCTCTTCGGCTGTACTGGTGTCTCTGGTCCCATACACTAAATTGGCGACGAAGGTGGGATCATGGCAAATCAGGCTTTGTGCCTGATGACTGGAAGGTAGCGAATGTAACACCAATTTTCAAAAAAGGATCCAGGGGTGATCCAGGAAATTACCGGCCTGTCAGTTTGACATGTGTCCCAGGTAAAGTGATGGAAACCATCCTAAAAGACAGAATTAATAGTTACATAGAAGAGAAGGCACTGCTAAAGGAGAGCCAACATGGCTTTTGCAAGGGCAAATCATGCCTCACTAATCTGTTGGAATTTTTTGAGAGTGTCAACAAGCATGTGGATAAGGGGGATCCAGTTGACATTGTTTATCTGGACTTTCAGAAGGCTTTTGACAAGGTCCCACACCAAAGGCTCTTGAATAAACTTACCAGTCATGGAATAAAGGGACAGGTCTTGTCCTGGATCAGCAACTGGCTAAGGGACAGGAAACAGAGGGTAGCACTAAATGGACACTTCTCCAAGTGGAGGGAAGTAAAGAGTGGGGTCCCCCAAGGTTCAGTACTGGTACCCCTGCTTTTCAACCTCTTCATAAATGATCTAGAGGTAGGAGTAAAAAGCAAGGTAGCCAAATTTGCTGACGACACTAAATTATACAGGGTAGTGAAAACTGTGAGAGATTGTGAAGAGCTCCAGAGGGATCTCTTGACACTGGGGGAGTGGGCAAAACAGTGGCAAATGAGCTTCAACATCAGTAAGTGCAGAGTGATGCATGTTGGGGCAAAAAACCCCAATTACATTTATAAACTGATGGGGTCTGAACTCTCTGCGACAAACCAGGAAAGGGACCTTGGTGTCCTGGTGGACAGCTCAATGAAGGTGTCAACCCAGTGTGCCTCAGCAGTGAAAAAAGCAAACTCAATGTTAGGGATCATTAGGAAGGGTATAGAAAATAAGTCAGCAAGTGTCATTTTGCCTCTTTATAAATCTATGGTGAGGCCCCATCTGGAATATTGTGTACAGTTCTGGTCGCCATACCTCCAGAAGGATATTATGGAGTTGGAGAAAGTACAGAGGAGGGCAACCAGAATGATTAGGGGACTGGAACACCTTCCTTACCATCTGAGGCTGCATCGGTTGGGCCTTTTCACTCTTGAACGACGGCGTCTAAGAGGTGACCTGATTGAAGTTTATAAAATCATGCACGGTGTGGACAAGGTAGATAAGGAAAAACTGTTTTCCCTATCGCACAACACTAGAACTAGGGGACACTCCATGAAACTTTTGGGTACTAGTTCTCAAACAAATAAGAGAAAGTACTTTTTCACCCAGAGGATTACTGGTCTATGGAACTCCCTGCCAGAAGAAGTGGTGACAGCTGTCAGTCTTCACAGCTTTAAGAAAGGATTAGACAAGTTCATGGAGGACAAGGCTATCAATGGCTATAATTATGGCTACCTAAGGACAACCTCCGGGTTGGAGAGATAGGCAGGATATCTCTCAATGCCATTTCCAGGGAATCCTAAGCAGGTGAAGGCATCTCCTTGGGAATACCCTGAAGGAAATGGTGAGCCACTGTGTGAGACAGAATGCTGGACTGGATGGGCTGTGGCCTGTTCCAGCAAGGCTGTTCTTATGTTCTTATGTTCTTATGGCTGCCCACGGGACCAAGACATACGCCGGTTTCGACATCAAGAAACCACAAGATTGGGAACTCTTCGAAATGGACTTCCAAGGCGCGCTGGTGGAGTTCGAGGTTAAGGACGAGGCGAAGAAAAGAGCCATCCTCACCAGAATGCTCGGGCACGACGGCAAGAGGGTATTGATTGACCTCATCGCACCCAAAAAGGCGGCTGAATTCAAGGCAGAAGAGCTCCTGATGGTGTTGCGAGACCATTTTCGGCCCTCGGTGGCGATGTTTCCCGCTTGGAGCGCATTTTGGAGGTGAGTCCAAGCGCCTGGAGAGTCGGTCGCCGCGTTCGTAGCGGCCCTGCACCTGGCTGCCGGCCCATGCACATGGGAGAACTTGGAAGTCACCCTCAGGAACTGCGTGCTATGCGGCCTGAAGGACGCCGAGATTCAGCGCACGCTGATGAATCAGGAGCCGCCCCCCACGTTGCAGGAGGTCCTGAAAGTGGCACAGGCCGCGGAAGCCACGAAGGCCGGGGTGCAAGAGCTCCAGGACTGGCGGCCGAAGGCCGACAAAACAGAGAGTTCGGTGCACGCAGCCCGGCGAATTTCGAAATCGTCCGCCGAAAGCAGCGACGACGAGGACGTCCGGAGGGTCCGGAAGGAGGGCCGGCGTTGCGACGGCTGCGGGGCGGCTCACGACCGTGCCAGGTGTCCGTTCAGAAAAGCAGAGTGCCACAACTGCGGGCGACGCGGGCACATCGCCAAAGTCTGCAGACAACGGCGCAAGGACCGGAGGAGCTCACCCGACCGCTCAGCGAGGCCGGACCGCTCGACGAGACTAAAGGATGGCGCCCGGCCCACGAGGAAGCCGGACGGCGTGGGCCGCATCTCCGACGACAGCGACGACGACGCGCCAGTTTTCAGCGTGTCCATGGGACACCCCCGTTACTTTGTTGAGGTACTGGTGCAAGGGGCCCCTGTTAGGATGGAGATTGACTCTGGCTCCTCATATTCAATCATTTCCCAGAGGGAGTTTTTGAGGATTGCCCCCCGCGTACGGCCCAAGCTCAAAGCGTTGAGGTCCACGCTTCGGGACGTGCAAGGGAACAGTATCCCGGTGTTGGGGGTTGGGAAATTCCAGGTCCAGTATAAGCGGCACGCCGCGGAACTCCCCCTAGTCGTTCTTAAGGGGGGTAATTGCAGCCTCCTCGGGACTCAATGGTTTCAGCCCCTGGGTCTGTTCATTGGGGGGGTGCACGCCGTTGGGTCTGACCCAATACAGGAGGTGTGCGACGCGCACCCCGAAGTCTTCAAGAAGGGACTTGGGAAATTCCAGTAGCTTTCGACCTGGACCCGGAGGTCCGCCCAATAAGACTCAAACCGCGCAGAGTGCCTTTTGCACTCAAGGACAAAATAGAGGCGGAACTGGACAAATTAGTGGGCCAGGGGATTCTTGTTCCTGTTGATTCTGCGGAGTGGGAAACTCCAATTGTCACGGCATTGAAGGCCAATGGGGAGGTTCGCATTTGCGCCGATTATAAGTGCACCATTAATAAGGCAATCCGCCCTAATGCGTATCCGGTGCCGGTGGTCAGCCATTTGCTAGCCAGGTTACATGGGGGAAAGTGTTTCGCTAAGCTCGACCTGGCACAGGCCTATCAGCAACTCATGGTAACCCCTGCCGCAGCTGCTGCACAGACCATAGTCACCATAAGGGGGCGTTCCAAGTGACGCGCCTCCAATTCGGCGTGAACTCGGCGCCTGGAATTTTCCAGTTGCTCGTGGAACGCCTCCTCAAAGGGCTGGACGGCGTTTTGCCATATTTTGATGATGTATTGATAACGGGGGGGAGTGAGGTTGAGTTGGCTGAACAGCTAAACAAGGTCCTGGCGGCATTCGAACAGGCGGGGTTGAGATTGCGAAAAGACAAATGCGTCTTCTTCGCGAAGGAGGTTGAGTTCTTAGGGTTCCAAGTAACACCTGAGGGGATCAAACCGTCCAAATCCAAGGTGGCCGCCATCAAGAAAGCCCCTCGCCCCACCTCCAAGTCCGAGCTACAGTCCTTCCTAGGGCTCTTAAATTTCTACCACTCCTTCCTTCCTCGGAAGGCGGCGGTGGCTGAACCGCTTCATAAGTTGCTCAAGAAGGATGAGGCATGGAGGTGGGGCGACGATCAGGAGAGGGCATTCACCGCACTAAAGCAACTCCTGGCGTCCGACGCCGTTCTCACCCACTTCGATCCCAAACGGCCGGTGGTACTGGTCTGCGATGCATCCCCGGTGGGGGTGGGGGCTGTGTTGTGCCACGTGCTAGAAAACGGGAGGGAGGCCCCGATAGCGTTTTACTCAAGATCCTTGTCCCCAGCGGAGAGAAATTACGCCCAAACAGACAGGGAAGCGCTGGCGATAGTTGCGGGGACCAAAAAATTTCACGATTTTCTATATGGCCGCCCCTTCACCATCGTGACTGACCACAAGCCCCTGCTAGGCATTTTTACCGCAGATAAGCCCACGCCACAGATCCTGTCCCCGAGGATGCTCCGGTGGGCTATTTTTCTCAACGCGTACCAGCACGCGTTGGTCTACCGGCCCGGGAAAGAGATCTGCCATGCGGACGCCCTGTCGAGGTCCCCCCTCCCCCTGACGCCCAGCCAGATGGGCGGGGAGGGGCGAGACTGCCAGGTACTCATGATAGAGGTTTTGGATTCGCCTCCCGTAGTGCCCGCTGACATCGCCAAAGCTACAGGGAAGGACAGGACGTTAGCGGCAGTTAGCTCCTGGGTGCAGAAAGGGTGGCCGGCGTCCTCCCCAGCGGAGGAGTTCGCCCCATTTTTTAGGAAAAAGCTAGAACTGTCCCTAGAGAGGGGGTGTCTCTTGTGGGGGCAGCGGGTGGTGATTCCCACATCCCTTCGGCCGCAGGTGCTTAAACTGCTGCACGTCAGCCACCCCGGAATTGTGCTCTCCAAAGCGCTGGCCCGGAGCTACTTTTGGTGGCCCCAGTTAGACGCCGACATCGAGCACATGGTCGGCACTTGTGAGAGTTGCCAATGCTCCAGACCGGAGGAGGCCCGTCTTCCCCACAGGGAGTGGGACGCGGCTAAGGGGCCGTGGTCCCAGATACACATAGATTTCGCGGGCCCGTTCTGAGGAACTCTGTTTCTCCTTGTTGTGGACGCTTTCTCTAAGTGGTTGGAGGTCATCCCAGTCACGAGTACCTCCTTGGCTGCGACAATTAAGCATTTGCGGAGAATTTTTTCTACGTTCGGCATACCCGACACTCTAATTAGCGATAACGCTAGTTGCTTCACGTCCGCTGAGTTCAGGGCATTCACAGAGATTAACGCCATCCGGCACATCCCCTCCGCCCCTTTCCATCCGGCCACCAATGGCCAAGTGGAGCGCCTGGTACGCACCACGAAGGACGTGCTGCGGCGCATGGGCCCCGGGGACCTCAACCTGCAAGTGTGTCAGTTTCTGCTAGGGTACAGGGTGACCCCGTTGGCATCTGGATACTCCCCCGCGGAGCTCTTAATGCGCAGGAAACTGGCCACCATTCTCACTAGGCTAGATCCCACGAGAGTTGAAGACAAGGGGAGGAACATCGGGATAGAAGCCACAAAGAGTTTTAGTGTGGGTGCCCCGGTGCATTGCAGGAACTACGCCAGCGCAGGGCCAGCCTGGGTACCGGGGGTGGTCGTGGAGCAGACCGGTCCCGTATCGTACCGCGTGGAGACCAACACAGGTCTACTCTGGCGGCGGCACGCGGACCAGCTACGGAACCGGGTCCCGGGAAGTCATGGCACCGACAGCACTGGGGCAAAATCAGTGTTAGGGTTCTCCCCCACCCGTTTAGCCCAAGGGGGAGGAGAGGGGGGTCCAGAGTCCCCACCAAGGGGGGAGGAGGAAGAATTCATCTTCATAGATATCCCGCGGGATCCCCAACAGAGTTTAATTTTGAGTTTCAGAACCGGGGGGGTTTTCGGAGTGGTCCCCCACCCATCCAAGCGAGAAGAGGGGTTTTACGTTAGCCCCTGGTGCCCCCGGTTCAACCACAACGGAACCTACCCTTTCCCCTAAAGCTGCAAAACCGCAGCAAGCCTCTAACAAGTCTCCCTCTCCCATTACAGGACAAGGGTCCAGGGAACAAGGAAGCGGGAGCGGGAGCAGTCCCCGGGTGGGCCAACCCACATCGCGGCCCAAACGCGAGTGCAATAAACCATCTTGGCTAAGAGACTTCGTCTCATCCTAGGGGGGAGGGGTGTTGTGTTCTAAAGCCTGTGCCTTTAAACAATGTACCTATCCATGTTTATCCAATGTAACCTTTTCTATGTGTAACATTGTAACCTTCAGCTGCATCACTGTAACCTTAATAGGACGCGAGCTAGTGACCACTAGATGGCAATAGCGATCGTCCAAGCTCATTGGTCCAAGACTCACCTAGAACAACAGCGCGGGAAGATTCCCCGCCACTACCTTGTTGTGTTCTGTAAAAGCTGTGCCTTTAACAATGTACCTAGCCATGTGTTAACAATGTATCCTTTCTGTATGCAACATAATAACCTTCAGCTGTATCACTGTAACCCTAATACATGGACGCGAGCTAGGACCACTAGGTGGCGTAGCGAGCGGCCAGCAGCTCATGGCTCACTCTCAACCTGGATCAGCAGCGCGGGAAGATTCCCCACCACACCTTCACCTGGACAAGAAGGGCGTGACCTCCTACGACGTCACGCAGGCAGCAACCAATAGACTGTCAACGAGCCACATTCAAATGTATAGTCAGCTGTATATATTGAGCTACCCATCCGCCATTACCACATGTTCCTCCGGATCATCATGCAATAAACCTGTGTTAAGCCAACCCTTCGGCTGTTGCGTTGTCTTTGGTCCCCCACACTAAACTGGCGACGAAGGTGGGATTATGGCTGCCCACGGGACCAAGACATGCGCCGGTTTCGAAATCAAGAAACCGGGAGACTGGGAGATCTTCGAAATGGACTTCCAGGGCGCCCTCATCGAATCCGAAGTCACGGATGAGGCGAAGAAAAGGGCCATCTTCACCAGGATGCTGGGCCAAGACACCAAAAGAACCTTGGTGGACCTGATTGCACCGAAGAGGGTGAGTGAATTCAAGGTCAAAGAACTCATGCAAATGCTGCGTGAGTACTTCAGGCCCTCGACGGCGATGTTTCCCGCTCGGAGCGTGTTTTGGAGGCGAGTCCAAGCGCCCGGGGAGACGGTCGCCGCGTTCGTGGCAGCCTTGCGACTGGCTGCCGGCCCGTGCAAATGGGAGAATACCGAAGTCACCCTCAGGGACTGTGTGCTATGCGGCCTGAGCGACGCCGAGACCCAGCGCACACTAATGAACCAGGAGCCGCCCCCCACGTTGCAGGAGGTGATCAAAGCGGCCCAGGCCGCCGAGGCCACAAAGGCTGGGGTGCAAGAACTCCATTACTGGCGGCCGAGGACGAGCAAAGCAGAGACTGCAGTGCACGCCGCCCGGCGAACTTCGAAATCGTCCGCAGAGAGCAGCGACGACGAGGACGTCCGGAGGGTCCGGAGAGAGAGCCGACGGTGCGACGGCTGTGGAGCAGCCCACGACCGCGCCAAATGCCCGTTCAGGAAGGCCGAGTGCCACAACTGCGGCCGCCGCGGGCACATCGCCAAAGTCTGCAGACGATGGCGCGAGGACCGGAAGAGCTCGCCAGACCGCTCGGCAAAACCGGACCGCTCCACGAGGCCAAAGGACGGCGCGCGGCCCACGAGGAAGCAGGACGGCGTGGGCCGCATCTCCGACGACAGCGAGGACGACGCCCCAGTGTTCAGCGTGTCCGCAGGACACCCCCGTTACTTTGTTGAGGTACTAGTACAAGGGGTCCCCATTAGGATGGAGATTGACTCGGGCTCCACTTATTCAATTATTTCCCAAAGGGAGTTTTTGCGAATTGCCCCCCACAAGCGACCCAAGCTCAAAGCATTGAGGTCCACGTTACGGGACGTGCAAGGGAACAGCATTCCAGTGTTGGGGGTGGGGGAGTTTCAGGTGCAATTCAAGAAGCACACCGTGACCCTCTCCCTAGTCGTGCTCAAAGGAAGGAATTGCAGCCTCCTCGGGACTCAATGGTTTCAGCCCCTGGGTTTGTTCATTGGGGGGTGCACACCGTTGCGGCCTTTGGGACTGACCCGATACAGGAGGTGTGCGACGCGCACCCCGAAGTTTTCAAAAAGGGACTGGGAAAATTCAAGGGGCCCCCAGTGACTTTCGACCTAGACCCGGCGGTCCGCCCAATTCGACTCAAGCCGCGCCGGGTGCCCTTCGCACTCAAGGACAAAATAGAGGTGGAACTGGACAAATTGGTGGGCCAGGGGATCCTTGTTCCTGTTGATTCTGCGGAGTGGGAAACTCCAATTGTAACAGCACTAAAGGCCAATGGGGAGGTCCACATATGCGCCGATTACAAGTGCACCATCAACAAGGCGATCCGCCCTAATGCGTATCCGGTGCCGGTAGTCAGCCATCTGCTAGCCAGGTTGCACGGGGGAAAGTGTTTCGCCAAGCTCGACTTGGCACAGGCCTACCAACAGCTTTCGGTGTCCCCTGCCGCAGCTGCTGCGCAGACCATAGTCACCCATAAGGGGGCGTTCCAGGTGACGCGCCTTCAATTCGGGGTTAATTCGGCACCGGGGATTTTCCAGTCACTCGTGGAACGTCTCCTGAAGGGGCTAGAGGGGGTGTTGCCTTATTTTGATGACGTGTTGATAACGGGGGGGAGTCGGGCGGAATTGGCCAAGAGGTTGGGAAAGGTTCTGGAAAAATTCGAAAAGGCGGGGTTGAGACTGCGGAAAGACAAATGCGTCTTCTTCGCGACCGAGGTCGAGTTCCTAGGATTCCGTGTAACTCCTGAGGGAATAAAGCCATCCAAATCTAAGGTGACCGCCATTAAGAAGGCCCCTCGCCCCACCTCCAAGCCCGAACTGCAGTCGTTCCTAGGGCTGCTTAACTTCTACCACTCCTTCCTCCCCCGAAAGGCAGCAGTGGCCGAACCACTACACAAACTGCTGAAGAAAGACGAGGCATGGAAGTGGGGCGACGACCAAGAGAGGGCATTTAGTGAGCTTAAAAATCTCCTGGCGTCCGATGCCATTCTGACCCACTTCAACCCCAAACGCCCCGTAGTCTTGATTTGTGATGCATCCCCGGTGGGGGTGGGGGCGGTGCTGTGCCACGTGTTGGAAAACGGAAGGGAGGCCCCGATAGCATTTTACTCCAGGTCCCTGTCCCAAGCTGAGAGAAATTACGCACAGACAGACAGGGAAGCGCTAGCGATCATTGCGGGGACGAAAAAATTTCACGATTTTTTGTATGGCCGCCCCTTCACCATCGTGACGGACCACAAGCCCCTGCTAGGCATTTTTACCGCAGATAAGCCCACGCCGCAGATCCTGTCCCCGAGGATGCTTAGGTGGGCCATTTTTCTCAACGCATACCAGCACGCGTTAGTGTACAGGCCCGGGAGGGAGATTAGCCATGCGGATGCCCTGTCGAGATCCCCCCTTCCCCGGGATAGCAGCCACGTGGGCGGAGAGGAGCCAGACCATCAGGTCTTGATGATAGAGGTCCTAGACTCACCCCCCATATTGCCCGCCGACATCGCCAAAGCGACCGGCAAGGACAACACCCTAGCGAGAGTTAGCTCATGGGTGCAGAAAGGGTGGCCGGCATCTTCCCCAGCAGCCGAATTCGACCCCTTTTTCCGGAAGAAATTAGAGTTGTCCATAGAGAGGGGGTGCATTCTGTGGGGCCAGCGGGTGGTGATCCCTACGTCCCTCCGACCGCGGGTGCTCAAACTGCTGCACGTCAGCCACCCCGGAATTGTACGCTCCAAGGCCCTGGCACGGAGCTATTTTTGTTGGCCCCAGTTAGACGCCGACATCGAGCACATGGTGGGCACTTGCGAGAGCTGCCAATGCTCAAGACCAGAGGAGGCCCACCTTCCTCACAGGGAATGGGACGCGGCCAAGGGGCCATGGTCTCGGGTGCACATAGATTTTGCGGGCCCGTTCCGAGGCACCATTTTTCTGCTTGTTGTGAACGCTTTCTCCAAGTGGTTGAAGGTTATCCCAGTCACAAGCACCTCCTCGGCCCAGACCATTAAGCATTTGCGGAGGCTCTTTTCCACGTTCGGCATACCCGACACTCTAATCAGTGACAACGCTAGTTGTTTCACGTCCTCGGAGTTTAAGGCATTCATGGAAATTAACGCTGTGCGGCATATCACCGCCGCTCCGTTTCACCCGGCCACCAATGGGCAAGTGGAGCGCCTCGTCCGCACCACAAAGGACGCGCTGCGGCGCATGGGCCCCGGGGACCTCAACCTGCAAGTGTGTCAGTTTCTCCTAGGATACAGGGTGACCCCGTTGGCGTCAGGATACTCCCCCGCAGAGCTCCTAATGCGTAGGAAACTGACCACCATCCTCACTAGGCTAGACCCCACGAGAGTAGAAGACAAGGGAAGGAACATTGGGCTAGAGGATACTAAGAGTTTCAGCGTAGGCGCCCCTGTGCATTGCAGGAACTACGCCAGCGGGGGCCCGGCTTGGGTACCGGGCGTAGTTGTGGAACAAACCGGCCCTGTGTCGTACCGCGTGGAGACCAGCACGGGGTTGCTGTGGCGGCGGCACGCAGACCAGCTTCGGCGCAGGGTCCCCGAGGAGCAGGGCGCGGAGAAAGAAGGAAAAATGTCAGCATTAGGGTTCTCCCCCACCCGTTCAGCCCAAGGGGGAGGAGAGTGGGGCCGAGGGTCCCCACCAAGGGAGAGGAGGAAAGGGAGAATGTTCTCGTAGATATCCTGGGGGATCTTTCAGAGGAGGGGGAACCCGACCCCATACATATCTCGCGGAAAGTCCCCATAAATACGGATACCCCAACTGAGTTAGATTTTGATTTTCAGGACCGGGGGAGTTTTTCGGAGTGGTCCCCCACCCGTCCAAGCGAGAAGAGGGGTTTTTCGTTAGTCCCGAGCGCCCCCGGTCTGCCCACAATGGAGTTTTACCCTTCCCCAAGAGCCGCCAAGCCGCGGCAAGCCACTAACAAGTCTCCCTCTCCCGTTACAGGACAAGGGTCCAGGGAACAAAGAAGCGGTAGCACCCCCGAGGCAGGCCAGCCCACTTCACGGCCCAAACGCACGTGCAATAAGCCATCTTGGCTGAGAGACTTCGTCTCATCCTAGGGGGGAGGGATGTTGTGTTCTGTAAAAGCTGTGCCTTTAACAATGTACCTAGCCATGTGTTAACAATGTATCCTTTCTGTATGCAACATAATAACCTTCAGCTGTATCACTGTAACCCTAATACATGGACGCGAGCTAGGACCACTAGGTGGCGTAGCGAGCGGCCAGCAGCTCATGGCTCACTCTCAACCTGGATCAGCAGCACGGGAAGATTCCCCGCCACACCTTCACCTGGACAAGAAGGGCGTGACCTCCTACGACGTCACGCAGGCAGCAACCAATAGACTGTCAACGAGCCACATTCAAATGTATAGTCAGCTGTATATATTGAGCTACCCATCCGCCATTACCACATGTTCCTCCGGATCATCATGCAATAAACCTGTGTTAAGCCAACCCTTCGGCTGTTGCGTTGTCTTTGGTCCCCCACACTAAATACCTTCACCTGGACAAGAAGGGCGTGACCTACAATGACGTCACACGGACAGTAGCCAATGGACTGTCACGGAGCCACATTCAAATGTATAGCCACTGTATATATTGAGCTGTTCATCCGCCATTACCACATGTTCCCTCTGACCAGCATGTAATAAAGTTGTGTTAAGCCAGCTCTTCGGCTGTCCTGGTGTCTCTGGTCCCATACACTAAACCCTGCGTAGTCAACTTATACACAGAGCACATAATGTGCAATGCAGGGATGGAGGAATCGAAATATGGGATCAAAATTGCTGGGAGAAACATCAACAATTTGAGATATGCAGACGACACCACCCTGATGGCAAAAAGTGAGGAAGACTTAAAGAATCTCTTGATTGGGCTGAAGGAGGAGAGTGAAAAAGCTGGACTGAGACTCAATATGAAGAAAACCAAGATACTGTAATGGCAACAGGGCCTATCAGTCCATGGAAAATAGATGAGGAAGAGGTAGAAGCAGTCACATATTTTACTTACCTAGGATCTAAGATCACTGCAGATGGTGACTGCAGTCATGAAATAAAAAGACGATTGATTCTGGGAAGATAAGCCATGAGAAACCTGGAGAACATAGTGAAAAGTAGAGACATCACCTTGAAAACAAAAATTCGCATAATTAAAGCAATGGTATTCCCGGTGGAAATATATGGGTGTGAGAGTTGGACCATTAGGAAAGCTGAGCGTAGAAGAATAGATGCCTTTGAGATGTGGTGTTGGAGGAGAGTTTTGAGAGTCCCCTGGACAGCGAGGAGAACAAATAGGTCAATCTTAGAAGAAATCAACCCTGACTGCTCCTTGGAAGGTCAAATAGTGAAGATGAAGCTTAAGTACTTTGGATACCAAATGAGAAGAGAGGACTCACTTGAGAAAGCATTGATGCTGGGAAAGGTGGAGGGCAAGAGAAGAAGAGGGCGGCCAAGGATGAAATGGCTGAATGGGATAGTGGATGCAGTGGGCACAAAGCTGGGTGGACTGAGGAGGATGGTGGAGGACAAGGGTGCATGGAGGTCAATGGTCCATGGGGTCACAAAGGGTCGGAATTGACTGTGCGACTGAACAACAACAAACTCACAAAGCTTCCCACTCTTCTGTCATCTAGCTCTTCCCCCCTCATTTCCTACTTTCCTACTATTTTCTATTTGAGTAGAAAAAGAAAATTTCAGAGTACTGTATTTCAAGCTTCTTCTGAAGTCCAAATGTTACATTTGTGAGGGATCATTGTTGATGTATATACACAGTATTCTTGTTATTGCAGATGCTTTCTCCCCTGTAAGTCATGTAGAAGGTATGAAGGAGGATACCAGTTCTAGGGAAATGGTTAAACTATCTCTGTATCAGAATTTGTTCCCAATTCCCCCCCCCCCCCCCCACATATCATTTCCTCACATTAGAGGCTTTTAGTCTTCTGCTTTATTCCCAAATTCTCTTTGTGTTTGCTACATTTCCTCTAGAACAGGAGTTCTCAACCTTTTTAAGCCGGGGGCTGGATCATGCTCCCTCAGACAGCTTCTGGGGCTGGATGGCCATTTTGCCCTTCCACCATCACATGGCACTTCCAGGTGTGGTGGAGGCGGGGGGGGCACATGAAATGGTGCTGTGGGCCACATCTGGCCCACAGGCTGCAGGTTGAGAATCCCTGCTCTAGAACTTGTGTAGAGTTTATTTTTGAATTCACCATAACATTTGCAAGGTGGCTGAGGGTGTTGCATTGTGTTGTTGTTTCTTTCTGTTTCATATTCCACCATTACTGGCTGCCCAGTAATTATGTGAAGGAGCTGTCTTAAGATGCTTTTCCTAAGGGATGAAGGTAGAGCTGGAGGCTGTCACAGAGATTAGTATACAGTGAAGGACAAGACAAGCACCCACAATTTTGGGTAACCTCATAAGGTTAGCAGAAGAATCCTAAGTCTTCCCTAATCAGAGGTTTTCTGAAATCTCTCTTCCTTTGACAATGTCTTTTTTTATGGATGGTAGTCAAAATACTCATGGGAGAAATCTTCAGCTCAGCATTAATTATTATAGTAAAGCTGATTTTAATGGCCTGATAAATCATCTTCTTCTTGTTCCTCTCTGACTAAACGTTGGACAGCCTCATTGGTATTCTGTCTTTGGATATGGCAGTTCTAAATAAAAACATTTTGATGCCTCCAAGCCACCCAGTAAGGTTTTGCAGCCAAGAGCTGATTGATCTGCACGATAGCAATTGAAAGTAGCGGGGAGAATTTTGCTACAGTGCTAGATCTAAACAGCTAGAAAACTGCAAGTTGTGCGGAGTGTGTCATCACAGAGGTGTCTGCTCATCCAGGCACTCCTCGCTGAATCACAATAACGACAGCAAGAAAGGCTAGATTTTGTCGGTTGTTAGATAGCTGCATAAACCATAATAATTGTGACTTTCTCTTATATGGGTGTCCCAAAAGTCACCATATTTAGGGGAAATGGGAAATTATAGCTAAATGTACCTTTATGTACAAAATATTCATCACAAATGTTTACAAAATATTTGCAAGATACTCTCTACATTTTGGTCACATCTTTCTATACACACATGAAGTCTTCTTCCCCGCTTATGGTGAACACGTTCCAAGATATCTGTTGTTATGCAATTTTGCCTGTGTATGGTGACTTTTGAGACACCCTGCATGACATCTGGGTCTGGGACAGTGGTGGCAAACCTATGGCATGCGTGACAGAGGTGGCACTTGGAGCCATCTCTGTGGACACCTGTGCATTCACCCCAGCACAGAGTTCACTCCGCCCCTATGCCCAGCAGCCCAATGGGAGCATTTCTTTCCTCCCCTGTTGCTGTGTTGGCACTTTGCAATAAATAAATGGGTTTGGGGTTGCAGTTTGGGCACTTGGTCTCTAAAAGGTTCGCCATCACTGGTCTAAGAAGTAATCACAAATTATATTCAAATAGTTTCTGGAAACGCTAGGATCTCAATCCTGCAAACATTAATCACAATGACCATTATCAGTGATGCTCTACAAAAAAATTTACTACCCTCACCATGGGTGTGGCTAACTCTGTGGGCATGGCTAACTCTGTGGGCCACGCCCACTTGGCCTCCATACACCATGGCCTGGGGTAGGGAGGTGGGTGTGGCCGGTCAAGTGGGCGTGGCCTGGGGGAATTTCCGCTACCAGTGCCTGGGCACCTGTGGGCACCTGGAGCAGCGTAACACTGACCATTATAGTATATTCATTTAACAATTAGCCTTTAGGAGGTCATCAGTTCATATGGTCACTATAAGTCAGAAGCAATTTGATGAGACATAACAACAAAGTATTTAAATATTTTATTTTGTCCCATTGGTATCAAAGGAATCAAACTAGATGTGACATGGAAATCCCCAAACAAGGCACTTTGACATCTTTTTCTTTGCCTTCAGATAGTTGGATTAGAAATAGAAATGGACTCCTGGTGCTACGGAAGTGTTTGCAACTCTTTCCTCAAGCTGTTTCCACAACAGAAATCTCTGAAAGCTTGTAGACAAGGTCATAAGAGACTGCCTCTTTTCTTCTCCAATGAATGTTAACATATTTGGGTAACTGAGCTGCTATGGACTGGCAGCTTATTCTTAGGCCACTTTGTCAAGAACAAAGGATTGCAGAAGGTTTCAAATAGAATTTGCATGGAAAGTCCATGAGCACAGAAGATTGCCTTATGATGGGACAGACCACATCTAGTCCAATATGGACAACTCTGATACTTTCTGGAGCTTCAAATGTTGCAAACTTTTCGCTGTTCAAGGTGTAAAGAACTGGAAGTGTCTGGCTTTTTAAAAAATGAATTAGGGATAAACTGAAAACTAACTTATTTACTCATTCAAACCCAGGGCATCAAAAGCTTGGCTGTTAAAAGATGGGTTTCTACCATTTGCATTCAACTATATTTGGGGTGCTGGATTAGGTTTGCCACCTATGAAATGCCCCTCATTTGACACCTGCATGGCTAGTTTGAAACAGCATAGTCCTCTCGATGTTGGGAACAAATGATGAAAATGTAATTGCAACTTCTTTTTGATGAATTCCCCCAAATCCACCAACATCATATTCAGGATGGAGAGATTTATTTATTCATTTATTTATAGAAAGACCAATGTGGGATGAAGTGAATCTGGCAGATTTTCCCCCATCTTTCCTTTTGTATCATCAGGGTGGTAAGGGACCCTGGTGGCACAGTGGTTACACTGCTGTACTGCAGCCAAAATATTCTGAGTTTGATCCTAATGTGTATCAAGGTTGACTCAGCCTCCCATCCTTCCAAGGTCATTAAAATGAGTACCCAGCATGTTAGGGGCAAATGTTAATTACTTTGTGTACTGCCCAGAGAGTGCACCAAGTGCTATGGGGAAATATATAAGTGTAATTACTATTGCTATTGACCACCTTAATCTCCTGCACGTGGGTCACCTTTTTGTAAAATGCATTTACCTTGCACTGTAATCTCCATGCCATTTGGCCATATAAAAATTTGCTCGTGCGAAATGAGGAAAAATTATAATAACAACAACAACAATTTTAAAGAGAAACAATAAAGAAGAGTGTTGGAGAGTCAAAACAGTGCAGAAGACTTTAAACACGTTAAGTGTGGTAGATCCTGTTGCTGTTTGCTCATGTGACTTGTTGGCAGAAAATGAGCTCTGGATTTCTGTTAATATGATTTCATCCCCCGTGGGAGAGTTATTGCTGTCAATAGAATTGGACAGTTGGAAATTGCTTTGCAGTCACTTCACAGGCCCTGCGTCAACCCATTGGCACGTTGTGGCTTGAATGCCCTGCAGGTGCAGCTGACACCTCTGCCCAGGGTAACATCACCATGACTTACTACCTCTCCTTCATGGCCCGTTTCTCCCAGGGATGGAGAGAAACTTCCAAATGCTTTTTTTTTCAAGGTTGCAGAGCGGTCTCTATTTATAGCAGCAAGCCCAAGTCTCGCATACATGTAATGCCAACAGTGATATATTTATTCAACGGGATTCTGTCACAACATGTACATCAGATCAGGGCAATTAAGAAATGGAAAATACAAGGACGTTCATTCCCTCCCTGAAATACTTACAAAAAACTTTACAGTCAGATAACATTCCTATCTAGTAGGCAATGCCCATTTTTTCCAGAGGCCGTTGTCCAAGCCTGTAATCAGAAAGTAGGTAAAGGTAAAGGTCGCCCTTGCTTTAAAGCCAGTCATATCCAAATCTAGGGTTCAGTGCTCATCCCTGTTTATATCTTATCTATCTATCTAACAATACTTTGGGGCTGGATTCGTCCTAATATCTCTTTTTTATGAGATACCCCTCATCTGACACCTCTATGGCAAGCTGCTACAACATGGCCCTCTCTATACTGGGAAGAAATAAGGAGAATGTCAATTACAGCTTCTTTTTGATGAATTTCCCCAAATTCACCAACACCCTATTCAGGATGGAGAGATGATGAAGTTTTTCCTTTATATAAAGATCAATGTGGAAGGAAAGTTCACAGGCAGATTTACCCCCATCTTCCCCTTTGTATCATCTGATTTTTAAAACTTGGGAGGATTCTGGAATGTGATGGTAGTGCCCTGGATTGAATTGTAGGCAACCCCCACTTCATCTAGAGTTCCTGGTACCACCTGACCAATGGAACAAATAGTCTAACTCCCCACACATAAAATTGGAATTCCTATCTCAATTTTCCAAAGCAAGCAATGATCCCCTTTTGTTTGCAGAAATGATCAATGGCTCCTTTAAGAGAAAGCTCCTTACATATCAGAGGCTTCAAAAGGAAGTGTTCCACATTTTGTTTTCCAAAATTAGCAGGAGGACCTTTGGGCATTTCTGATGGAGAAGGCAAGTTGTCTGTCTTTAATGAACCAAAGGCATTTATACAGATGGAAGCATAAAAAATTAATCTAGTGAAGGAAGGCTGCCTATGGTTAAAGAATAGGAGCATATACACAGCAGCACTTTGTGAAAACAGCATTTAAGGAAATCTGTGGGATCACAGGTCAGGAAGTGAGCAGATTGTATAGCTCTTTTAGGACAGTGATGGTGAACCTTGGCACTCCAGGTGTTCTTCGACTTCAATTCCCAGAAGCCCAAGTTAGCACTCCTGCTGATCAGGGCTTCTGGGAACTGAAGTTCAAGAACAGCTGGAGTGCCAAGGTTTGCCATCACTGTTATAGGACTACATGCCTTTTTCTAAATGTAGACGAGGAAATACAAGGCTTGGCCTGGTCTAGCTCTGTATTCTCTTCCCTGGAAAGCTAGACCTAAAAGCAGACAGGAAGGCAAAGTGAGAATTGCAGATAACCATTGTCAGGGAAATCTGTCAAAAACCTAACTTTTTTGTTGAGTAACTTTGTATTTACTGAGAGCAGATCCTAAGCAGCTCAGCTGCTCAGTAGTTTGAGTATCCCACAGTCTAGAAAGGGATTGAAGTACTGAACAGTAATGCCAATTTACATCACTAAAAGGAGGCATCTAAGAGATGGTCACATAGATAAGCAACACCTGGAGAGGTTAATGAACCAAGGTTACATAAGAAAGACTTGGGATCAAAGCAATAGAGAGGAACAAGACCAACTCCATCTTGAATTCCATTCTTACCCTAATGCGTCATTAGGACATTAGGTGTCTGAGAACCAAGTGCGAGCTCAAGGGAAAAATATCTTAAAAGAAGTTTCATACATGCCAATCTTGAGGGAACTTCTTTTTACAAGATGGGCCATAGAGAGAAGACACCCAGATGCCCAAAGATCAAAGGACAAAGGCATGTCACTCACTCACTCCCTGAATACTTGTGGACAGGGGGTCACTTAATAGTATTAAAAGGCCCAAGATTTTGGGAGAACCAACAGACTTCTCTCACTTCTTGGAAGACTACCTCTTTTAAATACAGTCTAACTGTATCATCTAGTTTGACCTTGAGATAGACTCCACAAAATTCACCTTTGGTCTAGTCCAGGGAGTCTCAACCTGCAGCCTATGGGCCAGATGTTGCATGTGGCACCATTTCATATGCCCCCCCCACTGCCTCCACCACACGAGGAAGTGCCATGTGGTGGAGGAAGGGCAAAATGGCCATCTGGCTCCAGAAGCTGTCTGAGGGAACATGAGCTGACCCCTGGCTTTAAAAAGTTGAGAACTCCTGGGGTCTAGTCATTGGCTACATTTCTGCCAGGTAAACTATGACAGATTGTCCAGGAAGCTGGTTGGATGGTTAGTTAATTGCAGGTTTCTGGCCTCAGTGACTTACTGACTGTTTCACTAGTTGATTACCTCTCTAACTAGCTAGCTACATCATTATAGCACAATCTAGTTGTGCAAGATCAGTTATTCCAGGCTAAAACCATCTCCTATCTGAACATGGTACTTGGATCTATTTCTTCAATGCCTGCCTAATTTTGTACACCAGTAATTTCTGTTGAACATAACATTTAGTGATACAATAGTCTTCTTAAGGCTCTTGGTTTGAGATTCAAGATTCTCCCACTTTGCTGGGGACCCAGTAATGTTTTAGAGTCTTGAAGGCTTTTATGACCAGTATCATTGTTCATAACCATTGATCCAGTGGTAGGCTAAAAAAATTTTTTTACTACTATACTATGGCCGTGGTATGGTGGGTGTGGCCAGGGGGGAAGCCCTGTGTTGCACCCGAATTAGGACTACTTTATTTCAAAACTTAGGTGGACAGGGCCAGCCAGAATTTCTGCTACCGATTCTGGCAAACTGGTGTGAACCTGCTGATGCCCACCACTGTGTTGATCCATCATATACACTTGGCTGGGACCACACTGTTTTCTTGCAACACTTTCATGTGAGCTCTACCAAAGCTTCAGAAATGATAATGGGTACTTTGTATAGTAAACATTCATAATCCATGCCCTTTCCCACACTCTGGATTCTTGAAGCACAGTCTTTTTAGAACTGATTTTGCCTTTGACAGAATATCCTAGAAGCTTATACAGCAAGAAATATATTTATATTTATTACTATGTCCTTGATGAATTACTTGTGCCATGATGCCTACCATTTCTAGAGATGGATAGTTTGCACTTCTAGGAATGAGTTTACTAATTTCTGCCTTTTAAAAAATCATTTCTGAGACTATATTTGAATGAATTTCTAAATAAGCTGTGATTTTCTTCTCTCCAGTACACTGTTTCATGCACAGCTGGCTCACAGATTACTACAAACCACATAACAACAATTTATTTTAAATAAAATTTATTGCCCTCAAGAACTGTAGCATTCATTGCAATAGACAAAAGATTTGTATTTGAGAATCTACATAGACAATGCACGCATATGAACCACAGATTTGAAAACCGTCAAAAAAAAAATTTAAAAAAATTTCAGTCCTGGAAAATGTCTTAAAATGAAAACAACTTGTTTTGACATATTCAACTGGAACTTTTGACAGCCATAGCAGACTGCTTATCAGCTGGTGGAGAATCCTGTAGCAACTCATATTTATGAACCATTGCTATTGAAAACAGCCTCACTGTTCTTCAGAAACAAATAATTGCAATGTATTATTTGGTTTATGGGACTGCACTGGCTTAGTGGTTAAGACGCTGAACATGTTGACTGGAAGGTTGGCAGGTCAACAGTTTGAGACCAAAGTACTGCATGACAGAGTGAGCTTCTGCCTTTGTCCCAGCTCCTGCCAACCTAGCAGTTAGAAAGCAAGAAATTGCAACTAGATAAATAGGTACCACTTTGATGGGAAGGTAAACAGTATTCCATGCACTCGGGTGTTTAGTCTTGCCTGCCACATGACCACAAGAACATCTGCTGACAGAGACAGTGTTGGCTCTTTGGCTATAAACAGAAATGAGTACTGAATCCTAGAGTTGGATATAACTGGCTTTCGAGCAAGGGTAACCTTTCCCTTTACCTACTATTTGGTTTACATATTTTAGAGGGGAACCATTCCCCAAGAATACCCAACTCAGGAGTTTTGATGGGTCTGTGCTGTTTTCTTAAAGCACTTTCAATGTCAGCTCTGCCAAACAAACAGCATTAAGATGCTGCATATTGAGGTTGGTAGTGGGGTGAAACGCACAGAAGCCAGTGGATGGTAGAATCAGGGTAGCAGGCCAAACTGGAGCAAAAGTGAATATTCATTTTTATATGTACATTAACACTCACACATTCATTTAGAGAGAGAAAACTCACATTTCCACACAGCAAGATAGGCAGATATTGATTCAGATACTCTCTGAGCCCGTTCAGTCTATAACCCTTCCACAGTGTGGAAAACCCTGTCCTAGCCTGCTGCTGTTTTCTTTGACACCTGGTTTCAAAGCTGCCTAGTTGGTTTATTTGCTCACATTCATTTTCTCATTTCCCCCCCCCCCTCATTCATTCACCCAAAAAATGTGCATCTGCCATTATTTTATTTATTTATTTATTTATTTTGTTAAATTTCTATACCGCCCACTCAACCAAGGCCGACTCAGGGCGGTTCACAATCACAGATAAAACAGACAAAAACAGATAAAAACATACAGAATTAAAAACCCACCCACTAAAAAGGGGTGCAGATACCGATGGAACCATGGGGGAAGGCATACTCCTCTATATCAACCACCCAACAGAAACCACCCCTCTACCTGCACCCCAAACTTGGCCCACCAGCCAGGTTTTTAGTTCTTTCCTAAAGGGCAACAACTCCATCTGGAGACACAGTTCTACTGGCAGGAGGTTCCAAAGGGCCGGTGCGGACACAGAGAAGGTCCTCCTCCTTGTGCCAGAGAGGCGAGCCCCCCTGGCTGATGGCACAATTAGAGAGCCCCTCCGGTCCGCTCTGGTTGGATGGACAGACGTCCTTAGAGCAATGCGGTCTCTTAGGTAACCTGGCCCAGTACCATATAGATGGTAGTGTTTTAGTTATGGATGTGTTTTCTCTATTCCAGGGGTTCCCAACATGGGAACAAGGCCCCACAGGGGTGTTGTGTATGCATGTCACTGTACTGATAGAATGTAACCACTCCATTTACAATGAATCTCAGCTGTAAAGGAACGCGAGCAAGCAGCCCATAGAGGGCAGCTGCGAGCGTTCAGTCTCACATGGTTCACATTGCTCAATCACGGACAGCCGCGGGAAATCTTTCCCCGCATTCAGCAGCAGAAAAGAAGAACTACTGAAGAGAGGCGTGCCTGGGCGAGGCCACGCCGGTAGCGGCCAATGAGCTACCGTGCTACAAGATTCAAATGTAAAACCCTACTGTATATATAGAGATGTATCACCGCCATTACCTCATTTTAGTATATGAAAACCAAGACACAGGACACAGCCTCGGGCTGGGTTAACTCAGGTTTATTGCATCGTGGACAGAGGGAACATGCGGTAATGGCGGATCGATAGCTCTTTATATACAGTAGTAATACATTTGAACGTGGTGCCATGGTAGCCCATTGGCTACTGTCTGCGTGACGTCATTTCGGGTCACGCCCTTCTTGTCCAGGTGTAGGTGGTGGCGGGAAAGCTTCCCGCGCTGTTGCCTTTGATGAGCTCGGACCAAGAGAGCTTGGACGCTCGCTGCTGCCAGCTGGTGGTCATTAGCTCGCGTCCTATTGCAGGGTTCATATGATACAGCTGAAGGTTACATTGTTGCTATAGGCAAGGTTACATTGGTTCAGATACATTGTAATCCATGTGGAAGGTAAAACCCTTAGAACACAACACCCCTCCCCCCTAGGACGAGACAACGTCTCGAGCCCATACTTCTAAACACTCCCCCCCCTAGGAGACAAAATCTCTCAGCCAAGATGGCTTGTTTCGAACACGCTGGGGTCTCGATGCGGGCTGCCTTTCGGCGGATATGCTACCTTCTCTTTGTCCCCCGGTTTCCTGTCCTGTAATTTGAGAGGGAGACTCGTTAGTGACTTGCCGCGGCTCCGCGGCGTTGTTGGGAGGTGTGCTCTTTCTTAGGGAGGAACCGGGGGCACTGGGGGCTAACGAAAAACCCCTCTTCTCGCTTGGATGGGTGGGGGAACACTCCTGAAAACCCCCCCGGCTCGCTAAATCAAAATCTAAAGTCCATTCGGGGGCAGCGGTCGCGAACTCCTCTCCCCCTACCCCGGCCTCTGAAGGAACTGGTTTATCAAAAGGATATGAGTCGGGGCCGCTGCTTCTTCCTTCCCCCCTTGCTTGGGACTGTTGTCCGCTGCTGTCTCCCCCTTGGGTTAAACGGGTGGGGGAGAACCCTAACGCTGAATCTTGTTGGTGATCCTCACTAACTGGCCCACTTACTCGGTGCCTCAGTTGGTCTGCGTGCCTCCTCCAGAGGAGACCGGTGTGGGTTTCGACCCGGTACGACACTGGCCCCGTCTGTTCTACCACCGTCCCCGGCACCCAGGCTGGCCCCGCGCTGGCATAGTTCCTGCAATGAACAGGGTCGCCGGCGGCGAAACCTTTCGAGACTGCCAGCCCCACGTTTTTCCCTTTATCCTCAATTCTTGTGGGGTCTAGCCTGGACAGGAGCGTAGTCAGTTTTCGCCGCATCAAGAGCTCTGCCGGCGAGTAACCTGACGCTAAGGGGGTCACCCTATACGCTAATAAGAACTGACATACTTGGTGATTTAGGTCCCCGGGGCCCATGCGCCGGAGCGCCTCCTTCGTTGTACGCACCAACCGTTCCACTTGGCCATTCGTGGCCGGGTGAAACGGCGCGGATGTGACATGCCGAATGGCGTTTGCCTCCATGAATGCCCCGAACTCCGAGGAGGTGAAACAACTCGCGTTATCGCTGACTAAAGTGTCGGGTAAGCCGAACGTTGAAAAGACTCTCCGTAGTTGGCCAATTGTAGTGGCGGAGGACGTGCTCTTTACCGGAATGACCTCCAGCCACTTTGAGAATGCATCCACCACCAGGAGAAACATGGTTCCTCGGAAAGGGCCAGCGAAATCTACGTGCACCCTGGACCATGGCCCCCTTGCTGTGTCCCACTCCCTATGCGGGAGGCGGGCCGCCTCTGGTCGGGACCCCTGGCATGCCTCACAAATGCCGACCATGTGCTCAATGTCCTCGTCCAGCTGTGGCCACCAGAAGTAACTGCGGGCCAGCGCTTTCGAGCGAACGATGCCCGGGTGGCTGACGTGCAGCAGTTTGAGCACCCTCGGCCGCATGGATGTAGGGACCACCACCCGTTGACCCCACAGCAGGCACCCCCTTTCTAGGGACAACTCTAGCTTCTTCCGAAAGAATGGGTCGAATTCCTTGCTTGGGGACGATGCCGGCCACCCTTTCTGTACCCATGAGCTGACTTTCTCCAGCGTTCTGTCCTTGCCTGTCGCCCTAGCTATATCGGCTGGTACTATTGGGGGTTCGTCTAAAACCTCGATTAGCAACACCTGGCGGTCTCTTCCTATTCTGGCTTTTTGGTCGTCCGACAAAGGCAAAGGGGATCTCGAAAGTGCATCAGCATGGCTGATCTCCTTTCCGGGCCGGTACTCCAACTCGTGTTGGTATGCGTTAAGAAAAATGGCCCATCGCAACATTCTCGGGGATAGTATCTGCGGCGTGGGCTTGCTTGCCGTGAAAATCCCTAACAGGGGCTTGTGATCCGTCACGATTTTGAACGGGCGGCCATACAGAAAATCGTGAAACTTTTTGGTCCCCGCTACTATTGCTAATGCCTCCCTGTCGGTTTGTGCGTAATTTCGCTCTGCTTGGGACAGGGACCTTGAATAAAACGCAACTGGGGCCTCCCGACCGTCATCCAACACGTGGCAAAGCACCGCCCCCACCCCCACCGGTGATGCATCACAGACTAGGACCACCGGCCGTTTGGGGTCGAAATGCGTAAGGATTGCGTCCGATGTTAAAAGTTGCTTTAGTTCGTTGAATGCCCTCTCGTGCTCGTCACCCCACATCCATGTCTCCTCCTTTTTAAGCAACCGATGAAGCGGTTCGGCCACGGAGGCTTTCCGCGGAAGGAATGTATGGTAAAAATTGAGGAGCCCCAGGAATGACTGTAGTTCGGTTTTGGATGTGGGGCGAGGGGCCTTCTTGATGGCTGCTACTTTGGATTTGGACGGCTTAATACCCTCGGGTGTGATCCGAAACCCTAAAAACTCGACCTCGGTTTCGAAAAAAACACATTTGTCCTTCCTCAGTCTCAGCCCCGCTTTCTCGAACACAGTTAGCACTTTATCCAATCTCTTTGCCAGTTCGGCCTCACTCCCCCCTGTTATCAATACGTCATCAAAATAAGGCAACACCCCCTCCAGCCCCTTCAGGAGGCGTTCCACAAGCGACTGAAAAAGGCCGGGTGCCGAGTTCACGCCGAACTGTAAACGCGACACCTGGAACGCTCCTTTATGTGTGACTATCGTTTGTGCCGCGGCCGTGGCGGGAGTTACGGGGAGTTGCTGATAGGCTTGTGCCAGGTCGAGCTTGGCGAAACACTTTCCCCCATTTAGCCTGGCCAAAAGGTGGCTGACCACTGGCACCGGATATGCATTAGGGCGAATCGCCTTGTTAATTGTACACTTATAATCAGCGCAAATGCGCACCTCCCCGTTAGCCTTCAGAGCTGTTACGATTGGAGTTTCCCACTCCGCGGAATCAACAGGAATAAGAATCCCCTGGCCCACCAATTTGTCCAGTTCCGCCTCTATTTTGTCCTTTAGTGCGAAAGGCACCCTGCGCGGTTTGAGTCTTATCGGGCGGACCTCCGGGTCTAGGTCGAAGGCTACAGGGGGTCCCTTGAATTTCCCAAGTCCTTTCTTAAAAACGGCGGGGTGCGCATCGCACACCGCTTGTATTGGATCCGCCCCCACTGAATGTACCCCCCCTATGAACAGGCCCAACGGCTGAAACCACTGTGTCCCTAGGAGGCTACAACTTCCCCCCTTGAGGACAACTAGGGGCAGTTCCGCAGAATGTCTCTTAAAATTAACCCGAAATTTCCCGACCCCCAACACCGGAATGCTGTTTCCCTGTACATCTCGTAGCGTGGACCTCAATGTTTTAAGTTTGGGCCGCACGTGGGGGTCGATTTTCAAGAACTCTTTCTGGGGAATTATGGAATAGGAGGACCCCGAGTCAATTTCCATCCTGATAGGGGCCCCTTGTACTTGTACCTCAACAAAGTAATGGGACTGTCCCGCGGACACGCTGAACACTGGGGCGTCGTCCTCGCTGCCGTCCGAGACGCGGCCCACGCCGTCCTGCTTCTTCGTGGTCTGGGCGCCATCTTTGGACCTCGCTGGACGGTCCGGCCTGGTCGAACGGTCTGATGACTGCCTCCGGCCCTCCTTCCGTTTTCTGCATGCCCTGGCGATGTGCCCCCGCCGGCCGCAGGTGTAACATTCGGCCTTTCTAAATGGGCACCTCGCGCGCTCGTGGGCCGCTCCGCAGCCATCGCAGCGGCGCCCCCCCTTTCGGACCTTCTGGACTTCCTCGCCGTCGCTGCCTTCCGAGGACGATTTTGAGGCCCGTCGAGTCGCGTGCACCGGTTTTTCCGCTTTGCTGGCTCTGGGACGCCACTCACGCCACTGGTGCATCTCGTCCACTCCGGCATTCGTGGACTCTGCGGCTTCCGCGGCCTCAACGACCTCTGCCAGCGTGGGTGGCGGCTCCTTGTTCATCAAGCTGCGCTGCACCTCCTTGTCTTTCAGGCCGCACAGCACGCCGTCCCTGAGGGCCATTTCTTGGATATTGCCCCATTTACATGGGACGGCGGCTACCCTCATGGCGGCCACGAATGCCTCAACTGACTCGTCCGGCGCTTGGACTCGCCTCCAAAACGCGCTCCGAGCGGGAAACATCGCCCTCGCGGGTCGGAAGCGCTCCCGTAGCAGCTTCATGATGTCGTCCGCCTTAAATTCGCTCACCTTCTTCGGGGTGATGATGCCCACCAGTGTCCGCTTGGTGTCCATCCCGAGCATTCTGGTGAGGATGGCCCTCTTCGTCTCCTCATCGTCTTCCTTGACTTTGAGCTCCACCAGCGCCGCATGGAAGTCCATCTCAAACAGCTCCCAGTCTTGCGGTTTGGTGATGTTGAACCCGCTCTGTGCCCTGGCTGCTCCTTGGGGATCCATTATCCCACCTTCGTCGCCAATTTAGTATATGAAAACCAAGACACAGGACACAGCCTCGGGCTGGGTTAACTCAGGTTTATTGCATCGTGGACAGAGGGAACATGCGGTAATGGCGGATCGATAGCTCTTTATATACAGTAGTAATACATTTGAACGTGGTGCCATGGTAGCCCATTGGCTACTGTCTGCGTGACGTCATTTCGGGTCACGCCCTTCTTGTCCAGGTGTAGGTGGTGGCGGGAAAGCTTCCCGCGCTGTTGCCTTTGATGAGCTCGGACCAAGAGAGCTTGGACGCTCGCTGCTGCCAGCTGGTGGTCATTAGCTCGCGTCCTATTGCAGGGTTCATATGATACAGCTGAAGGTTACATTGTTGCTATAGGCAAGGTTACATTGGTTCAGATACATTGTAATCCATGTGGAAGGTAAAACCCTTAGAACACAACACTCATGCTTCACCCGGTCCTCATGCAATAAACCTGAGTTAAGCCAACCCTTCGGCTGTCCTGTTGTCTTTGGTCCCATACACCAAATTGGCGACGAAGGTGGGATATGGCTGCCCACGGGACCAAGACATGCGCCGGCTACGAGATCAGGAAGCCGGGAGACTTGGAGCTATTTGAGATAGACTTCAACGGAGCGCTGGTGGAACTCGAAGTCTCAGATGAGGACAAGAAGAGGGCCATCTTCGTCCGCATGCTCGGACACGAGACAAAGAGGACCCTGGTCGACCTGATCGCGCCGAGGAGGGTGAGCGACTTCAAGGCCAAAGAGCTTCTGGCTGTGTTGCGCGCCCACCTCCGGCCTGCGATAGCGATGTTCCCCGCTCGGAGCGCGTTCTGGAGGAGAGTCCAAGCGCCCGGGGAATCGGTCGCCGAGTTCGCCGCGGCCCTGCGGTTGGCCGCCGGCCCCTGCAAGTGGGAGACCCCAGAAGTCACCCTCCGCGACTGCCTGCTCTGCGGCCTGAGCGACACCGAGACCCAGCGCGCGCTCATGAAACAGGAGCCGCCTCCCACGTGGCAACAGGTCCTCGACACGGCGCAGGCCGCGGAAGCCACGACGGCCGGCGTGCAAGAGCTCCAGGACTGGCGACCAAAAACCGCCAAGGCAGGGAGCTCGGTGCGCGCGGCCCGGTGGGTTTCGAACTCGTCCACGGAGAGCGGCGACGACGAGGACGTCCGGAAGGTCCACAAGGAGGGCCGGCGCTGCGACGGCTGCGGCGCCGCCCACGCCCACGCCAAATGCCCGTTCCGCAAGGCCGAGTGCCACAACTGCGGCCGGCGCGGGCACATCGCCAAGGTCTGCCGGAAGCGGCGCGAGGCCAAGAGGAGCTCCCCAGACCATTCAGCGAGGCAGGACCGCACCACGAGGCCCAAGGACCACGGCACCCGGACCACGAGGAAGCGGGACGGCGTAGGACGCATCTCCGACGACAGCGAGGACGACGCCCCGGTTTTCAGCGTTTCCTCGGAGCACCCTCGATACTTCGTTGAGGTAGTAATACAAGGGGCCCCTGTTAGGATGGAGGTGGACTCGGGTTCTTCTTACTCCATTATCTCCCAGGGAGAGTTCCTAAAGATAGCCCCCCACGTGCGGCCCAAGCTCAAGGCGTTGCGGGCCACGCTAAAGGACGTGCAAGGGAACCGCATCCCGGTGTTGGGGGTTGGGAAATTCCAGGTCCAGTTCAAAAAGCGCGTCGCAACGCTTCCCCTAGTCGTCCTCAAAGGGGGTAAATGCAGCCTCCTCGGGACTCAATGGTTCCAGCCCCTGGGGTTGTTCATTGGGGGGGTGCACGCCGTGGGAGTACAGCCGCCGGGACTGACCCAATACAGAGCGTGTGCGATGCGCACCCCGAAGTTTTCAAAAAGGGACTCGGAAAATTCAAGGGCCCCCCAGTGACTTTCGACCTGGACCCGGGAGTACGGCCAATCAGACTTAAACCGCGCAGAGTGCCTTTCGCACTAAAGGACAAAATAGAGGCGGAGTTGGACAAATTGGTGGGCCAGGGGATTCTTGTTCCTGTTGATTCTGCGGAGTGGGAGACTCCAATTGTAACAGCGCTCAAGGCCAACGGGGAGGTCCGCATATGCGCTGACTACAAGTGCACCATCAATAAGGCGATCCGCCCCAATGCGTATCCGGTGCCGGTAGTCAGCCACTTGTTGGCCAGGTTGCACGGGGGGAGGTGTTTTGCCAAACTCGACCTGGCCCAAGCCTACCAGCAACTCCCGGTCACCCCCGCCGCAGCTGCTGCGCAGACAATAGTCACCCACAAAGGGGCATTCCAGGTATTGCGCCTCCAATTCGGCGTGAATTCGGCACCCGGGATTTTTCAGTCACTCGTGGAACGCCTCCTGAAAGGGCTAGAGGGGGTGTTACCCTACTTTGATGACGTATTGATTACAGGGGGGAGCCGGGCCGAATTGGCAGAAAGGTTGGGAAAGGTCCTGGAAAAGTTCGAAAAGGCGGGGTTGCGGTTGCGGAAAGACAAATGCGTCTTCTTCGCAACTGAGGTTGAGTTTCTAGGGTTCCGGGTTACTCCCGAGGGAATAAGGCCATCCCAAGCCAAGGTGGCCGCCATCAAAAAAGCCCCTCGCCCCACCTCCAAGCCCGAGCTGCAGTCGTTCCTTGGGCTGCTCAACTTCTACCACTCCTTCCTTCCGCGGAAGGCAGCCGTGGCGGAACCGCTACACAAATTGTTAAAAAAGGACGAGGCATGGAAGTGGGGCGACGACCATGAGAAGGCCTTCAATGACCTAAAGCGACTCCTGGCATCAGATGCTGTACTGACCCACTTCAATCCCAAACGCCCAGTGGTCCTGATATGCGATGCATCCCCGGTGGGGGTGGGGGCGGTGTTATGCCACGTGCTGGAGAACGGGAGGGAGGCCCCGATAGCGTTCTACTCTAGGTCCTTATCCCAAGCGGAGAGAAACTACGCCCAGACAGACAGGGAAGCACTAGCGATAATTGCGGGGACCAAGAAATTTCATGATTTTGTGTATGGCCGTCCCTTCACCATAGTGACTGACCATAAGCCCCTGCTAGGCATTTTCACCGCAGATAAGCCCACACCCCAAATCCTGTCCCCGAGAATGCTCAGGTGGGCCATTTTTCTCAACGCGTATCAGCACGCGTTGGTGTACCGGCCCGGGAAAGAGATCAGCCATGCAGATGCCCTGTCGAGGTCCCCCATTCCCCGGGATTGCTGCCACGTGGGCGAGGAAGAGAGGGACCACCAGGTCTTAATGATAGAGGTCCTAGACTCCCCTCCAGTAGTACCGGCCGACATCGCCAAAGCGACCGGTAAGGACAAAACGTTAGCTACAGTTTGCTCCTGGGTACAGAAAGGGTGGCCCGTGTCTTCCCCAGCAGCGGAATTCGACACATTTTTCAAAAAGAAATTAGAATTGTCCCTAGAGAGGGGTTGCCTTTTGTGGGGACAGCGGGTAGTGATCCCCACGTCCCTCCGGCCGAGGGTGCTTAAACTGCTGCACGTCAGCCACCCGGGGATCGTCCGCTCTAAGGCTCTAGCCCGTAGTTATTTTTGGTGGCCACAGCTAGACGCCGACATTGAGCACATGGTCGGCACTTGCGAAGCGTGCCAAAGCTCCAGGCCGGAAGAGGCTCGTCTGCCACATAGAGAGTGGGACGCAGCGAGGGGGCCCTGGTCCCGGGTACACGTAGACTTTGCAGGGCCGTTCAGGGGAGCGCTTTTCCTCCTAGTGGTGGATGCGTTCTCAAAGTGGTTGGAGGTCATCCCAGTCTCGAGCACCTCCTCGGCCACCACAGTTAAACAGTTACGGAGGGTTTTTTCCACGTTCGGTTTACCCGACACCCTCGTCAGCGATAACGCTAGCTGTTTCACATCCGCCGAATTCAGGGAATTCATGGATCTCAACGCCATTCGGCACATTACCTCCGCCCCTTTCCACCCGGCCACCAACGGCCAAGTAGAGCGCCTCGTGCGCACCACTAAGGACGCACTGCGGCGCATGGGCCCCGGAGATCTTGACCGACAACTATGCCAGTTCCTGCTACGGTACAGGGTCACCCCACTAGCGTCAGGGTACTCCCCCGCAGAGTTGCTAATGCGCAGGAAGCTGGCCACGGTAATCTCCAGACTAGACCCCACCAGAGTAGAAGACAAAGGGCGAAACGTAGAGATGGATTCCTCAAAGAGTTTTAGCGTAGGCGCCCCCGTGCATTGCAGGAACTACGCCAGCGGGGGGCCAGCCTGGGTGCCCGGCATCGTAATAGAACAAACCGGCCCCATCTCATACCGCGTGGAGACCAATACAGGCCTCCTGTGGAGGCGGCACGCGGATCAACTCAGGCGTAGGGTCCCCGGAAAGCAGGACGAAGACGAGAACAGCAACGAGTCAGCGTTAGGGTACTCCCCCACCCGCTTAGCCCAAGGGGGAGAAAAAGGGGGACATGGGTCCCCACCAAGGGGGGAGGAAAGGGAATCGATCCTCAGAGATCTTTTGCGGGAGTTTGCGGCGGAAAGGAAGACCCCCGATCCCACACACATCCCCCGGGAGCATCCCCAAAACACAGATTCCCCAAGAAGTTTAGACCTTGATTTACAGTACCAGGGGGAGTTAGCGGAGTGGTCCCCCACCCGTCCTAGCGAAAAGAGGGGTTTCAGTTCAGCCCCTGGTACTTCCAGCCCCAGCAGCCCCTGCGAGTTAGAGTGCAACATAGCGCCAATGTCCCGGAGACCGACACCCCCAAGACAGGAGGCGACGGCGAGTCCATCTGCCACAGTCTCAAGGTCCCCCGAGCGGGGGACAGAAGGTAGCAGAACCACAAGGGCATCCTCATCGGTCCCGCGGTTCACGATAGGAGGGTCCCCGGGGTCCGAGGGAAACAGGCAGGGGTTCACTTCTCAGCTGTTCATCCCATTCCCATCCCCCAGCGCAAGGCAGGCACAGACGCCCAACAGAGCCACTAATGAATCCCCGTTTTCCGTTGCAGGACAAGCACCCACGGAGTCAGGGATCACAGGCTCTCCTGTACTAGGGCAGGCGCAAGCACGCCCCAAGCGCATGTGTGGCAAGCCACATTGGTTGCGGGACTTCGTCCCATCCTAGGGGGGAGGGATGTTGTGTATGCATGTCACTGTACTGATAGAATGTAACCACTCCATTTACAATGAATCTCAGCTGTAAAGGAACGCGAGCAAGCAGCCCATAGAGGGCAGCTGCGAGCGTTCAGTCTCACATGGTTCACATTGCTCAATCACGGACAGCCGCGGGAAATCCTTCCCCGCATTCAGCAGCAGAAAAGAAGAACTACTGAAGAGAGGCGTGCCTGGGCGAGGCCACGCCGGTAGCGGCCAATGAGCTACCGTGCTACAAGATTCAAATGTAAAACCCTACTGTATATATAGAGATGTATCACCGCCATTACCTCATGCTTCACCTGGTCCTCATGCAATAAACCTGAGTTAAGCCAACCCTTTGGCTGTCCTGTTGTCTTTGGTCCCATACACCAAAAGGGGGGACTTCAATTCCCAGAAGCCTAAGTCAGTATATTAGCTGGTCAGTGCTTTTGGGGAATTGACTTAGGCTTCTGGGAATTGAAGTCCAAGAACCAAAGGTTGGGAAACACTGCTCTATACCTTACTACAAATTCCTATGTAACACTTTTGTTGTTGTTCAGTCACACAGACGAGTCTGACCCTTTGCAACCCAATGGACCACTGCAGGCCAGGTACCCCTATCCTCCACCATCCTCTGCAGCCCACTCAGCTCTATGCCCACTGTGTCAACAATTCCATTTAGCCACTTTTATCAGAATTCAAAACAAAATCTGTGGGAAAAAATTGTGAGGCAAGGCAACCCTCACCCCCAATTTCTCCCTCCCAAGAAAAAAAATGGGAGGGTAGAGAAAGTACATGTTATCTGAGGGACTGAAACTCTAGACATGTTGTCTTGATGGTAAACTCCAACAGGTAATAAGACTTGCTTTTGAGAGAAAGGCATAAGATGACACAAGAATGAGTTTCATTCTTTTGAAGCTGCCTCTTGGTCTTCTCTACCTGGATCCATTCAAACCCATTGAGAAAGGCTACACAATCCTCCACAGTTAGCTAGTCTTTTTTCCCAGATAATGAAAGACAAAATATTTAGTTCAATGCATGGCTCATAAAACAACCTCCAGGCTCATAAAGACTTTAAAAACGAATCTGAGGATACACATACATACAGATGATTTAAAAAACAACAATGGTTGCCCTCTGGTTGATAATAGCTGGAAAATACTCCAGTTCCTCATGAAAGAAAGATTTGAAATAATAGTAGGTACTAGCTCCATGTCATTCCTGTTGGTCATTCATTGATAATTTACAATTGCAGCACCAGCAAGCTTAAAGAATAAAAAACATTACATGAGCCACCATATAGGCACCATGGGAAAATAGAATGGATTGCTGCAGTGAAGCAAAGAACAAAGCTTTGGTACAAAATTAATGACTCTTAGCCCAAAGAAGAAGAAACAGAGATAGGGTCCATCAACAAGATAAGATGAGATGCCATAAAAACAGGAGATTTATCAGAACAGTATAGAGCTGAGATAGCCCACTGTTATATCCAACAAATACTGTTTCTGCAAACAGTTGTTTACACAGATGTTAGCAAGTCCATGCCCATACACAACTGGCAGAGCTGGTCAAAGTTTTCTATAAAAACAGCTGATTTACATTTGGACTTGTTTATATCCAAGGAGTGCTTTTATATACACATTTTACTTCCACATTTTACTTCCGCTTCTGGGAGCGACGAGGGCAGCGTGGGCCGGATGAATAGCAGTAAACCCATTCATGTGTATTCACAGGGTGCTTGGGCTTCTGGGAATTGAAGTCCAAGAACATATGGAGTGCCAAGGTTCACCATCACAGGACTATAACAACTGAGGCACCTTAATTCTCTTTACCATTGTGGCGACATAGAAATAGATTGTGGTTAGCCTCTTCTTCACTGTTTTGCTGCTAGCCTCTTTTCTGATGTGCTGCAGCATCATTATGACTGCTTATGGCTACAAAGATGTAATGCTGATGTCAAGCTAGCAGGAATCAGGTGACACAAGAAGCCAATGGTTTTTCCTGATGCTATAAAAGACCCATTTTGCCTGCAGGCTTCATTCTCTGATTACATTGACAGACCAAAGATCATTCCAGGGGAGGCAGGGACCCTATGTGGCCTTCTGTACAATCCTATTTTCTCCCTAGGCCTATCTAGAATGGATTACTTTCTTCCATGACTTCCTAATCTGAAGTTGGCCTAACGGTGCTCTAATATGGATGGAAATGCTGGACATTGCATAGACAGAGTTGCCAGGAAACATTGCTTGCATTTCTCTAAGGGAATTCCTTTCCTTTCTACATGACTTTCCACACCAAAGCTTGACGAACTGGAAAAGACAGACAGCTCTAAAAATAAGCTCCCTCATGGGTGGAAACGAGTTGAGGAAAGGGGACACACACACGAAAATGCGGCCTGTCTTTCAAAACCAGAGAAGAAGCTTTGAGGTGGGGGTTTTCCTTGCTATATTCTCTTAAAGTGTTTTTAAGGTTCAACCACATTTCCCTCCCCCCCCTCTCCCCACAACTCTCTGGTTCCCAAGGGCAAGCTCCTTGCTTCCTTGACAACTGTGTGGTGCATAATGAAGCATAAAACGATAGCAATGTTCACTCTGCAAAGAAAAAGCAACATGAAGAAAGAGTGTGAGAGAGAAGCAGGGAGAGAACGAGAGGATGCGGGGAGGGGAGGGCATTTCTGGTGCTCAAAATGATACACAGCAAGTTCTTCTAAAAGAGTGGTTCACCGGACTGGATCTGACCCATGGCACCATTTCATGTGGCCCCCCCACCCCTCCAAGAATATCCAAGAAACAAAATGGCCATCCCTTTGAAGTTGTTGGGACAAAATGGCCACCCCATCATGAAGGTAGCGCAAAATCCCTTGAAGCTGACTAATTGAGCGTGACCCTGCCCCCGGCTTGAAAAGGTTGGGAACCCCTGTTCTAAAAGAACAAGAGCTTTTCACAATGTATTTTATCTAGATTGCTGCAGCTCCACCAGTGGCTTAGTGGTTAAGATGCTGAGCTGGAGACTGGAATGTCGGGTTTCGATACCCGAGGGCTGCACTTGGGGACACAAAATGAGCCTCATTCGGGCATCCCCAGAGCGGAGTTTCTCCAGCAAAAATCCTTTCAACCCAGAGTAATCTCTGACACGAAATTAATTATTTTATCTAGATTGCCATAAGTATCTTGTGATTTGGGGAAGGATTGGGAGCTCCCTAGAATGAAGTGCCCTCTGACCCATCTACTATCAGCCCATGGCAAATTGACTTATGTATAGGGAGAGTATAAATTATTCTAATCTAAAATCCAAAATTCTCCCACAATCTAGTACAAGAACAAGCAACCTTCCAGGTGGACTGAACCACAACTCACATCATCCATGATCATGATTTGTAGTCCAAGGTGTCTGGATAGCTCTGGTTCAGCCAAGAAGCAGATCATAGTCTAACTAAAGCACTATTTCAAAGAAGAGGTTTGATTCTCAATGTCTGGGACTGCTGATACTAGGCAGAAAGGATAAGGCCTTAACACGATCCCTGGATGCAGTTGTTTAACCTTTGTTTCAGGTCATGGAAACCCATGTTTCTGAACTGTAATTCTGAGCTATGTCAAGCCATCAATGCAGTGGTGGGCATCAGCAGGTTCGCACCAGTTCACCAGAACCGGTAGCAGAAATTCTGGCTGGCCCCACCCAAACAAGTCTTGAAATAAAGTAGTCCTAATTCAGGTGCAACGCAGGGCTTTCCCCCTGGACACGCCCACCATACCATGCCCACAGTGTGGTAGAAATTTTTTTTGGAGCCCACCACTGCATCAATGCCACTAGTTATGCTGGCTGAGCAGTGGTGGGCATGGGCGTGGGCCCCCCCAAATTTTACTAACACACTGTGGGTGTGGTATGTTGGCCGTGGCCAGGGGAAAGCCCTGTGTTGCACCCGATTTAGGATTACTGTACTTTATTTCAAAACTTGGGTGGGTGGGGCCAGCCAGAATTTCTGCTACCGGTTCTGGCGAACTGGTGCAAACCTGCTGATGCCCACCACTGTGACTGGGGTTCTTGGAAATTTTTTTTTAAAAAAAGGTATCTTCCCAGGTTATGTCTTCTCCCATGTAGGACAGTGGCTCATATTCTGACCTATGAAAAGAATGTAAAATGTTACACAAGGCCTCAGGGCAAAATTTAATTTAATTTAATAGTCATATTTATATATTTATATATGCCGCCCACTCAGGTAGAACCCAACTCTGGGCGGCATTACAACAAGTTGTAAAAACACTTTAAAAGCCCATATCCCACCTGCTTCAAAAAACCCATATCCCACCCACCCATCCCACCCACTATAAAAAAGAAGAGAGAGTTCTTAATGGTTTACATAAGCCAGCAGGCGGGGACCGTGTTCCCATTCGGGCCCCACACCTGCCCTGCCAGCCAGGTCTTCAATCCTTTCCTGAAGGGCAGCAATTCTCTTTGAAGTCTTAGATCTGTTGGCAGGAGGTTCCAGAGAGTTGGTGCGGACACGGAGAAGGCCCTCCTTCGGGTGCTGGATAGATGTGCACCCCTAGTTGATGGCACTATTAGAGAGCCCCTCCGGTCTGCTCTGGTTGGTTGGACGGGCAGACACTCTTGGGACGATGCGGTCTCTAAGGTATCCTGGCCCACTGCCATATAGGGCTTTAAAGGTCAAAACCAGCACCTTGAATTGCACCCGGAGACAAACTGGTAACCAGTGCAGCTCCCGAAGTAGCGGTGAGACGCGGGCATATCATCCGAACCTCATCACCACCCTAGCCGCCGCATTCTGGACCAGCTGCAGCCGCCGAATGGTCATCAAGGGCAGCCCCATGTAGAGCGTGTTACAGTAATCTAGTCGGGAAGTGACCAGAGCGTGAGTGACCATAAGCAAGGAGCGTGCACAGCTGGCGAATCACCCGAAGTTGGGCAAAATCCCTCCTGGCCACAGCCGCTACCTGTTCTTCTAGCAGCAGCAGCAAGTCCAGAAGGACCCCCAAGTTGCGCACCAGGTCTGTCTGGGGCAAAACAGCCCCATCCAGTACCAAAGATGGCAGCTCCCTGGATAACAAGGGGCCCCTTATCCATAGCCACTCTGTCTTGCTGGGATTCAGCCGAAGCCCATTGGCCCCCATCCAGACCCCCAACAGCCTCCAGGCAACCAGATAGGATGTCAACGGCTTTGGCCTTGAAAATATGCTTTGGCCTTGAACACTGGGTGTTCCAGCATGTGTTGACAGAGTTTTCATAGAGCAAAGGCAATTCATCTTATTTTGCCTGACTTTCAAAAAGCCCATCATCCTTTCTTTTAAAGCTTTCAACAGCCTCACTGCAACCAAACAGCTAATAGCCCTTAACTGTCTTTAGTAAAGGTAAAGGTTTCCCTTGCTCAAAAGCCAGACGTATCCGACTCTAGGGTTCAGTGCTCATCTTTGTTTCAAAGCCGAAGAGCCAGTATTGTCTGCTTCTGCAGCCATTTCCGTGGTCATGTGCCAGGCCCATCTAGACACATGGAATGCTATTTAGCTAATTGCAATTTCTTGCTTTTGAACTGCTAGGTTGGCAGGAGCTGGGACAAAGACGGGAGCTCATTCCTTCCTGCAGTACTCGGGAATCAAACTGCTGACCTTCCACCTCCCAGTCTGTGTCTTAGCCACTTGAGCCACTGCAGTGTCACCCTGCCTTTAGGTCTCAGTTTTTCCTTAAAGATCTCCTCCCTGAATCTCCTATGTCAAACCACTTACCTGAAACAAGTTGTGTGATGCCACTTTTTCTGTCATGATCATTCATTGGCATATCAAATTACATACTATTATTAAAAGCACAGCTCCCTGACAAGGAGATTCTGCATGTCACAGATTAGCATGTCTTTGTTGTGTGATTCATTATCAGGAGGTAATTACAGCTTCATTTGTAAGCCTGTTTGTTCAAGCACACAGCTTTGAAGGAATTCTGTTTATGGGAAATGTTTTACTAGCTTCTAGTTGTTAGTGGTTAAAACACCGAGCTTGAGTTCAGCAGTTCAGGACCCAAGTGCTGCATGATAGAGTGAGCTCCCAATGTCCTGCCAACCTAGCAGTTGGAAAGCAAAAAATTGCAAGTAAATAGGTATGGTTCAGTGGGAAAGGTAACAGTGTTCCATGCACTTCGGCGGCGTCATACCTGATACATGACAATTGAAACATCAGCCGACACTGTCTGCACACAGCATTGACTCTTTGGCTGAAAATGGAGAGGAGTACAGCCCTCTAGAGTCAGACACAAATGGCTTTCGAGCAAGGGAGACCTTTACTTTTACCTAATTGTGAAGATGGCATTTCGTCTAATTTGACTTGCAAGTCTTCCAAATATAACAGAGATGAATTGATTCCATAAAAGAAGACACAGGCTTGAGTTTACAAGAGCTGAACAGCGCTTTTGAGGACAGGACATTTTGGAGATCCCTCATTCATAGGGTCATCATATGTCATAGGTAACTTGATGGCATGACACAGCTGAGCTTGAATAATATTTATTCACTACCTTCCACCCCACCCCCTCCGCCATATCACCTGCCCTACTTCTTTCTTCTCTCCCATTATTTAGTAAAAGTAAAGGTTGTCCTTGCTCAAAAGCCAGTCATATCTGACTCTAGGGGTCAGTGCTCATATCTGTTTATAGCAAAAGAGCCAGTGCTTTCTGTTTCCATGGACATGTGGCAGGCATGACTAGACACTGCAGTGCACAGACCACTGTTTACCTTCCCACCACCTATTTATCTAGTGGCAATTTCTTGCTTTTGAACTGTTAGGTTGGCAGGAGTTGGGGCAGAGACAGCAGCTCACTCTTGTCATGCAGCACTTGGTTCTCAAACTGATGACCTGCTGACGTGGCATAGTCTAAAACCCTGGCACTCCAGCTGTTTTTGGATTCCAATATCCAGAAGCCTGTCAGCACACCTGCTGATCAGGGCTTCTGGGAATTGAAGTTCCAGAACACCTGGAGTGCCAAGGTTAGCCATCACTGGCCTAAAGTGTCAAGATGCTTGAGTTCTGGAATCTTTCTAGTTCTTATGTAGATCACTCTATAATGTGCAATGACACTGGATTGTTAACTGATGTATGATGAACTCTGTCTACCTGTACAGCCAGAGACACTCTGTTCATAGTAAATGCCTTTTTTCATACAATTGGAAACCATGCTGATAGAATATGTAGGAGATGGGGATGGGAACTGCCAACTTTCTCACCAAAACATGCATTATCAAAAATAAAGAAGTGCATCATTTTAAAAAAGATGTATTTTCGTAAAAATGGTCAAATATGCATTTGCATAGACCAGTGGCGGCCAACCTTGGCACTCCAGGTGTTCTTGGACTTCAATTCCCAGAAGCCCAAGTCAGCACTCCTGCTGATCAGGGTTTCTGGGAATTGAAGTTCCAGAGCACGTGGATGCCAAAGTTTGCCATCATTGGCATAGATATTGAGAATGCATTTTTTTTCTGGAAGCAGGAAAAATGCCATTGGTGTGAATGTATTTAAGGTGGATCCCAGCTTGCCATGAAGTGACCCACACACTATGGTCATAGAGCCATCTCCTGTGGCACATATGAAATGAGACATGCAGGATTTAACACAGGGACTGCAATGGACTGTCGCAGCCTTGAGATTATGGACAAGGTGCACCTTTACAGCCAGCCCATCTGGTATGGCCTCTTCTGCCTCCATGGCCATTGGAAATCAGAGTTACTCCTCCGCTCATTTTGCCATTGGGCCCAATATGGTTTCCAGTGGCATTTCCTCCACTGAGATCACCCCACCTAAAGGGGCTCATCCACCCGTAGCCATTGGGCCCAACACTCAGTGTTGTGTTGCTGGCTGTACAGTCTACTACTGTAATTTAAAGAGCATTAAAATACAATTCACAAAAGAGAAGCCTATGATAAAATGACTTGTTTGCTCATTCTACTGCAAAATCCTCCTCTCTATTCTTGCACATTTAAAAAAAACTTTGCTCGGGTGTTGAAATAGTTCCTCCACCAATAATTTAACCTGCCCTCAACAAACCACGGCAAAGTGTCTGACTCTTAGGAAGCAACAAATCAGGTAAGGATTCCACCCTGATCTTCTGTAATAAATTAGTCAAAGATTTCTTCTAGCTATTAAAATGAAGCAAAGGCCATTCCAAACCATGTCTTAAAAGCTCCAGTCTCTCCATTAAGTTCTATAAACTAATAATTGATCTCAATTCTCTGAACTTCCTCCTTTAACAGAGGTCATATGCTTTTGACTTCCCATTTGGCATGAGAAAATAATGCTGTATCACCACCACCACCTACATATTAAAATAAAATAAAATAAAACTAAACATAGATGGCTTATGGCAACTGACATAGTGACTGTACAAGAAACTGACTTACATAGAGACTTGATATAGTGGACTTTTTCTTTCTTTCTTTCTTTCCCTTTCATTAATTAGTTCAACTTTTACTTAGATACTATGTGATAAACTGTGATATTGTGCATGATAATACTTTGTTTTAAAACTGTTTAAACTGTGATAACATGTGTGATAGGAAAAGACTGGTGTAGAGACCGGCAAGGCACATCACAAAGTTTGCCAAGAGAACCCTATGGACCAAAACAAAAGGCAAAACAAAGGGATGCTCAACACAGCAGATCTGAAAAGGGGGAGGGATACGAAATGGGGAGGAGAAATAGTGTTGCAGGGAACAATACTGCATAGGGTCATGAAATGTGAGGTCTATGAATCAAGGAAAACTGGAAGTGGTTAAAAACGAGATGGAAAGAATAAGCATTGACATCCTGGGCATCAGTGAATTAAAATGGACAGGGATGGGTGAATTCAGCTCTGGAAACCATCATATCTACTACTGTGGGCAAGAAAACCTCAGAAAAAACGGAGTAGCCATAATTGTCAACAAAAGAGTGAGGAAAGCAGTAATGGGATACAACATCAAAAATGATAGAATGATGTCAGTCATAATCCAAGGCAAACCTTTCAATATCACTGCAATCCAAGTCTATGCACCAACCACTAGTGCAGATGAAGCCACAGTTGACCAGTTCTATGAGGACCTACAACACCTCATAGAACAGACACCAAGAAATGATGTCCACATTATCTTAGGAGACTGGAATGCCAAAGTAGGAAATCAAAAAGTAAATGGAATAACAGGCAAGTTTGGTCTTGGAACACAGAATGAAGCAGGGCAAAGATTGATAGAGTTCTGCCAAGAGAATGCACTAGTCATAGCAAACACCCTCTTCCAGCAACACAAGAGGCGACTTTACACATGGACATCACCAGATGGCCAGCATCGAAATCAGATTGATTACATACTCTGCAGTCAAAGATGGAGAACCTCCATTCAGTCAGCAAAAACAAGACCTGGAGCAGATTGTGCCTCAGATCACAACCTACTGATTGCAAAAATGCAAAATTCAGGCTTAGACTAAAGAAAATGGGGAAAACAATTAGACCAGACAGATATGACCTACACAACATCCCTAAAGAATACACGGTGGAGGTCATGAACAGATTTAATGTCCTGTACCTGATAGAGTACCAGAAGAATTATGGACAGAGACGCGGGACATCATGCAGGAGGCAACAAGAGAAACCATACCAAAAGAAAAGAAGCGTAAGAAAGCAAAGTGGTTGTCTGATGAGGCTCTTAAAATAGCAGAGGAAAGAAGGAATGCAAAAGTCCAAGGAGAAAAGAAAAAATACAACCACCTGAATACAGAATTTCAAAGAAAAGCAACGAGAGATAAGGAAAAATACCTGAATGAACAGTGCAAAGAAATGGAGGAAAACAACAAAAGAGGTAGGACTAGAGATCTTTTCAAAAAAAAATGGGGAAATCAAGGGAACATTTAAAGCAAAAATGACCATGCTAAGGGACAAAGATGGAAAAGAGTTAGCTGAAGCAGAAGAGATAAAAAAAAGATGGCAAGAGTACACAGAGGAACTCTACAAAAAGGACCTCAACACTCCTGATAATAACAATAATGAGAAATTTGAACCTGAACCAGACATTCTGGAGAGTGAAGTCAGAAAGGCCCTAAAAAGCACTGCAAACAATAAAGCTAGTGGAAATGATGGCATCCCAGTTGAATTTTTCAAAGCCCTAAAAGATGATGGAATCAAACTACTGCATTCAATATGCCAGCAAATTTGGAAAACAAAACAGTGGCCACAGGATTGGAAAATATCAGTGTACGTTCCAATCCCCCAAAAAGGCAATGCCAAAGAATGCTTAAATTACCGAACAATTACGCTCATCCCACATGCCAGCAAGCTGATGCTCAAGATAATACAGGATAGACTTCAACAACAACATGTGGAGAGAGAACTACCAGAGGTGCAGGCTGGTTTCAGAAGAGGCAGGGGGACTAGAGACCACATTGCCAACATACGTTGGATCATGGAGAAAACAAAAGAATACCAGAAACAAGTCTACTTTTGCTTTATTGACTACACCAAGGCTTTTGACTGTGTGGACCACAACAAAATGTGGCAAGTAATAAAAGAGATGGGAATACCAGAACACCTTATATGCCTCATGAGAAATCTGTACACGAACCAAGAAGCAACAGTTAGGACAGAGTATGGAATGACAGAGTGGTTTGGAATAGGAAAAGGAGTAAGACAAGGCTGCATTTTATCACCCTGCTTATTCAATCTATACACAGAGCACATAATGCGCAATGCAGGGATGGAGGAATCACAATATGGGATCAAAATTGCTGGGAGAAACATCAACAATTTGAGATATGCAGACGATACCACCCTAATGGCAGAAAGTGAGGAAGACCTAAAGAACCTCTTGATTGGATTGAAGGAGGAGAGTGCAAAAGCTGGCTTGAGACTCAATATCAAGAAAACCAAGATAATGGCAACAGGTCCAATTAGTCCCTGGAAAATAGATGGGGAAGAAGTAGAAGCAGTGACAGATTTTACTTTCCTGGGATCTAAGATCACTGCAGATGGCGACTGTAGCCATGAAATAAAAAGATGACTGATAATGGGGAGACAAGCAATGAGAAACCTGGGGAATATAGTGAAAAGCAGAGACATCACCTTGAAAACAAAAAATCGCATAGTCAAAGCAATGGTATTCCCAGTGGTAATGTATGGGTGTGAGAGCTGGAACATTAGGAAGGCTGAGTGCAGAAGAATAGTTGCCTTTGAGATTTGGTGTTGGAGGAGAGTCCTGAGAGTCCCTTGGACAGCAAAGAGAACAAATAGGTCAATACTGGAAGAAATCAATCCTGACTGTTCATTGGAGGGACAAATAGTGAAGATGAAGCTAAAGTACTTTGGACATCAAATGAGAAGGGACGACTCACTTGAGAAGGCCTTGATGCTGGGAAAGGTGGAGGGCAAGAGAAGAAGGGGGCGTCCAAAGATGAAATGGATAGATGGTATTGTAGACACAATGCAAGCGCGGCGCCAAAATGGCCGCCACGCTCTTTGCGGGGACCCCCCACCCGGACTCAGACATCCGGGTAGTTAGGGGGCATGGCCACCCCTCTATAAAAGGGGTGGCCACGAGGCAGCCGAGCTGCCATTTTGAGAAAGCGACGGAGAGGAGAAGTTTTTTCCGTCGCTCCCTCCCCCTTTTCGCCTCTTTCCTCTGTTCGAGGCTTCGTTTTAAGAGGCTTGATTTTGCTTGCCTCTGTTAGAGGCTTCGTTTTCTTCTCGCCCCTAGAAGCTCGATTCTTTTAGAAGTGACGGGGCGGAGAAATTTGCTCCGTCGCTTCCCCCTCTGTCAGCCTCTGTCGAGGCTTTTTACCTTGGCTTGCCTCTTTGCAAGAGGCTTGGTTTCGCTCCTATTTGTTTCCTTTTTGCCTGTAACCAAGCAGAACTGCTGGATAGCTCAGTGGTTTAGGAATCTGGCTGCAAAGCCAGAGGCTGGGAGTTCGATTCCCCATGGTGTTTTCTTGCTCGTAGGGGGATCGCGGTGGCTCAAGTGGCTAAGACACGGAGTGTTAAGTGCCTGAGACGCTGACTGGGAAGTGGAAGGTCAGTGGTTTCACTTCCTGCGTACTGCAGGACAGAATGAGCTCCCGTTTTCAGCCCCAGGCCGGCCCTTCAGAGGATCCGGCCCTCGGCCCACTGCTGCCGGCCATGGGTCGGAACGATTGGGGGGAGGGCTTGGTGCTGGCTCACAGCACGTTTTACCCCATTAGGGGCCAGAGTTTTGGGCATGGCCCTATTCTGGCCCAGGCTCTCAAATTAGGGCCTCTGGCCCAATACCTAGCGGGCCGTCCGGCCCACCTGGTCCATCCGGCCCACCTGGCCCACCTACTAGGGGTTTTTGTGGCAGGGGATGCCTGGTTAGCATGTTTGGCTGTGCTGGGGGCATCCTTAGCTAACCGGTTGGTGGGGCCCCCTTCCCTAACTACGGAGCCCCTTTGTGTCTGCCGGCTACTTCGACTGCTGCCACTATGCAACTGGCGGCCAGCTGGGTCGAGCTTCTCGTGACACTCCGGCCTGTGCCCGCCGCTGTCTCGCAGCTCCCCGTTTGTCCAGAACTGCGGCTGGAGTGCGTGGAGGTCGCCCCAGAGCTCGATTTCGGTCGCGAGCTCCGACGCCCACCGTGGGCTGGAACCCCCAGTGGGGGCAGCTCACGGGGTGCAACTAGTGAGTATTAGGTTCAAGTTGAATGCACACACTCACAGTCCATTTCCAGCGGTGGGGTTCAGTGCTCTTTGCCTCGCCAATTTGAGGCTGGTGGGCATCACTTGCCATCCTATCCCAGTGCCCCTTGGTTGCATTCAGGCACGACGTTGGGGGTGGGGGTTTCCGCCCCCGGGGCAGTACGTGGCGTCACAGGGGCTGTCCAGGTCCCGCTGTGTATGCCCTGTGTACATCATGTACCGGCAATGGCATTGCCGACGACAGGTTATTCATGGCCCCCCAGTGATCATCTGACCCAGGTCATGAAGGAAAAGATTTGGGGGGGGGGGGGAGTACGTGGATATATTCTCACTAGGAACTGAGATCCATAAGGATAGGAGGTACGGACAGGGGGACAAAGACATTGTGTGGTCCCGCTGTAGTAAGCCACCACGCACTGGGGTGTCCGCCCCTGGGACAGTGCTGGGCATCGCAGGGGCTGTCTAGATCCTGCTGCGTAGGCCCCCTTTATACAGAACGTGCCATCAAGGGCTTTGCCGATGGATGGCTATTACTTGCCCCGGTTGATTATTGGCCGCAGGCCATGAGGGGTAAGGGCCGAAGGGGGACATGTGGATATTCTCCCTATTGAACTGCGAGCCCACTGGGAGGGGAGAGAAGGACAGGACGGCTGAGACAAAGAGATGTCCCATCGTCATTAGCCACCGCGCACCTTGGGGCCAACTGGTTGTCGGCATACCTTGTACGTATTGTGGTATGCCGCAGGGCTTGACCTGTTTGGGCCATCCTGATGTCGATCGGATGGGCCCATGATGGTTGGCTCATGGTGAGGAATGTGGACGAGGGTGGCTCTATATCCCGAGGGGAGGTGGGATGAGTCCTGTCAGCAAGTGTGCTCGTGTACATCATTCCCACGGGACTGGTGCCTGGTGATGGGTACCATGGTGGTCATGCTGAGCAGCGGGCTGTTCAGACACTGGCTCCATGCAAACTGGTCGGGCGGGGGGTTCCGGCCCGCCTACTGTGTTCGGCCTGCTCAGCTGACGATGTGTGTACTAAGCACCACGGTCGTTACCGACTTAGTGCCCCCTTTTTGCGCTGGCCCTCATGCCGCCTCCGCGTGCCCGCGGGTTGGTGGGTTGCGGGGCAGAGGTGGGGGTGCACAGGGGCGAACAGAGCTCCGTCTGAAGCAACTAACTTTGTCATGAGCCCCCCCCCCCAATTATAGTCAGTCTGGAGGGATGTCACTCAGTTCATCCAAGAAAGGATGGGGCGGGAGACCTGCTGGAGGGTTTTCAATGGGGCTTTTGTATCCATTCGGGGGTGTTGGGGGCCCCAGGATGCTACTAATCTGGTTCCCTTCCAGGGTAACGGAGAGGGGGCTCCACTGTCCACAGTTAAGGAAGTTGGGGGCTATGAGAGTAGCGGGGGCCCTTCTTGGAACCACCTTTCCTTAGTCTAAGGTATCCCCCATGAAGCTCATACTGAGCTAGAAAAAGGGTGAATGTAATATAATCCTCCTTCAGCTTACCCTGTGGGTGCTCCGTTCAGGGATGACCTTCCTGATGACCTTGTTCGGTCAGGTACTCGTAGTTGCCTCGGCTACTATGGGTGGCGTGCTCACGCAATTCTGGTGTTGTTTTGGCACAGTGTGATATGCACTCGGCTTCCAGCTTTTTGCCAGTACACCCCATGATTTAGAACTATCGGGTTTTTAGGTTTTGAGGGGAATTTTAATTAGATAAGGCCAATCCCTTTCTGAATGCGTTAATTCAGGTTCAGCACCCGACCGATGTGGGACTTTCATTCAGTGGGCATTTGCTCACAGGTTGGGGTCTCGGTCTCCAGCCCATTACCTCGACGACTTTTGGGTCCAGGGTTAAACGGGGCTTGGACACGTGTACGCGTCTCCTCATCACGATTCAGACACTCAGGTGGGAACTGGGTGTCCCCTTGGCGCCTGAATAGACCGAGGTCCCATGTTCTAACATCACATTTCTGCCTCAATGCTGTCACGCGGGCATCCAGGTTAACCATTGATACAGTGGCTTGGATGTCCATTGCGATTTTGGCATTGATTGCCAAACATCGAGTGTGCCCTTGGGAATTGTAGTTAATTCATTGCCCCCCTTAATTTGTTTGCTCTGGCTCAAATTACTCCTGGGTTTAGAGGGGTCTCTTATGGGAGATCAGACCTAGTGGTCTGCCCTAGATATCTAGTACGGTCAGATACCTCCGGCTCCCGGACTTATGGGGTTTACTCCGAGGGTGGGTGCACGGATCGCCCCGCGATCTTACCTTCCTTGCGTTTTTCCCCATTTGGAGAGCACTGATGCTATGGTGCAAGGGGTGGGCCTACTCAGTGGTCCAATTTCGGTGTGACAATGCGGCAGTGGTGAACATTGTCAACACCCAGACATGCAAATCCCCCAAGGTCATGACATTAGTCCATCTATTCTCTTGAGAAGCCTACGCCTAAATGTGCTGTTCTAGGCCAGACATGTTATGGGTATTTATAATGACATTCTGCTGCTCTCCACCACCGCAGATCACCTGGTTCCGTGCCGTACTCTGGAAGCAGAGGGATTCCACTCGCCACTTTTGGCTGAGGGTTGGACGTTTGGCGAGGAGAGGGGAACCGGACATGTCGTTGGCACCTCGCACGCGTAAGGCATATCACTCTGCATTCAGGCGTCGTGTTTGGGAGGGGTGGACACGGGAACGTGTCCGCCGCCCTTACGCGCGTCGCCCCTGTTCCCAGAGTTTCTACCCACCTTGCACGAGGCTGGCATTGCTTATGTACAGATAAGTGTGAGGCCATGCAGCTACCATGGTAGCCTTTTTGGAGCGCTCCGCATCAGTGAGTGGGTGCCAGAGTTGGTGCCACCGGTGTAAGGCGGATGTGTCTCATAGGGCACTGGAACTCGAAGATGTCTCTGTCACACATGAGTGGGCTCGAGTGGGGATGCGGTCCTCACGGGTTATTCAGCACGGTGCAGGCAGTGGTGTATACTGCTACGAAGTTTTTGAGACATCTGTCCGGTTGGTGCCCTACCTGAATTTTCGACAGTGCCTGCTGCGCGCCCCAGCCTGTTTTCTGCCACCGGGATGGGTCTACCCTTACCTTAGTACAGTCCCTGAGGGTGACCGGTGCCGCGTTTCGCGGTGTGGTGCCCGTCTTGGCACCATTTACTTAAGATAGGCGTCGCGTTGATCGCGGCTACGTTTGGGGTACTCGGAGGTGGATATGCGTCTAAGCGCAATTTCAGATATGTACATCCCCTCACTGTATGAGTACCTAATTATGTCCTTCACCTTTTTTTCTCTCCTCTTTTACAGATCCTAGGGGTCTCAGCACACTGGTGGCAGGGGGCTGGTGGGCCGCAGCTATGTACACTGGGCAGCAGTATACGCTGCAGTGACAGAGAGTGGACCCCGGCTGGGCTGTGTGCATCCGCACGTATGCTATGGTATGGTATGTGCGGCACATGGGGGCGGGAACTGTGGCCATTCCTGCTGTCTGACAGGGATGCTGGACCGCCCAATGTTTTACAGGCGCCTCGGAGGCAGCGGTCTTATACGGATCACTGCTGTTATTAAACTGTCGAGGGGCTGTGACCTGGCATTTTGTATCACGTATGGCTTACATACGGTCGCTATGGTCTAACATCGTGCCGAGACACCAATTTAGGGGAGATGCGGATCTCCCTAGTTCGGACTGTTCCGGCAGTCAGTGGACGGGGCTGTGGCTCCGTCCCGTTCTGAGCATGGCTGTGAGACGGCCATTGGAGTCCGGATGATAGGCTTACAAAAATTTTTGCTGGTAGGCAGGAGAAGGGGTCCACCTGTCGGTCAGAGGTATGTACCTCGTTCTGGGTGTGATGCAAGCAGGCCTGGCGACCGAGCTGACGGTCTTGGGGGGGGGCGGTGGGTCATCATGGATGCCTCCCCGTGTGGCGGGTAGCACTGGTGAGGTAAATATTTATGACCCACAGGTATCCGGCAGGTTCGCAATTGACTGGCCAACACTAGATAGGTACAAGTTGGTTAACGTTGTCCGGTCAACGACGAACCAGGCAATGGGGTGATGGCACGAGCTATTCAGCATGCATCACCACGTGATTTTATGGATACACGTCAGAGGGTGGGGTCAGTAGATAGTTGATTGACTACGGTCAACAATTTGTTTGTTGTTAACAAACAAATTGATACAAATGGATACATTGTAGCCAATTGCCATTGGCAATTTTGGGAGGAACCTTACCAGTGTTACTGCGGCCTGCTTGCCTTAAGAATTATAATTGGCTGAGTACCAATTGAAATTTATAATTCGGACTAGGGCATGAATCAATAAATGTGGCCCAATGCCGTTATCCACTTATACCGATGTCTGAGTCCTTTCTTGGGGGGTGCGCCTGCAATGCAAGCGCGGCACCAAAATGGCCGCCATGCTATTTGCGGGCCCCCCCCCACCCGGACTCAGACATCCGGGTAGTTAGGGGGCATGGCCACCCCTCTATAAAAGGGGTGGCCACGAGGCAGCCGAGCTGCCATTTTGAGAAAGCGACGGAGAGGAGAAGTTTTTTCCCTCCACCCCCTCCCTAGTGAACAGTGTGATATTTTGGTCGCTTCGGGGCCGGGTGGGAATTTTTGGCTGGAACTGACAATTGGCTTCCTGGTTCTGGCTTTTTTGCCCATCCCACACTGTTTGCTATGGTTTGATATAGGGGCTTTGCTATTGACTTTGGTCACATGGGCGGGTAGCACTGGTAAGGTAAATATTTATGACCCACAGGTATCCGGCAGGTTCGTAATTGACTGGCCAACACTAGATAGGTACAAGTTGGTTAACGTTGTCCGGTCAACGACGAACCAGGCAATGGGGTGATGGCACGAGCTATTCAGCATGCATCACCACGTGATTTTATGGATACACGTCAGAGGGTGGGGTCAGTAGATAGTTGATTGACTACGGTCAACAATTTGTTTGTTGTTAACAAACAAATTGATACAAATGGATACATTGTAGCCAATTGCCGTTGGCAATTTTGGGAGGAACCTTACCAGTGTTACTGCGGCCTGCTTGCCTTAAGAATTATAATTGGCTGAGTACCAATTGAAATTTATAATTCGGACTAGGGCATGAATCAATAAATGTGGCCCAATGCCGTTATCCACTTATACCGGTGTCTGAGTCCTTTCTTGGGGGGTGCGCCTGCAATGCAAGCGCGGCACCAAAATGGCCGCCATGCTATTTGCGGGGGGCCCCCCACCCGGACTCAGACATCCGGATAGTTAGGGGGCATGGCCACCCCTCTATAAAAGGGGTGGCCACGAGGCAGCCGAGCTGCCATTTTGAGAAAGCGACGGAGAGGAGAAGTTTTTTCCCTCCACCCCCTCCCTAGTGAACAGTGTGATATTTTGGTCGCTTCGGGGCCGAGTGGGAATTTTTGGCTGGAACTGACAATTGGCTTCCTGGTTCTGGCTTTTTTGCCCATCCCACACTGTTTGCTATGGTTTGATATAGGGGCTTTGCTATTGACTTTGGTCACATGGGCGGGTAGCACTGGTAAGGTAAATATTTATGACCCACAGGTATCCGGCAGGTTCGCAATTGACTGGCCAACACTAGATAGGTACAAGTTGGTTAACGTTGTCCGGTCAACGACGAACCAGGCAATGGGGTGATGGCACGAGCTATTCAGCATGCATCACCACGTGATTTTATGGATACACGTCAGAGGGTGGGGTCAGTAGATAGTTGATTGACTATGGTCAACAATTTGTTTGTTGTTAACAAACAAATTGATACAAATGGATACATTGTAGCCAATTGCCGTTGGCAATTTTGGGAGGAACCTTACCAGTGTTACTGCGGCCTGCTTGCCTTAAGAATTATAATTGGCTGAGTACCAATTGAAATTTATAATTCGGACTAGGGCATGAATCAATAAATGTGGCCCAATGCCGTTATCCACTTATACCGGTGTCTGAGTCCTTTCTTGGGGGGTGCGCCTGCAATGGGCACAGAGCTTGGTGGGCTGAGGAGAATGGTGGAGGATAGAGGTGCCTGGAGGAAAATGGTCCATGGGGTCGCAAAGGGTCGGAATCGACTGTGTGACTGAACAACAACAACTGTTCCATAATTAAATAATTTTCTTTTATTAAGTAATTAAGTAAAAAGCCTTACAAAATATATACATTCATAACATAGAAGTTCATATAGATATATACATGGTAATCTATGAAAAGTAAATTATATATATTTGAATGGAATGTTTCCAACTTATTTTTACTTTTCCTATATGGTCATACAGACATTAAGCACATTAAGCATGACTCCCAAATGAGAATGCAACAATAGTGTGTGTACCCCTTGCTTTCAGGTAAGAAGTGTTCCCATTGAAGCTTGACTTGTATAAACTGCATAGAAGGTATGCACAGGGACATTTATTTAGTCATTTACAGTGATTTGGAAAAGGGACACTTAGAAAGAGCATTATGATATGAATTCTATTCATCCAACCACTACAGCACAAGCTCTTTCACTGGATGATATACTTCTATGGCAGACACATGGAAGCTATCAATCTCAATTGTTATAAATCAGTGGTTTCCAACATGGGGTCCATGCCCCACAGGGGGATTTCAATTCCCAGAAGTCTAAGTCACTATACTGGCTGATCAGTGCTTTGGGGAATTGACTTATGTTTCTGGGAATTGAAGTCCAAAAACCAAAGTTTGGGAAACACTGTTCTAAACAGAGGGAAATCTTGCTAAATTTCTGCATAGCAGGCTCCTGTGGAAAGCACAGTGAAAAAATGTATACAGACCTACATGAGGTAGCTTCTCTAAAACATCCCAATGTTAAAAGCATTCCTATGAAGCTAAGTATTCCTGAGTAGTTTTCATCCATGGCTGTTTCAACATGTGAAGGTGTTCATGGGAACATTCAAGGCTGTCTTTTCAATTATATACACTGCACATACTGACTGATATCGTCTTTAGCTCCGTGTGAAGAGGAATGCCTTGAACGTACATAGTTTCCTCCGTAATGACCAGGAGTTCTTAACTGATCAGGGAATTCCTACTCATGTAGAAAGGCCTCCCTGTAAAACTGAGTCAACACATATGGCCTCAAGAGGATAGGTGTAAAACCACAAATTTCCATTTCTTGCTTCATATATTTAGTACTGTACTCACATACTTAATTGTTAAATAGATATAATCCCAAAATATGAACATTATAGTTTTCAAATAAGAGGGATGAACAATGCCATCATTCCTCACCACTGGTCTGTTAATATATCAACATTTAGAGTGTCGCTAGTTATCCACCCTAGTAGATTTCTCAAGATCCTATTCAGCACACTCCAGCGCGTGTGTACATTTTCCCGTTTAGACTCTAACTCCCCTATTTCCCCAGACAGATTATGAGGCTTGGTGGAACTTGCCAGGTTCCCTGACCAATTGTGCTAAGTGCTGTTATCAAATTTGCCATCATGTCTATATTCTCTCAACCTTGCTACTAGACAAGCACACCCAACCACCCTGAAATGCCTTTCCATGGTCTGAACACTTGGCCCAGTTCATGTATGTCATGTATGTCAATTTAATAGGCTACCTCAACTGACTAGACTACAGTATAAGGTGAGTCGGCAATTAATTCTGAGCACCTCTAGGACCAGACGTGAGATCTAAGCAGTTGTAAACCGATTCAATTTAGTACTACTATGCTACCACATATTTATCAATGAAAACCTGTCAAGAATAGAGATGAGTGAAGTTTTTGTCAGGTTTTGACCAGTATTTACTAAAATTCACGCTACTAAAATGTGAAAGCAAAACTGACAGATTTTGTGTGACCATAATTAAATTGTCTGGTACATGATAGGTTAACTCAGTGGAAACATTAACCCACTACACTGCAGTACTTTCTTTCCCCTTACCTCTCCCACGATGCAGGAAGAGATATAATGAAGAAAGGACAATGCATTAAATATATACATAGGGCCATATAAAAACAGGCTATTATATCAGTTTGAAAGCTAATCAGAAAGGTCTGCCCTGCCACTCACATTATTCCTGAGAAGGATTATGTTTTTGGAGTCTGTGTGTGGATAAAAAAAAGCATCCACAGCAGCTGCTTTTCTTTCTCATTTTCCCTTTGTAATTAGCAAAAGTATTTTTTAAAGTATTCTCAGTAGGAAGTCCCACAGACCTACTCTGGCAGAGTTTACCCTGGTGTTTTGATTTAACTCACCAGCCCATTCATTAAATAACAGTTCCATTTACCAGTTCACAAACTTCACAACTATATTTTATTTACTCTAGGGCTGTTACTGGATAATGATCAAAACAAATGATATGTTGCTGGAATGGACAAAAGTTATTGTAAAATGTGATTACACAGCAGTGTGATCTCTGCTCCTAGATAAATATAATACTGAAAACTTAATCTAGTTGAATCTTGTCCTTACTCCATGGAATTCAAAATAGCATCTTTGTAGTAGAGACATCACCTTGCAAACAAAAGTCACCATAGTCAAAGAAATGGTATTTCAGGTAGTAATGTATGGTAGTAAGAGCTGGACCTTAATGAAAGCTGAGCACCTTTGAAATGTGGTGTTGGAGGAGAATTTTGAGAGTACCGTGGACAGGGTACCATCATAGTGTCTTAGGTTAACAGCAGAGGTGCCTCATTGCACCTTTAGATCAAAATATGCTACATTATACAGAGGGTGTCAAGATGTGTACACATTTTAAGAAAGGAAAAACTGTACTAAAATTGTAATACTCAATATATACTGATAACAAAAGATGAATACAGGTCACGTTGGACTTCTGCAATTACAAGAAGTACTCAAAATGGTCTTGTTCTCCTCAAACAACAAATATGCTTTAATCATTCTCTTTGACTGTCCTGCCTGCTGCATGGTGAGGCTACCATTCATTCTTTTGAGCGAACATCATGCTACACATTGCTGCTGCAATTCAATTCAACTGCAGAAAATAACATCTTTAAAAATGCGTACACATTTTGGCACCCTCTGTATTTGCTATTTACAAGACTTTTAAGTGTTTTGAAGCAACAGCCCAAAATAGCTTTTCCTATGACAATATTAACAGCCTAAGAATATTTCTTTCACATGTTTTTAAGATACTGGAATGACCTTGAATAAGAATTAAACAAAGAAAAAGGGGGGAACCAATCTTTGTACCTGGTATTTGTTATTCTAACCTAAATGTGTATTTTGTTCCTACTGCTTAACATGGGTGTCAGAAATCATACACCAGCCTTTATGTTACAAATGCTAAGGTAACATCTGGTGAGACCAGCGTTTGGTATTTTCTGCATGGTCCTGACATGTGCTAATATAGTTTTGGCATTTCATTTTACGGGAGTTCTGTTCAACTGGCATTCCTCTGCTTTTCCAGCAATTCAAGGACATCAGAGGCAGCTGCATCAAACGAGGTATATTCAAACTGAAACAATGTCAGCCTTTGTGCGCTACTCTCTACTCAAAACAAAAAGATCTTAAATGGCTTTGACATGTTCTTTTTTCTGACAAATTTATCTTACTTCCAATTTATCACCTTCTTCTCCTTCTAGCTCTTGTGTAGTGGGAGAGGTGAGTGATCAGCTCTGATTTTGAAATTCAAATGGGAATGTCTATTGCTGCTTCTTTAAAAAAAACCACCAATAACACACCACACACTCACTTGCAGCAAATCTATGTAAACTTTCTGTAAGGAAAAAAACACACAAACACACACACCCCAAACAAAAACAAAAACCCACCAAGTTTGACAAGGATGAGTTAAAATATGCTGGTTTGGCTGAGTTCACCTGAAAACAAAAATTCACATTTCCAAATAATTTGAAAGGTCAAGAATGGGAAGTAGCAGAGAGAGAAATCTCTAAGGAAGTGAATGGAAGTTTGGGGCAGTCATTGCCAATAACAATCTTTTCTGCCTAATTCTTTATGCAGCCATTTTATCTCTAATAAATCTAAAGTGGGATACAGCTCAGTGGCAGAACATGATACAAAATTGTAGTCTCGGGTTCTCTTGCTGCCAATTAAAATAATTTCAGCCAGCCTCTGAGCTATGAATCTTCTTCCCCACGATCTTATTATGTCTGTAATGTTTGAATTACTAGTGTGAAAATAGCTACAGCTCTGCCAAATAGCATATCAAAATTCTCTGCCAAGTATGTGTTCAGATGTTATGGAGGTGTGTGTGTGTAGATGAATTATTTTACTATATTTCACCTTCAGTTTATCTGGAGTGGTGCTCACAGTTACCAGTACAGTAGACCCGTGCATAATGACGTTACTTGGTTCTCCAAGTAGCGTTGCTAAGCGAATTTTGTTGTTATGTGGGTTTCTATGGAGTTTCCCGCATAACGACGTTTTTAAGCATCATTGTCCGGTTATTTTAGCATTGTTGTCTGGACAACGGCACTAAAAATGCTGTTATGCGGGGGAACACGTGGTGCATAATGATGCATTGTTAAGAGAAAATGATGTTATCCAAACGTGTTGTTATGTGAGGGTTGACTGTAACAGTAGCACAACTTCTTTCCACTGCCACAACAAACATGGTGGGAAACTTTCCATAAAACAGCATTCTTTTTCTAACACCAGAAGTGAGAAAGGGCTGGAATTATTATTATTATTATTATTATTATTATTATTATTATTAGTATTATTATTATTATTATTATTATTATTATTATTATTATTCTATGAAAGTATCTTCTACGAAAGATTGTCTCAGCTCTAAATAGAAGGCTGGCCCTTTTCTAGGCTAAGAATATGAGACAAGTGTGCCAGCCTCACCATACCTGTCAAGAGCCACTCCAAAAAATACGTGAACTGCTCCGGCCCGGATGCGCATGCGCAGGAAAAAACCCATTGCGCATGTGCAGAACCCCTTTGCGCATGCACAGAACACGTTTTCACATGCGCAGATGGGTTCTTTACTGCATGCACAGTAACCCGTTTCCCTACTGTTCTAAATACGGGTCGGCGCCTGGAAAGGAGGAACGCACACCAAAATACAGGAATTTCCAGCCAATCGGGGATACTTGACAGGTATGAGCCTCAGATGGGCAGAGATGGCTTGAGGAGAACCAGTGGCCTAGCTGAATATTCTACTGGAAATAAGGAGGGATCTTCACAATAGGTAAAAAGAACAACTCCACAACGTATTCCCATGAGTTCTACACGGAGGTTTCTGCTTCTGCTGTGAGGAATACCTCCCTGAGTCCATGAGGTTGTAATGCAGAGAAGCCAATCAAATGCTTCTTTGGCTGGGGCAGATCTTTTGAAGCAGCAGTCAGCTGTTGTATCCGCTGTGGAAATAGAGGCAGGGAAGCAGACATTGTTCTTGTTAATTAAACTGTTAAACAAACTGACACCAAAATAGCAATCTGCATTAATTGCTGTGGGCAAAGGCATTCCAAGAGCTAATCCATTTCACTTCCTGGTTTATACGTATAAAAGAGTAAAGGGGAAACAGTTTATCGTTCCAATCAGTTTTGCCTTTAGGCACACTTGTTGTTGACATATTTTAATGACTGACAGAATGAACAGCCAGCAATAGGTATAGATGAGTTAGCAGAAGCTGTGATTCCCAAAGTCTAGGATTAGGAAGAACAGTTGTTAAACGTCTGTGACAAAATGCACCTACAAGACTTACTATATTTATTGTGGCAATTGTATCTTCAAATGGATTTAGCAAATTTGTTCATTCACACCCATTTCACAGATTGAAATTTTCAGGCATAAAGGATTTTGAAGCCTTGAGAATCCCAACTCCAGTTTTCTTTTTTTAAAGAAGGTGTTTGGAGTCAAACTCAAGGGAAATGGGTATTTGTTATGAGTAACATGTTTGCCCCCAAACACTTTAAGATTTCTTCAGAGATAACATGCTCAACAATTAGACTTGCAAATGAAGCCTGTGTTACATTTCCAAATAACTATCAAATCATATGGATGAAACAAAGCTCTGTACAAGCAAAGATATATATTTCTGGTAAATTATGCACTATGACAGACAAGGGAGCTTCTCTCCTTAAAATGTGCTAAATGTGTCATCTACTTTGACCCTAGATCTCCCTAGCCTCCAATACCTTACATAGATATTTGAAAAATATCTTCGCCTTCAGTGGGCCATTTGCAATTCATTCGCAGAAGGCAGCTCACTCAATTTCCCACATCAAATGATTTTATGAAGTAATTCCAGTATTCTATTATGGTGCATTTTTTATGGGAGCATGATATAGCATGCAAACTTTGTAGGTAAAGAGGTACACCTGTTGAGGACATACCTATTATTGTACTCTCATCAGTTTTTCTCAGACCTTCCAAGATATGACTTGAAGAATTATTTATTTATAACCATTTCCTGATTGTCTTTAGTGCAAATAATTTAGTACAGTATTGGATTATGCATATGAACCCTACAGTTTTAGCCTGAAGACAGCCTAATTTAAGCCTCAAATTTAATTATTGAATTGTTTCTATGTAATTGTTTCTCAAGCCATGTATCCCTTTGCTTTAGGACTTTTATTAACATACTTCATTCTCACTTGAAAGTTGTAATACTGTTATTCTTTCATCATTTTCTATCACAGTCTAACCAAGTGGAACCATGGTCCCACAGAAGTAGTTTTGAAGTTTGGCTATCTGATCCGTAGAGATTCCTAAAACGTCCCTGCCTCCTTATGATCTGTTGGAAGACACTTTATAAATGCTTTTGGTCATGATCACTCTAATTTTCAGTCAGGAGGATTCATCTTTTCTATTCAAATCATTAGGATCACTGGATTTCTAGTCCACAACTCCGAAAGAATATATGGTGGTGTTGCCCAGCTCTTAAAAGCATTAATTTTTTCAAGTTCTATTTTGTTAGTCCTGCCTTCATTCTGTCAAAGTATAGTAAAACCTCGCATAAAGAGTGCCTTACTTAGAGACTAACTCACTGAAAGAGCAGAATTTTCTCTGGTCGCCTCACTTAACAACTAAAACCAACCAAAAACTTGCTTAACAACTAAATCGGGGTTCGCAATCCCCACCCCCACCAGAAGTTACAATCGGTCCCTTACAATGGTATTTTGCTTAAAGAGCAAACTCACTTAAAGAGCAATCCAATGGAATGCATTATGCTCTTTAAGCAAAGTACTACTGTACTTGTTCCTGTACAACAGCTTATGTTCTTTGTGGTTTATATTGACTTTCTACCTCAAGGCATTTTGAAAGCATCTATTCGGAACCAAATGTTCTTCCCCAAATAACGTTCCTCTTTTAGTTGTCAAAAACTGCACAAACAATTCACTTCTTATTAAATAGACCACATTCCTTCAGTCTCACAGTCACCCTGTAGGTTCCATTACAGGTGACACACCCATCTTGTCACACACATGCAAATGTGCCATTATATACTAAACAGTTGCCAATAAACTCAACTGGATATTTCAAACAATTATTATGCTTAATGTGGTATTTCCCCCCTCCCATTCTATTTCTATTTGTTTGTGCATTGTGGGTGAATTCGAAACGATACCCTCTGAAAGGTTCATTTTCTTCAATGTTAGTCTAAGATTACCCCAGCCCTTCACCAATGTAGTTTGAATTAATCTATCAAAATACACAAGTAAATTTATCCCAAGAGATGCATATCTCTATAAGACTGTCTTTTATCATTGTAAAAAATATCTGCTGCACTATAAAGTTTAAATTTCAATGAATAACAATAAATGTTTCATCTAAAACCTTGAAAGAATTCATATATCACAGTACTGTACTCTATGGTCTGCATTAATCATAGTCTTAGAACTCAAAACAAGTTTGGAACTTCCAAAGCTACAGGTAAATCCTGGTTTAAAGCTGATTGGCTGTGGTTGCAGTCTTGAGAGGTAGTAAAGGTAAAGGTAAAGGTTTCCCTTGCTCGAAAGCCAGTCGTATCCGACTCTAGGGTGCAGTGCTCATCTCTGTTTCAAAGCCGAAGAGCCAGCGTTTTCTGCTTCTGCAGACATTTCCATGGTCATGTGGCAGGCATGACTAGACACTGGAGTGCATGGAATGTTGTTACCTTCTCACCAAATTGGTCCCTATTTATCTACTTGCAATTTCTTGCTTTTGAACTGCTAGGTTGGCAGGAGCTGGGACAAAGACGGGAGCTCAATCCGTCCTGCAGTACTCGGGAATCGAACTGCTGACCTTCCGCCTCCCAGTCAGCGTCTTATCCACTTGAGCCACTGCAGTGGTAGAGGTAGAGGAACAGCTATAACTGTGGTTTGTCAACTAAATGCCACAGCAGAGTGATTTGTTAATGAACTTCAAACCATAGTTTCCATTTCTTATTTCTCAACCTATTGCATTGTCTGTCAGTTCTAACACCATTCCAAATCATAGTCGTCATATCGCCCTTTAGAATCATAGATTAACTGCATTGGAAGGGGCCTTTTAGACCACTGGGTCCAACCCCCTGCTTAATGCAGGATTCTGAATCAAAGCAGATATGACAGATGGCTGTCTAATATTCTCTTGAATGCTTCCATGTTGGAGCGCTCACCTCTCAAGACAGTTGGTTCCACTATCATACTGCTTTAAACATTAAGAGGTTTTTCCTAATATTCAGCCTATATCTGACTTCCTGTAGTTTCAGCCCATTATTATGCACCCTGCACTCTGGGATGATGGTGAACAGATCCTTCCCTTCCACTTTATGATTAGCTCTCAGATACTTGAAGAGTGCTATCATATCCCCTCTATTTCTCCTTTTCTCAAGGCTAAACATGCCCAGTTCCTTAAGTTTTTCCTCATATGGCTTGGTTTCCATTCCTCTGATTATCCTTGTTGCCCCTTCTCTGTACCTGCTCTAATTTGTTTGCACCTTTCATAAAGTGGGGTGCTCAGAATTGGACACAGTATTCTAGATGTGGTCTAACTTGTGCTGAACAGAGGGGGACTAATAACGCATGGGTTTGGGAGACTATACTTCTGTTAATGCAGCCTAGGAGCATTGGCCTTTTGTGCAGCCACATCACATTGTTGACTCATTTTTAGCCTATCATCTGCAACAATTCCAGGATCCAAGATTTCAAAAGTGTACTGAGATATTCAATGATATCACTACATGATTTATGACATCACAGAACAGTTGTAGGAGACAGAAAAACCAGGCCTTTCTGAATTTCTACTACACTATGAAACAGATCAAAACCTTCCACTAGTACAATCTTGTGAAAGATCATGCACAGTCCTCCTCATTGGTCAAGTTGCTTCCTGTACTTGGGGACACAAAAGGAGCCACATTTGGGCATCCCCAGAGTGGAGTTTCTCCAGCAAAAATCTTTTCAACCCAGAGTAATCTCTGACACAAAATTATTATTATTATAGAGAAGCCACCTTTTCTTTTTTACCTTCTTTAATGATCCTTTGGTTTTCAGAAGAATGAAGATGACATAGAATGGAATGCAGATCATTGATGACAGCGCCATCAGCCAGCCCACAGCAATCCCCCATGATGGATATTCATATACATTATTATACTTGAGTGGTGTATATTTAATGAGGGAAAACAGAAAGGTTGCCTAAAGAAAACAAAAACAGACAGCATGACAGGTTTGGTAAGTGATGGTCAATTAGAAACTTGACAAATGGAAGGAAGACAAAGTTCTTTCTCTCTCAGACTAGAATATGTACTGAAAAACCTACAGCCCATCCTACAGCCCATGGGCTGACACAAGCCTGCGGCACCATTTCATGTGGCCTGCATCGTCGCCACCAGAAGCGGATTCATTTACAGCAGCCGTAAATGTGCCCGTGGCTATCATAAATGTTGTTACGATGCATTTTACAGCAGCATTTACAGCAGGGGAAACCACCAGTCCAGCCTGCTCAGCTGTCTGAGGGGGCGTGGTCTGGACAATGGCTTAAAAATTGAGAACCCCTGGTCTAGGGAATGCAGGAGGTAATCTTGATTAGAATACTTTGCATTTGCAAGTATACCATATTTTTATTCTCAACCTTCTTATCACAAAACTCAACAACAGAACAGTCAGATGCTTCTTATAGTAACTGCAATGCTGACTTGAACTTTCAACTCCTGTTCAAAATTGCCTTTGATTACTTAAGTAATAGAAACAAACAAACACCAATTTACATACCAAACAAACTGCAGGTGTGAAAAAGAGCCAACAAAATTTAACAATGGGCCATGGACGGTAACCGATCATATCTTCAATATTGTCATAAAAGCGGTCAGCTCCTTAATATCCACAAAGAAATAAAGAAATTATTATTAAAGAAAAATAATCTACATATATCTATGATGCTATGAACTTCTAAAACACATGCAACACGTCAGAAAAAGTAGGAAAATAAAATTAAAAAATCCACACTATGGGTCAGTGATGGCTAACCTCGGCACTCCAGCTGTTCTTGAACTTTAATTCCCAGAAGCCCTGATCAGCAGGAGTGCTGACTTGGGCTTCTGGTAATTGAAGCACAAGAAAACCTGGAGTGCTGGACAGCTATAGGTGGTTTATGGACAGCTATAGGTGGTATATGGAGAGACAAATGGGGTATCATCCCCAACATTTTTGGGACAGCCTCTCCAACCTTTAGTCCACAAGCTGCCACGGATCCAGATAAAGTCTTGTCCTGTAATTTATCTGTAATTTATTTAAATCCCCCCTTCTTTAAGGGCACCTTAGCAATATTACTTGTCACAGACAGCCTTCCTCAAGCTTGTGTTCTTCAGATTTATTTTTTGCACTCAAATCCTTATCAATTCCACTGGCATACTGGCTGAGAAAAATGAGATTTAGCCTATTTGATTAGCTTCATGGCTGATCGTGAGTCTGAATTTTCCATACCATACAACTCTCTCTAGCCACTTCTCCATAGTTGATTATGATGTCCTATGAGGAAGATTCACTGAGATGATGCCTGAGCCAACTTGTGAGGAGAATAGTTCTTTCCCCAGCTACCCAAGGACTCTTACCAAGGTAAAAAGCAATATTTGCAGCAGGCAGACACTTCAAAACACTGGTTGCATGCAAATAAATGCTAGGCAAGGAAGCAAAGAGCAGCAAACAAGTAAAGGTAAAGATTGCCTTTTGTCATGGTGCCATCTTCGAACTCAAATGAACCTGATGAGGAACAGGTTCCAGAGCCCGTTACAAACCCTGATTTGCCTCTACTTGATCCTGAGTTGTCAGATTTGACAGCTCCTGACCCAGTGCTAAATTAGCATCTGACAGCTCTGGTCCTGAACTCTAGACCTTGCAGCATTGTAGGGAACACCTGCAGAAGGAGCTGCACCTGCATCCCAAGTCAGGGAGAGATCACTTGCAGAGGTGGTTGCCAGTTGTGAGTTCTTAGCCGTGAGTGCTCTTAAAGAGGCGCTTCGAATTTGTTGGTTCACCATTTGTGTTGGCCGACACTCTGTCAGATTTCTTGCTTGCCTTTGCTCAAAACTCTGATAGACCTCCTTGCTAGACCCTGGACTCATTTCCAGACTTGACTATGCCTTTTTGGACACCCCTGGTAAACAAACTCTGGATTTCTTGACAACACTTTTTGAACTCTTATTGAAAGACTTTTGTGAGACTTTGTCTCTCCCTCTCTCCCTGTGCAGTGCTGCTGGGCGGCTTTCCTGTCCCGTCAGGGTGGGCTTGCACACCCTTGCTCAAAAGCCAGTTGTATCCAACTCTAGGGTTCAGTTCTCATCTCTGTTTACATCACACACACCCCTATCCTGTGGGGAGAAGACGGCACTGCAGTCCATGGGTAGGCACTGCACACAGTAACCGTGCATACACACACTCCATGTGATATCACCGGAATCATGCCAGCAATGTCACATGGGTGTGTTGGCAGGTGCAGGACTTGACCGCTTGCCTCCTCCTCCTCCTTGGTCACTTAGTCTCTAAAAGGTTCATCATCACTGCCCTAAGCAAACAAGTAGTAAAGGTAAAGGTCACCCTTGCTCGAAAGCCAGTTGTATCTGACTCTAGGGTTCAGTGCTCATCTCTGTTTCATAGCTGAAGACCCAGCACTGTCTGCTTCTGCAGACATTTCCGTGGTCATTTGGCAAGCATAGAATGGAATGCTGTTTCAAGTAAATAAATAAAGACCTGTTTGTTGGGAAGGTAAATAGCATGACTAGACACCAGAGCGTACGGAGCACTGTTTACCTTCCCACCGAAGTGGTACCTATTTATCTACTTGCAATTTCTTGCTTTCAAACTGCTAGGTTGGCAGGAGCTGGGACAAAGACGGAAGCTCATTCCATCCTGCAAACAAGTAGCAACTCCTAATACTAGGCCATGGTCAGGAAGGAAGGCAGCAAAGGGCCAGATCATATTACAGTAAAACCCCAACTTACAAATGCCCCAAGTTACATAAAATTCGATTTACATAATGATTTTGTGCTAAAACTATGACCCAATTTACATAAATGTCCCAATTTGCATAAATTTACGTAACACAATTTCCTATGGGTTTGCTTCGAGTTACATAAAAAACTGATTTAAGCAAAAGCCTATGGAACAGACTTTTTGCGTAAGTAGGGGTTTTACTGTACTCTTCTAGAACAGGATTCTACTGTAACTGTGTTTTTAAAAGTGTTTTATGGATTCTTTCTCGTTCGAATCAAATTTTCAGAGAAAAAATGTGGTATTCTTCCATTTCTCTCTTTCTCTATCAAGTTGTTTTATGTTCCACAACAATGAAATGATTGACCCCCTTATCAGATTCATAGATGTCAAGTGTCCCGTATTGGCCAGGAAAAAACCATATTTTACCCTCTTTCCCGCCGTCTTCCTGTATTAGTTAGACTGCAATGCCCTAATACCGCCACTGGAGGGCTGCACAGGATAAGCATAGCTGTCAAGTTTCCCGTTTTGGCTGGGAAATTTCCCTTATTTTCAAATCCAAAACTTGACAGGTATGAACTGATTGAGTTGGCTTGTTTTAATAGTGTCTTAGTAGTTCCAGCCATCAGATTCATTTTATGACCCCTTCTGAAAGCTGAGTTATATTGCACTGTATTTTTAAGTGGCCTAAAGAAGATGGACTAAGGTTCCCTAAGGGAGGACTAGGGGACCATGTGGCTTGTTCTCAATGAAAAACATTATGATAAGGAATAAACCATCCAAGCCTGGATCATTTGCCATTGAAGGAGCAGGAGGAAGAAGCTTGATTCTCTTCTCCACCTTATTTCATCTGCTGGTTGTTCAGAAAACGCAGAGAAAGAGAAATACATTTTGGCCCCTGAGGGAGGCCTCTGGACTGAGAGCTCCTATTTATAATTAATTGGTTGCTTTATTTTTATCACTTTGAATGGGAAAAGGTGCTTGTGGCATTTTGTACTCTGAGGTAAGGCAACCCTTTACAACACACAATGAATTATGTAATTGCCTTTTCAGAATTTCCTAGGTAGACAGTACTCAAAAGTTGTTTCCCATTCTCTTATTCAGGAGGCACCTTTAATTAATTATGTGCTGTAAATAATTAATCAAAACAATAACAATAATGATGTTTTTAGCTTTTGATATTGTTTCTTTAAAAAAACTGTAAGCTGTTTTGCATCATTTTAAAGAAAAAGGGAGGATACAAATAATTTAAATGAATGAATAAATAAAATAACTATAATTGCTCAACTTTTCTTGCTCAATGTAGGCCAGGAGTTCTCAACTTTTTCAAGTCGAGAGTCAGGTCACGCTACCTCAGACAGCTTCAGGGGTTGGACAGCCATTTTGCCCTCCATGCCACACATGACACCTCCTGGTGTGATGGGGGTGGTGGGGTGCCACATGAAATGGTGCTGCAGGCTGCATCCAGCCCCTGGGGCATAGGTTGAGAACCCCTGATGTAGGCCCATTGAGTCAATGGGAATTTGATGAGTCAACTACTCTGTAAATTCTATGAATTCAATTAGGCCTATTCTAACTGTGATTTACTTTAGCATAGCAAATTGCACTTAAGTGTAAGTCCATTTGAATCAATGAGATATAAAGAGGACTTGGTTTACCAAATCCCTGTTGATTCAATGGGCCTAATCTAATGCAATTTACTATACCAAACAACTGGATTTGAGGCCATTTGATTTGTAATTCATTACTTCTGAGATATGGCTGTAACCTGGCAGTATAGCAAAGGAAGAGATGGAGTGTTTCCCCTTGCCAGAAGAGTGAGCACTGTGCAGTTAGTTGCCTATGCAACACAAGGCTAATTGCCTAGCTTTTGGCACAATGTTATTGGTGAGAGTGAACAGTTTATTAGCTCTACAGATTATACTCACTCTCTCATTCTAATCAAATTTGTAGGTACAGTATATTACTTTTGCTCAGATGTATTCTATTCTGGGCGACTGTGGCGGGTTAGTGGTTAAGATGCTGAACCTGACAACTGGAAGGTTGGCAGGTCAGCAGTTTGAGACCCAAGTTCTGCATGGTGGAGTAAGCTTCCATCTCTGTCCCAACTCCTGCCAACCTAGCAGTTAGAAAGCAAGACATTGCAAGTAGATAAATAGCTATCACTTTGGTGGAAAAGTAAACAGTGTTCTGTGCACTCCAGTATCTAGTCATGCCTGCCACATATCCACGGAAACACCTGTAAAACACATACCTGTCAAGTATCCCGTATTGGCCGGGAAATCCCACATTTCACCCCTCATTCCCGGTCCTTCACGTGGCCATCCCATATTTGAATGGTCAGAAAAGGGGTTACTGCACATGCGCACCTGCCAGAGGAAGCGGTGTGCATGCGCAAAGGGGTTACTGCAGAGGTGAGCATGCACAAAGGGGTTACTGTGCATGTGCAGTAACCCCTTCGTGCATGCGCACCCGTCAGAGGCAGCGGTGCTTACTGTTTTTTCACCACAACTTGACAGGTATGAAAACGCAGACAATGCTGGCTCTTTGGCTATAAACAGAGATGAGCAGTGAACCCTAGAGTCAGATACGACTGGCTTTCAAACAGTGGTGGACTCCCAAAAAATTTACTACCACATTGTGGGCGTGGTATGGCGGCCATGGCCAGGGGAAAAGCCCTGCGTTGCAGCCGAATTAGGACTACTTTATTTCAAAACTTGGATGGGCGAGGCCAGCCAGAATTTCTGCTACCGGTTCTGGTGAACTGGTGTGAACCTGCTGATGCCCACCACTGCTTTTGAGCAAGGGCAACCTTTACTTTTATTCTATTCAGATACTTGCATTTAGAGTTCAAAATTGAGCATTGAAGGACTAGTGTCTCCCCCTGCTTTATCAATGAAAATAAATATTATTAAACATCCGCCATAAATGTCCCATCTGTAGCTCCACCAAAGTTGGTACTTGGTTCTTCAGTTTTTCTGAGGACCAAAACTCAAACAAAACATGTCAGTTCTTGTTTTCATCTCCAAGCTCTAAAACCACTCATTAGTTCTGAATCAAAATCCCAGCCAGTTTTTTTTTTTAGGGGAAATGAATCCATTAAATGTAGTTCAAGATACTCACATAAATGCAATTTTGACGCTTACCATCTAGGGCCAAACCCTAATTGCTATACTCAACCATATTAGAGCTATTGAAAAAATTTCTGAATGGTTAATTAAAACTTGTGTAAATCTCATCAGTCCAATGAGATTTCTCAAGGTGGGAGTATTAATTGGATTCATGCCTGGACATTCAACTGCTTGACTCTAAGCTGCACAATCATCAGAGGGAGGAATCTCCTCTTTGCAGCTGATGGGGATGTTTTTAAAAGCCACTTGCCACTGGCCTGGGAAGCGAACACACTGGGAAGGTTGGTGAAGACTCAATCACTTCTATTTCCAGTTTGTAGTCTTGTCATCAACTTTGTTCCTATAGAAAATGTTTCAAAGTTTCAGCCATCTGAAGCAAAGGATGATGTAGCAGAAAACAATGGAAGCTGACTTAAATTGAGTTACTGATCCTATGATTAGGAGACTGGCATGTTCTGTATCTCAAAAGCTGAGGAAAACAATTAATGAGGCTTAAATCAGTCAACAGTGTGTTGTAATGAAAGTGTGTTGTAATGTAATAAATAATATGTCAGACTCTCTGCCATCAAACCCCCCTCCCTTTACCACCCACTGTCATCCATCTGGATGGATTATGCCCACTGCTAAAAAGAAGATCTTGAAATAACCCCTTGAGGAAAGCTTTACTGAAATCAATTGAGGTGTTGGCTGTTATCCAGACAACTGAAAGAACAAAAGTTGAAGTAACTGGCACAAAACGGGCAAACTGTATGCCTTTTATAGTAACATGACCTCTCTGTTTCAGGATAAGGCCGGCTTATATCCAGAATGTACTTACACCAAGCATTGTTCTTTTTTAAGCCATGGGATCACAGAATTAGTCCTGTAAATTTTCCAACATGCATTTCTAAGGTTACTATCCTATACTTACACAGAATAAAGCCGTGGAGTTTTCATCAGAACATACATGCACATGACTGCACCAAAAAATAATTCCCTCCAGGTTGTAGCCTAAAGAGGAAACCATCAGCTTTGTCTTGTGACTCTAAGGTGTATGTGTGTGTGGGGAAGGGGTAGTATCCTGTAAATTGGTGAGGTGCACTGTACACCACCAGCAGCAGCTGGGAACTAAAATACCAATTCTGGATATCTGGTAGCCACAATAATTCAATGGCTGCCACTAATGTTCCAGACACAATTCAGCACTAATTGTAGCACCTCTCTCTTGCATGAGAGGAGGCCAGAGTATCCTTCTATAGCAGGGGTTCCCAACCTTTTCATGCTGCGGGAAAGACCACGCCCCCCCCAGACAGCTGAGTGGCCAGTCACGTGGTTCATCCCACCATAAACACTGCCGTAAAATGCATCTGTGGCTGTCGTAAATGCGTGTACAACACCCGCCGTGTGCATCTATAGCAGCATTTATGCATGCATGGGCATGGTTTATGGCAGTCATAAACGTGTCTACTTCCATGTCCAGTAGTGGTGAGGGTGACGGTGGGCCACATGAAATGGTGCTGTGGGCTGAGTCTGGCCTGTGGGCCGTAGGTTGGTCACCCCCTATTCTAGACTCTTGTTGGCTGACAGGGTAGGGGTTTCTTTCTTTTCTGGTAAGCAAGGAAAGATGAAAATGTTCTGTACACGTATGCAGGGTGGGGATGGCAGAGAGAGCCCTGCTGAAATTTGCATGTTGCATCTTACTCCCCTCTCCCCCCAAAGGTTTGGACTGAAGTCTCAAATGATCTCTTGCAATGACTATGACTGTGTATACTTTGTGTCCATTTAGGTTCTATTTTGCCCACTGTCAGATGGCACCGTTTATGATACAAGGAATGCCAAGCTGTCTTGCACAGTCTGCATATTTTCTTTTCTAGATCTTTAGTGCTCCATCTTTAAATCTTTAAATCTGCAAGGCATGAAGGCATAATCTTATAGGATAAGGTATATCTAATTAGTTATGTGCTGTCAAGTCAGAACTGACTTACAGTAGCCCTAATCGGGCTTTCAAGATAAGTCACATGTTTAAGGAATTATTTTTACCAATTCTACTCCTTCTGCGCAGTGAGTTTCCATAACCAAGTGAAGATTCAAACTCTGGATTCTAAAGTCCTGATCATTCAGTCTACTCACTACACCAACATTGGGTCCCAATGTATAATCAGTTTTAGTAGACATTCTTGCTTAAAAGGGCATTACTGGACATAATAAACCCAGTATCTAGCAGGTCTCTTTGCAGTCTGCTAAAAAATGACCAATAGTATATCAGTGGATCCACTTTCTGACTGTGCCTGTTGGCCATTCTGCTTAGGTGACCAACTTGTGTCATTTCTGCCAAAAGCTATGTTAGCTATACTTTAATGTCTACAGGTATTATACTGAACTTTACTGGTATAGCTCAGTGGGTTGGACAGTATGATTGCAGAAACAGGTGTTCAGAGTTTAAATCCTCACACTTCCTCCCAGGAGAGGGGCCAGCTAAGGTCACCGACAGTACAAGAGCAGCTGATGGGCCTCTATGTCCTTCCACCCATGTAGCCTTGGGGAATCTGTATGGTCTCAAGGTGCTACCAGAAGAAGACACTAGTCAATCACTTCTGAGACGCTTACAGCTAGAAAACCCTGGAGAATTACCACAAGTTAGAATTGACTTCACAGCACATAACTTTATAGCACATTCCAGGTCTTCAAAGCACTTGTGATGAGTCCAACACTCCACCTTTTCTTTAAAAAAAAAGTATCAGAAGAAATAATATTAATAGACATAATCAGACATAGAAAGGCACCAAAAATCTGCATTACTACATGCCCTACAGGTTCTTCCCTTTAATTTAGTTTTGGCAAGCTTCTCTCTCTTAATATCCCCATGGCAGGCAAGCATAAGACAATTATTTCTATAATGGCAAACAGCTATACTTGGTTGGTTTTGGCTGATACAGATGGGTGAGAATTTTGTTCCATTCAATATTGATAAGAACCTAACTCAGACCTGTACATTATTTTCATGAATTGAAGGAAATAACTTGAAATTTTATAAAATTGTGCATGGAAAGAAAGTGAAACTGACAGAGTAAGTTTATGGCTGTGTACAATCTGACTATGGTGGCTTAATGGCTAAAACACTGAACTTGATGACTTTAAGGTAGGCAGGTCAGCAGTTTGCGACCCAAGTACTGCACAACAGAGTGAGTTCCTGTCACTGTCCAAGGTCCTGCTAACCTAGCAGTTTGAAATCAAGAAATTGCAAGTAGATTAATAGGTACCACTTCCCACTTCGGTGGGAAGGTAAACAGCATTCCGTGCACTGTGGTGATTAGTCATGTCTGCCACATGTCCATGGAAATATCTGCAGTACTTGTTCTTTGGCAAGAGATGAGCATGCAAGAGATGAGCACTGAACCCTAGTCAGATACAACTGGCTTTCGAGCAATGGCGACCTTTACCTTTCAATCTCAACCAGAGACATTCTCATTCAAAGTTCCCCATTACATGAGAGGGCAACACCAGCTCTGTCTCTGAATTTATGCACACAAGAGAACCTATGCAAGAAAGATAAAGGTCTACAAGAGGCAAGTCATGGGCCCCTTCCAAGGCCACCCACAGCATCGCCTTAGGCATCCTTTCACCCACTGCTGACCCCAGTTATCTAAGAATGTAATAGCTTTAACCCAATCTTTTTTAACAGGAGTAGTGTCAGTTAGATTTCGGTTGGAATAACTAATCTCAAGGTTACATATACAGTATACTGGTGTCACTAGAAACTGCTCTCTGGACTGTGTTATTGCGGCATCTGGCTTCCAACACAAAAAACACATCCTGTATATTAGATTTTTTTTGTTTTAAAAAAAGAAGGATAATTCCACCTCCACCCACCCACTATTCCACCCTCTTCTCTCCAGGCTCTTCCCTTTGGCAAATTTCAACAGCATCAGCTGCGAGTTGGCAGGAAATGGCAAGTTCCTTTCACAGAAATAAAGCTGTATGTAGGAAATCCTCCGATTTGTAACAACGTCTGCTTGACAGACAAGGGAAAGCTGCCAAGCTGTGGGTGGCATTTTCGTGCCTGGAAAAAGGCAAGCCTGAAGCATGTGTTTTTATTCACAACATTTGCTGTTGTACATTGCAGTATAAGCAAAGATGATTTGGGATGCCAAAGCATGGGTCCTTCACTAATGTTGTCCATTCACATGCGTTATATTTCATATCAGGGGCTGTGGTGGCTCAGTGGTTAAGAAGCTCACCTTGTTAGCTGGAAGGCTGGGAAGTCGGCAGTTTGAGACCCGGGTACTACATGACAGTTTGAGCACATGTCTCTGTGCCAGTTCCTGCCAACATAGCAATTTGAAAGCAAGAAATTGCAAGTAGATAAATAGGGACCACTTTGATGGGAAAATATATTGGGAACATGAAAGGAACCTCATTTGGGTGTCCCCTGAGTGGAGCTTCTCCAGCAAAAATTCTTTCAACCCAGAATAATTTCTTACACAAAATTATTATTATTTCATATCAGCATGAAGAGTAATTTGAGGGTAAGAGGAGAAGTTCAGCATGAATGATTTTTACATACAGCAAGACAAGAGATTCTTCCTGATAGCTTGCTGCTGCAAAACCTCATTACAAAAGCAACTATGTAAACATTATTGCCTTTTAAAATGTCCCTTGCTGGCATAAGCACTTGCTATGATGTTAACCCTGGGAAACTATAACACTTAAAAGTATGCAACGTGCTTCGAGTATTTTATCCATATCTTTTACAGCTTATCATCTCTTACTGAGCTGTCATTAGTTTATTGCAAACAAAGAATCTAGGTAATAATGGCAGAATTGCCAAGTACTGTATGTTTTCTGAGTTTGGTGGTGGACCCAGAAGAGAAGATCTATTTCTCAGTTAGGAATAGGCAAATTTCTCAGGTGTGCTTTTCTTCCACATTCCAATATTTCAATTTTTTGTGGAGGGAGAGGGTGACTAATGGATAATCAACTGAATTGAAGTTGTCATTCAACCCTAGTGAATGGAGATATAGTACTTGTCAATCTCAGTTTCTCCAGCTTTTATATGGAAATGCACCACTCAAAACTGTCTTAAGGTAATGTATGCCATGATAAATGGAATGCCAGGTTAAGCTCAGGATCATAAGGAATTTCTCCCAAAATGGAATATCATTTGGCCCAGATTTCCTCCATCTCGGTCTAATGGAGGTTGCAGCTCAACAAATCTGGAAGTCACAAGGTTGGAGAAGACTGGATTAAACCAATCAGAGAAATGCCAGAGTTTTTGCCTGCAACAAGTCAGCTTCATCCTGAGTCCTTTCTGACATTAAAGATGATTACTACACTCTCAGAGACAACCATGTATTTGAGCAGACATTTGTAGAACACAAATACATGATGGACGAAGGCAAAGCATTTTTTAACACAACAAAATTATTCTATGATGATAACTACTACCTTACTGACATGCCTTTAAGGAAGTATCTTTGTGGAAAACTACATATTAGTGGCAACTGGCTAAGAACTCCTTGTTGAAAGATTGCTGTGGACACATTTTATGGCAGGAGAACCACCAATCCAGCCGGCTCACTGTCTGAGGGGGCATGGTCTGGCCCACAGCTTTAAAAGGTTGAGAACCCCTGCAATATACCAACACATTACCCAGTATTCACTGGTCTAGTAAGATTCTTCTTATATTCCAATAAGACATCATTCGTTCTACATACCATAAACCCAGCCAATGCAGATGACTTCAAACACTGCAAGAAAGAGCAAGCACATGCCACTTGCTGCATAATAATCAAACAGCTGGAAGATGTACATTCCACCCTGAAAAAGCACAAAGAGTAACAGTTAGACTATTTGCAAAGGACTGGAGCCAAGTGTTGGAGGGGAGTGGGGGGGGGGAGAAAAAATTACATATTCTATAAAATACTGATAAATAAAGAAAAAGGCAACATGCTATAAATGTATTATGTGCATGTTCATGCACATTTTCTAGGAGGCATGCCAAATTGAATACAATCACCACAGCAATATATTGTTAAACTGTGAGGAAGTCAAAACCATCTTTTCCTCTGTCTTGAAATATACTTACACATATTCACAATTTCAGTAACTCCAACAACAAAAGGAGAAAGAAATATATGCATTCCTGCACAATGCTGCATGTGTTACGTGGACAAAAGGTCTCCCTGTGTTCAGTGAGGTATAGTGCGATTCATGCACTGGTAAATGTGCTCAGGCCTGCACCATTAGTTATCTATCTGGACCTTTTTATGGTATCCCTTTACACTCAATTATGAACAGCAATAATTTCATAGAATATGTTTCATTCTCAGTAATTTCTTTCTCCAACTCTACTTTCTAAAACCGATAGAATCAGTCCCTCCATCCTCTCCATAGAGTAAGCCTATATGTTGTAGACTAGACCAAAAGATGATGGCTTTCTCAAGACCAACATATAGATTTTGAGAACTGAATGAATGCCTTCCCTGCCACAGAACCTTCTGGAGTAAGGATTATCACCATGGCAAAATTGCAGTGTAATGGTCAAGTCCCCACTCATATGCAAATGACCTCAAGCCCTCAGACTGTCAGGCCCTCAGACTGTGTTGTGATTTAACACATAGCTGAAACTCCATGAGATATGTACATATGCTAAAGGCTAGGGAAGTATTTTGGCAAAGTGTAATTTTCAGACTTGCACAGCGTGCTGATCTGCTCAATGAACATCTCAAATCTTTCAGTGCTAGGTTTTTAAGACATCAAACATGCAAACAAAACCGTTCTAGCTCCCAAATGTTCAATTACAAAACAAAAACAAGCTACATTGCTGACTGTAGACTGAGGCAAGATGTTATACTAAAGAGGCAATGTTTTTCTTCTAAGGGTGTGTGTGTAGTTTCTAGAGACGGAATCAGCTGTCATGATCTTAGGTTAACAGCTCAATTCTTTTAAGCAGCTAGGCCTTACTAAGCAGTTTTCATTCTCTTATCTCTCAGATTCATATCTCAGATTCCATAGGTTGGGAAAGACACTCTCCGAGCTAGTAAATTTACAGACTTCTAGAATATTACCTAAGATTGCATCAGCCAGGGGATTTTCCATGAAGTAATGCATTCCAATGCATTCCTAAGGGAAGGAGAAATCACTCCTTTTCTCCATAAAAGAAACAGCTTTAGAGACCCCAAATCGGTTTTCTAACTTGAGGCAATCTGCTTCGTTAGCTGGACTCAGATTCCCTGGGGGGTAATAAAACACCCATGGCTGAATGGGTCTGAAAGGGCTGGACTGCTTTGCCTGGAAGATCTCAACACAGCCATTTCATGAGCTATGCTAGACTTTGCTGGATTAACCTAAAATGTTGCCATCCTATGTGTATTGGACTATGCTGAGATTTGGCCATTTCATGAATTGATGGATATTTCCAGTCTTATGGACATTCTGATGGACTAATGATTATTTCTTTGAGATATGAGATTTTATTCTTCACAGTTTTGCTTCTTCATTTTATGGAATAGAAAATAAAGTTCTGTTTGGGACTTTACCATGTTGATTTTTACTGGGCATAGCACTGGCACCTAGCTCTCTGCTTCAACCACACACTGCTACTGAGACATCCACGCTATTATGGAAAATCCACAATTCTTGTGACTGGGTAAGATCAGGGTGATTTGGGTCCTATTGGGAGGCTGGCAGTTTCCCCTGGGGAAAGGGGAGTTGTGGTAGACTGCATCATACACAGCATTCTGCCCCACCAAACCCTCACAGGACACCCCCCCCCAAAAAAAAAGACTTCGTGACATCAGCATCTCATCTAGTTGAAGCCCACTGTCTCTCTTTGGTAGGCTCTCCTACTTACTGGTGATTCCCAAATGATAGCCATTGGTCTTTGGCCATCATCACTTCATGGCTCCAACAGGTGATCCCATACATACCAACAAGTTTGGATAATTTTGGACTGCACTTCCTGAAATCCTAGAGCCAGCACTCTTGGAGGGCATGCTGACTATGAGATCCTGGGAGATTTAGCCTGCAAAATTAATTTCCCCCATCTCTGATAATGAGAAGCTAAAGAGAAGGTTTCGAGTTGCTGTTTGTGCCTCAGGGCTGGTTATAGGATTTCTATGACATTTGGACACATGCTCCCAAAGTTTGTATCTCCAGGTGCTGATACCGAAGATGGCTAAGAAGGTTATAGTTAAGCACGGAACCTTCTTGGTAGTGGCACATATGCTCTGGAACAGCCTATCTCCAGAGCTGTATCAACTCTCCTCTCTCAATGTATTTAAGAAACAATTATAGGTGTTCAAACACCTCCTCCCTACAGTCACTTGAATTTGATTATTATTAGTTTTGGGGCCCTTTTTCCTGTTGGAAAAAGCTTTTTAAAATTATTGTTATTTTTGTCTTGCTTCTTTCATTGGGGAGAATTATATTATTTTTAATGTCTGTTCTTTCTTTTATTTTGTAAACCACCCAAATAGGAATTTCCTCCGAAATGGGTGGCATAAAATGTATCAAATAAGTAAAGAAATGCTATTTATGTCCCTCTGCAACATACTTTATGGCTCCTTTAAAATTTTAAGAATATTTAATTTTTTTAAAAAAAAAAAGATTGTTATCTCACAAGAGATATGGTTGTACTCGGTATACACCATGGACAGAAAACATGCAGCTTTCTAGATGATCTCAGACTGTTCAAAGCAGTGGTGGGGGAAACACAGTCTTCAAATGTTACCTGACTACACAGGCTATAGTTACTTCTGTTGACAGGAATTATAGCACTTAGATCAGGGGTTCTCAACGTTTTCAGATTGTGGGCTGGACCACACCTCCTCAGACAGCTGAGCGGACTGGCCTGGTGTCGTAAAATGTATCCGGAGCTGTCGTAAACCCATTTGCAATGGCTGCAGACTCATTTACGGCTGTCGTAAACACATTTATGATGTCCACGGCCGATTTCAGTGGCAGTGGGGGTGGCTGGAGTGAGGTCAGGGGCCAGATTATTTGGTGCCATGGGCTGGACCAGCCTGCAGGCTATAGGTTGCAAACCCCTGACTTAGATGGTTCCACCACAGACGCTAAAATATGTACAGCTATTTACTGGAGTCAAGCACCAGCAACTAAAAATTTGCCTTGGGGAGGAGGAGGAGGGAAATAGGAAGAGTAAGGCTGCTCTCATGATCATATAATACAGTCAGATGGGTCAAAATGCTTGAGTGTAGTTTATGGTATCATTTACAAAATAAGAAACCTTTTTTTCCCTTTCCACTGACCTCCACTTCTCACCTCAGTGACCAGCAGCAAGCCAATCAGGTAGCATATGCTTGCAATGATCAGGATCAGTAGCTCTCTGCGTCCTTTCTTACGGAAGACTTCTGGGAACAAGTCAACAATGGCTGTCACCAAACTCTCGACACACACAAACTGTGGAAGAAATTATATCAGGAAACCCATATTCCACAGATTTTCTTTCTTAAGCCTTTCTGCCTGGCTGTGACAATAAAAGCCTTGCTGATGTTGCCTCTCTGCTTCTTCTTCCTGGTAGTTGCCCAGTCTTAGCAAAGCACAGGATTGAACGTGTGGTAGAGAACTGCAAATCATGTTATTTCATGCACTTGCAATAGCATCTAATGTTAGAATCTGGCCTAAATCATTTCTGTTAACAATAGCTACCTGTGGCTATTTTGGCACAGGTTGAAGTGATGGGAGGTTGAGTCTGGAAGTGCTCATCATAGGAAGAGTACGCAGTGATATGGGTACATGCTTTGCATGGAGAAGAAACTGGGGTTAATTCCAGTTATGAGCCTGTAAAAGGACCTTAGACAACACTGTCTCTCCTATGGCCACCATGCAATGTGGTGGATATTGCAAATTTCTGCTTTACTTCCTTTCCAAATATGTTTATTATTTACATTTATACCTTGCTTTTCCTCTAATTAGCTCATCATAGTTCTTCTCCTCACTTTATCCAACTCTCAGGTTCTCCAGTAAGTTTTCAAGCAAAGCAGTATATATTGCTTGTAAAAGACAGGTTTCATGTGAAATGATAAAGAGGTGGGAGAATTCATAACCTCAAGAGGACATGCACCTGGGCTAGTGTGTCTATATCTGAGATTTATCTATTGCAAGTTCAAGTACCCTCTCCTGCCTCCAAAAGTTATACTTCATGGCACTTCTATTTGTATATAACTAAGAAATACTTAATATAACTGATTCATGCAGCAACTCTGTTTAAATTCCAATATAGTATCTAAATCTTCTGTAAGGTTTAGAAGGAAGTGAGAAGACAGAAATTTGTGGAGGGGTGTGTGTGTTCCATACTTGACTGTCCAGACCCAAGAAAATCAGCATAAGGAAAAATAAGCAGGACCACAGCTGCGAAATGGGCATCAGGGTAACAGCTTTAGGGTAGGCAATGAATGCTAGACCAGGACCTGTCAATCAGAAAAAGTGAGAGAAGAACTGTTTCACTAAATTTAAGAGTATGGAACCTAAGGTAAAGTAAGGTAAAGGTTTGCCTTGCTCAAAAGCCAGTCGTATCCGACTCTAGGGTTCAGTGCTCATCTCTGTTTCAAAGCCGAAGGGCCAGTGCTGTCTGCTTCTGCAGATGTTTCCGTGGTTATGTGGCAGGCATGACTAGACACCGGAGCGCACAGAGCGCTGTTACCTTCCCACCGAAGTGGTCTCTATTTATCTACTTGCATTTTCTTGCTTTCGAACTGCTAGGTTGGCAGGAGCTGGGACAAAGACGGGAACTCATTCCATCCTGTAGTACTCAGGAACCTATAGCCTTCTATATAGGATTGGGTTGATAAAGGAAAAATCATACCCATCATGTAGAGAACATGCTGAATTTTTTTGTTAATTTTCTAGGCAAAATATCAAAGCTTAGAAACATTCACATTTATTCTAACGGATTGTTAAGGAAAGTTAATTGACAGACAAGGTAACAGTAATTTGTTATTTTAGTCAATATTCATGTATTATTAATGCCTAAGCTTTAAAAACCAATTACAGCTACTTGACGTAGCCCCAAGTGATGAAAAGGATCCAACTCTAGTAAAGTAAGTGAATGAATCAATGCAATATATTGTTGTTAAAGTACAATGGTACCTTGCTTGAAGAGCATAATGTATTCCACGGGATTTCTCTTTAATTGTGACTTCTGGCCGGAGGAGTTTTTGGTTGGTTTTAGTTGTTAAGCGAGGCGACCATTCAGAGAAAATTCTGCTCTTTAAGCGAGTTAGTCTCTAAGCGAGGCGCTCTTTATGCGAGGTTCTGCTGTAATACTTTTTAAATAGTTGTTCTATATTAACAAGTATGAGTAACAACCTACCCTTCTAATGCTGTTCACATTTCCCCCCATCCTTTCTCATGAGCTGGCTAAAAGGATCTTTCAGATCACAGGTTTGCAAGCTGTGATCTGAAATCTCCTCAGACGGTTCATGAAAAAGATGTGAAAGAGCTGAAAATGCTGAACTTGGCCCTAGGTATTTTATTTTTAACATGATTTTTATTTAACTTGACATAAATCAATACACACAAAAAACAAACAGAATAACAAATTATAATACAAACTATGTGACAACAACACTTCAGCTCTTGAAAATATGTATTCCATTTCCTTTCCTTCATCTTCGTTTAGTTACCGGAGATTGAAACCATTTTGACCAGGGCTAGATTACAAAAATGGGTTTAACAATGCTTTTATCTGGTGCCTATAATTTTTATAATGCAGCCTATTTTTATATAATACTAAAAATTTACCAAGAAAGGGGACCCTTTCCAGCATCCTGCTTTAGGACTTAAATTTCCATTATGTAGTTTTGGTATAGATAACAATCCTAGTAACTGAATAAAAGACTATTGTTAAAATATGAGCAGTGAATGTACTAGTTGAAACTCTCAACAGTTTTCAAGTGATCAGGAGTATGAAAACTACTTGCTAAGGAATTAAACAAAACATGACACTTTACATTTCTGAACCCCCTTATTGGGATTATTTAAAGCTAATAGCATCTGAAATATCCTACAGTGCAGGACACATAATAATGGGCTCAAATTACAGTAGGCCAGATATAGGCTAAATATCAAGATAAACGTTTCAGCTGTTAGAGCAGTATGACAATGGAAACAATTACCTCAGGAGGCATTCAAGAGAAAAGATCTTCTTTGATTTGACCCTGCATTGAGCAGGAGGCTAGGCTTGATGGCCTCATAGACCTTGTCCAGCTCAATTATTCTGTGGTTGTATAATTCTATAGTCAGTGTGAAGATGAGCAAACAGGATCAATGTAGGATTTTAAAACTTGGAAAGTTTTGAAGCTAGGCCAGGAAGCCCAAACCACTACACTGAAGCTTACAAATTGCCCTGCATTTCATTGATTAATTGTGTTTATTTCATTTCAAGAAGTTAAAGGTACATTAAACTTTACAAATTTCAGAGACAATGGAAGATTCTTCATTCCAAGTACAAGCTATTTTAATGGGTCTCTAAGAGGTAGAAACCAAACATTTATTCCTAAGGCTCATGGTTTTATATTTGACTAGGGTCCTGGTTTACAGCCATGACAATCACATGCTCACCTGATTCAGCCACGTCAGAGATAGATACGCCTTGTTCTCGTGCCATGAAGCCTAATACGGAGAAAATGGCAAAGCCAGCCACAAAGCTGGTGGCACTGTTCAGAAAACAGAGCATAATGCAATCCCTGTTGGGCAATTCCAGAAAGAACAAATGAGAGAGAGAAAAAGCAAGGCTCATTCTTGAAGGTGAGTTCTTTTCTTTGTGGCTCTGATGGTATTCAGCTTCCCGGAAATGGTCAACAAAGAGCAGGCAGAAGACATCAAATGGAAGCATGAATGCAACATTTGGTACAAACAGAAAGACAGGGTTTTGGTCTTAGAGAATGAGTGAGATATTGCTTCTCATCTTACTTGTAACATACAGTCAGGGCAGCAGTCTTGATCTCCTAAGATGTACCATACGAAGATGGGAGTTTTGAAATTAATGAACTCCTAGTCCCATAATTTCTGCAGGAACACTCTGGGCAGCCCTCTCCTTTCCATCCACTTACCGTGCCTCTTCTTTGCACCCTTAAAAAGGGCCCAGCTACACCAGGGGAGTCACAAGGAATCCCTGTGGCTTGCAAACATGCATCAGAGAATGAATTCTGATGGAGAATGTCTCCAGAAAGTGTGTATGGGTTGCTCTACCAGTTGCTGCTTTTAAAGCTTCCAGTCCTGTAATTCATCCTGGAGGGTTCTCACCAAATTATACAACTAGGAGTTCGTTAATTCTGAAAATCCCATCACTAGTTGTCTATTTCTTTGCCAAGAAAAAAAAAGACTGTCAATACAGCTACAGTAGAACCTCGGATAAAGTCTAAACTCTGTTTCACAAGTTTGGACTTTATCCGATTTTGGATTTTATCCAAATCAAATGGGCGATGCATCGGATAATGTCCAAAAAATGGACTTTATCCATGGTTCCTATACCAAATACCTCAGATAACGTCCATTTTTAGCGGTTTTGAACTTTATGTGATGCATCACGTGTGCATGAAAACCGCGACTTTATCCAAAATGGACTTTATCCGAGGTACCACTGTATATGACATATCAGAGCTGGGTCATCCATTAGACCTGGGGTTCCCAACCTTATTACACCGTGGGCCTGACCACATACCCCAGACAGCTGAACAGGCCAGACCACGTCCCCCAGAAGCAGGCAAATTTACAGCTGTCGCAAATGTGCCCACTTCCACATTTTCGACAGTCGTGGGGACGTTTATGCATAAGCGGGTGAGTTTTATGGCTGACGTAAATGCCCATGGGCCACATGAAATGGTGCCATGGGCCGAGTCCGGTCCACAGGCTGTAGATTTGGAACCCATGCATTAGACAAAGTGAGATGGTCACCTCAGACAGCAAGTACTGGGACATAACACTAAAGCACTAGAAGATAGAGCCATGTGTCATGCAATCTGCTCAGTGCTCCCTAAGTGCAACCTTCCCTACGTCATTTGGAGGACCCTAAATAGGCTGCAGGTTGGAGTCCCTAAATGTAAGACCAACATGCTCAAATGGGGGCTGCTGCTGGACAACAACACATGATGGGAATGTGGAGAGATTCAGAATCCAGCTCATCTACTGGTCTGTCGATTACTGCCAGAAACATGCACCGATGAGGACTTAAGTTTAGCCAACAACAAAGCCAAGAAAGTGGCTTCGTTTTGGCAGTCCAGGGTTTGATCAGGACACAAAAGAAGAAGTGTTCCCTAAACAGGACTGCTGGCTTCAGGTGCCATAGATGCTGGTGTCCTATTTCCAATAAGAAAGATTCATTTGCCATTATAGTCAGCTCTCATAAGCAGAATGGAAGAAGAGCCTGGAAGTAATTTATTAGAGTGATGATCATTTCAGGTAACAAACTGACTTTGCTTGGGAACCAAGGGCAAGAGAGAAATATTGCTGTTACTGTATCTAAAGCAATTATGCCTTTTAGTCCATCTCTACATCTCACAATGCAGTTTATGCATTACAGTAATGTATGCTATATATTACTCATGCTGGTCATCACACTTTCCACTAAAGAAAATGAGAGCCATTTGGTTACATTTGGGGACAAGGTGACTTGTATCAGGTCTAGAGAAGATGCCTTCAAAATAGTTCAAAATAGGAGGTGACTTCTTCAATAGCTCCTTCTGAAATCCCTCCATAGGTAAAGAAAAATATCTCTAAGATGCATTGCACATCTCCATTTACAGCAAAAGAGCCAGCACTGTCTGCATCTGCAGACATTTCCATGGTCATGTGGCAGGCATGACTAGATGCCAAAGCAGACAGAACGCTGTTGCCTTCCATCCAAAGCAGTACCTATTTATCTACTTGCAATTTCTTGCTTTCCAACTGCTAATTTTGCAGGAGCTGGGGCAGCACTTGGGTCTCGAACTGCTGACCTGCCAACCTTCCAGTCATCATGTTCAGCATCTTAACCACTAGACCACTGCAGTCCCCAATCCCTTCCTGCAACCCACCAAAAGAATAACCAAAAATACCTTGGGGCAGCCCAAAGTGCTTAAAGTCTCCATTGCTCAAAAGCCATTTATATCCAACTCTAAGGGAGGGTTTATCTTTGTTTACAGTCAAAGAGCTAGCGTTGTCTGCATATGCAGACATTTCTGTGGTCATGTGGCAGGCATGACTAGAAGCTGGAGCACACAGAATGCTGTTACCTTTCCTGCTTGAAGCTGTACCTATTTATCTACCTGCAATTTCTTGCTTTCAAACTGCTAGGTTGGCAGGAGCTGGGACAGATGACAGGAGCTCAGTCCAACATGCAGCACTTGGGTCTCAAACTGCTGACCTGCTGACCTTCTGGTCATCAAGTTCAGCATCTTAACCACTAAGCCACCGCAGCCCTTAAGTGTCCTTAAAAGCTTCCCTAAATAATCTATTTTTCAGAGACTTCTTAAAGATATCTAGATAGGGAGCTTGCTACTGCTTCACTGGTAAATCATTCAAAAGAGTAGATGCTGCTACTAAGAAGGCTCTTTACCTAGTTATAATCTTTCCTGTCATTCTAAGGTAAAGGTTTAGAGCTGTGCAATTGGAGAGGACTGGTTGATGCCAGCAATAGATCTTTGGAAGATATGTTTCAACAGGTAACAAGGTACAAAGTAGTTTAGGGCTCTATGCGTTATAGCTCTGCTTCAGTCTAAAAGACTGCTGCCATCGGCAGATGATAATGCTCAGCAGGATGGGCCAACAGTAGTTCAGCTCAGAATAAGCAGGCTGTATCTGTATGTGGAATTAAAGTAGCCACAACTACTCCTACCTGTAGCAATTGTTATTGTACTTATTGTAACTTCCCAGTGCTGTCAGGCATCCCTGGCAAATGGCGTAAGAAAAGAAGATCTGAGTGCCTGCATCCATCCATACCTGGAATGAGAAAAGGGCAACTATTACAAGAAGAAATGATTATGAGGAAGTGAACAGGCTTGGCCTGATAAGGAAGATCATCGCTGGAGATACAGGTAGAAATCTCAAATCCTGTATCCATGTCAATTGCCATGCTTGTGATACCTTTCCAACTTCTAGCCCAGGGTTTCTCAAACTTGGCTCTCCAGGTATTCTTGGACTTCAATTACCAGAAGCCCAAGTTAGCACTCCTGCTGATCAGGGCTTCTGGGAATTGAAGTCCTAGAACATCTGGAGAGCACGCTTGCTGGCATTGTTCTAGCCCATTTCCATTGACAAGTCCTGGTTGTGGTCTCTAAAATTTTGAACTATCTATCCTGCTTGGCTCCCTCACCTCTCTGCCAGGAGCAAACTCTTGGGTCCTTCAGCAAGTCACCGACCTTCATTCAGATGACAAGGATGACAAGATGAAGATTACCAAAAAGGAGGACAATGAAAAACACTGATATACATGAAAGTGCATGTGCTAAAGTATACTTACAGATGGACAGATATGCAAACCCTTCTCTCTCAGTTGTTGCTTTCGACACATAAAAATGAGTTTTCAGAAAAATTAATTTTAAAAAAATATAATTTAAGCAGAATTACAATGCATCTCAATCATAGTAAAAAAAAAAAACAATTACCAGGTGACCTGTGTATCTGCTGCCCAGCGGTTTGCTCTCTATGGATGGGCAAAACTGAAGTCCCAGATTTTCCTCCCTATGGTTGTTTATGGTTAAATCAACTTTGGATTTAAGTGTTCTTCAAATAGAGGACACCATTCTTAGACTGGCAGCCTTTCTATGGGAGACTCTCCTCCCATGAAGACGGTTTGTAGCCAACTTTACTCAGACTGTGGTGACTCAAGTGGTTAAGACACTGAACTTGATGACTGAAAGGTCAGCAGGTCAGCAGTTTGATGCCCGAGTACTGCATGACAGAATGAGTGCCCATCTCTGTCCCAGCTCCTGCCAAAGTAGCAGTTTGAAAGCAAGAAATTGCAAATAGATAAAGAGGTACCATTTTGGTGGGAAGTTAAACCATGTTCTGTGCAGTGGTTAAAATGCTGAACTTGATGTCTGAAAGGACAGCAAGTCAGCAGTTCAAGAACCGAGTACTGCATGACAGAATGAGTGCCTGTCTCTGTCCCAGCTCCTGCCAACCTAGCAGTTTGAAAGCAAGAAATTGAAAATAAAGATTTACCACTTTGGTGGGAAATTAAACCATGTTCCGTGCAGTCTGGTGTCGAGGCATGCCTGCCACATTACCATGGAAACGTCTGCAGAAGCAGACAGAGATGGCTCTTTGGCTGCAAACAGAGATGAGCACGGAACCCTAGACTCAGATATGACTGGCTTTCGAGCAAGGGCAACCTTACTCAGACTGGCAGTATGACTTATCATTTGGGCTGCTGAATTTTTATTATCTTGGAGAGTGGTGTAATATTTTGTGTTATTCTTTTTGCGTGTGTCAATTAACAATTTGCTCATTGCTGCTTTTATATTGTTAGTCATTTTTTGAGCCTATGTGACAAAAAATAATTAAAAATAAAACCAGGGTGGAAGTCTTCACAACAATGAAGGATAGAAACACAGTTATCATCATCACCACTCCTGATTCATTTTTTTAAAAATTAGCAATGGCGCAAAATAGTACATAAATAAATAAATTTAGTGGTGCTAGCTTCCAAGTTGGAGACTACAAAGTACTGTATAGAGGAATACCTCTGGTATTTCAGATATTTCTCTACTGAAAGATGGTGGGTATGATAACTATGCTATTTTTCGTAGGTTTTTGTGTGCTAGAAACTCCACTCTCTGGAGGGAAATACTGACGTTATCCATGAGAATCTCAACCCAGATCCCAGTAAATTAGAAGAGATTTATCTTTCTCTTTGTTAATCATTTTCACTTAGAGCTTGGCAAAACCATCTGTCAGGTATTGAATATTTAATAAAAGCAGCTGCATTTGCTGTGCCTTAAGTAGCAATGACCTAACATGCCCATATTTTAAAATGCTCTGGTGAAAGAAGTACTTATGGGGAGATGCCTGCAACCCTTTAAAAATGCCTGCTGGCTTTAAGGTGGAACGCTAGGAACTATAAGGCAGAGAATAGAGTTGACCTTTGTCTAGCATCAAGCAACCTTATCTTTCAGATTGAATAAAAAGCCTAATACTCTAAAATGAAAACATTATGTTCTATTCCAGTTCATGAGTTTCCTGTACTGTTCCCACCCAAACCTGGGCTTGATCCAAGTGTTAAACTCAACTAAAATAGTCCCACTGCATCAAAGGTACTTACATATGTGCTACCTTGCTGAAGTATCATTTACTCACTGGATCTACAGTAGTCAGGATGGAGAGTTCAAAGTTTTAGGGCACAAAACTGAAACAGATTTAGCCCTATGACCATACCTAGAGCTATTGGCTAAGTTAGCAGCAGTAGTATAAGTAGTAAATACAAAGTCTATTTAGGATCCTTCATCCTAGAGAATCCCAAATTCCCAATATTGAGGCAGCTGGATTGGTTCATGTCAGCAAATGAGGAATTGATTTTTGCTAAAGCTAATGGCAAAATGCTCACAATAGAGATAACTTACAACAATATAATATTCTCAGCAAAATCTGTTTCTCTTCCAGATACCATAAAAATTACAGCAACGCTCAGAGAAACCAGGGAAATCTGAGAGATAATGAATAACATCATAGACTCTGATAACTGGAAGACCCTATGGCAGTGGTGGCAAACCTATGGAACACTTGCCAGAGGGGGCACTCAGAGCCCTCTCTGTGGGCACGCACACCGTCACTCCAGCACAGAGTTCACCTTGCCCCTCTGCCCAGCAGCCCAATGGGAGCACTTCCTCCCTCCCCTGTCTGGGGTAAGGCAGGCAGCTCACATGCCATGAGGGTGCAGCACAGATGACAGCCTGTTGAGTCTGTGGCAAAGGTGAGTTTAGGCACTTGATCTCTAAAAGGTTGACCATCACTGCCCTATGGCTTCAATCCTGTCAACTCTGTCTTCACTGACAAGCAGATAGAGAGAGCCTTCTTAGTGGTGGTTCTATTGGCTCAGAACACTCATTTTGTACATGTTCATTGAGCACTCTTTTCTTTGTATTTCAGGCAGAAGCTAAATATGTATTCGTTTCAACAAGATTTGATTATATAAGTATGCCACTGCTTTAAATTTTTAGAATGTTGGCCATTGTCAAGCCATACTGTTTTTGAATGTATTTTATTTTTTCTTGTAACTGGTTTTGTTTAATTGTGTTTTATTTATTTGTTTGTTTGTTGTTTATTGAATTTATATACTGCCCATCTGGGTGTTATCCCACTCTGGGCGGTGAACAAATAGAAAATACATGACAACAATACCCATGCAAATCAAAACCCACCGCCAACAAATATATCATTGACTAAGCTAAAATAAAATAAAATAATTTTTCCTCCATAAACTACCCTGTATGTTATGTTAATTAGAATACAGCATAAGTATAAAATAACAACTACAATTATAGCACAGAGAAATAGAAAACACTTTTCTTTTTCCTCCTCTGCCCGTTTGCTTCTAGACTGAGCAAGTGTGAGTTGTAGTGGTAGAACTCATGAATTTCACTGGGTAACCTTGAACATTTTCAGTGAGACCAACCTCACAAGGTTCTTGTAAGGTTAGAGTGAGGGAAAAGAAAACCTTAGTAGGTATGCTACTTTGACCTCTCTGCAGTAAGTGTAAGATACGGTATTCATTTATTGTAACACAATAGTTATTTCTTTTAATATAATAAATAAATAGGTTCTCTTTTCTGCAGCCCAAGTGCATAAAGGACTGCTCACTATGCATATCCATCATATTGTAATGAAATGGGTGATTAATCGGTTTAAATTATCTCTCGAGAGTCCCTCCCCAGAATGCTATAAGTCTGTGGCTTCAGCAGATCTTGTGTGGCATCTGTTGTGTTAACTGTGATAACCTTCCCAGATGCTCTCTTTATTAATGAGATGAAAGATGGGAAAATGATAAGTTGATATCCCTCTGTCCTGGTTCTTCAAGGAGTGTGCTAATTTAGTCTGTATGAGAAGGGAGACTTTTTTTTAGAGGAAGAGAAATGAAAGCACAGCTTTGGGCTCCAAAACTATTTGTAGGGTACAAGAATCCTTTCCTCTCCCAATCAAAACTTAATATGGGAGCAATGTTTGCAGGGATGTTAATGCTGTGAACTCCCATTTATGTTTACAATGTAGTCTCCTTGCAGATACCTCCATAGCAATACAACTCCTCGTGGTCACTGCAAAGCAGAGGAGACCCATGTTGGCATGTTCATTAGCTGATATTCTACACATCAACACACCTCACAACCTGTTCTGGATCACATAATCTGTACCATCAAAACTGGAAGCAACTGCAAATTAACTTCTATTTTTTGAAAAAAGGGATCCTTGGTTTAAAAAACTGAAACAAATCACATAGGGAGACGCCCTGAGTCGGGTTCGCCTGAGTGGGCGGCATAGAAGTTTGAAATTAAATTAAATGCATAAGTTGTTTTAAAGGTAAATTGTGTTTCTGCGAGGCTTCTGAAAACACAATTCTCTGTATTTTGAAGAAGAATTAAATTGTTGCAGAGAAGTCAATCTTGTTGTCTAAAGCGATTTCTTGATAGAGAATGGTTTTCAATTTGTTTATGGATGTAAATGGCCCATACATCAAAATAATACCAAAATCCTCCACTGCCTCAAAAGAAACTAAACCTGGGAGTAGGTAGTAAATTTTTTTGCAGTGCATCACTGCTCGCCTCTCTAGCACTAGGAGGGCCTTTTCGGTATCCACTCCGGCCCTGTGAAACCTCCTGCCTACCAAACTACACCTCCAACCAGAGTTATTAGCCTTTAGAAAAGGCCTCAAAACTTGGCTGGCCCAACGGGTGTGGGGTGCTGACTGTGGAGCAGCCCACCCCCCACCCCAATTGGTTTATATGAATGCCATCTTGGTTTTAGTTTTTAACTGTTGTGAATGTGGTGGGATATTTTAACAGTTTTTAATAATTTTTTTGGTTTTGATTGTTGTTGTGGGGATGCTTATATATTTTGGTATTCTCGTTAGTTGGACTGTAAACCACCCGGAGTCACCGTTGGCGATAAAAGTCTAAATAAATAAATAAATAAATAAATAAATGGTTCACTTTCTGCCAGTGCAAAGGAAAAGATGGGAAAGTTAATATTTGTGTCTAACTCAGGGATTCTCAACCTGTGGCCCGTGGGCTGGATGCAGCCTGTGGCACCATTTCATGTGGCTCCTCACCACCTCCACCACACCAGGAAGTGCCATGTGGTAAAGGAAGGGCAAAATGGCTGTTCAGCCCCCAAAGCTGTCTGGGGGAGAGTGACCTGGCCCCTGGCTTTGAAAGGTTGAGAACTCCTGGTCTAACTGTTCCCTGCCAACTCGGCCCCTTTATAATTAGTTTTCATCTACTCCCCATGGTATGGTTGGCTCCCAGATCCATTCATTTTAACAGACTCATTTTCCTTTTGCCTCTCCTTTTAGCCTCTATGTTCAGCTTTAATTTCTCATCCATTTGATGACCATCCCTTTTTGCCTCAACAAATGTAGTTAGTTGTCATTATAATGACATTTTAAAGTGATTTTTGCCGTCTCATTTCTAATATGTAATTAAGCTAATTACTTTCAGTTGCATTACTTTAAAATCATCAACTCACTTGAGGATCTGCCAGTCTAGATATGTCTGGCTTTAAGTAGAATATGATCCCTTCTGTGGCACCAGGTAGAGTCACTCCTCGAATCAACAGAATAACTAGCATCACATAGGGGAATGTGGCAGTGAAGTAGACAACCTGTGAGCAAGCAAAATATGGAAGTAGTCATGAAGCTAAATGAAAAAGAAAGAGCATCTTGGCCATCAGAATTCACCAGAAGCAAACAAGGCCAAGCAATTCAATCCACTGAATCCATTATACAACTGAATCTGAATGGGATGCATCTTACCACTCTAGAAAAACCTTTGTCTTCTCTAATGCAGTGCCCTCCAGGTAAGTTGAACTACCTGTACAACTACTGCAGTCTCTCAATGAGCCATCTTGAAAGATGTTTGTCCTACACAATAGCCAAAATCCTCTTGGGTAAAGTCAAACTGCTCAAAATAATGATGTCATTATATTGCTCATTTTTAAAAATTATGTTGCATCTCCTCTTGCCAGGTTCTTAATCTTCTTTCAGATCTTTTTTGACCCGGTAAAGCCTCAGAATAGTGAGGGGAAACCTTAATGCCTGGAAATTGCTGCCACCAGTCCTGTCATTGGGATTAAAACTACAACTTTATGCAAGGGGATTTTGGCCATTCTATCTAGACTGTTCTTTTAGACCAAGATTGCATAATCAGAATCTGTGCTTGGCAAGGGAAGAAAATGAGACCACAAATCATTCTCAACATTTCCACTATATATGCTGAGAATCATATATCAATTCCTAGAATGGACAAAAAACAGCTTTTCAGAAGCAAGGTGTTTATTCTCTAGATCTGACATCATTCATCATATGCATCTCAGCTGTTTTGTATCCCATCAGATCTACACTGCTTTTCAGTACTAACTTTGTGTTTTGGAAAAATTGAAACCAGCCTATAAATCAGTAGGAAAAGCATACATATTCTTAAAATACAAAAAAAAATCAGTAGAATAAAAAAAAGATCACCATCTTGACTCTTTATTTGACTGACTGTTAATACAATATGTTGTGGTAAACATATTTTCTGACCTCATCCACCCCAATGTGAACTGAGTGAGGAACTTTACACAGTCACAGCATTACAACATGTATTAACATTGGCTGTATCATTCTGAAAACCATAAAATTGTCCACACATCTTCCAAAACCAAGAAAACTCTACACCAAACAATACAATGATTTGATGTTATTTTAAAAAAGGACTATTTCCATTCTAGATTCTCTTAATTTAACAGACTTTAATGTTTTACACTGGAGTAACACTTGAGAGCTATTCTTTGGAAGAAAGGGAGGGCACACATCCAGTAAGTAAATAAATAATTGATGTTCAGTTAATACAATCAATCTTTCTTATTGCTGTTATCTCCCATAATATAAGTAACCAGGCTATGAGTAAGGATACAAATTCTACAAAGGTTGAAAATAATTCATTCCATGTTCCCACCTATCTGGTCTCTCAGCTAGGTCTACCCGTTTAGAGTTTGAGGAGAGATCTGGTTTCTAAGACAGAAGGACAAGAAACAAGAACAAAAGTATATTCAACTGTTATAGAAGTTTATATCCCTAGTCTTGAATTATTAAATCCTTTACAGAGACTAGCTATCAATTTCTGAAGTCCAATAGATTCTTTTTATTCCTGCATTTCTTTCCCCTCTTATTTTACTTTGAATGATCAGTTGTAACAAACTGTATTTGTTTTGTTGCTCCTTATTACATGACTGAAAAGTTCCATTTCTCTGAATTCAGTATCCTGCTACCCAAGCACAAGGGAATCATGTAAAGATTACACCCCTACCACACGCCTCATCCTGTGCCTGTTTTTGCACTGGTTATGTGATCAGTCATGTAGCCAGTCAGACAAGAGAGAACTTGCACGAATGATGGAGACTTTTTCCCCCTCAATTTATTTTCCACTTCAGGTTTAGGCAATAGGACACTTGCCTATGTGTTCCAAGATTTCTTGGTCTTTATTTATTCTGCTAAGCTTGTCTGTATGAGTTACCCTCTTGATTCAATACATTCATAGAGTCCTGCAGTTTCTTTATATCCAGTCACACAAAGTTCTGACTGTAACCAACAGATACAAGTTTGATTCTTCTCCTGAAAGTGATGTTCTCAGCAGCACCCTACACACAGGGTATGAGGGCAACAGATTTGCTGCTAGGTGGTCAGTAGGATCCTGCTTCTGTACGTGGAGACTTTACAAAGCCATTGTGACTATTGATCTTTGGCAGATCTCTCCTACATGAATATGTCCAAGCCTTCTTTTTAAAGATGTCTAAGCTACTGACCATCACCAGTTCCTCATAGATCTAGTGTAGCCAGTACATTGGCTGAAATCCAGTAACAAATTGCTACTAAAGTACACCCACCAAATCAGTTCCACTGATTCAATGGACTTACTCCAATTGTGACTTGCTACTGGACTTCTGCCATTGTATTCATCCACCCTACCATACTTGTATAGTTAGTGTTGGACTAAAAAATTGCTCAGTGGACTGCAGTGGCTCAAGTGGTTAAGATGCTGAACTTGAAGACTAGAAGGTTGGAGTTCGAGACCTGGGTGCTGCACAACGGAGTGAGCTTCCATTTCTGTCCCAGCTCCTGCCAACCTAGTAGTTCAAAAGCAAGAAATTGCAAGTAGATAAATAGGTATCACTTTGGTGTGAAGGTAACAGCATTCCATGCACTCCGGTGTCTAGGCATACCTGCCACATGTCCATGGAAATATCTGCAAACACAGACTGCACTGGCTCTTTGGTTATAAATGGAGATGAGCACTGAACCCTAGAGTCAGATACAACCGGCTTTACTTTTAAACAATTGCTCTTTGTAAAGATAAATATGAACCACACCAATATGGTGAACAGGGCCGAAGCCAGAGGGGGGTGGGGGGGGCAAAACACTCCTGAACTAACAGCCCCCCCCCAACCCATGTCGTGATGCCAATGTTATATACGCGAGTGTGACATTGTTGCCCCTCCTGAATTTTTTTTTGCCCCTCCTGAAACCACCCACCAAAAAATAATAATGATAATAATAATAATTAATAATCTAGAATCCTGGCTACGGCCCTGATGGTGAAGCAAATGGTTTTTAAGAATATTTCTTTTATAAAGCTGGTTTAGGTTTTCTATGTGTTTTCCCTCCCTCTTTATGGATTCACTTTATTCCTAACCAAAGTAGACTCATGTCTCCTCTTTCCAGGATATACCCACTAACAGTAAATTTCAGTTTTCTATTAATGCTCCCTCCCTTTTTCTCCCCTTTCTGCTTCGTTTTGGACAGGAAGGGAGATAAAACAAACCAATACATTTTAAGAATTAACAAACACAGGATTGCTCCTACTTTGCCAGTGGACTTGACTCCTTTCCAGATGCAGAAGTAACAGATGATCCAAGCAAGCAAGAGGCAGAGCGCCAGCTCCCATCGCACAGTGCCCAGATTATGTATACCATCCGTTATCCCCAAGGCTCGCCTTCTGCCAGTGCAGATGAAAAGATGGGAAAATTGATGTTTGTGCCTAACTCTGTTCCCTGCCAGCCCACATCAGCCCATTCTTAATCAGTTTTCACCTACTCACTGTGGCATTTTAAAAATGACTTTCCTTTTGTCTCTCCTTTCAGCCCTCTGTGTTTAGTTTTAATTTCTCATCACTTTGCCCCCAAATAACCCTTCCATTCTATCACTTTTCATGCTTTCTCCTACATGAGATGATGGCCTCGACCCAATGGCATGCAACATCTGAATTCAATCACTTCTTCCAGAATGCTGGCAAGCTTTCCACAACCAGCATCTTAACAAAAGCCCTGCTCTACTCTAGAGCAAGTTTTTGATGCTACAGATGGCTCTGGCAATTGGGGAATTGGGGCATCCCCTTGTTTGTTTGTTTCCCTCCGGATTTAGTGCCAAAGCAATACTCACAGTGGTGAACAATAAATAAATAAAACATTATAGACAGGATTATAGAACAAATACAATATTATGGTGGCATTGAAACATATAAATCAATAATATAAATAAACCCATGGCAACAATAACATCAAGCAGTTTCAGACAATAATCATCAGTTAAAAACCCAACAGAAACTAAACAATACTAAGGGAGATATGACTTTCTAAATAAATGTGGTTTTACCCCTTTTTTGCAGGATTGTCTGTTTAGTAAATTTATTCAGAACTGTTCGGAATTCATTGATTGGCTGGGCCCATGTAAAAATCTCAATGGATAAGACTTCATTGCTTCCATGCTTATACATGGGTTTCAGAAATTAACAATAGTAATTATAATTACTGCCCCATACTGCTTAGAGCACTCTCTGGATGGTTCACAATATACAGGTAATTAGCATTTTACCCCTTAACACACAGATTACTCTACTTATTAACCTCAGAAGGATGGAAACCTGAGTCAACCTTGTTCCCATCAGGATCAAATTCACATCGTGAACAGTTTTGGCTGCAGTGCTTCTGCGTATCCACTGTGCCACAAGGGCTCTTCCAATAGCATTCTTACAGAATGTTTCTAGTTTGGAGGTTTCTTAAATCACTTCTCTGTAGTCAGTGATTCCACATTATTGTAGTAATGTCCAATGTTGCTTGGCCATTCTGCCCCGATAAATTTTTTGAGCTGTAGATTATTTTTTTTAATAAAAAGATACTTCTACAAACTCTTAAGTAAAAATCCTTGTCCAAAGCACTGATCAATACTATAACTCTGCTACCTCCCTGTGCATCAGCAACATGTTATCTGGATATTGTGCTGCGGGAGGTGAAAAGCTGGAGGTGTGTTAGATGTTCACAGGCTTGTTCTACCATACATCTCATCCCACTGAAAACTTTGTAGATTCGTTCATGCAGGTTTGAAATATGTGATCCTTCTAAATCCCTGTTCTTTGGGCTTCCCAGAGATTACTTTTTTCCAGCTTTACAGATTTAGAAACCTCATCTCTACATTCTTAGAAAACTAGGTTTAAAAAAATAGCAGAATACTTACTCCCAGAACTCAGTGACAGAGGACGTTGCATCTGTCCTGTTTGCCCAAATGGAATTATTGTAAAAGTCCACACAGTGATCTTCAAAAGAGGGAATGTAGAGATAAGACAGATATTATAGAGGTCACTTAGTCTACTTCCCAGATCAATGGAAGCTCTGCAGTGATCTAACTTCCTTACAGATGATAGTCCAGCCTTAGCTTCAATATCTCCAATGAGAGAGAGAGAGAGAGGGCTGGGATTCCGAAATCAACTATTCCTCTTGCAGAGAAAATTGACTTGTCCAAGTCTGATGAGAAGCTAGGAAATGATTTCAAAAGGCCCTGCTGGTTGAGAGGGTTCTGGGAACTACAGTTTAAAAGAAACATCTTTCCCAAGCTCTTAGTCTAGCTGTGTTCCTCTTAGAACATCTCACCTTCCTTTTAGAATCAGTGATCTCCAACCTTTGGTTTTTGGACGAATTCCCAGATGCCCAAGTCAATTCCCCAAAGCACTGATCAGCCAATGTACTGACTTAGGCTTCTGGGAATTGAAGTCCACGTTGGGAACCACTGCACTAGGCTCTTTCAGAGTCCAGAGCCCCAGAAGGATATGCCAACTCCTTATTCCCAATGAACTTCAGTGTCTGTAGAATGCAGGTCTTTATTGAATAATTCCAATTGCAGTCATATAGGAGAATGTTCCCCCACCCCGGCTGCTTCCCTGCTTTCTCTTTTCGTACATTCCCCCATTCTCACTTTACAATCATCCAAATCCACCCTCAAATACACAAGCCTCCAGGTTAGAAGTTTATGAATAAAATTCCCAGAGATACGAGCAAGCAACAAAAGTATTTAGTTGTTACAGAAGCTCATAACAAATATTGAGGAAAACAAAATACAGACCAAGGATGAAAGGAAAGCAAAGGAGTGAGAAATATAATATATTAAGCACAAGAAGATATACAACCAAGGAAAGAAGAATTTACTGAAGTCATTTCCGCAACTCACTTGTTTATGGCTGCTGTGAGATACTTCAAAAATACAAAACTGAACATCTAACCGCTATCAAAAAACGAAGGGAAGGAATCCATTGCAAAAAAGCCCCCACAGAGGAAAGATAATTTCATAAAATTTGCAGGGTGCTCAACTCCTGATGTGTGTATATTTGCATATTTAGAAATTGTTGCTGGGGTTTCATGTTTATAATGCATACATATTTATATTTACAATCATCTTACCACAATTCGAAAGGCTGTAACCTGAAGACCTTTGCGCATGCCCAGTCTGCTAACTAGACTCATAGTGATGGTGAATGCAAGGCCCCTTTAGGGGTTTTCATAAAATCATAGATTTAGGCCATCAAATCCAACCCACTGCTCAATGCAGGAATGTTCTATTATCATACTGCTCTAATCATCAAGCTGTTTCCCCTGATATTCAGCTTCCTTTAGTTTGTGCCCATTATTACGTGTCATCTTGAATTAAACTAGGATGGGCAAGTTTGTCAGTCCTGGCCTAAAGTCTTATGCTTGCTTCCAGGACTACCTGTGGGCCGCACTAGGTCTGGAAACATCAGGGGGGATATGGAAAAACAAAATTGCCAGGAGGGGTGTTTCCAGATTTTGGAGTTGGGGACCTCAGGGATTGTATGTGTACAAAATTGTTTTAAAAAGTAGCACTGGGCAGCTTTGGAAGGGGTGATGAATTTGTACTGAGAGGCAACATATAGACCTCAGTTTGTAATCTGCGCCCCTTAAACTTGACACAGATCTTTAAATGAAGGACACTTTTAACTTGAGGACTCATTTTGAGTAGCCCTTTAAAGTAGGGATTCTCAACCACAGGCCAGATGTGGCCTGCAGCACCATTTCATGTGGGGGGGCCCTGCCTCTACCACACCCAGAAGTGCCATGTGGTGGAGGAAGGGCAAAATGGCCATCTGGCTCCCAAAGCTGTCTGAGGGAATGTGACCCGGTCCCCGACTTTAAAAGGTTGAGAACTTTTGCTTTAAAGGAAGAACTGTCCTTAGCAAAACTGTGCAGATGGCTTCCACACACCAAGACCTAGTTTTCAATGGAACTGTCAGGGCAGGACTATACTGTAGGGCAGATATCAACAACTCCATTCAGCAGAATGGGGCCAAACACAATAAGACACAATGTTTTAAAGGGACCATAATGCACATTGTCTTCTCAAGAGGAGTGTGTAAGGAAGAGTAAGTTTAGCCCACCTCTAAAAATTATCTTGCTGCATCAACTGCCTACTAGCCATGTGTGAAAAGTGGCTGTGGAGCTTTGTCTAGAAAATGAACAGAAAGTTGAAACTTCAGATAGATAAAAGTCTGATGTAGGGAAAAGAAAAAGAGAGCTCGAAACTGATGCTTTCCTTGCAACATGTGGAGAAAGAAATGAAAGCAAGGGGCACAAGAGGAGAGAGGTACTCAGACGTCAGCAGATCCTCTGTAGGGATGACCTTGACTCTCCAAGAGCCATAGATACAAAATAAAATGAAACAGATCAAAGGCTGACTAAACAAAGCCACAGGTCACAACTTCACTGCAGGAGACACTCTGGTCCCTTCATCTGCCAGAAAGCAAGAGACTGGCAGAAGGGCTTTGTTTGATTGTTATGTGAGAAGGTCAATGGCACAACATCCTTATCTTCTCATTGCTGAGTTCAAGGGGTATGATCAGCTCTGGGAAAGGTTATCTGTACATGAAGGGACCTGTGAGCTGCACAAAAGCTTTGAAGAATAAGAGGAACTAGACCTCTCTACTAGGAACAAGACTGTCTGGCGGAATGGGAAAACAGAAAGGATGTTTAGTAACCCATCCCCTGCCTTCTGAAAAGAATCAAACCTCCTTCTGTGCCACTCAAGAGATTTTGTTGCCTGAAGCAAAAAGAAAACCCCAAGATGGTGCCCCCTCCATGTACAAAAATGAACCAGATTGGCAGGGTGAATTTACCCCAGGGGTTCCCAACCTAAGGCCCATGGGATGGATCCAGCCCACAGCACCATTTCATGTGGCCTCCCATCACTCCAAGGGCATTCCTGAAACAAAATGGCCACCCCGTTTGAAGCTGTTGAGACAAAATGGACACCCCATCATGCAGTCAGGGCAAAATGGCCATCAAAATGGCCCTGAAGCTGACTGAGAGAGTGTGACCCGGCTTGAAAAGGTTGGGAACCCCTGATTTATCCAATCACTGGCAATAATACCATGTCTTTTAACCACACCTGAGGGCTGCAGGCTAGTTCAAGGCACTGAAGTCAGAGATCACAGACACATTTCCCTGCCAAAAAAAGGCAAATGTCTGAGGAGCTCAGGAGGAATGGCTGTAGGCTGCCATGGCTATTCCCAGTATCTTCTGCATGAGGCACTTTTCTCATTTTGCCTACTAGCAGGGCTAGCCATGCCTCTGAGGGTTGCAGTTGTGTGATCAAAATGGTTACAGACTCATAGGGCATTACCATGACATAAGAGGTTTCTTTCTCTATTAAAAGGTTAACATGGTTCCATTGGTAGAAAGCACATGTCTTACATGTGTAATGCATGAACTAGACTGAAGGAGGCAGGGGTGGGGGAGAATTGACAATGGCAATTTCTACAAACACTCAGGAAAAAACTTATGGGCCACATTACAACTGAAGGTGATAATATTAATCCCTCCAGAGATGTGCCCTTTAATCAATAAACAAACAGAGCCCACTCTTTCCTTCTGATGACCAGTTAAATAACAAGAGGTTCCTAATTGGCAATTTCAGAAAGTGTGAAGCTGTTAAGAGGATAATCACACATACTTTACTGCTTAAGATAATTCCACTTCAAGTTGAGAAGCTTTCCACATGTCTGCTTTGAACTAAAGATACATGTATCACAAACATTGGCTCTTCTGCAGCCAAAAGGCGGCCCTAATGTTAAACAGATAACAGATTTGGAGTGAAACACAAAACACACATCTATAGACAAATATAGACTATATTTCAGGGGTTCTCAACCTACGGCCCATGGGCCAGACCCAGCACATGGTACCATTTCATGTGGCCCATGCCGCCCATGCCACCAGAAATGGACGTTTATGACAGCCGTAAATGCACCCACAGCTGTCATAAACATGTTTATGACATCCGTAGATACGTTTTACAGCAGTGTTTACAGCAGGGGGAACCACCAGTCCAGCCTGCAGCTTGAAAAGGTTGAGAACCCATGCTATATTGCATATAATATAAAATATCTTCAGCCCTAGTTTTTAAAAATGCCATAGAAAGCAATATTAATGACATAGCAATAGCACCATAAACAAAGTCAGCTGTGTGATCTATGTATAAAACATATGGAGAAGTAGAAGGTGATACCTTTTCTGGATCACTAAATAAATAAATAACAATCATTGCAAGCTTTCTAACCTGAGGTCACTTCTTCAGGCAAACTTGGGTAACAAAAACGTGTAATAATTTTATTTAGTTATCCAGAAAAGGTATCACCTTCTACTTCTGCATAGCGATAGCAAAACTTGTATACTGCATCATAACATTTAGAGCACTCTTTGAGAGGTTCATAAGGTAATTAGCATTTTTGCCACCAACAAGATGGGTACACATTTGAATGAACTTGGAAGGATAGAAGGCTGAGTCAGCTTTGTGCCCATCAGGATCAAACACAGATCATGAACAGAGTTTTGGCTGCAGTACTGCAATTACACCACTGTGCCACAAGGACTGTTATAGCATTCATTAACGATCCACTTGTTTAGAAACCCTTTATGATGCCACTGTTGCCATACCTGAATTCCAGGGATTATCGCAGCTAGACCAAGGCAAGACAACAGTGAAGGAGTTAAATAGGTAAAACAGGGCCCAGGCCAGAATGATAATGTAGTAGATGTTCAGGTAAGATTCAATAACTTGCGAAGCATATCCAATTCCTGAGAGAGAATGAGAGAGAGAGAAAATAATGATAGTTGATTCAAAAGGGCATACTACAGCTTAAGAGTTTCCTATACAGTCACCTCTGGTGGACTTTGAACTGAATGTTTAATTCCAAGAATCCTCAAAGCATCACATGAGGCCAGGAATTGCCCCAAAATTGCCATTTTGGAAGTGGGGAGAGTGGAATCCAGATTTAATTTGGAGGGGGGGACCTTCCAAGCTCCATGATATGAAAACTGCTACTCTTAGAGTTTTATGTAAAAATAAATCAGAATTGTTAAAAGAGTATGAGTTTTCCATAAGTGCCTGTCTAGTCTTACTGTAGGAAACTACCCCAGGTGACAGTCGGGAACATCGCCACTTATTAGAAGACAGGGATATGAATGTGTCATGTGGTTTGCCATGTGTCCTGTACCTGCTAAGGAAGCTGTGCTCTCTGGGGTAGTGGAGAGTGGTATCCTATTCCCTACAATAAAACAGGAATCAACCTCCAGTTTGGTCAGCTTTTGTACCAGGAACAGAAGCTTGAAGATGTTACTTTTTGGACAACAATTCCCAGAATCCCTTCTATCCCAAATTCAAAATCTTCCCAAGCTCGACACAGAATAAGGAAAAAAAAAACCACATCTGGCCCTTTGCCTCAGATTGTAGCTCTGGAGAACAGCCATCTGGTACAACCAGAAGAAAACAATCAGCTTCTCAAAGCAATGTACCAAACATCAAAATTTCAGCACCTACACTACAGGGTATCCATATTCCCAGCAGTTGCTCAATGCTCAAAGGACTTTTTTTAAAAAAATAAAATAAAAAATATATTATTATTGATTGAGCAACCTGCTGTTTTGCTCAGGTCCACAATGAACTTTATTCTGTCCCTCATAGATCACCCCTCTTTGGTAGGACTCTGGCCTTCATTCCTCACTCATCAGTGGGACACAATGTTTCTTCCTGGTTTCTTCCGGGTTTCACCTTCTTCTTCTGAATATTTGCTCTGTCACTTCTACTTTACTTGTCACCCTACAGCGGATTCAAAGTTGACTCATGTGCCCTGGTTTCACTCTAGCTGTTTCTCCAACTTAGTTTTCTTCTGACCAATAGACTATGGCTCCATCTTTTGTCTGCTTTATTCTTCTTGTGTAGAGTACCTGCTTCTGTCTCTGGCAAACTCTGGGATGATTCACACTTCTGACTTAAACTGATGTTTGGACCAGGTACATCCTTGTTGAAAGCTGGCTTGAAGCCATGCCCTGTAGCTAGACAGCTCAGAGGGACCTGAATCAAAAGTACACACTGTGCTTGTTGGAAAGTTACCAGCACCTGCTGTACACAACCAATTCACCTTCAAAGATAGGGCAGATCTTTCTCCAGGCAGTGATTCCCCCTTGGCTGGTATATTGTCCAAGGGCAGTCTCCAAGAGAAAGACTGGAATCCCACAGGTAAAAAGGAAGATGAGATATGGGATGAAGAAGGCACCTGTAAGGAATAAAAAGGAGTTGAGTTGAAGCACATTCATTTTTAAATCCTTCTTTTTAAAGAGATATGTAAAGAGAAATAACCACCTTTATGCCAGGCAGGACTGAGAACTTAAATAACCACTCATAGGTCTACTTAGATTGTGTTTCTCTCCTACCAAAGACAAAAGTATCATGGCTATTGTGGCTTTGGATGAAGTAGCTCTAAATAGTGGAGTCATATTGCATCCCTTGCTCAAAAGCCAGTCGTATCTGTGCTTATTTCTGTTTATAGCCAAAGAGCCAGCATGGTCTGCATTTGCAGATGTTTCTGTGGACCTGTGGCAGGCATGACTAGACACTGGAGTACAGTACATAGAATGCTGTTTACCTTGCCACCACAGTGGTTCTTGCTTTCGACTGCTAGGTTGGCAAGAACTGACAAGAGATGGGAACTCACTCAATCATTCAGCATTCGAGTCTTGAGCTGCTCACCTGCTAACCTTCCATCCGTCAAGTTCAGTGTCATAACCATTAAGCCACCACAGTCCCTTCCTGGTATATATGCCTCCTCAAACATGTTTTTAAAAACCAATGGACAAAATCCTATTAATTAATGCCTCCAAGGATAAGAGAAATAGTGTTACATTTGAAGGCAAATTGCCTCAAGAAACCACCATAGACACTATCTGTTGTATAAATACTTTTGTAACTTGGCACATGATAAATAATGTTTATGGTGATTTATTACCTTGAGGCAATTCTCCAAAAATTGAAAAAATGACATTACATCAGCACAAAATCTCAATAGAAATTTGGCCAGTGAGTAAAAAATATACTGTAGGAGAAAACTTTAAATAGACCTCATTTTATATTTCTCATCTCTTAATTGTCCCATTTCTCTCCCTTCTCCAAAATTAGCTCTGGAGTTCTCCAAGACCCACTAACCTGGAAAGAGCTTGGAAAATTAACTACTTCTTCTTTTGGCCTTTCTAGTAAGGAAGACTTTGGTCTTTCTAGTAAGAGCTATTTTCAAATTTAGGACTGGCCTCTGGCAAAGTAATAAGACAAATGAACACCCCACACTAAGAGCTGGAATAAATTTAGAAGACTTTTGGTAACCCTTCCATAAAGTTTCTATATACTAGCATATTTGCTGGTGTATAACACCCAATTTTCCTCCCTTAAAATACACTGGAAAATTGAGCGTGTCTTATATTATATATAGTGATCTATAGTGGGCTATTTAGGTAATAACGGGGTGCATCTTATACTCTGATGTGTCTTATACACCAGCAAATATGGTATACAGTATATGGTTTATCTAGACAATCTGCTCCTACAAAAGTACCAATCACATGGTTTCAGTGGGTTTTTTCCTGCCAACAATAGCAGGGTCCCCAACCACCGGGCCGCGTACTGGTACCGGGCCATGGGCTGTCCTGAACCAGGATGTGGGGGTGGGTGGCAGTGGGAGCCCTGGTGGCAGCCTTCTGCCCTCAATGTGCTCCACCGGGTCTGCCTGGAGAATGGAGAGAGAGCACAGGCTTCAGACACAGCAGATAGGCAGGTGGCCGGGCCCCTCCTCCATGTTGCTTAACTATGGCAGGGCTCCACCCCCACCCCCACCTGTGTGCAGTGTGATACCTCACTTTATGGTATTTTAATTTGCACTTCCACCATCCAATCACACCATTCTCACATAATGGTCCATGGGAAAATTGTTTAGCATGAAACTGGTCTGTGGTGCAAAAAAAGGTTGGGGACCCCTGACCTATGGACATAACTTTTGACTTGATTTTTTAAAAGTTACAAAATCCTTGACTCCCATAGCTTTTCTGTAACTGATGCATTCATGTTTGTTTGCTTGCTTTCTCTGTTTTGTTCTGGGCTTTGTTCAAGGGGTGGAGTTTTCTACTATGGTGCCTCCTTTTCTTTCTATGGAGCTCATTTCTATAGTGGAGTCTCTTAATTAACAAACCATTTTAATTTTTGCAAAACAGCGAGCATTGGAGAAGGAGCTACAGCAAGGGTGTGGATTTCAAAATAGAATTTCCAAGATCTCACATAGAAAAGTATATTTTGGGAAAACGCTTTTAAAAATACAGTCTAGATGTGAATCTCAACAAGCACACAAATACACACATCTCTCTATGCTAACCATTTTGTACCTCTTCACCTGAAGTGTATAAATGGATGCCATGAAGCCTCACTCTTATGTCTGACAAAGGGGATTTGATCCACAAAAACTAACATTAAAATACAGCAGTTAGTCTTTAAAGTGCCACAATGTTTTTTGTGTTTTTGTTTTGTTTACTCTCTGATATGCTTCACACACCTCTCTGATGATGAGTATTAATGAAATGCAACAAACCAGGGTGGTTCTTTTGTTCCATTTGAAAGAGTCCATACATAGCTATTACTGAACAGATATTCATTTCGGAAACCCTGGGCAGACATCCAGGAATTCATAAAAAGTAAAGCAAAAAAATAATCTTTCTAAAATCTACAACATCAAGCTGAAACTAGCCATTATAATGGAGGGTGGATGGCTACCAGCCAGTAGCATTTTTAAAAAGAATGAGTCATGTGGTGACGGGACGAGGGTCTGAGTAGTTTTAGCAGTCATTAAAGAGATCTTTTTTATTAACTGATGACAGCTAATGGTCAGAAACCAGAGAACAAACAAACCATTCTCGATGTAAAAGTACTGTAGTATGTGTATAATATAATAATATATTAGAATACCAGATATACTCGAATATAAGCTGACCTGAATATAAGCCGAGGTATCTAATTTTGACCTGAAAACCCAGGAAAATAGAGTGACCCAAGTATAAGCCGAGGGTGGGAAATGCAGCAGCTGCTAGTGAGTTTCAATAATCAAAATACATGAAAATATGGTAAAATTAATTAAATTATTGGCACATCTCAATCCAGCGTGGTCTTGGGACCCTCGTGGTCATTGACCCGAGAATAAGCCAAGTCTCCTTTTTTGGGCTCAATTTTGGGCCTAAAAAAACCTCAGCTTATACTGGAGTATATATGGTAAGTAACAATTATGTAGCATCAAGTCAGCTGTGACTTATGACAACCCTTTGCAAGTTTTTTTTTAAGGCTGTGAGAAATGGTAACCAAAAGACCTCAGAGCAGGGGTTCGCAACCTACAGCCCATGGGCTGGATTTGGCCCCCAATGTCATTCCATCTTATCCATGGTGATGACCCCAGAAGCAGCTGTAAATTTGCCCACGCATGTGCAAATGCACCCTCTGCAGTTTACGGCAGTGTTTGCAGCAGGAGGAACCATGTGTCTGGCCTGCTCAGCTGTTGGAAGGGGAGTTGCCCAACCCATGGCACGGTAAGGTTGAGAACCCCTGCCTTAGAGCATCTTTTCCATGATAAATGTTTACAGATTTTGGACATTTTTAGTTTAGAGGGGAAACTATGATAGTGAGATAATGTAATGGCAATTTATAGCATTAGGCAAAGGGTAGAAAAGTTACAGATTGGACTACTCTTCCCAAAACCCTTCAAGCCACCCAGTGGTAGGCTGAAGTTCTCGATTACAGCTCAGCTCTTCAGAATACCATTGTAAATAACTGGGTGACTCTAAGGGTTCTGGGAGTGGTGGTCCAATCTGAACCTTTTCCAAACTTTGCATAATACTATAATCTGTGATTGTTTCCTCTCCCCATCATCTTTTTTCTTCTAAACTAAAAACATCAAAATTCTGTAATTTCCTCTAGCAGTGTTAGGGAGATCGGTCAGGCATTTGTCTTCCTGTCTGGTGCACTGCAGGGCTATGTTGGTTTGCCCTTTCTCCAGTAATAAGATAACCTGAGTGGACCAATACATCTAGCGAAATACTCCTACTTGCACCTTTCTAAGCACCTGTCAGGGGCTTCTGCATTTTTTGGTGCAGGTGTGTTCCAATTTGGTCTATTCCCAGTATGTATGATCTGTAGGAAGGGACCAAAATTGAGCCTTGCAGCACTCAAAGCTGCAAAAAAAGTCATTCTGCTGTCAATTTTCAGGATCATGGAATGGCTTAATAAGTGATTATTGGCAAAGTGAACACAATGAGCCCTGGTGCCACAGTGGTTAAACTGCCATACTGCAGCCCAAACCGCTGATGTTGTGAATTCAATCCTGATGGGGATCAAAGTTGACTCAGCCTTCCATCCTTCCGAGGTCGATAAAATGAGTACCCAACATGTTGAGGGCAAAATGCTAATTACTTTGTGACTCACACAGAGAGAGCACTAAGCACTATGGGGCAGTATAGAAGTGTAATTGCTAGTGTTATGTCCCTGCTCTTCAGCAGATTACTGGCAAATTGAACTCTTCCCCTGCTTGCAATTTACCAATATCCTTTATTAAACCACTACAAAATATAAGAAATAGGGTTGCTTGAGATTGGTATGACATGATCACGGTTTCCTCTACTCTACTAATGGATGACTGGGGCGGAGGGAGAATGACATAGTTTTTCCATTCTCTGAGTCCTTAATTACATGTATTCTATTAAATGTACATCTGATTCAGCCGTAACAAGTAACTGGTACAAGAAAGTTTTGAAGAAGTGAACTAAAAATCAAGAGAAGGGGAAAAGGGAACATAGCAGAACAAGGCTAATCCCTGGTCCACTAAGCCATGGTTTATGACACAGGCAATTCATGAATGGGACAGTGGGGCACCTCCTATCTGAAATATTGGACTATCAAGTCAAAGAAATAAGAAATATACAAACATTTCAGAAGGTTTAGGTGACTTCAAGACTCTAAGAAAGATATCAGACTTTTTTTCATCAAGAAACTGGACCCTACAGCAGTGATGGGCTCCAAAAAACTTTACTGTACTACCACACTGTGGGCGTGGTATGGTGGGTGTGGCCAGGGGGAAAGCCCTGCGTTGCGCCCGACTTTTTTTTTTGTTCAGTCGCACAATCAATTACGACACTTTGCGACCCTATGGACCATTGCCCGACAGGCACCTCTGTCCTCCACTATCCAAAACCTGCCCAGCTCTGTGCCCATTGCATCTACAATACCATCTAGCCATCTCATTCTCTGCCGCCCCTTCTTCTTTTGCCCTCCACCTTTCCCAGAATAAAGGCTTTCTTAAATGAATCCTCTCTTCTCATTTGATGTCCAAAGTACTTTAGCTTCATCTTTACTATTTGACCTTCTAATGAGCAGTCAGGGTTGATTTCTTCTAGGATTGACCTATTTGTTCTCCTCGCTGTCCAAGGTACTCTCAAAACTCTCCTCCAACACCACATTTCAAAGGCATCTATTCTTCTGTGCTCTGCTTTCCTAATGGTCCAGCTCTCACAACCATACATTACCACTGGGAATACCATTGCTTTGACTATGTAAATTTTTGTTTGCAAGGTGATGTCTCTAATTTTAACTATGTTCCCCAGGTTTCTCATAGCTTGTCTCCCAAGCATCAGTTGCCTTTTTATTTCATGGCTGCACTCCCCATCTGCAGTGATCTTTGATAAAATCTGCCACTGCTTCTACTTCTTCCCCATCTATTTTCCAGCAACTGATAGGGCCTGTTGCCATTATCTTAGTTTTCTTGGTGTTGAGTCTCATGCCAGCTTTTGCACTCTCTTCTTTCAACCTAAGCAGCAGCTTCTTTAGGTCTTTCCTCACTTTCTGCCATTAGGGTAGTATCTGCGTATCTCAAGTTGTTGATGTTTCTCCCAGCAATTTTGATCCCAACTTGTAATTGTTCCAACCCTGCATTGCACATCATGTGCTTTGTGTATAAGCTGAATAAGCAGGGTGACAAAATGCTGCCTTGTCTTACTCCTTTTCCTATTCCAAACCACACTGTCATTCCGTGTTCTGTCCTAACTGTTGCTTCTTGACTGTTGTACAGATTTCTCATGAGGCATATAAGGTGTTCTGGTATTCCCATCTCTTTGATTTATTATCACATTTTGTTGTGATCCACACAGTCAAAGGCCTTGGTGTAATCAATGAAACAGAAGTAGACTTGTTTCTGATATTCCCTTGTTTTCTCCATGATCCAACCTATGTTGGCAATGTGGTCTCTAGTTCCCTTGCCTCTTCAGAACCCAGCCTGCAATTCTGGTAATTCTCTCTTCACATGCTGCTGAAGTCTATCCTGTATTATCTTGAGCATCACCTTGCTGGCATGTTGGATGAGTGCAATTGTTCGGTAATTTGAACATTCTTTGGCATTACCCTTTTCTGGGATTGGAACATATACTGATCTTTTCCAATCCTGTGGCCATTGTTGTGTTTTCCAAATCTGCTGGCATATAGAATGCAATAATTTGATTCCATCATCTTTTAGGGCTTTGAAAAATTCAGCTGGGATGCCATCATCTCCTCTGGCTTTGTTGTTTGCCTTTCTGACTTAATTCTCTAGGATGTCTGGCTCAAGTTCAATGTTCTCATCATTGTAATTATCAGGGGTGTTGAGGTCCTTTTTGTAAAGTTCCTCTGTGTATTCTTGCCATCTTTTCTTAATCTCTTCTGCATCAGCTAAATTCTTGCCGTTTTTGTCCCTTATCATGGCCATTTTTGCTTTAAATGTTTCCTTGATTCCCCCCTATTATTATTATTTTTTTAAAAAGATCTCATGTTGTTTCCCTCTATTTCTTTGCATTGTTCATTTAGGTAGGTTTCCTTATCTCTGCTTGCTTTTCTTTGAAATTCTGTAATTCAATTGGTTGATTTTTTTTCTCCTTTGCCTTTTGTGTTCCTTCTTTCCTCTGCTATTTTAAGAGCCTCACCAGACAACCACTTTGCTTTCTTATGCTTCTTTTCTTTTGGTATGGTTTTCCTTGCTGCCTCTTGTATGATGTCCCGCGCCTCTGTCCATAATTCTTCCGGTACTCTGTCTATCAAGTCTAAGCCATTAAATCTGTTCCACACCTCCACTGTGTATTCCTTAGGAATGTTGTCTAGGTCATACATGTCTGGCCTAATTGTTTCCCCTATTTTCTTTAATCTAAGCCTGAATTTTGCAATCAGTAGATTATGATCTGAGCCGCAGTCTGCTCCAGGTCTCGTTTTTGCTGGTTGTATGGAGGTTCTCCATCTTTGGCTGCAGAGTATGTAATCAATCTGGTTTCGATGTTGGCCATCTGGTGATGTCCATGTGTAAAGTCTCCTCTTGTGTTGCTGGAAGAGGGTGTTTGCTATGGCCAGTGCACCCAAATTAGGACTACTTTATTTCAAAACTTGGATGGGCCAGAATTTCTGCTACCGGTTCTGGCGAACTAGTGTGAACCTGCTGATGCCCACCACTGCCTACATACCATGGTCTGCTTCTTGTAGTTTTGCAGCATAATGGACAAAACAACAGTCTTACTGACCAATGCAAAACCTTATGAAACTCCTTTGCAAAAAAATGTGCCCCCCCCCCCTCTTTCATCAATCAACTCTTTTCTGGAATCAATTACAGCTGTTTGTAAACATCACATTCTTCTTTTTAAAAGATGTCCCTTTTTTGCCCGTTAGGACTCTTTTCCCACTGCCAGCAAACAATCATTCTGATGGGTGAGGTTCATTCCCACAACAGATAATTTATTACAGGACCTCAGCAAGGGATGTTTCCCTTTGGTTTGAATACCAAGGAGACTCCAAAAAGTTAGGCAAGTAATCTTTCTATTGCCTAAGAATAGTTTTTTACAACTGTTGATGGGGCCAAACATGGTTCCATCTTTTATAACCAAACCTTGGAAAGGTTACTTTTCTGAACAACTCCCAGAACCCCTCAGCCAGTGTGGCCAACAACACTGTTAGGTCTGAGGGCCAATGTTCTTTCTTGGATCCACCAGGAGTCATCTTCAGCCCCTTTTCATGTTGCTGAGTTTGTTTGTTTGGTTAAGTTTGTACACAACCATAGTGCAAGCAGTTTCTGGGCAGTTTATAACACACTATGTCACATTAGCTCAGGGGTGCCCAAACTATGGCCCAGGGGCCAGATCTGACCCTCAATGCCAATGCCAATTCATTTGGCCCACAAAGCCCTCATTGCTCCCAGAAGCGGAAGTAAAATGCACCTGTACAGGCGCGTTTTACTTCCATTTCCAAGAGCAAGGAGGGCTTCGTGGGCCAGATGAATTTGCATCAGGGGCCAGATCCGGCACCCAGGCCATAATGACCAGCCCCCTGAACCACGTGACCAGCCCATGGCCCAAAAGGTTTGGGCATCCCTGCATTAGCTAAACTACAATTACAATAGAACATATGTATAATAAAAATAAATATACCTCTCTTATCAGCAAACTTAACATTAAATATAATTAGACAAATCAAAACAACTTTTAACATTGCAAATAAAACCCCTAATAAAGAGTGGCTTTAAATAATTCTGGTTTCATTTGTTTCTTTAAAAGTGAGAGGGAAGGTACCTGGCAAACCTCTGTTAGATCTTTACCTATAAGGAGGGACGTTAACCATTGGAATTCAGCAAACGCGCCCACACCCATCCATACTATCCCATACCGAGCCACCCGCACTTGCCTTTACCTCACCCGACCATCGCCGCAAGGGTCCGGCAGTCGCCAGTGGGGCAACCGCCCCACGAACGCAAACAAAAAAAACAACTTCAAGTCCCAGCGTCCTCCGCGCCACGCCACCCCTCAGCCAATCAAGCTGACAGGCGAGAGCAAGGAGAACATTGGGAAAGCCGGCGCGCCCAATACAAAATGAGCCATTGAAAAAAGCCGCTGCATGAACGCAAACAAAAGAAAGACAACTTCAAATCCCAGCGTCCTCCGCGCCATGACCACTTCAGCCAATCAGGCTGAAGGGCACAAGTGCGTAGAACGGTGAAAAAGCCGGCATGCGAAAAAAAAATAATGCCTCACACAACGGGAGCGCAAGGCCGCCACAGCTGGACGCAGCACCTCACACAACGGGAGCACAAGGCTGCCACAGGTGGATGCAGCACTTCACGGCCTCGCTAACCTAAACATGCAAAAACTATGGCAAGACAACCACTGGCCTTCTTTCCCGGAGCAACGGGGAGAAGAGGGACTCCCTCTCCTCCCTGCTACCCTGACGAAGACACGGTGAGACCACCGCCGGCCTCAAGGTAAGTTGAGGCAGGGGGGAAACCAGCAGCAGGCAGCACGTCGTCAGGGGAAGCACACTCCCTGGTGAATGACTGGTTGCTGCATTTGTACTACCCACATCACTGTTTCGAAAGCTAGCACGAAACAGCGGTGGAGGTAATAGAAAAGTAGCAGCCAGCAATCCGCAAGGAAGAGCACCACCCCTTACGGATCGTTGCCTGCCGATCTCCCGTTAGATAAGCCAGAGGAAAAGGAGGCTGAGAGGAGAGAACCATCGTGAAGCAGATAGCTCTTCTCTGCCTCCTTCTCCCCCACAGACGAATAGCGAGCTGACTGCCAGCTCTTCATTTTCCCCATCACTGCATCGAAACCTAATTTCGAAACAGCAATGGGGAAAAGAGGAAAAGACAGACAGGCCGTTCTTTACCCCGCAAAACACAACCACAACAAAACAAAAACAGTTTAATATAAGGCCAACCATCAAAAATAAAAAACCACAAATAAATAAACAAATAATTAAAATAAACCCAGTAAACAACAAACTCAACAAAAAACACCTGAAATACCAAAGGCTAACAAAAAAACCATGAAAACTCACTAAAAACACCAATCTATAACATGAAAATACCTAACTCAACACACAATAATATCACAAATTAACAAAAAATACGGAAAAAATAAAAAAATAACAACCAGAAATATCCAAAACAATAAAACACATCTAAAATCCAGAATAAATACAAAAGAACAAGCAAAAACACTTTGGGGGGTTTAAGTAGAAACTCTCTACTTAAAACCCACAGCCCAGCACCCCAAAATCAAAATAAAATAAAATAATAAATCAAGAGCACTTACGAGAAACATCCTCCCTCCATGCCTCCACAACAGAACTGAAGAAAGAAAGACAATTGCAGTACTCTTAATCACAGCCCCACCTAGAGGCCAGAAGAGTATAAAACAGTCAAAAATATTTAAAAATCCAAATAAAAAATAAATAAATTCAAAAATTCAAATAAATTCAAAAACCACAAATTCAAATCACCACCACCCAAACAACCACAAACTAAAAAAAACACACACACAAAAACTGTAGTGCTATTAAGAGAAGGGGCCACAAACAAGAAAACATAAGAACATAAGAACATAAGAACAGCCTTGCTGGAACAGGCCACAGCCCATCCAGTCCAGCATTCTGTCTCACACAGTGGCTCACCATTTCCTTCAGGGTATTCCCAAGGAGATGCCTTCATCTGCTTAGGATTCCCTGGAAATGGCATTGAGAGATATCCTGCCTATCTCTCCAACCCGGAGGTTGTCCTTAGGTAGCCATAATTATAGCCATTGATACTCTTCTCCTCCATGAACTTGTCTAATCCTTTCTTAAAGCTGTCAAGACTGACAGCTGTCACCACTTCTTCTGGCAGGGAGTTCCATAGACCAGGGATCCTCTGGGTGAAAAAGTACTTTCTCTTATTTGTTTGAGAACTAGTACCCAAAAGTTTCATGGAGTGTCCCCTAGTTCTAGTATTATGCGATAGGGAAAACAGTTTTTCCTTATCTACTTTGTCCACACCGTGCATGATTTTATAAACTTCAATCAGGTCACCTCTTAGACGTCGTCGTTCAAGAGTGAAGAGGCCCAACCGTTGCAGCCTCAGATGGTAAGGAAGGTGTTCCAGTCCCCTAATCATTCTGGTTGCCCTCCTCTGCACTTTCTCCAACTCCATAATATCCTTCTGGAGGTATGGCGACCAGAACTGTACACAATATTCCAGATGGGGCCTCACCATAGATTTATAAAGAGGCAAAATGACACTTGCTGACTTATTTTCTATACCCTTCCTAATGATCCCTAGCATTGAGTTTGCTTTTTTCACTGCTGAGGCACACTGGGTTGACACCTTCATTGAGTTGTCCACCAGGACACCAAGGTCCCTTTCCTGGTTTGTCTCAGAGAGTTCAGACCCCATCAGTTTATAAATGTAATTGGGGTTCTTTGCCCCAACATGCATCACTCTGCACTTACTAATGTTGAAACTCATTTGCCACTGTTTTGCCCACTCCCCCAGTGTCGAGAGATCCCTCTGGAGCTCCTCACAATCTCTCACAGTTTTCACTACCCTGTATAATTTAGTGTCGTCAGCAAATTTGGCTACCTTGCTTTTTACTCCTACCTCTAGATCATTTATGAAGAGGTTGAAAAGCAGGGGTCCCAGTACTGAACCTTGGGGGACCCCACTCTTTACTTCCCTCCACTTGGAGAAGTGTCCATTTAGTGCTACCCTCTGTTTCCTGTCCCTTAGCCAGTTGCTGATCCAGGACAAGACCTGTCCCTTTATTCCATGACTGGTAAGTTTATTCAAGAGCCTTTGGTGTGGGACCTTGTCAAAAGCCTTCTGAAAGTCCAGATAAACAATGTCAACTGGATCCCCCTTATCCACATGCTTGTTGACACTCTCAAAAAATTCCAACAGATTAGTGAGGCATGATTTGCCCTTGCAAAAGCCATGTTGGCTCTCCTTTAGCAGCGCCTTCTCTTCTATGTGCCTATTAATTTTATCTTTTAGGATGGTTTCCATCACTTTACCTGGGACACATGTCAAACTGACAGGTCGGTAATTTCCTGGATCACCCCTGGATCCTTTTTTGAAAATTGGTGTTACATTCGCTACCTTCCAGTCATCAGGCACAAAGCCTGATTTGAGGGAAAGATTATATATTTTGGCTAGGAGATCAGCAATTTCATCTTTAAGTTCCCTGAGAACTCGTGGATGGATGCCATCTGGTCCTGGTGATTTGTTAGTGTTTAGTTTAACAAGACGTGCAAGGACCTCCTCCCTGGTTATTTCTATCTGGCTTAATTCTTCAGTTTCACTCCCTACGAAGATAGGCTCTGTTTTGGGCATGTGGCCTCTGTCTTCTTCAGTGAATACTGAAGCAAAGAATTCATTGAGTCTCTCTGCAATCTCTGTTTCCTCTTTAATAACCCCTTGCCTTCCATTGTCATCTAATGGTCCAATGGCCTTCCTAGTTGGGTTCTTACTTCTAATGTACTTAAAGAAGTCTTTGTTATTTCTCTGAGTATTTTTAGCTATACGCTCCTCAAAGTCTTGCTTTGCTTTCCTGATTGTTGCCTTGCATTTGTTCTGCCAGAATTTATGTTTCTGCCTGCTCTCCTCATTCGGACAAGCCTTCCATCTTCTAAATGAGCTTTTCTTGCTCTTGATCACTTCCCGAACAGCTCCTGTAAGCCACATCGGAGTCCTCTTGGAACTGGCAGTGCCCTTTTTCCTTTTGGGTATGCATTCCAATTGAGCCTCTGTTATTGTTTTTGTAAACAGCCTCCATGCCTCTTGGAGTGTTTGGACTCTCTCAATTTTCCCTTTCAGTTTCTTTTTTACTAGTTTCCTCATCTTTGGGAAATTTCCTTTTTGAAAATTTAAGGTCTCTGTGTTAGATTTTATCAGTGACTTGCGGTCTATGATCAAGTTAAACATAATTGAGTTGTGGTCACTGTTCCCTATTGGATCAGTCACATTAACATCTTGCACCAGATCCTGAGTATTACTCAGGATCAAGTCAAGGATTCTTGTACCTCTAGTTGGGTCTTCAACCATCTGTCCCAGGGAACAATCATTTAGCATATCTAGGAACTTTATCTCTTTATCATGTGCTGAACAACAGTTCACCCAGTCTATGTGAGGGTAATTGAAGTCCCCCATTATAACCAGGCTTCCCTTCTTGGATGCCTCTTTTACAACATTCTCCAACTGCCTGTCTCCCTCAAGAGTTTGGGTCGGAGGCCGATAGTATATGCCTACTGTTAGACCATCCTTGTGGCCTGGTACTCTTACCCACAGAGCTTCTAATGGTGACTCCAAATCACCTAGATATTCCAATTCATACGATTTTATCACTTCTTTGACATACAAGGCTACACCACCTCCCGTTTGCCCCTTCCTATCCTTCCTGTACAGTTTGTAGCCTGGGATAACTGTATCCCATTGGTTATCATCCGTCCACCAGGTTTCAGTGATACCAATAATATCAATATTCTTATCTATTGCTAAGTATTCCAGCTCCCCTATTTTGTTCCGGAGGCTTCTGGCATTTGTATACAAGCATTTATATATGCTTTTCTGACACAGTCTTTTGTGTCCAGTTGCATTGTTAGACTGCCTCTTGCATCCTTCTGCTAGAATGCTAGTGACTAGCTCCTCGCTCTGCTCAGTAATTTTTGCATCCTCCTCACTACCCAAGTACACACTTTCCCGAACCGGATGCTGCCCAGCTCCTGTCGGCTTTCCCCCAGTTATCAGTTTAAAAGCTGCTCTGCAGCCTTTTTGATGTTGAGTGCCAGCAATCTGGTCCCATCATGGTTCAAATGCAACCCATCCCTCCTGAACAGATTTGGCTTGTCCCAAAATGTTCTCCAGTTCCTGACAAATCTGAAACCCTCCTCTCGACACCACCGCCTCATCCACGCATTGAGGCTTCTGAGCTCTGCCTGCCTGGTAGGTCCTGCGCGAGGGACAGGCAGCACTTCTGAAAATGCTACCTTGGAAGTCCGGGACTTCAATCTTCTTCCTAACAACCTGAATTTGGCTTCCAGGACAGACCGCTTGGCCTTCCCAACATCATTAGTACCAACGTGTACCATGACAACTGGCTCTTTCCCAGTTCTCTCTAACAATCTATCTAGATTTCTTGTGATGTCTGCAACTTTTGCACCTGGCAGGCAAGTCACCATACGGTTATCATGTGCATCACAAATCCATTTCTCTGTATTTCTAATTATTGAATCGCCTAGTACAAGGAGCCTTTCTCCTGCAATCTGTTCATCTACAGGCACCTCATCAACCATATTAAGGGAGAGAACCTCAGTTTGTTCCTGTTGTTCATCTTCCTGGATCTCATCAAGTGTGATGAAGGAGAGATCATCAGGTGGAACCAGTTGTTCCTCTGTGTGTTCCTCATCAGGTGTGATGAGGGAAAGAGCCTCAAATTTATTCTGTAATTTCAGACTCTCAGAGTGATCCCCTACTCTTCTCCTCCTTTGAGTCACATTCCTCCAACCATCTCCCTCCTGAGTTAGTGAAGGGCCTTCTCCCTCAGAACTGTGCCCTGTCTCTTCTTTGTCCAGCATAGTCTGCTCCGCTCTGTCCAAGAACAGCTCAAGCTCTTTAATTTGTTGATGGTTAGATATGCGGGCCTCTAGCTGCTGGACCTTCTCTTCTAGTAGTGCAACCAGCTTGCACTTGCTGCAAGTGTAGTTCTCCATAAGCTTTGGCAAGAACACAAACATGGCACAAGTATTGCAGGTAACTACAGCTGTTCCCTCAGAATCCATTTTAACAAGTGCAGTATTCTGGGCCTCAAAAATGTACACGTTTACTACCTTTCTACCTAGTAAAATTATATTCTTCTTTTGTTACTAGTTTGCAATCTCGCGCGCCATTAGGCGCGCGGGCCTCTAAAGCAGCTCTACTCCAACTGCAAAACTTACCAGTGCTCACTTCCTTTGTTTGGCTCTCCTCAGCAGCAGCTCTGCTTAAGAGCACATGCAGAGTCAAAAGGGCTGACCCTGAAAGAGCTCAGAGCTTTTAAAGGCTAATGTGGCTCCGCCCCTATGAGTCACAGTTCAGGGAAGGGCCTGGTGTGGCTCTGCCCCCCTGCTTCTGGAAGCTTCAAACTGCTTCCTCTGTTTGAACAGAGGTGGCTCTCAGCAGTTTAAATTATCAATTTAAACTAGTGGAGGCCTCTAAAGCAGCTCTACTCCAACTGCAAAACTTACCAGTGCTCACTTCCTTTGTTTGGCTCTCCTCAGCAGCAGCTCTGCTTAAGAGCACATGCAGAGTCAAAAGGGCTGACCCTGAAAGAGCTCAGAGCTTTTAAAGGCTAGTGTGGCTCCGCCCCTATGAGTCACAGTTCAGGGAAGGGCCTGGTGTGGCTCTGCCCCCCTGCTTCTGGAAGCTTCAAACTGCTTCCTCTGTTTGAACAGAGGTGGCTCTCAGCAGTTTAAATTATCAATTTAAACTAGTGGAGGCCTCTAAAGCAGCTCTACTCCAACTGCAAAACTTACCAGTGCTCACTTCCTTTGTTTGGCTCTCCTCAGCAGCAGCTCTGCTTAAGAGCACATGCAGAGTCAAAAGGGCTGACCCTGAAAGAGCTCAGAGCTTTTAAAGGCTAATGTGGCTCCGCCCCTATGAGTCACAGTTCAGGGAAGGGCCTGGTGTGGCTCTGCCCCCCTGCTTCTGGAAGCTTCAAACTGCTTCCTCTGTTTGAACAGAGGTGGCTCTCAGCAGTTTAAATTATCAATTTAAACTAGTGGAGGCCTCTAAAGCAGCTCTACTCCAACTGCAAAACTTACCAGTGCTCACTTCCTTTGTTTGGCTCTCCTCAGCAGCAGCTCTGCTTAAGAGCACATGCAGAGTCAAAAGGGCTGACCCTGAAAGAGCTCAGAGCTTTTAAAGGCTAGTGTGGCTCCGCCCCTATGAGTCACAGTTCAGGGAAGGGCCTGGTGTGGCTCTGCCCCCCTGCTTCTGGAAGCTTCAAACTGCTTCCTCTGTTTGAACAGAGGTGGCTCTCAGCAGTTTAAATTATCAATTTAAACTAGTGGAGGCCTCTAAAGCAGCTCTACTCCAACTGCAAAACTTACCAGTGCTCACTTCCTTTGTTTGGCTCTCCTCAGCAGCAGCTCTGCTTAAGAGCACATGCAGAGTCAAAAGGGCTGACCCTGAAAGAGCTCAGAGCTTTTAAAGGCTAGTGTGGCTCCGCCCCTATGAGTCACAGTTCAGGGAAGGGCCTGGTGTGGCTCTGCCCCCCTGCTTCTGGAAGCTTCAAACTGCTTCCTCTGTTTGAACAGAGGTGGCTCTCAGCAGTTTAAATTATCAATTTAAACTAGTGGAGGCCTCTAAAGCAGCTCTACTCCAACTGCAAAACTTACCAGTGCTCACTTCCTTTGTTTGGCTCTCCTCAGCAGCAGCTCTGCTTAAGAGCACATGCAGAGTCAAAAGGGCTGACCCTGAAAGAGCTCAGAGCTTTTAAAGGCTAGTGTGGCTCCGCCCCTATGAGTCACAGTTCAGGGAAGGGCCTGGTGTGGCTCTGCCCCCCTGCTTCTGGAAGCTTCAAACTGCTTCCTCTGTTTGAACAGAGGTGGCTCTCAGCAGTTTAAATTATCAATTTAAACTAGTGGAGGCCTCTAAAGCAGCTCTACTCCAACTGCAAAACTTACCAGTGCTCACTTCCTTTGTTTGGCTCTCCTCAGCAGCAGCTCTGCTTAAGAGCACATGCAGAGTCAAAAGGGCTGACCCTGAAAGAGCTCAGAGCTCTTGGTTTCTGGTGTCCATTCATAACATCTGGACTATGAAGACCAGGTGAAATGGGTAGCTGATTTGTAGGAGAGACTTTCTAACAAGTATTGCAGTCCAAACCATTAAGAGATTTACAAGTCAGCACTTTGAACTGAGCACAGAAGCCAACAGGTAGTCACAGCAAACATGAAGATAACCATTCATATCAGCCAGTATCAGTGCAGTCTGGCTGCTGCATTTTGGACCTGCTGAAGTTTCTAGACCAACTTCAAGGGTAATTCTATGCAGAAAGCATTACAATAATTGCAGTGATGGCAGAAATTAGCATTTTTTCATATGTATAAAATGCAAAAGAGAGCTTTCTTGGTGGTGGCCCATTACTTTTCAGGAAGACATTCAAATCTTATCTCTACAGAGGACAATTTTAGACATTTTCCTGCAGTCGGAGAGGTTTCTTTTGGGTTATTAAATTTGCTAATTAATGTTTGTGTTACTAAATATGTAATTGTTGTTGAATATTGATTGCTGCATGTTAGTTTTTAATTGGTTTACGTTTGTTTATCTTATGCTATTTTACTTTAACATTTGTCTTATATGTTTGTTCATTGCCTTAAGTAGTGCTCTGCATTAAATCTGTTCATAAAAAATCCTCTTTTTGCTAGCAGTGCAAAAACACAGCCAATGAATCTGCTGCACTAAAAAAGATTAGTAAATATTATCTGATGGCTTCTAGGGCAGCCTACCAGCTAATTGTTTTATTATTAGTTTGTTCTTTCTCTCCACATTGTAAAGATGATAGCCAGGATTACATTTTGATCTCTAGTTGGAATCCTATTTATTTAACAAGTCACAGTCAATTGAAGCTAGTTGACAAGAAAGTGGAGCATGTCTCAGTCACACACCTTGCCACATGCCCAACTGCACAACCAAGATGTGTCCTGGCAACTAGAATTGGCTGTTTAAAGTTATGATAACCTTAAAGGAACACTCATGATATTCCAGAAAGCACATTACTTGGCCTGCTGTATTGCAAAATTCCATTTTTTTCCTGCATAACCAACATTTTTCATAATCAAAGAATACAAAAACTGAATACTAGATACAAATAATTAAAGAGATGGGAATATACAAATATGACTATAAATAAATAAATAAATAAATACCAGAACACCTTACATGCCTCATGAGAAATCTGTACATGAGTCAAGAAGCAACAGTTAGGACAGAAGTCGGAATGACAGAGTGGTTTGGAATAGGAAAAGGAGTAAGACAAGGCTGCATTTTGTCACCCTGCTTATTCAATTTATACACAGAGCACATAATGGGCAATGCAGGGTTGGAACAATCACAAGTTGGGATGAAAATTGCTGGGAGAAACATCAACAACTTGAGATACACAGATGCTACTACCCTAATGGCAGGAAGTGAGGAAGACCTAAAGAAGCTGCTGCTTAAGTTGAAAGAAGAGTGCAAAAGCTGGTTTGAGACTCAATATCAAGAAAACCAAGAAAATGGCAACAGGCCCTGTCAGTCCTTGGAAAATAGATGGGGAAGAAGTAGAAGCAGTGACAGAATTTACTTTCTTCAGATCAAAGATGACTGCAGATGAGGATTGCAGCCATGAAATAAAAAGGCGACTGATGCTTGGGAGACAAGCTATGAGAAACCTGGGGAACATAGTTAAAAGTAGAGACATCACCTTGCAAACAAAAATTCGCATAGTCAAAGCAATGGTATTCCCGGTGGTAATGTATGGTTGTGAGAGTTGGACCATTAGGAAAGCAGAGTGCAGAAGAATAGATGCCTTTGAAATGTGGTGTTGGAGGAGAGTTTTGAGAGTCCCCTGGAAGGGATTCACTTGAGAAAGCCTTGATTCTGGGAAAGGTGGAGGGCAAAAGAAGAAGGGGGTGGCCAAAAATGAGATGGCTAGATAGTATTGTAGATGCAATTGGCACAGAGCTGGGCAGGTTTTGGATAGTAGAGGACAGAGGTGCCTGGCAGGCAATGGTCCATAGGGTCGCAAAGGGTCGGAATTGACTGTGCGACTGAACAAAAAAAAAATTGGGTGCAATGCAGGGCTTCCCCCTGGCCACACCCACCATACCACACCCACAGTGTGGTAGTACAGTAATTTATTTTTTTTGGATTCACTTAAGAAAGCCTTGATGCTGGGAAAGGTGGAGGGCAAAAGAAGAAGGGGGCGGCTAAAAATGAGATGGCTAGATGGTATTGTAGATGCAATGGGCTGGGGAGGATAGTGGAAGAGAGAGGTGCCTGGCGAGCAATAGTCCATGGGGTCGCAAGGGGTCAGAATCAACTGTGCAACTGAACAACAACAAACAAACAAAAGATACTTACCACCTCCATTCTTGTAACAGAGATAAGGGAATCTCCAGACATTACCCAGACCAATAATCTCACCAGCCACAGATAATATAAACTCCACTTTGTTGGTCCACTGGCCTCTGTCTTGTAGCTCATCTTCCACTTTCTCTTGCAATTCTTCTATCTTTTGCACACTCATGCTCCCATTAAGTTCAGCAACCCAATTTTCTTCACTTTTCATTGCTCTATATGGTGGAGACAAACAGAGAAGGAGGTAAATGGGAAATGAAACTTTGCAAGAAGTTGTTATTTTTGCTTTCATCTGAATTCAAGATTTTTAAAAGTGACACCACTCCATGGATCTTTCTTTTTATCTCACCCTTTCATTGATGGTCTTCTACCTGCTGTACTGGAGAAAAACTTTGGCCCTTGCCTATCCCTCTCTCACTACTTAAAAATTCCCAGATAGCTCAGAGCATCTTTTTGTGTTACCACATCTATTGCAACCCTGCCACCTGGCTAATCTGCTAAGCAAAGTGCACATTCAACACAGATGTTCAGCTGAGATTCCTCTTCCATGGCATCAACATCAAAGTTCCATGTGTTGTCAACTGAAATGAAAGCCAATGTTTCATAATGAAACCTGTCTTGAACTATCCTCATCTTTACTGCATTCCAATTTGCTTCTGCCAAATGCAAATCATCAAGCATAACAGAGCTTATTAGCAATATCATTATGGGCCCACAGTGGAAGACTTAGCTTCAATTTATTTGCTTATTAGGGATGATGAGAAAACAAATCTGCATAGCCTACTCATAAGATCCAGTGCAGAATCTTATTTAGCAGGATGGTAATGCAGTATTGAACAACAATACAGTACTTCTAAGTGTAACCTAAGTGACAACATCTAAAATCCTATCGATGGCTTGCCAGCATATTTTTAATTCATTTAAATCAGGAGTTCTCAAACTTTTAAAGCCGGGGGCTGGGTCACACTCCCTCAGACAGCTTCAGGGACTGGATGGCCATTTTGCCTTTCCTCCGCGGCATGGCACTCCCTGGTGTAGTGGAGGTGGTAGTGGGCCACATGAAATAGTGCCGCATACTGCATCTGGCCCATGTGCCACAGGTTGAGAATCCCTGATTTAAATAGTTTATATTTTCTGTAACCAACTGGACTCTTCAGTATTGCAATATACTTAACCTACAGTCTTGATTGTTTGTTTGCAATGTTTTGGTTTTCAATATCATCTCCTTATGAAGGATCAGATGTTAGGGCTGGCAAACTGGAGGCAGAAATTTATACAGTCTAGGAAATACAACCTGCACAGAGAAACGTGTTGCTCAAACTCAAGACCCAAGCCATCCATTTGATCATTTTTATAAAATATTAAGAGATAAAATCTGAGCCAGGAAAAAAAGGATCAAAAAAAAATTTGTCCCTTAAAAAGGAGTTTTCCTATTCCTGAAGACATCTTGGAGCAGTGTTTTAAGAAATTTATGAATCTTTGATCCCACCCAAATATCTCTCTCCCCTCCAATATATATACAGTGGTACATCATACAACGATTTTAATCCGTTCCATGGGGCTCATTGTTGTACGAAACAATTGCTATATGATACATGCATCGTATAGCGAATTTCCCTATGGGATGCATCGTACAATGATTTTCTTTGCTAAGTGGTTTTTCCCATTGAAAATTGTTGTATGTTTTTTTTTTTCATAGGGAAAAATGTTATGCAGGACGCCATTTCCCCCAAAACCTAATTGTTATGCGATTTCGTTGCTATACGAAGCGATTGTTGTATGAGGTTCCACTGTATGTTCAAAAACAGTTGGGGCAAAAAGAGATTTGAAAGTTTGGTTAATTCCTGTCCCCTCACTCTCAGTTTTAACCCATAGCATTCTAAATTGGCATTTTGGCCATTTCTAGATCTGAAACAAACCATGGGAAATTTAGTGCTATGGGTGAAAATTAGGCTTTCATCACACCCAGTTTAACAGTGCTGTAGCCACAATGCTACACTGGCTCCTTCTTCTTATTGTGCCATATCCGATTCTGAATATTGGCAATCATCATGGTGATCAGCCATGAAGACTGTCCTGTGAATATAATGCCGTGACCTTTCATCTGCCTTCCACATTGCAGTGTGGCACCCATACCATTGATCCAATTCCGTGAGTCACTTTCTGTTCCTGAGCTCTTTTGGCACACAAAGTCCTCCTCAGCCCCAGGCCAGAATTGATGAAGCTGCTGCCCTCCATTAAGATGGATTCAAGTAGGATTTAACCCACTTGGGGACCATCACCCTCCCCTGTGGACTTTGCCAAGGCTGCTAGTCCTCAGGGTTGTCAGGTTAGTAAACCGCTGGCTGACACTCGGCTCTTCCGACTCCAGATGTGGCAAATATGAAAATGGTAGTAATGAATCCCACCCATTCTGCAAAAAAAAAAAAATACTGCTGCTCAGTTAGAGCTAAGGCTCCTGGGGAGTCCTTAACTTTGGCAAAGAAAAAGAGGGGGGGGAAATTACATTTCAAATGGATGACATTGGTCAGCATGAGAGCATTAAAAATACACTGAGACTGAGTAGAACTGGCATCACACTTTGGAATTCCTAGTAGAGGGCCTTAGGAAACATTCTGAATGGTTGCCAAGTGGGTGCAGATAAAAATTAAAAAAAAGAGTCAATTTGCCAAGCACTCAGACACATTTACAGCTCACCCCAGCTGACACCAGGCCAAGTTCATATCTGCCTGGATCCCTCTGAATGCAATCCCTTTAGCTAGTGTTCAAAACAGGCCTGCCAAGCCTGGCTCTGGTACATGGTTTAGCACCTTGTATCACAAATTGTAGCTAAAAGGCCTGTAACATCTACACTTAATAGCACCATTAATCTTTACAGATAAGAATGTTTTTTAATGAACTTTTCACTATCTGCTGCATGCTGCACATGCCTACATAAATAAGACATGAATTGAGCTATGTGTGTAATATGTACACACAAATGGAAACAGAGAACTACTGTGGGGAGATTTTTTTAAAAAAAACCAGCATCTTCCAAAGTGAAATCCACTCTCATACATAATCTATTCTCAGAGCCATGTTCAGTAAGATTTGTTTTTTGAGTTGACATGCATGGGGTTGCACTGTTAAGAATATCTGAGTTAATTTACACAATCATCCATGCAAGGCTGGGTGGCACAAGTAGCAAAAGGGAAGTAATGGTGGTACGTGGTGAAACTCATGAGCTGTCACACAGTTAAAAGAAATGGCATATCAGAGAATAAACAAAAACAAAAAACTCTGTATCACTTTAAAGACAAATTGTTATACAGTATTTCAATGTGAGCTTTCGTGGGTCACCTTAAAATATAACAATTAGTCTTTAAAGTGCTGCAGTGTTTTTGTTTTGTTTATTCTCTGATATGCCTGAAACACAGAACAACGTGACTACTATTCCCCCCCTATATATATATATATATATATATATATATATATATATATATATATATATATATATATATATATATATATATATATATATATATATATATATATATATATATATATATATATATATATATATATGTCTGCAGACATTTCTGTGGACATGTGGCAGGCATGCCTCAACACTGGCATAGCAGATCATTTATTTTTATATTGTTTTGAAACCAGATATTCTGCTTATCAAGCTCGTTGTTCTTGTGCACAGACCTCATTAGGTAAAGGTAAAGGTCGCCTTTACTCAAAAGTCAGTTGTATTCGACTCTAGGGTGCGTTGCTCATCTCTGTTTACAGCCAAAGAGCCAGTGCTGTCTGCACCTGCAAACATTTCTATGGTCATGTTGTAAACATAAACTAGACACCAGAGCATATGGAATGCTATTACTTTCCCATCAAAGCCGTACATATTTTTCTACTTGCAATTACTTGCTTTCAAACTGCTAAGTTGGCAAGAGCTGGGTCAAACTTCTGACCATCCAGTTGTCATGTGTCTAAACCACTAAGCCAACCACAGTCCCTTTCTTCATAGCGGCAAAACAGATACAGTGATACCTCATACAACGTCCAAACTTGGTTCCACAAGTTTGGACTTTATACGGATTTGGACTTTGTATGAGGCATGCAAAATCCTAGCCGCGATGCCTCATACAACGTCCAAATCTTTGCTGCGATGCCTCGTACAATGTTGTTTCCATAGAGATACATTGTACTGTAACAGCACAGACTTCAGGGCAAAGTCAAGGAAACAGACAGGAAACTGACAGAACTTTAAGAAATCATTGTCTAAAGGCTAAATACATTACAAAAACATGTCAAACAACCCTGATTGTCCAAGAACCTGAAGAATGCTGCAAAAATCCCAGAAATGCTTCTAAAAATTCTGACAAAAAAATCCAAAAAATCCAAAGTCGCGCTCAAAACCACTCCTAAACACTCTTTGCCTCGTGCAAAACCCAGAAGAGCAATGCACGCATGTGTCCTGCCTTTTATACTGCTCAGGCACAATGCAACCTGGGGAAAACCCCAATGCCTCATACAAAGTCGCAGCGACTTTGTATGAGGCAACTTTTTTCAAGGAATTAGGCGATGTTGTATGAATTCGATGTTGTACAAAGTGGACTTTGTATGAGGTATTACTGTATTTCCTCTCACTTTTCTCAGGCAGTCCTCCTGGACACGCTCGCCTCGGAACATACTAAATAAATTTCGTGTCAGAAATTGTTCTGGGTTGACAACTGACCAAAATAAAAAAACCCATTTTTTAATTTAAAAAAAACCTATGTGGCTCCTTGAAGAACCCCATTTAGTGAAAGGTTATTTGTTTCAGAGGTAACAGGGGGGCGCCACTCTGAGGGTCTCACCCCCCCACACACACACACACACACCCTCCAGTCCTGAGGGGCTCCTTCTTTATCCATACTCTTTGCCACCACCTTCAGCCCGCTTTTCCCGCGTGGCCTCGTTCTCTCCCCTCCCTCCCACCTCACAACGTCTGCGTTTTCAACCCACCTCACCTGTTTGCGCCCAGGTTGCTCTTTCTCGGTCCCTTCAAGTGACTGGAGAGCAGTTGGGGGGGGGGGGAGAATACCATGAAAAAATTGGCAGACAAGTCGAGGCAGAGTTGACTGGGCGAACAATCCCTCTTTTCTTTCCCTTTCTCTCTCTCTCTCTCCACCCCCTTTCTTTCCCCCCTCCCCTCGACCCAGTCTTGCAAAGAAAAAAGCCCCATACTGTACCTGTATTTCTCTCCTAGGGCCGAAGTTTAGGGAAAAGCGCGGGAAAGGGGTGTTGCCCTGAAAGGGTGGGAGGGCATTTTCCCCGAGTGGACTTGTTGTCTTGGAATAAGGTCTCTTCAGGCACCAATAATGCCGAGGGGTGGGGGTGGGGAATGAAGGCACTGGCACGGTCAGTCGTCCGCCCCCTAAAATGTGGAGAGGGATTGTTTCGCAACATTGCGAGGGCGTTGTTGTTGTTCTTGGTTTTCACACAAGACAGGCTTCTAGGACGCTGGAGCCTGCAAAGTTAACTCAGTAACCCTATAGCATTCACGAAAACAGGCAGAGAACTGGGCAGAGGCTGTGTGTGCTTTATAAATCTAGGGTGAGGCCCCATCTGGAATACTGTGTACAGTTCTGGTCGCCATACCTCCAGAAGGATATTATGGAGTTGGAAAAATGCAGAGGAGGGCAATGAAAATGATTAGGGGACTGGAACACCTTCCTTACCATCTGAGGCTGCAACGGTTGGGCCTCTTCACTCTTGAACAACGGCGTCTATGAGGTGACTTGATTGAAGTTTATAAAATCATGCACGGTGTGGACAAAGTAGATAAGGGAAAACTGTTTTCCCTGTCACACAACACTAGAACTAGGGGGCACTCCATGAAACTTTTGGGTACTAGTTCTCAAACAAATAAGAGAAAGTACTTTTTCACCCAGAGGATCACTGGTCTATGGAACTCCCTGCCAGAAGAAGTGGTGACAGCTGTCAGTTTTGGCAGCTTTAAGAAAGGATTAGACAAGTTCATGGAGGACAAGGGTATCAATGGCTATAATTATGGATACCTAAGGACAACCTCCGGGTTGGAGAGAGAGGCAGGATATCTCTCAATGCCATTTCCAGGGAATCCTAAGAAGATGAAGGCATCTGCTTGGGAATACCCTGAAGCAAATGGTGAGCCAATGTGTGAGACAGAATGCTGGACTGGATGGGCTGTGTTCCAACAAGGCTGTTCTTATGTTCTTATGTTATGTGCTCACTCCTGTCTTGATGTGGGGGGAAATACACTTTCCAAGAAGAGGCCGTGTTGGCGCCATGGAGAAAAGGATCTACGCATTGCAGTCCAAAAAGTCACTTTTTTTAAGTCTCTGGAAATGAACGCAGGCCTGCCATCAGAAATTTCTGGGACCCATACTGAGCAATCCTATTGCCTTGCCCCCCCCCCCCCCCACACACACACACACACAGAGTAATGTCACAGTTATGGCCACTGGCAGCAGGGGCCCTGTCAGCTCTGGGCCCTATACAGCAGTACTGGTAGTACTGCCCTGATGGCGGCACTAAATGGACACTAAAGGTAAACCTGCCCTTTCCCAGATCTTTAACACTGTATCTGCTTTATTTATGTCACTTGTATTTCCTCACCTTCCTTCTCTCTCCCCTCTCAAAACGCATCAAAGGGTGTATTTTTTGCCTCACAACACCTTGCAAAATGCCAGGCTAGGAGATCTCATCTCTGGTGAGGCTACTGAGTGAGTTTCAGAGCTAAATGTAGATTTTAGGCTGGGTTCCATATAGCCATGCCTAGCATTTTCGTCATAGCCAAATATTGCCTGTGTATGGCTCTTCGGCTTAGAAACAGAGATGAGCACTGCACCCTAGAGTCGGATACGACTGGCTTTCGAGCAAGGGAAACCTTTACCTTTATGAGTAGCAGACATCTTGCCATGAAAAGAGCTGGTTTTCACTTTCTTTCATTTACCCACAATCAAATGTGCAAAAGCATGCAAGGGAGTCACAGGCTACGTGTAGAAACTTGCTTGATCCTACTAGACTCCTCACATTAGTTTTGTTTATCTTAGCGATCCAATAAAGATATTGCCTGTTTCCTGCATCTTTTGCATCTTCACATTAGTAAGATATCCTCTGTCAGAGTTCAAGGCTCTAGTCTTCCACCTGGAATGGGATGAGGAACTCATATTTGCATCTAAAATGGGTCATGCCTCTACCCAAAGTTAAGTTGTGTGAATGACACTATGCCCATTTTCAGTTTATTGGTTTGAGGAAACAGAGTGAGGATAGGAACATGGTTTGGACTCAGGAATGAATGCTGTTCTACCAGCTTGCCCATTGCCCATTGCCCATTGCAGTGGGCAAGAGCTTGGAAAAATTGCCTGTTTGGATACTCCCAGAATTCTCCATGCTTATGGTGCTGGTTGAGGAATTCTGAGAGTTATTATAGTGTAAAATCATTCCAAGCTCATAGTGAAGTCTTCTTCACACAGTCTTTAAAAAAAAGGCTTGTGGCAAACAAGAGATAGTCCTTTTTGAATTGATATTGTCCCATTTGCAAAAATTTCTACTCCAAAGAGACCTGTGTGACCTGTCTTGTCAACCTATTGCTTTCAGACAAAAGTTTTTTTTTTAAATTTAAATACACTTTTAAAAGAATGTTAAGTTGCAATCCTGAGAATTCTTGAAAGGTGACCCAGAAGCCACAAGATTTTATAGATCTATTTCCATCACAGAAAAAGACCTACTGCAGAAGTCTGCTTGGTGAATCTGCAGAAGGATCTACAGCTGTTCTGCCTCCAATGTTGCCCAGAGGACCACATTTTTCAGACATGTAAAGCACAGTGACGAATCGAACTCCTAACCTTTGGCTCCACAGCCAGATACCTAAACCACTTAGACAGCTGGCCTGCTAAATAGTTGTGTAGAACAGAACATTTCAACAGGCACAGTTCTTCTACACCCACAGGGCTCCAGATTTCTTTCATAATGTCAGTTTAGAAGTCCATGAACTTTGTTCTAATTTGTACTAGGATGGCAACAAAACAAACACAGAAGGTATAAGATGATCTCTCCATGTTTGCCTCTCCATACATTAAAATCCATGAGGGAGTTCCTTTCTGCATGTCACCGCTAGAAACAGTACAGGTACTTCTTTGCTTCCTTTTGAGCACACTGAATCACTGCAAATTGTTTAATTTGCTTTTAAGTGGTTTTATTGCACATACAGTACCCTTCATTGTGATCTTCAGTTACAAGGTGAGATAAACATAAATAAGAATGTGTCTGGTACTTCCAAACACATGATGATTTAGGGAGAACTTTTCCCAAAACCTAATTAAAAGTTGTTGATGGTTCTTGGGGATGGTTCATTCCCTAGGGGAATGAAACAACTTCTGATGTGTCTTTAATATGGGCATTTGACAGAGCAACAAATGGCACCCCGTCACATCCAAACCCAAGTTGCCTCATGCTCCTTATTGTTGCACTAGTGCCAGATAATCTTTAAAACACTTCTCTTCTTTCCTAGCAGTAAAAATGCATTGAGACTATTAAATAACTTGACAGTTAAATAACTGACAATCTGATGCCATTTTATGACATTTACTAAATCTGGTGCCTAAGCTTTACTTCACTTACTGGTAGGACCAGCCTCCATGCGACATGTTCCTATAATGCACCAATTTCTTCCCCAGGAGAGAAAAACAAGCCCACTCTTTATTGCACATTATTCCAAAGAGCTTTGGATTGGTTTTAATGTCTTATTTTATTGTGATTGACTACTCTGGCTTGTGGGTTCATTTTATTGAGGGCATATATGCATTTTATTCTGTTTTAGTTGCTGTTTTTATCTGAATATTGTATAAAACCTTTCATGCCCAGTGTGAAGGTGATCCCTAGCATAGTCTATGCCGACATAATTTCTGTAATTATATTGGGGGGCTTCATAACTTTCCCCATAGACAGAGTTCCCCATTGAACTGGAATAAATTAAATAGCAATTACAGCAGTAATAGCAATTGCACTTATATACCACTCCATAGCACTTAGGGTTTGGTGCTCAACTCCATTTACATCCAAAGAACCAGCACTATCTATGACTGCAGATATTTCCTTGGACTTGTGAGGCCTCAGTTTCCGGGGGGAGGGGGCAGAAGGGCGGTTTCTTCCTTCCCCCAAAGAAAAGCTATCCCCCACCTGGAAAGGAGGGGGGACACCCTCACTCACCTGCTTGCCTTCCTCTCCACTGGTCAGTTACCTCTCTCTCTCCCCCCCCCCCCTAATATCTGCTTCCAATTTCTTGCTTTTGAACTGCTAGGTTGGCAGCAGGAACTGGGACAGAGACAGCAGCTCATTCCGTCATGCAGCATTCGGGTCCGAACTACTGACCTGCCAACCTACCAGTCACAGTCAACACATTTTGCACTAAGGCAGTGGTGGTGAACCTTGGCACTCCAGCTGTTCTAGAACTTCAATTCCCAGAAGCCCTGATTAGCAGGAGTGCTGATTTAGACTTCTGGGAATTGAAGTCCCAGAAAAACTGGAGTGCCAAGGTTGGCCATCACTGCACTAAGGTTAGGAGATGGATGCAAAAGAAATGTTGTGGCATTACATGTTTGCTAATGAGTTTATCCTTCAGACTTAATATCTATTGATCATGCTATGTGAAAGTAAACAATAGTCTGAGTAATCCAGCACGTGTATATGTTTGAGGCTCTGGAACTGCAATTTTCTCAACTTATAGTGGAAAATTCCTTAGAGTCATATTTCCCAAATGGAGAAATCGTCTTATGTATTTACTTGTCTTTAATGATTGCTAACTGCAGCAGAGAACGTTCTTTTTCAAAATTAAAGTGAATAAAAAATGGGTTAAGGAACACGATGGGGCAAGATTGTCTAAATAACCTCATCTTAATGATCATTGAATATGATTTATTTAGATAAATTGATTTGACTAGTGTTATCTCTAAATTTGCCCACATTAAATTGATAAAAGTTTGTTTTTACTAGTGATGTCTTATTTTATAGATATCCTAAATCTATGCAAGGGCCCCTTGACATGATTTGCTACAGGCCCTGCACTGGCTTAACCCGGCACTGATCTGAATATAAATAAATCTAACATATAAACAGAAGAACTAGCCTTATCTGTTTCAGAAACCTCTCAGTTCTTTAAAGGAAGTAAGGAGGTTGTGGTTTGTGTGTGTGTGTGTGTGTGTGTGTGTGTGTGTGTGTGTGTGTGTGTGTGTGTGTGTGTGTGTGTGTGTGTGTGTGTGTGTGTGTGTGTGTGATTGTTGTCCATCCTGAAAAAATATTTGCTCACTCACATCTAGAATCCTGGCTATGGCACTGGCACTAACAGGCTTCTAGGAATTGAAGTCCACCAGTGTTCTGCAGAACATAGTTTTTGGAAATTGCTGTATTAGAGAATTGATCAGTAAGTGCTACATGCATTTTATTTATTTATTTATTTATTTGCCGTATTTATACCCGCCTTCCTCATCACAAGATGATCCAAGGCATGCTTTCTTACAGCAGTTCAGAGGGCAGGGTGGGTGGGATTGATAAATATTCTTCACGCTGTAGGTTTTGCAGTCATACTGCAGATGGTGAGACTAGTTGAAGACACATAGGATACTTCCAAATCCCATTGATTGCTGTAGGCAAATTAATCTTGCTGTGTCTCTTTATGTTAAATGAATATTCTGTTACAACCCTTCTTTCATTTCAAAAGCCACCATAATTAATTAGCAAAATTTAGCAATAAAAGCTAAAAATTTACAAATTCTTACCTTTGGTTACACTGCACTGTACTGTATATTTGTGTCCTATCCTTCCTTCAGGGGAGTAAATACACTCTGTATGTGAGTCTATCAATCTGTGAAATTGGCTAGAGAAGAAACTTCCAAAGGCAACTCAGAAGATTTCATGTCCATTTGGAAATGTGGAGCTACCTTTCTCTGATTCAAAACCTACAGCCTAGCTAATATACCACACCCATATGAGGGCACAATTATCTAAAATGCTGCGTAGTCTACTGGTGCCAGCACATTTTGCCCAGCGGCAACACTGCAAAATGCCCTAGTACTGTAGGTTAGGTAAACAGGAATTGTGTTCTTTGGGGGGAAATATCAGTCAATAAAAGGCACTCCCATTCCTTTCAGAGTTGATCAGCTTCATACAATATTTCCATTATTTAATTATTGAACAATTTCCACCACACCTCTATGGCTTGTTGGCAATGGTTTCTGTTTTATTGTCCTATTTTCCAATATTAGAGCACCTCCATTGCATCTTTTCTTTGATACTTCAATACATGTTATTAAAATGTTTTATTAAGGGTGGATGAGATTGGATCACTTCACATGAATAAAAAAGGGCAGGAAAGAAATACAAAATAGCAGTTTTATGAAGAGTAACCAAGCCATTATTCCTTAGAAGCCAGATCTGGTTACCAATATAAGAAAATAGTACAGTGTTACAAATTAACATAGGTAAAAGTAACTAGGTGTGAATATGTAACAAAATTACAATTAAAAACAATGCAACTTTTAGGGGGAATGTTATTTTGGTTATAACAAGTGAAAATTGTCAGGGGAATGTGTAAAGGAAGTTACATGTTCTTAAAGTTACTATGTGTTAAGTTAGCTCCCTTTGTATCTTGATTTTATTCACTCCGATTCTCTGTCTTTTAAGCCTCTTGGGATCTGTATTACACTTCACTAGTCAGCACAAGCCAACACATGCTTATCAAGTGCTTAGCATTACAATAGCTTGCCAGCAGTTTAAGGGCACTTGGATAGGAATATGACATGACCAGCTCTGTTATCTAAGTTTTGGAATATCTCAAGTTCCAAAGGATGGGGTCAGGAGTACCAGAAATGGTATAAAAAGTCCCAGTTTCTGGACCTCGCAGCTCGTTTTTCCCGAGGCTAAGGAACATGCTTCTGGACTCTTTCAAGATGCCTTTGTCATTTTGTCCATGGGGGCACCAGATGCCCACAGCTTTAGATCAGGATTTTTATTTAAAGTGCTGATTTCTTTACTTTACTTATGCTTCCAGTGTTTTCCGTTATGTAGATCAGTAGACTTTTTAGAAGAAATATACCACATACTCTTTTTGTACTTTTAATCAAATAAACGCTGTTAACGAAGAACTTCGTAGTGTTGTTCCTTCCAAGGGAGGAGAGAAGCCGCAGGGAACAGATAAGAACTTTACAAAGCAGCCTGTTTTCTCAAGTTCAACTTGCAGGGGTGCAATGAAGAGGAGTGAATAAGATCCTTTAGGTTTCATTTCCAGGTGGGACAATCTGATCGGCACAACCTTGAGTTTCACTTCTAAAGGTACCTACATAACACCCCTGAAGGCCAACTGGGTATCTGCCCTTTATCAGATTGGGGAGGTGACATAAGAAAAGGGCCCTCACCATTTCAACACCTGTTATTATCAAGGGGTCGCCATTTTATGAACGAGTTTAGTCTGGACACCTGGAGGTCCATTAGTTAAGAGGCATGGCCAGCCATTTCGGAAAAAGCCTCCACCATCAAGCTGACCATGTTACCAGGTCTGAAGTTCTCTGAAGGCCAGGTTAGAGGGGGCCCTTTGTCACGCGATCCCAAGACAAAAATTTCTAGTCACTTTTAAAAGTCACCTTTTAGAGTTATTCTAGAGGTGTTTAAACAAAAAATAATAATTCTAGATTCTGTTTGCATTTCAAAAGGAAAGTAATAAGAACATTCCCCTGTGTTTTTCTGGTATAACACCAGCAGAAACAAAGTATGTTAATGCCTCATAACCAAAATGTTTTTCAATAAATGGTGTTCAATAATTATCTGGCTAATTTGATATAAAATAAGTGATTCAACATGGTTTTTTTTCCATATAATGTTCCAAACTCATCTGTTTACTCCTTTCAGACATTCTACCCTCCTCTGACTGCTGGTAGCTCTCTGGAGTCTCAGGTGGAATGGCTTTTCTTCCATTACCTGCTATCTGAGCTTTTGCAAGTGGAGAGTCTAGGGCAGTGATGGCGAACCTTGGCACCCCAGCTGTTTTTGAACTTCAATTCCCAGAAGCCCAAGTCCCTGTGAATACACATGAACGGGTTTATTGCACATATGCAGTAACTCCAGAACTTCACAGGAAAAATGCTATTTTAAGAGAGTACCGCAAAATAGTTCAGAAACCAGAACTACCAGTAAACTCTGACATATTGAATCTGAATATTAACAGACTCTGCTCAAGACATCCACCTTTATCCAGCACCACTAATGGAGGCAATGAAGAGTTCAATCTGCAGGATGCATCGAGAGGAGAATGGTTGGGAAATTGCCACACCAGTACCAGAATTTTCAATGTGTAACCAAAACACCACCTGGTTTTGATCAACCTTGCAAGATATGTAATAGAATACATACAGGACACAGTATATATGCTTCTTTTGCTATATATTGACTCAATGTGTATAAGTACCATATGCTAAATAAATAAATTTTATTTTGTTTTAGATGTGTTAATTTTAGCTTTGTATGTTATTACATGCTGGTGGTGCATCTGACACGAATAAAGAAAGAAAGAAAGAAACCAGCATACAGAAAAGTCAGTTTCAGGGAATTTGCTTCCCTTAAAACAACACTTTCCAGTACAATTAGGCATGCACTTTTGCACCTGTCTAATTGCACTCTAGGTCCACAGTGGTTAAGACTCTGAGTTTGATGACTGGAAGGTTGGCAGGTTAGCAGTTTGAGACCAGAGTGCTACACGTCTATCCCAGCTCCTGTCAACCTAGCAGTTTGAAAGCAAAAAAAAAAATCATAAATGGATAAATAAGAACATAAGAACATAAGAACAGACTTGCTGGAAGAGGCCACAGGAGCCCATTCAGTCCAGCATTCTGTCTCACACAGTGGCTCACCATTTCCTTCAGGGTATTCCCAAGGAGATGCCTTCACCTGCTTAGGATTCCCTGGAAATGGCATTGAGAGATATCCTGCCTATCTCTCCAACCCTGAGGTTGTCCTTAAGTATCCATAATTATAGCCATTGATACCCTTGTCCTCCATGAACTTGTCTAATCCTTTCTTAAAGCTGTCAAGACTGACAGCTGTCACCACTTCTTCTGGCAGGGAGTTCCATAGACCAGTAATCCTCTGGGTGAAGAAGTACTTTCTCTTATTTGTTTGAGAACTAGTACCCAAAAGTTTCATGGAGTGTCCCCTAGTTCTAGTGTTGTGCGATAGGGAAAACAGTTTTTCCTTATCTACTTTGTCCACACCGTGCATGATTTTATAAACTTCAATCAGGTCACCTCTTAGACGCCGTTGTTCAAGAGTGAAGATGCCCAACCGTTGCAGCCTCAGATGGTAAGGAAGGTGTTCCAGTCCCCTAATCATTTTGGTTCCCTCCTCTGCACTTTTTCCAGCTCCATAATATCCTTCTGGAGGTATGGCGACCAGAACTGTACACAGTATTCCAGATGGGGCCTCACCATAGATTTATAAAGAGGCAAAATGACACTTGCTGACTTATTTTCTATACCCTTCCTAATGATCCCTAACATTGAGTTTGCTTTTTTCACTGCTGAGGCACACTGGGTTGACACCTTCATTGAGCTGTCCACCAGGACACCAAGGTCCCTTTCCTGGTTTGTCGCAGAGAGTTCAAACCCCATCAGTTTATAAATGTAATTGGGGGTTTTTGCCCCAACATGCATCACTCTGCACTTACTAATGTTGAAGCTCATTTGCCACTGTTTTGCCCACTCCCCCAGTGTCAAGAAATAGGTACCTATTCAGCGGGAAAGGTAACACCAGTCAGTGCAATCTAGCATCTAGTCATGCCTGCCACATGACCATGGAAATGTCTGCAGACAGAGACAGCACTGTCTCTTTAGCTGTAAACAGAAATGAGCACCACACCCTAGAATCGGCTATGACTAGCTTTTGAGCAAAAGATACCTAATTGTACCCTAAGGCAGTTGCAGACGTGCATGCTGGGAAACAGACACAAATTGCTGGGGGAGAATGCTGTGTTCCACATGTTTTGTCCAGCACCCTCCAACCTATCCTGCCAGTCTCAGATGCAGAAAAACGTGCTGTCCATGGCCAGGGTTTTAAAAAATTAGCTACCAGTTTTTACACAGAGTGGAGATGATGCCATCTTCATCTCAGGCAGTCCCTTTAGAGACACATCTTCAAACATGGGTTATAACAAAATCTGTTTCCAAGGTCACTGGATCAGAACTGATGGTTCAAAGGCAGGTGGCATGGTAAGCCAGCTGCTGGTTATGCCATGTCCATGTGAGCCTTTGAAAAACATAAATCCCAGTTGAAATATTGTTGGCTAGAGAATATTTGTGAGGTCCTATTAGACAGCACTCCAGCAAGTCATTATGCTGTAGAATTTGGAAAAGTTACTTTGGAAGCTGTTGCACCTGGAATCTGCCACCCAATGGAGATTCACCATGCTGGCTTCAAGAAGCATTATTCCTCCCCCTCCCCCAGCTTTTTTATGTGTGGTTTACATAGGAAAAATGAGATATTTTTGCCATGTTGATGGTTCTTTATCATGATGGTTCCTTATCTTGATCCCAGAAACAACTGGGGATTCCAATATCCAAAGAGAGACATTATTTCATCTATAAAGTTAAAGTTTTACTTGTGTGCATGGCTATCACATCATCAAATGTTGCATACTTGAAGAGTAACTTAAGTCCAGTATGGCATTAGCAAAATACTTTCTTCTCCTCTCCTTTCCTATGAAGCCTGAAAACCAGCTCCCAATATTTTCCCAGTTTCTCTAACATTTGTTTGTGTGTGTGTGTGTGTGTGTGTGTGTGTGTGTGCGTGCGCGCGGGGGGAAGATCAGACAGCCAGGCAGACAAGGACACACAAGACAGACAGACCTTTCCCTGGTCTACTAGAGGATGTGCTGCTACTGGATCACAGCCAGTGTGTCGTCATTTTTGTTTAACTTTCCTGCCCTAGCACTAGATAGTAGAACATTTATAGTATCTCACCCATTCTATGGCCATTAAAAGGAAATAGGCAACCTTCAAGAGGATGTCAGCAATCCATACAGACATAGACAGGCAAAGTCTCAGCTAAGTTTACTTTTCCTCTTCTAACTCCTAGTCTTCTTCTTATACCAGTAATCCCAGCTGCTGTGCTGTCTACTTGAAATAACTCTGAGCAAAACATACAGTATCCCCATGTTGACAATGAAGAAGCTGTATGTACAAGATAAGGTCCCAAACAACACCTTTACCCGCCTGGAAGTTCTGTAGCCTTCTTCAGCCCAAGTAACAAGGATTCCAAAGTGATAAATCCTTCCCAATCTCTTGGATGAAATGGGCTACAACACTTAGCCTCCTTATGTGTTTTTGGCACAAATGGCTTCATGCTTGTATACTAGGGGGGAAAGAATCTTTATTATGGATCATCACTTCAAATATCCTTCAAAAATCAGCTTAAATTTCTCTTTGTTATTCAAATGAGCAAATGTGACCTGGAAGCCAGTTTCAGATGTTTGTATTTTTAAAACTATATTTATTTTGACAGAAATAATACATGGTACAACATCAACTTGAATGTAGTAGCTCAAACCTGATACTCATATTTTGAATATTGAATATTATTTTACTTTAAGTAAAGTTTTATTTTGTATTTTCCTGATTACTTTTCCTTCTCTAACCAGTAGGCATTATGTTCACCCAAGCATTCATATGTTACATGCACCCACTCAAACAGCTGTGGTTAAATAACCATAGTCCATATATTTTTAATAAATATTTTTGCATACAAACCGCTAAATAAAAATAACCAAGAAAATAACCCATTATAGTCAATGGATAAGCAAAAGCTATTGACTTGAATTGAAAATGGAGACAATGTTGTAAGGTCACTGGAACAATCCCCCCCCCCCCTTTTACAGGCACTCCCTCCATGCAGCAATGGCTGGGAAAATGGAGCTAACCCTTTATATTCCAGCAAACTTTAAAATGCACAAAAATATTAATAAAATATTTTCTTCCACTTAAGAAGCAGCAAGCTTTTGGAACTTGGAACATTGCTAAGTCATATGGTTTCCCCGTGCCCGGTTGGGCATGGGACGGCCGGGTAGAGGCCACTTGAGTGAGAAGGCTCCTAGCGGTGGCTTCTGTGGGCAGCCATATCAAGGGGGGTGAATAAGTTATAGGGCTATAGGGTTTGATTCACCCAATTAACATGACCTGACCAGCGATTCTACCAAGATAGCATTTCGCTGATCCCAGTTATCTATCAGAGTGATTCAATCATCTCCGAGACATAGTAATCTCCGGCACAAATAGGGCCATGTTGACCCAGCTACTAATCCCAACACAATGGTGTTGCCCCTGTCAATGTTTGCCCCTGCTAATTAACTTCCCCTGAAGAGTTTCCCCAATTAACCTGAGCAAATAGGTGATGTGATTCTCTGTCAGATGACCATTCCTACCATGGGCAGCCTTCTGCATAATATATACTGATGGTTTTCCCTCAATAAACTACTGGTCTTCACTCCATCTTGCCTCGTGTCGCTCCTTTGACCAGTCTCCTCCGGGATCCTAAGGGCCTCCTCACGGCCCAATTCCTACATCTGGTGACCCGAGACGTGATTCTACTCATGAGTAAGGGACCCCGGAGAGGTCTACTCGTGAGTAGCGATCCACGCGGCCAGGTTCTGCGCCAGAACCTTGTCCCATCATCCTGGAGGACAGCACAGCACTCCGGCCGGCAGCCAGCCGATCGGAGGAGTGGCCTGTGGCGAGGCATTCCAGAGAGACATTCCTACAGCTTGCTCCAGCTTTCGAGGAGGTTGCCATAGAGGGAAACGCGTTCCGCTCAGGGCAGGCTGTGAGCCCCTGACAGCGCAGAGGCCGCCGAGGGCCCGTGGCAGAAGGTCCACGCTCCGACAGCTACCCCAGACACTCGTCGCCAGAACTATTGCCTGTAAAAGGACGCGTCGACTCTCGGCCCGAGAAGGAAACTTCGGAGGACCCATCACAGGTAATATGGGGACTTGCTCTCATAGACCAAGTCCGTCCGCTAGCCAAAGAACTCGTGAGGAAGAGTTCAGAATCCTGGCCAGGGTTTTTAAGTTGCGATTTCACAGCGGAGAGCTAGCGAGACTTTTGGCGTACCTCAGGGGACACTGCCTACTTTACCCAGAAGTAGGTACGTTAACCCTGAAGCTCTGGGATCAGATAGGAGACTGCATTCAGCAACCCCCGAAAGCTCCAGAGGGCATAACCCGCACATGGAGCAAATGTAGGAAACTCTCAGCAGAGGTAGACCCAGTCCGGATAGAGACCCAGAAAACCCCAGCGCAGTCAGAACCATCAGCCCCAAGAAGTCTCTATTCGTCATTTCAGCTTAAGCAGGGCAGTATAGGGAGCATTCCCTCAGTGACAGCTGCAGACGTCACTGAAGGAATTCGTGGCATGAGAGGCCTTGGCGCTTCTCTGACAGTTAAAAGTTCCCTGCAAAGAAAGAACTCCATTCAGCGCATGGGTGAGGAAGATCCATTCATGGGGAAATTGCCAGTGGCACAATTAGCTAGCGCCCAACTGCTGTGCTCAGCCCATCTGAAGGCAGACACACGTTCAGGCAGGGCTGCTCAGCGCCCACTGCTCACGGAAACCTGCACGGCCCCTGGCCACGCAGGGCTCCAGAGCAGACCCATTTCCACACTCAGGCGCAGAGCAGTGCCAAAACCCCAAGGCGCCTGCTTCCAGTGTGATAAAATGAGACACCTTAGAAGAGAAAGCCAATCTAGACCAGGCAGATCTTCAAAAGGTTGTCTTAATGCCAAATGGCCACCCTGGCATGCATCTGGCCCAGGCTAGAAAGGAGGCAGCCATCGCCCTGGCCATGCCAGAAGAACCATCCCAGCAATAGTACCCCGAGTTCCCCCAGGGCACAGGCAGAATCTACTTGTCTCACCTTGGGAGTAGCCCAGAGAAACTTGTCCCTAAGTAAAAGCACCCAGATGGCTGTAAATAGCCAGCTGTGTATTAGCCATCTCCTCATGTGTAGTATTGAACACTGCAGATCAGGGGAGGAATGTGCGAATGCGTAAATAGATGTGTGTATGTGTGGTGCACCACTGAATGTATGTCTGCAAGAACTGCGTATGATTGCAAAAGCCTTGTCTCTATGACCATAGTATGACTGAAAAAGTGTTCCTTGTGTGTAACTGCGTGGTAATGTCACTGTGAAATATGTGTTAAAACAGTTTGCACTCTGTTCATGGGCAGGAGCTATTTAAAGTTTGAGGAAGCATGATGAGCAAACCCCTTTGCCTTGCCTGCTTAGCAGCCTAGGCAGGAGAGGGGGGGGGATGGGGCAGGGTGGTTCCTCCCCCTTCCCTTGAGACTCTTCTCTTTGTCAAAGGATTAAGCCTCTCTTAGAAACCGGTTTTGCAATCAGGAAAACAGATTTTTTCTTTTCAGAAGCGTGATCTGAAAACTAAAAATCACTTCTATGAGTTTTCCTCACTGTATCATAAGCTATGGGGCCCCTCCCTACGTCTGTGTTCCTCAAAACTCCATCTCTGTGTTTTAAGGTTTTTTTAATATCTCTTAGCGTCTTGGAGTAACGTATCTCACCAGGAGTGAGAGAATCGCATTGTCTTCATGTGTGTATTGTGTTATCATCTTGTAACTTCGGTTCTCAACCTTTTATAGTCAGGGGCCAAATTCCGGGGCCTCAGGCAGCTCTGGGGTCCAGACAGTCATCCTGCCCTTCCTTCACCGCACAGCCCTTCTTGGCTTGGCGGGGGGAGTGGCAGAGCAACATGGGCCACATCTGGCCCACATCTGGCCGCAGGTTGAGAATCGTTCTAACTCTCCTTCATTCTCTTAAGGAAGACACTGTTCTGGTATTCTGTGCAAAGTAACTCGCTCATTGTACCCCTTTCACAGGAAAAGGCACGCAAACATTCTTGCGCTCTGTATATTCAGAAAATGCTTACCTTTTTACAGGAACAAAACTAACCAATTTGTTTCCTTCTAAGTCTTAAAATTGTTTCCTTTCACAGGCTCCAAGAGTAATTACTGAGAGGGATTTTCTTAACAGGAGGATCCCAGCCAGTTGCCTTGGTTACCTGACCTTATCTGATTTCGTTATGATAAGAGTTGTTGCATTCTCATTGTGCTAACTTCTGACTTGTCTTTCCTCCTTTTCTCCATTCGCCAGTGGAACTCCCTGCTGGGAATGCTAAACCTGTGTGTCTTTTCATTTCTTGTGTATTATTTCCTTACAGCTGGCACGTCATAGTTGGCTTGTCCTTAATAAGTCTTAGTCAGTCATTTTAAGTATGGCACCTGGTCCACAGCACCCTCTCTGGTGAGCAGACACATTTTGCAAACTCCAGAGCACAGAGGAAGGATTAGTCCCTGAGCTCCCGAGCATATGCAGAGTGCCACCCATTAGTCAGGACAGCCTAAGACCACTTTCAGAGTGCAGTCAGTTCACACCTTCAATCAAATACAGGCATTTTTAGGCCACCCCTTCCCTCTTTGCTGCTAGTCTAAGCACAGGCAAAAGGCTAAGCCAGCATCTGGCACCCTTCTCACAGGAGCACCAAAATCGCTCCAGTGAAAGTGTGCACGCACACCATGAATGGATGTGCGCAGGGGGGCCTTCTTGAGAAATTTACCCAAGGGAAGCCTGGCGCTTCATGCGCCAAGGTTTGCCATAAGACCCCAGACTCGTCTCACTTCTAGCAGACAGTCACCTTGTGTGGATGAATGTCACTGGTTCCCCTTCGGGGGGGCTAGGACAGTTTTCACTTATGGGGGTCGCACATATTAGGTTCTTCCCTGGCAAGAGGACCAAGCTTGGCGCACGCTCCTGACTCTTCCGCAAGCGGGCAGAGTTGGCAGCCGTGAACTTCGCTGTGCTCACCTTTGCCAAAGAACGCTCCAACATAATTGCTGACAGCCAGTTTCCTAGGAATTTGCTTCACAGTCTACCAGAAGCATACATCACTCCCGCGATAGACAACAATTTGCTAAGTTTGTTCTTCACTACTCCACTTCAGAGTCATGCATTCCTTCTTCAGAATGCCAAGCACTCGCAAGGCAGTTCAACCTGCCACTTTCTCAAGCCCAAGGCATGGTTCGCTCTTGCCAGCATTGTGCAGGGGCCCTCGTGGGGGGGTCAACCCACGAGGGACAGAGGCCATCCAGGTGTGGCAAATGGACGTCACACATCCCCACATTTTGGCAAATGGCAGTACATGGACGTTTGCATTAATACCTTCCCACAGTTTGTTTGGGCAACAGCACAGAAGGGAGAAACGGCTCCACATGTGGAGCAGCATCTCCTCTCCCACTGCCAAGGGCTAACCTCGGCACCCGAAGCCCGATGACGCCCCAGCCTATAGCTCCAGGCAGCTGGCCACCTTCAGGGCCACCTGGGATATTAAGCTCACTTTTGGCGTTCCTTACAATCCGCAGGGGCAAGCGATTGTGGAACGGGTCTATCGGACGCTTCAGTCCTACGTTGACAAACAAACAGAAAGGGGGGGAAACCACGTCCCATAGTTGCACAGCATTGCTATCCTATAAGTGCAAAAACCAACTAACTCTTTCAGAATTTTTATCTCCCAAACAAGTCTCTTCCCCATGCAGGTCCCAGAGGCCAGAATCGGACCCGGATGATTGCAAAAAGCAGCACCAGTCACTGCCTTGGATGTCATCAGCTGTCCGTCTTCCTTTATGACTTACATCTCCAAAGACATTTCTATGGCATACTCAGTGCTACTTCTGAGGATCATGCTTTTCCCCAAAACAAGACTCTTCCAAACTCAAGTTACACAGGAAACCCCACCAAGAAGGGAAGCTTCACCTCCAGAAAAGCTGCTGAATGTCTTTTCTTGCTATTATTATCTGTAGTTGCTACTATTTATGCATGCCTTGTACAATGCTCCAGTTGGGATTTGCAAGGGACACTTGAATTTCTGCATATTGTTAATGACGGCCAGCTTCCACCAAAGGAAGCCAGACCGGCCCATGTTTTGCATCGGCCCATTGCTTGGAAAGATTGAGTACCCGGTAGCTGGTAATCCCCAGTTAGTTTCACACCTCCCCATAGGTGCTAGAAAGACATTTGCACAATGCCAGAAGCTGCAGAGATAGCTTAGAATCTCCCCAGGTCATGGTAAGAGATCAATGACACATCTCATTATCTTGCCTTGCTACAGGAAGCAGTCTGAATTCAGACCCACAGCCCTGTAAAACCAGGCGGCAGTCAGTATATTTCAGTGTGCCAGGCTTCGCCATAGGCAACGCTCGGAGAATTGGCCAATTGGCTTGCGGAGTAGCAAAAGCCATTGACCATACCTCCTCAGCAATAGCGCTGCTCAGCCAGGAGCAGACAGAGCTTCGCCATGCCATACTGGATAATCAAGCAGCTATCGATCATCCCCTGTGGTCACATCATTTGGGCTGCAAGTCTGTCCATGGCATGTGTTGCTTAAATCTCACAGGCAATACCCACAAGATACAGAGCCAGCTCACAGACCTCCTCACCCCAGTTAGGGACATCAAGGAGGATTCTTCATGGGGGTGGCAGGACTCCCTGTGGTTGTGGTTCCCATGGGGCTGGCTTCAGACGACACTCAAAGTGATTGTGGGGGTGGTAATACTGGGCACAACAGTGTGTTGTTTCATGCAATGTATTCCCTCACTGCCATCGAGATGTCCCCCATGGTGGGAACCCCAAAGCACCATCAGCTGATGACCGCTTCTGCGCAGGGTCGCTGGTCAGGTTCTTAATATAAATAAATAAGGGGAGATATGGTTTCCCCGTGCCCGGTTGGGCATGGGACGGCCGGGTAGAGGCCACTTGAGTGAGAAGGCTCCTAGCGGTGGCTTCTGTGGGCAGCCATATCAAGGGGGGTGAATAAGTTATAGGGCTATAGGGTTTGATTCACCCAATTAACATGACCTGACCAGCGATTCTACCAAGATAGCATTTCGCTGATCCCAGTTATCTATCAGAGTGATTCAATCATCTCCGAGACATAGTAATCTCCGGCACAAATAGGGCCATGTTGACCCAGCTACTAATCCCAACACAATGGTGTTGCCCCTGTCAATGTTTGCCCCTGCTAATTAACTTCCCCTGAAGAGTTTCCCCAATTAACCTGAGCAAATAGGTGATGTGATTCTCTGTCAGATGACCATTCCTACCATGGGCAGCCTTCTGCATAATATATACTGATGGTTTTCCCTCAATAAACTACTGGTCTTCACTCCATCTTGCCTCGTGTCGCTCCTTTGACCAGTCTCCTCCGGGATCCTAAGGGCCTCCTCACGGCCCAATTCCTACAAAGTCAGCCCCACAGACCATGGAAAGATCTGGGATTACTCAGGAGTAAAGCCACATGGCTGCACCCCAACTTTAATTAATAAAATGGTTTATTCCTCTTTTCCCTTCACAGTCAAGCCTCAGAAATGGCCAGCGCTATACCCTGAAGATCCAGATGGAGTTTTAATAAAGAAATAATGTTTTATTAAAAAAAATAAGGTTTACAATGTCTAACAAAATAAAATTATGTCTTTAAAAACTACAGGTGACCCAAAAGGGAGGTATCTAAAGATAGAAAAGGGAAACAAAGTGCACTTAAAGACTCATTTCCTGCTAGTCAACATGATCCTTCAGTAACCTAGGCCCCAGGGCAAATTCCAACAATATTTTCTGCAATTTTGTTTAGGACCCATTCTCCTGATTAGGCTATTTGCATGTGTTTAGTATATGAGAACCAAGACACAGGAAACAGCCACGGGCTGGTTTAACTCAGGTTTATTGCATGGTGGTCAGAGGGAACATGAGGTAATGGCGGATGCATAGCTCTATATATACAGTAGTAAACATTCGAATGTGGCTCCACGATAGCCTATTGGCTATTGTCCGCGTGACGTCATTGCTGGTCACGCCCTTCTTGTCCAGGTGTAGGTAGTGGCGGGAAACTCCGCGCTGTGGCCTTTGATGAGTATGTACCAAGAGAGCTTGGACGCTCGCTGCTGCCCACTGGTGGTCATTAGCTCGCGTCCTAATACAGGGTTTATAGTGATACAGCTGAAGGCTATATTGTTACTTGTAGGAAAGGTTACATTGTTAAGATACATTGTTATCACATGAAGAAGGTTACACTATTAGAACACAACAATGTGTGTACTTTAATGTATTCTTTCTGATTGCTGCAAGGGGTTGTCTTTGGAATGGGAGAATTTGGGGGGAGTGTGGGATGACAAGACACCTGATTTCATTAGATGAACTGTGATCCTGCTTTTGAGACTTCTACAATTTCATTGGATGTATATCTTGAGGATTATTGCTCTGCTTGGCTCAGCTGCCTCCTCCTCCAAATCTCATTGGTTGTGCAGGGGATAGGGTTGCCATACATCCCGGAAAACCAGGATTGTCCTGGATTCGAGGTTGGAAGAATTGTCCCGGCCAGCTCAGAAAAAATCATGTTAAAATCCCGGATTTTTAAAATTTACAGATTGTGTATTATAACACACCATTAAAATAAATTCAACCTCTCACCATCAAACAAGTGATTTCCTGCCACATTGGAGTTGGCGTATACCTGGAGACAAATCTTAATGTCCTTGCCTCACACCACTTTCCAATAAGTGTGACCAGTGTGTTTTCTGGAACTGAGGATGTTAAGAGTTGACCGTGAAGCGACTGCTCAGAAGTACAATAGATCATCTGACAGTAAGAATTAACTGTTGCAAATAAATTCATTTATGTATTGATATATTTAATGTGAAAGTGTTTTATAGCTGTCATATTATGTTTGTTTTAAAGAAGGCTATTTTGTAGATACCCGCCCATTTTTGTCAAGTATACTTCTGTCCCGGTTTTGTGGGAGAAAATTATGGCAACTCTAGCAGGGGAGGAGGAACAGATGTGCCAAAGCAGGGGAATTCCTCCATTAGCTTGGCTTCCTCTCTTTGTTGGTGTAAACTGATGTAATCAATTATAATTAGCATGAAGCTTGTGCTCTGTAAACTTTCTTTGTATTTGACTTTACCTTTGGGGACCCCTTCCTTTTGTGATTATGTTAATGAACCCTAGCTAGAAAGATTTTAGTCTCTGAGTGTAACTAAAGTATACAAGATACCTTAGATCAATGGAACTCCAGCTCCCTCCTACACCAAAAATGGTAGGGGCTCATTTTGTGGGTGGACTTTGTTTAATTGATATGGTACCTTCAATTTAATAAACTCCTTTTTAATTTTAATCTAATGTCTTATGCCATGTCTTAACGCATGCACTACACAGCGTTAAAACTGGATAACGTTGGGGAATTTGAGGAAAACTTTTGTATCGCACAATGTTATCTCAATGTTATACTCTACTGTATTTCTAAATCAGACCAGCAATGCTGATAATAAGGAGATGAGTTGGATGAAATAGAAACATTCAATTCTAAGATTTCCCCATCCCTGAAAGTCAAGAGAATAGCCATTGCCAAGGGTTTTAAAGGTGATAGCATTGAAACAACTCAAGCCACCAAACTTTATACCAAGCAAGTGAATCTCTTATTTGGAGAACCTTTGGTAACTGGAGAGGTAGCAGTAAGAATTTATGATGCAACCTTATTTAATGGCAGTTCTGAAGTTAACCAGGTCTCCTACATAAAAATGATACCAACACTTTTCATGAATTACAGGTCTTGGATTTTGTTTAGTCAGCCAGGCACATTCCAAGAAATCCATTTTAGATAATGATGATAAAAGCAACAGAAAACTTGCATACATATATGCTTTGTACATTACAGAGAGTGAGCGAGAGGCAGGAAGAAGGTAAGCTTGAGCAGAGATGGGTAGGAAACAGAGAAGCTCAGCTGGAGAAACGGAGTTCTTCTCACTACTTTTGGGATAGGCAGAAAAAGATTTGGAGGAAGATGGAAGGATATTTCTTCACCTCTTAGAAAAATGATGTCCTCACAGCAAATTAATGGTGCCTTGTGATCCCATGAGAATATCCTAATACAATGCATGTATTTATTGAGATGTGTACATAATTGTGTTTAAGGCAACACTGAACTGGGTCCCACAAACTTAATTGGGAAAGTTTAAATGTCAGTGTTCTGTTCTTCTGTTACAATTTCAGGTATATGACACTTGAGATTTCGTAAGTACACATCTCTAAATGTTTTGTTCTGAGTCACCTTAATTCATGTCTTTTTAATAAAGACCTTAGCCCTATTCAATCATTATCAAATCCAGTGTTATCAACACAGTTAAAGGTGAGGACCAAGCCTTGCTCATTCTGTCATTGTCTTCTTCAATGAGGATCAAGGCATCTGAAAATGAGAGGTTCTTGCTTGCATCTAGGCTCCATGCATAAGCAAGAATATGCATTCTTGTGTGTACAGCATTCACACAAGTGGGAGCCTCTCCAAGCTGATCTCTGCCTATGTGGATCAAGGACAGTGAAAGGGGTGTGGATAAACACTTCCTTCTTACCATTTTGATGACACAAAAAGTCTTCCATTCTGAGGTAAGAAAAGATAAGCCTGCTGTGTCTAACCCTGGCCTGCTGTGTCTCAATCCAGATAAGACAGAAGAAACCATGCAAATACTTTTGCATTCTTTTCAACCTTATCACTAGATTCTTGGGAGACAAGCTATGAGGAACCTGGGGAACATAGCTAAAAGTAGAGACATCTTACTGCAAACAAAAGTCCGCATAGTTAAAGCAATTGTATTCCCAGTGGTAATGTACAATTGTGAGTGCTCGACCATTAGAAAGGCTAGGCGCAGAAGAATAGACGCCTTTGAGATGTGGTGTTAGAGGAGAGTTTTGAGAGTCCCCTGGACAGCGAGGAGAATAAATTAGAAGAGATTAGCTCTGACTGCTCCTTAGAAGGACAAATAACAAAGATGAAGATTAAGCACTTTGGACATCAAATGAGAAGAGAGGATTCACTTGAGAAGGCCTTGATGCTGGGAAAGGTGGAGGGCAAAAGAAGAAGGGGACAGCCAAGGATGAGATGGCTGGATGGCATCATGGACACAATGGGCACAGGGCTGGGCGGGATGAGGAGGATGGTAGAGGATGGTAGAGGATAGGTGTGCCTGGAGGGCAATGGTCCATGGGGTCGCAAAGAGTCGGAATCAACTGTGTGACTGAACAACAACAAATACTGTATTTTTAAATTATGTATTATAGTTTTTATACCTCTTGGCAAAATATTTTAAATCTCTTTTTGGAAAACATTGCTTCTTATAATTAGTCTCCACTTTTGAAAACAAATTTATTGCTCCTTTTAGCTCTTTACTACACCTAATTGACCTTATTGGTTTTATGGTGTTTAATTTTATGATGTTGTATGCCTTACGTGCTTTGGCTGTAAAGCTGTTTCCAGGTCAAATTAATGAATGGACAAACTGTATTGTCGTGATCTCTTCAGCTAATGGAGCGGAATTCAGCCTGGCAATTGAACACATAGGATAAAGTCCACCCATAAAGCAGTAAAGTATACAAGGTTTTATCTTTTAGATAATGCATTTTTCTTTATATTTTCCTGGTAACAAGGGTTGTAAGCTGAATATTCACTTGCGATAGTGTCTCTCAGGAGGCAGAAGAGAAACCTCTCCCAAATCAAAGAAGATGTGCAAATGTGCAAGTTGTGGAATACCTTTATGGACAATTAAAGTTCTGTACTACTGTTGTCTTGGAGCAATACAACTAGCAACATCACTGGTGCACAAAGCAACCTTGTTATCATTTTGGCCAGGTAATCACTGCAGAGTAAGAAATGCCTAATATTTAAGCTTCATTCTGAAAAACAGAGAACACTAAAAAAAATTCAAAAGAAGATCAGTCTGTGTTTTATAGACTACAACAAAACCTTTGACTGTGTGGATCATGGAAAACTATGGGTTGTCCTGAAAGAAATGGTGGGTACCTCAACACTTGATGGTCCTGATGTGTTACTTGTACTATGGACAAGAACCTACTGTCAGGATAGAATATGAAGAGACTGAATGGTTTTCTATCAGAAAAGGTGTCAGGGAAGGATGCATTTTATGTTATCTGTTCAATCTGTATGCAGAACATATTATGCAGAAAGACAGACTAGATTCAGCTGAAGGAGGGGTGAGAAATGGGAGTGGGGGTGGGGGAAGCAATTAGTAAGATATGCAGATGATACCATCTTGCTGGCAGAAAGTATCAATTACTTGATTTTTAATGAAAGGGGAAAGTGTCAAGGCAGTACTGCAGCTGGACATTAAGAGGACAAAAAATCATAATTAAAGAAGTTCACAACTTTAAAATGAAGAAAGTGAGAGAGTGAATGTTTTTGTATTACTTGGTTCAATCATCAATTCAAATTGGAGATTGGAGCCAAGAAATCAGGAGACTGGGACTCAGAAGGGTAACAATTAAAGAATTAAGAAATATCATTAAGTGTAAGGATGTGTCAATGGAGACTAAGACCAAGATAATCCACACTCTTGTATTCCCAGTCACTATGGACAAGCATAGTGATTGACTCAGTCTAGACAGTAAAGAAAGCTGAGGAGGAGAAAAATCAACTTATTTGAAATATGGTACTGGAGGATAACTTTGTGGATACCCTTAACTGACAGAAAGATGAACAAGTAGGTCTTAGAGCGAATCAAGACTAAACTTTCTCTGGAGGCAAAAATGATGAAGCTGGAGATGTTCTACATTGGGCACATCACAAGCAGACAAGATTCTTTGGAAAACACAGTAATGCTTGGAAAGGTTGAACGTAGCAGAAAAAGAAGACTAAATAGATTGACTCCCTAAAGCAGGGGTTCCCAACCTAAGGCCTGTGAACCGGATCTGGCCAAGGAACCATGTCATGTGCTCCCCACCCCTCCAAGGGCATTCAAGAAACAAAATGGCCACCCCTTTGAAGCTGCTGGGACAGAATGTGCACCCCCATTGCACAGGCAGGGCAAAATGGCCAAAGAGTCACCATAAGTGGAGACTGATTTGATGGCACATAACAATCACTGTGCACAGTACAGTTTATGGGCAAATCCCTGTAAAAGAAGCTGGTACTCTACCAATTGGGTTTTAAAAAAAAAATTGTCAGAAGCACACAAAGGTGCTTTCTGGGTTGAAAGGATTTTTGCTGGAGGATGCCTGGATAAGGCTTCTTTCATGTCCCCAAGATCTTTTCCCACCAAAGGAGTCCCTATTTATCTACTTGCAATTTCTTGCTTTCAAACTGCTCGGTTGGCAGGAGCTGGGACAGAGACAGTCACTCATTCCATCATGCAGTACTTGGGTCTTGAACTGCCAACTTGCTGACCTTCCAACTAACAAAGCAAGCATCTTAACCACTGAGCCACCACAGTCCCGACCTATCAGTGGATGATTCAGTGGTGAGTGCCAATAGAATTTGTTTCAAAATGAAGGCACAAAAATTGGAGGAGGTTACTCATGGATTTGAAAAACATTTGCAAGTGTGACTTGGATGACTGGCATAAAACTAGCATAAAGATTTACTTCCACAGGTTTCTCAACCCATGAAGAATCATAATTAGCCACTTTCCCAGCAGGAGGAAAGTTCCTCAAAAACAAAACAATGTTCTGTTTCACTGCCTTACAACTAACAAACAAATGAATACTCAAGAGAACATAAAACTTTCCTGGTTAGGTTTTATGTGTGGGAAGCCAGCTTTTTAAGGTAGTACACCTTGGAAATCTAAGTTATTTATTTTTACACATTTCAGGCTTGATTCAAATATGTTGATAACATCCAGACATGACTTCTGCAATTCTTGCTCCATTGCAATTATGCCTCGGGGTAAAAAATCTATATCTATAAAACAGAAGTGTGGTCTTCTATGTGCTCTAAAGGAACCCACACCCCTGGACCAATCTTGCTCAAAATTGGCACACACCTACCTTGAGCTTGCGAGATTAGCACTGTGGGGGTCTCGAAACCCATTTGGGGATTTATGCCCCCCAAAATGGGATGCAAAGGGGACACCTCCACCAGCGGGAGAAAAAGCAACAGAAAAGCAGTACTGTACACATGCACCGCAATGAAACAGCATTACTGCGCATGCACACCACAGCCTCCTTATTTCCTTTAAAGAAAAAAAAAGGCCAAGCAAGGTGGCAGTGGCAGAGGAAGAATGAAGGGGCTTGGGGTGGTGGCAGCAGTGGTGGCCGGCAAGAGCGCGAAACTGGATGAAGCTCAAGCGCTGGCCCACAGCTGCGCCGGCAGACCTGACTTCCACCCATGCAACGGGCTCTCCCTATGCACCACGCAAGCCATGGCCACTGCTTCTGACTGTACTGGTGCTGCCATCTGGGCTGATGCTACTGTGAGTAGCAGGGAGGGTGCATTCGTGGAGCTCTCATGGAGGATGGTAACTGGGGGGCTACACAAATTGGGTCAGGACTGGGATGAGTTGCCCTCCCGGAGGGTCAAAACAAAGCAGTCACACTTCTATCTGGGCAGCTCACAAGTGAATTAGCATTTTGCCCCCAACATGCTGGGGATTGATTTTAACCCATCTGAGAAGAATGGGAAGCTGAGTCAACCTTGATCACCTGGCCAGGATTTAACTCACAACCTTTTGGTTGCAGTACAGCAGTTTAACCACTGCGCCACCAGGGTTCCTCCCATGCCTGGGGCAGTCCGAGGAAGCCCCCCTCGCCTAGCTGGCTGGGCTGAGTGGCGGCTTGTGGTGGGTTAGGGTTTTTTCTCCTTCCATTGCGAGCAAGGATCCGAGAGGAAGAACCACCCAGGTTGCTACCCACCCACCATTTCCCCACCCCTCGACTTCAGGATCCTGGGCTTTCATCTTCATTCCCTATTATCTTGGTGGCGGAAGAGCCCCACAGACGGCAGGACCAATAGGGACCAATCGCTCAGCACCTGAAAAGCGGGGTCCATTTATTTGGCAGCCTTTCCTGAGATGGATTCTTTTTGATGAGGACACACCAAGGAGGAGATGGGCAGGGCTACATGAGAGCCAGCGGGAAGAGGGAATAACATGTGGCAAGGGTGGTGGGTGTTGTGTTTTTGCTAAAATATTGGCAGGGCATCACTCTACTCCCCTTTTTAAAAAAGATCGGGACCGAAGTACAGCCGAGCTCCCAATATAATCCCTTTGTCTGGCTGGTTGCAAAGAGGAGCTCCCCCTCCTGGTTCCATCTCTTATAACCCCTGGAGTGGTGGATTCCCTGTAATGATGGCACAGATGTTCTCAGAGGAAATGCTCTTTAAGGGGGGGGAAAACCCCATGCAAGGCCAGGTAATCAGCTAGTATGAACATAAAGTACTTGTTGTTCAGAATACTCCATGGATTTCAGGTCCTGATTCAGTAGCTATTATAAATTCAGCAGCACCACTGAACCGATTTCATTTCTGTTAAAGTGCTGAGGACATCTTGTGGCTGTTAAAATTAAGTTCACATTAATTATTATAAAAATATGACCCCAGTTCCTCTACTACTAGAAGTTTCACTGATTTGTTCTAAATAGGAAATGGGTGAATCATTTGCACTTTCTCAGCTATTCAGTGATTTTAAGTTTAAATCTTTCCCTAGCAAATGAACCATCAGCAGCTTCCTCCTATATAGGTAAAGGTCGCCCTTGCTTGAAAGCCAGTTGTATCTGACTCTTGGGTTCAGTGCTCATCTGTTTATAGCCAAAGAGCCAGTGCTGTCTGTGTCTGCAGACGTTTCCGTGGATATGTGGAAGGCATGACTAAACACTGGAATGTACAAATAGCTGTTTACCTTCCCACCGAAGTGGTACCTATTTATCTATTTGCAATTTCTTGCTTTCGAACTGATAGGTTGGCAGGAGCTGGGACAAAGACAGGAGCTCATTCCATCCTGCAGCATTTGGGTCTCGAATTGCTGACCTGCCAACCTTCCTGTCATCAAGTTCAGCATCTTAACCACTTGAGCCACCACAGACCCCTTTCTCCCCATATACAATATTTAAAAATATTTAAAAATCACCTTTATGAAATTTCAGTATTTTGAGAAGTTCTTAACATTTTGCCAAGAAACTATGCCTAACTTTTCCAAGCTTCTATCAGCACAGATAACAGAATGATCAGCAGGAAAAAACCTTAATGAGACCAGTTTCTCCCCAGCACACACATGTCTCCCTATAATATATTGTTCAATTACCTGTGATCTTATGTCTGGTGTCCTCCCTCCCTCCATGTAGATAGTTAAGCATGCAGACTTGTGGTTTTGTGGCAGTGATGCACTGCAGCAGGTTCTGTCAGGTTCTGAAGAACCGGTAGTGGAAATTCCCCCAGGCCATGTTCTCTTGGTTGGCCACGCCCACTTCCATAACCTATAATGCAGGATGTTTGGCCACGCCCACAAATTTGGCCCTGCCCACAGATTTGGCCAGCCCACAGAGTAGGTAGTAAATTTTTTTGGAGTGCATCAATGTTTTGTGGATGTCAGTTCCCAAAACTCCCCAGACATCTCTACTGTCTGAGAAATTCTGGGAGTTTAGTATAAAACCACATACCTGCACATCTCTATCTGGGACAATTTCAATGCTAAGAAAATCACAGGCAGACAAGCATGCCTCAACAAGAAAGCCTTTTGAGCATCCAGCCCCTGTCTTCTGAGTAGAAGGGTGGCATTTGACCCTAAATGTGTGGCTGCCCGGCCTTAAAACCATCTCCACCACCACCACCAGACATCTCCTCGGCCGGCCCCAGCCTGGAGGGAGAAGAGAGGAGCAGCAGTTGTGTGGCCGGCCGGCCGGCCATAAAACCACCACCACTGGACACCCCCTTGGCCGGCTCCGGCCTGGAGGGAGAAGAGAGGAGCAGCAGCCGCATGGCTGGCCAGCCTTAAAACCGCCGCCACCACCGGAAGCCCCCTCAGCTGGCCCCGGCCTGGAGGGGGAGAAGAGTCCCCATGGCCATGGAAGGCTGAAGGCGCTGTCATGCCACCACACCCTCCTGGCCCTTTTCACCAATCAGGTGACTTTGCCGTTGCTGCCCCCGGACTTTGCCTGCAGCTGGGGTGGAGAGGCCATGGCAGCAGCGGGCACCAGGCCCTTCCACTGGCGGTGCCCCTGGGCCCCGCCCCTGGCCGGGACTTGAAAACACCGCTATGGCGGCGGGCAGCAGGACTGTGGCGGAGAGGCCACTGCAGTGTAGTATTCTACTGTATTGTTATACATTATTATGTGTTGCTCTTGTAAACTGAATATTGTATAATTATTTTGTATATTGTATTATTGTGTATATTGTATAACTATTGTGTGAGCCGTCCTGAGTCGGGTTCCTGATTGGGCAGCATACAAGTGGGAAAATTAAATTAAAAAGTTTTTTTACAGAATATACTGAATGCCTGTTTTTCCTTATCAGAAGCAGAGATAATGATATAGAAACAAGTGCATGGGAACAGGATCAATAAGTGGTCAAAGGCAGATGTTTCGAAGAAGGCTTAGTTCCTTTTGATGATGGCAAATTATCTGGTGCCTTTCACTTTTGAAACAAATTACTGTGATTAGACAAATTCATAGAGGATGTATTTATCAATAGCTTTCAGCTAAATACAGAATCCAGAGCAGAACATGTTTAAACAGCAAGTGCTACTGTCAATCAGCAGGGAATGTTATCACCATCAACCTCTTATTAAGTGCAACCACAGGCTAAGCACCTAATTAGAAGATGATAGTTTATTTCATCTCCATCAATGTAGTATCTTCAGAATTGAGTACCTGAACAATTGGATATGCAAAATAGGCTTGTGTGTAGAGGTAAGAAAAGTTCGCGCTAGGACGATCGATCGATTGTCTTTTATCACTTCAGGAAGCACTGCTTCTAGATAAAGAACTTAGCGTCTTGTTTAGTTTTTTACCTTAAGTGGACACTTTTGTTGGATAAAAAAAAAATGACAGGTGTGATGGACTTTGGTCTGACACTGCAAAGGTTATGTCATGTGTGGCCTCAGAAGGCATAATGGGTTTTTAATCCCATTTTGATATTAAAGACCTCAACAATACTAGATTGCAGTAAATCCTATTTTGCAAATAGTTTCTTTCATTATTACACACACTTTTTCTTTTGCCTTAGCACAATTACCACTGCCCATATCTCTTTCATTTTCTATTCACATCATGTCCCACTTATTTACTTTGTACAAAGACACAAACATGTACCTGCCAATTTCTAAGAGTAACATTCCATGCATCTGATGTATGCCTACCTTAGCCCATAAGACTCTACTTCATGATATATAGCATGTATTAGTCTTTCAAATGTTTTCTAAATTTGGGGATATGTGCTTGTGCATACCTGTCAAGTTTCAGGAAATTTCTGTCAAATAAGGGAAATTTCCCGGCCAAAACAGGAAACTGGACAGTTATGCTTATCCTGTGCTGGCCTCTAGTCTAACTCCAGTCTAATTGCAGTCTAACTAATATGGGATGATGGCGGGAATGAGTGTAAAATATGGGGGTTTGACAGAAATTTCCCAAAACTTGACAGGTATAGTGCTTGTGGGACCTATCTGGTTTAGGGTATGACACATCTTGATTTGGATGTGGCAGTGGCTTCTAAGGCAGAAAAATGTCCCAAGCTAGCCTTGATTTATACCCACCACACCATATTTCAAGTTGCTTGTTTGACTCTTCATTAGGATCCCAGCACTTACCAGTTTTCTCTTTTCAATTCTCCATTTTCATAAATACAATTGCTACTACTCCCCTCTCCCAATTTTGATAGTGGAGAAGAACCCCCTATGCTGGACTAGCAATACATCCCTTCTACCTGGGAGCCCTCTGGATGAACCAGGGTCCAACTTGAGTAATTTCCAAAGTGGTGTAGCCATTGCTAGCTGGGCATTGGAAGTGGGAGTCACAGCCCACCTGACCTGGAAGGCTGGAGAAGGCAAAGTCCCATTGAGAACACTTCCAGGGGAACCCATAGTTTTAAAATATATTTATTTTCAGCAGGAAAGCAGTGAAAACTCAAGATGCATTTTTAAAAAAAAAAAATGTTTTGCTCTGGAGACTGTAGGGGAACATCTAAGTTAGTTATGTACTGTCAAGTCAGAACTGACTTATAGCAACTCTAATAGTGATTTCAAGGTAAGTGAGATATTCAAAGAGTGGTTTCACCAGTTCCAATCCCCCAGTGGGTTTCTATGGCCAAGTAGGGATTCAAACCCGATCTTCAGGTTTCTACTCCATTATTCTATCCACTCCACTCCACCACACTGGGTGCTATGAGAACATTTAAATTGCATATAAGCAATTAATAAGCAGTTGCTTTTAAAATGTCCTGAAAGGGAGGGCAGGATGTGGAGAAGGGTCTATTTTAACCTATCTCCTGCCCCCTGCACTATCTTCCCCCAGGTAGCTTTTGGTTCTCAGTGAATGAGGGCCCCTGTAAATGCTTTAAATAAAAGGGAGAAAAATCCTGGCCTGTATCATACGAAGGCCAGAAGAACAGGGGGGAAATCATACTAATCTCACAGGTGATGTACCTGAGTAAAGACAAAGCAGGGATCAATAACCCCAAGCTACCTTTTACTGCCATGCTTCTATAAATGCATACAAACACAAAAAATCCAGATCAGTGTGGAAGGAACAATGGTTTTATAGATGGAATGGAAAGCTCCCTAAACCCCATAATAAAAGAAACCCTCTGTGATTGTATTAAGTATTTCCATTCCATGATCCTGTGTTTCATGTTCTACTTCCAGAAGATCACCTAAGTCAATGTTTGTCAATGTTTCAGTTGGTATCATCTCTTGGAAAGATATTGCCAGACTGAAGCTGAAGCAGCCTTCGCTTTCAACACAGCAGCATCTAAGAAGAAGTCTCTCCCCTTATTAGTCACCACTGATCCTTTGGGAGGGTGTATGGAAGTCAGTAACTCACTGGGCCCTCTCTCCTAAAAGACCAGAAAATGTCCTGGATTATTTAACGCAAGAGGGATTTCTTCTAACAGCGAGAATCCAACTCCATCAACATCAAGACTCCAGTTCCAGTGGCTGGAAAGGGCTGATGGCTTGGACTAATCCTCTGGGGCAAATCGTCATCTGGACAGACCAGTTGGTGCAATCTCTGAAAGACAAAATGGATAAGAATTGGAAGCTGGGGAAGAGGAGATGGAAGTAAGGTTAGAACATCGTTTTTACATGGAAGCAGGGATGCAAGTAGGAAATTTTGGGAAATGACAGTCTCGAGAACCAGCAGCTGAAGCATTTAAGAGAGAAGGGGACCAGGATGGAGTTGGTTGTGTGAGCAGGAGCAGAAACCTTGGTTTGTGGTTCTGGTGTACTGCTGCCAATCATAGTACAGTATTTATGCTAACCATTATGGGGTAAAATTATCCTGGTGTATTTACGATGTCTCCTGAACATCATTAACCTTGTGGATTTTCTTATCGGATGTTCACACTTTCTGAGTAGAAGTCTTGGTTTGTTTATGGAGTTTTTCCTCTAAGTATAATTTCATTGGCATAATGTACATCATGAATAATAAATTCATTATGCTTTGTTTTGCTTCTGTCTGTAAATATCTATTTCTATTTATTTAAATGATTAGATTCCAAAGGATTTTATGTTGATGAATTAATTTAAAAGAAAATTGAACCTGGGCTGACTTGGATGACAAACTAAGAACAGCACCTCCGTTGTGTTATAAATGTTCAATCCATTGATTACAAATCAGGATCAGGGAGTAACTCAATGTCATTCCATGGAGCTGTGTAGGTGGAGGGTCAGATCACTTATTAACCTCTAGAACAGTGTTTCCCAGCCTTTGGTGTTTGGACTACAATTCCCAGTAGCTTAAGTCAATTCCCCAAAGCACTGATCAGCCAATGTACTGACTTAGGCTTCTGGGAATTGAAGTCCCCCGGCTGGAGGGGGGGGGTATTCACTTTGGGAACCACAGCAAATCTTTGGGAACCACTTGCAAATCTTTCTGTATTACATGTCTAAGACATCATACATGCAAACAAAGGTATGCTATTTTCCCTAATGACTCATTATAAACAAAAGTCAGCTAATTTGCCAAAAGCCTATGTTAGAACAAACAGTCTTTACCTCTTAAGAGAGCACTGCTTCTAGATGCAGAATCAGTTTCTTATCTAGTGAAGGCCTTAACCTCTTTCAAATCAAGTACATTATTCTTTCCTTGAAATAAAATATTCTTGAATTATGAACTGTACCATCTGGCACAAGTGTAGCTGATGGGCTTATAGGCCCTGCTGTTTGTGCAGCCTTGGAAAAATAGCACAGTCCAAGAGCATCACTAGAAGAGGGGAAACTAATAAGTTACTTCTGATTCATAGAGAACCTTGGGAGTGTTGTCATAAGTCAGAATCAACTTGATGCTCCATCATCATCATCATCATTATTATTATTAGAAACATTCTATGAATCAAAAAAGTACCTGGGATACCAATGAGGCAGGCATTAGCATCTTACCCTCACCCCCAAGCACATATGCCTACATTTCAGCAGTACATATCTATTGGTTTAACTGAGATATTTGAAAAAAGAATGGGAATTTACTGATCTTAAATAACACTAATTTGCAATGATTTAAACTAAAGTAAGACCACTGGAGGGATTGCAGTGGCTTAGTGGTTAAGACACTGAACTTGATGACTGGAAGGTCGGCATGTCAGAAGTTCAAGACCCGAGTACTGCATGATGGAGTGAGCGCCCATCTCTGTCCCAGCTCCTGCCAACCTAGCAGTTCAAAAGCCAGAATTTTTTTATTTATTTTTATTTTATTTTTTATATTTATACCCCGCTCTACTGGTGCAAGCACCACTCAGAGCGGCTTACAGTGTGAAGCAAATACAATAAACATCTATGACGGAGCCTGGGCTCAACGTCTCTGGAGCAGATGCAGCAGCGGCATCCTGGCGGCTCTTCCCTCCAGGCGATGGTGGGGGCTAGCGGGCGGCGGCAAGGACCTCCTCAGTCGCCCTTCAGGGCCATGGCGGGTCCTCCCTCCAGCCATTGGTGGGGGCTAGGAGGTGGCGACGAGGTCCTCCTCAGTCGCCCTTCAGGGAAATTGCAAGTAGATAAATAGGGACCACTTCGGTGGGATGGTAAACAGCATTCCATGCATTCTGGTATTTAGTCATGCCTCCCACATGACCATGGAAACATCTGTAGACACAGACAGTGCAGGCTCTTTGGTTATAAACAGAGATGAGCACTGAACCTTAGTGTCGGATACGAATGGCTTTCAAGCAAGGACAACCTTTACCTTTACTAAGACCATGGAAGATTGTTCCTCAGGATGAAACTTGAAATACTATCCCTGAATGCCACAAAAGGACAACTCAGAGTTACTTATGGGGATTTAAAACGCGCGCACGCACGCACGCACACACACACACACACACACACACACACACACACACACACACACACGCATGCATTCCATATCAACTCTTTCAATAGCAGCTCTGTCTGACCTGTTATCATTGTTACAGTCACAGGACAGATGTTTAAAATGTCATGTGGGAAATATATGAAGCATTTCATCTGAAAGTCAATAAGCATAAGAGAATGAACAAGAGAAGTATGGGGCACTTCAAAGTAAAGCTCTTGAACTGTGACATTTTAAAAGCAGAGTCAATAACAAGCACACAGGAAGTCAGTTTGTCCTCTGAAGCCCTGGAGGCAATTTGAATCCAATCAAACAACTTGCTGTTACAAGTAACACAGTGATATTTGGCAAATTGGTATCAGACTCCTATTAATGGTATTTCAACAAAACAAACCCAGCAGGAAGAACCTTCTGGTCAATAAACTGGTGGTTAGCAAGCTTTGTTTACCCAGCCAATCTCTTGGAATCTCAATTCTTATTCCAAAAAACAACCATCTCACCTCTCTCAGAGAGCCTTTAATGTTGGAAAGTTTATAGATGATCCAGAGTGGGATGCAGATCATAGAAGAAAGAGCTAGCAGCCAACCCACAGTATCTCCCCACCATGGGTAAACATATTTCTTGTTGTATGTCAGTGGGGTATATTTAATCAGGGAGAAAAGAAATGTTGCCTGAAAGAACAGGGTGGAAAAGGAAGAATTAGACAGAATGCACCAACTTTAGATAAGAGAGAAACTGTCTGCACAGGCATAGAGCCTGCTGTTGGGTGCGGGTTGGTCCAATTGTGTCTAACACACACACCATACTTGCCACTGATGGGACTCAAACAGCGCTTTGCAGCTGATGGGGAAAAACAAAGTAGAGCATTTCTCCCATCAGCTGCAAAGTGGTTGCCCTCACCACCACTGTGAATGCCGCTGAAGATGTTACTAAACGGTTGACCACCTACAATCTGCCCCAACCTGTCTCATTTTGAGACCCTGTCAGGAATTAAACTAAATTATCTGGATTCATTGTATCCTGTCCCCAGTATAAATACACACTGGAAAAGGGATAAAATAGAGTGGGGCTGTGTTACATATAGCTCATCAAGTTGCAGATTTTAAACCCTCACCCTCATGCTTGCCACTGATGGGGTTCAAACAGCGCTTTGCAGCTGATGGGGGGCAAACAAAGCAGGGAATTTCTCCCATCAGCTGCAAAGTAATTGCCCTCACCACCACTGTGAATGCCACTGAAGATGTTACTAAACAGTTGACTGTCAGCAGCCATGAGCTAATCAGCAGTCAGCTGATCAATGGCGGCATCAGCCACAATCACTGGGAGCATTGGTTGTGGCAGAATCCCCAGTGATGGGGGGCAATCACCTTAGCAAAAGATTTGGAGACATTTTGAGGAGCCAATTTTATGATCAGCTGCTTGGTGAATCAGTTCACCCATAATTCTGACGCTGCCGGTCTGCTGCTGGGGCAATGATAATGCCTCCCAACTGCAGAGAATCTTACTGTCATCTCTGTTGATACCCTCTGTACACAATGGAGCAAGAGGAGCAAAAGGCTGTTTGGACACAGAGATCATGCCAAATCGCATTTTGCTCTTCTCCACAACCTTAAGGCGCTTATCAAAAGGTACATTACTGTACAGACAGGCTCTGGCTCTGCTTCAAAATGGCCTGTACTGGAAGAGCTGTTATTTAAAGTTAAGTACTTATTGTAGCTTGTGGAAGTACTTCGCCTGCATAACTTTAAAAACAGTATTTTGTTATCATTACAAAGACAAGCTAAACAAGTCACAGGAGATCTATGAACTGATCTCCTAATTCTTTTATCTTTTTTTGTTCAGTGTAATCAGTTATGCTCATAGGACAGAAATCTAGAAACAACCCCCCCCCACACACACACACACACAATATCAAGACACCACATTTGCCAACATCAGTGGAAAACCATTCTTCTACATTTATTTATTTTTCTTTTCATTATTTTTTGTTTTTATGTGCCATTAATTCATGTCTAACTTAGAGTGACTCTGTGAGTTAGTGACATCCAGTGGTGGGCTCCAAAGATTTTTACTACCACACTGTGGGTGTGGCCTACTCTGAGGGCATGGCCATGTGACTGGATGGGCAATCTAGTCATGCCTGCCCAGTGGTGGGATTCAATTTTGTTTACTACTTACTCTGTGGGTGTGGTATGGTGGGCATGGCCAGGGGGAAAGCCCTGCAATGCACCCAAATTAGATATTTCATAACTTGGATGGGTGGGGCCAGCCAGAATTTCTGCTACTGGTTCTGGCAAACTGGTGCGAACCTGCTGAAGCCCACCACTGGTGACATCAATAAAGTTCTGTCATCAACAGTCCTGCTTAGCTTTTGCAAATGCAAGGCTGTGGCTTCCTTTTTTGATTTGTTGCATCTCTTACTTGGTTTTCCTCTCCTCCTTGTGGCTTTAACCTCTCCCAGGATTATTGCCTTTTCCATTGACTCCTCATGATGTGCCCAAAGTATGGTTGTTGTTTTTTTAAAAATGGTCTAAAACAGTGGTTCTCAACCTTTTTTGACTATGCCCCACATAAGCATCTCTAAAATCCTGAACCGCCACCCCCCTGATATATAATTATTATTCAAAAAGTGAATTCTTATTCACGTGGAGGAGGCCTAAAAGGCCATTCACTGTTAATAACTCATTCTTGAATTGTCCCCTATTGTGAACCACAGGGACTGTGGTGACTTAGTGGTTAAGGCATTGAACTTGATGACTGGAAAGTCGGCAGGTCAGCAGTTTGATATCCAAATACTGCAGGACGGAGTGAGCTCCCGTCTTTGTCCCAGCTCCTGCCAACCATGGGTCTAAAATGTCAAGTTAGCAAGAAACTCTTTCAAATATTGTTTGGCTGAGGCAGCTTCCTGCAACTACAGTACCTGTGAATGTGCCAGGCTACAAGTTCCATTGTGTCAAATGGCATGGTGACAACTACAACTCTTGGGGATCTTAAGGGAAAACATTCTAAGATTTCTCTCTCTGATCCTATCTGATAAGTGCAGGCCATATTCCCAATTATGAAAACAGCCTGACCTACTATTCACTTGCCCATCTGTGTTCTTTCTTCTTAGGTCACCAAGCTAAGATAACTCACTCACCAAGCAGACAGCTGGTGTGATGAATAACCAACAGTATTTGATGAGAGGCCATGGACGATAGCCAATCATGTCTTCAATGTTATCATAGAAGTGGTCAGCACCTGTGAAAAGGGCACATAAAGGATACAGGGAGTGACAACAACCTTCCAGAACACATGGCGTGAAGGATGATCAGATATGTTTAGGACAGGGGTGTCCAAACTACGGCCCGTGGGCCAGATCTGGCCTGCAACACCAATTCATCCAGCCCACGCTGCCCTCATTGCTCCTGGAAGCTTTTTACTTCCACTTCCGGGAGCGACAAGGACAGTGGGGGCCAGATCCAGCCCACAGGCTGTAGTTTGGGCACCCCTGGTTTAAGCAGAGAAAATTGCAGGTTAAAAATCTATCTCATCCTGTTGCAAAACAGATTACAAGGCACGTTTGACTTCCACTTCTGGTGGGAGGAGTCACGTGACTGTCCCGCTGAACCACATGATCGGCCCATGGCTCAAAAAGTTTGGGCACCCTGGTTTAGGTTGTTGTTGTTGTTCAGTCGCACAGTCAATTCCGACCCTTTGCGACCCTATGGACCATTGTTCTCCAGGCGCCTCTGTCCTCCACCATCCCCCTCAGCACTCCACTGAGGGGGATGGTGGCCACTGTGCCCACTGTGTCTACAATACCATCTAGCCATCTCATCTTTGGCCTCCCCCTTCTTCTTTTGCCCTCCACCTTTCCCAACATCAAGGCCTTCTCAAGTGAATCCTCCCTTCTCATTTGATGTCCAAAGTACTTTAGCTTCGTCTTTACTATTTGACCTTCCAATGAGCAGTCAGGGTTGATTTCTTCTAAGATTGACCTATTTGTTCTCCTCGCTGTCCATGGTACTCTCAAAACTCTCCTCCAACACCACATTTCAAAGGCATCTATTCTTCTGCGTTCGGCTTTCCTAATTGTCCAGCTCTTGCATCCGTACATTACCACTGGGAATACCATTGCTTTGACTATTCTGATTTTTGTTTTCAAGGTGATGTCTCTGCTTTTCACTATGTTCCCCAGTTTCTCATCGCTTGTCTCCCAAGAATCAGTCGCCTTTTTATTTCATGGCTGCATTCCCCATGTGCAGTGATCTTAGATCCTAAGAAAGTACAATTTGTCACTGCTTCTACTTCTTCCCCATCTATTTTCCAGGAACTGATGGGGCCTGTTGCCATTATCTTGGTTTTCTTGATATTGAGTCTCAAGCCAGCTTTTGCACTCTCCTCCTTCAGCCCAATCAAGAGATTCTTTAGGTCTTCCTCACTTTCTGCCATTAAGGTTGTATCGTCTGCATATCTCAGATTGTTGATGTTTCTCCCAGCAATTTTAATCCCATATTGTGATTCCTCCATCTCTGCATTGCACATTATGTGCTCTGTGTAAAAGGTGAATAAGCAGGGTGACAAAATGCAGCCTTGTCTTACTCCTTTTCCTATTCCAAACCACTCTGTCATTCTGTGTTCTGTCCTAACTGTTGCTTCTTGGTTCATGTACAGATTTCTCAGGAGGCATATGAGGTGCTCTGGTATTCCCATCTTTTTAATTACTTGCCACATCTTGTTGTGGTCCACACAGTCAAATGCCTTTGTGTAGTCAATAAAACAAAAGTAAACTTGTTTCTGGTATTCCTTTGTTTTCTCCATGATCCAACATATGTTGGCAATGTAGTCTCTAGTCCCCCTGCCTCTTCTGAAACCAGCCTGCACCTCCGGTAATTCTCTCTCCACATGCTGCTGAAGTCTATCCTGTATTATCTTGAGCATCACCTTGCTGGCGTGTGGGATGAGTGCAATTGTTCGGTAATTTGAACATTATTTGGCATTGCAGTTTTTTGGGATTGGGAAGTATACTGATCTTTTCCAATCCTGTGGCCACTGTTTTGTTTTCCAAATCTGCTGGCATATTGAATGCAGTAATTTGACGCCATCATCTTTTAGAGCTTTGAAAAATTCCACTGGGATACCATCATCTCCACTAGCTTTGTTGTTTGCAGTGCTCTTTAGGGCCTTTATGACTTCGCTCTCCAGGATGTCTGGCTCAAGTTCAATTTTTTCATCATTGTGATTATCAGGAGTGTTGAGGTCCTTTTTGTAAGGAGGAGGAAACAAACAGTATGGTGGACCACGCAGAAACAAGTGAGTGAGTAAATTTCTTCAAAGCAAAGCAAAGATCAACCATTTCTCCTGGCAGTTTGATAATGCAGGATATGTTAGAGGAGTAACATCAAAGCCTGTCTCCTTCTCCCATGCTCACTTGTGTCCATCAACCCCATGTGTGCCAATACAGTTTCCCCTACCTCTCAAAATCAAACAAGAAACAAAGAATAAACAGAGCAGAAAGCTATTTAAGGATCAGCCCCAGACCATACTGGATCCACAGGCAAATTTCCTGCCTACATCTTTTACATGGAAAGATTCCACCATACCATTCCAATGTCTTAGCATCAGTGCATCTCCATGCTGGTTCTTCAGGTGTTATTATAAAGTAGTGCTTTAATGCCTACTTCAGGGACTGCAGCTGGATCGTACCAAAGTGTTGCATGTTTCCTGCCTGGTTGGTACTTACCATATATCCAGCCAATGCAGAGAGTTTCAAAAATGGCGACAAAGAGCATGCACATCCCACTAGCAGCATAGTAGTCAAATAACTGGAACACATACATGCCACCCTGAGAAAGAGAGCAGGAACAATATAGACAGGAGAAGCACAAAAGGAAGGAATGCAGGACAAAAATCAAAGAGTTGTGGTTAATATACGAATATTTGTTTTCCAACAATTTCTAATAGCATTACATCCTAGTAGATCTCATTTTAATGCAGTATAATCTAAAACTCCAGAAGCCGCTTCTCCAGACATCAGTTCAAAATCTTGCCATATGATTGTCATTTCTTAACATTCCAGCATCATCTCTTTCTACATGCTAGATCAGGGGTCAGCAACCTACTGCCTGCAGGCCGAATCCAGCCCATAGTGTCAAATCATCAGGCCCCTGCCCTTGCTCCAACCGACACGGGCATGGATGCATTTACGGCAGCTGCAGATGCGTTTATGGCTGGGGTACCACCAATCCAGCCCCCTCAACTGGAACGTGACCTGGCCCATGGCTTTAAAAGGTTGTTGACTCTTGTGCTAGATTGTATGATTAGGTTTATGCCCAGGAACACAACCAACATCTAAATAATGAGAAGGAATTTGCCTCTAGAATAGTAGCCCTTGCTCAACAGCCAGTTGCATCAGACTCTAGGGTTTGGTGCTCATCTTTTTCAGCCAAAGAACCAGCACCATGGTCATGTGGCAGGAATGCTAGACACCAGAGTCCACGGAACACTGTAAGATCACCACCAAAAAAAACCCACCTTATTTATCTACTTGAAATTTCTTGCTTTCAAATTGTTAGGTTGGCAAGAACTGGAACAGAGACGGAGGTTCACACTGCCATGCAGTACTCAGATCTCATACTGCTAACCTGCCAACCTTCCAGTCATCAAGTTCAGTGTCTTAACTACTAAACCATCACAGTACCTATCTATGAGAACTTACACTTAGCTATACATTAATAATACTTTCGATACTTCCCACCAAAATTGATTATAAATTAACATTCTCCTCATATGCACTTTCCCAGTTGTCTTTGCTTGCCTACAGTGATGTCATTGTCAAGCTATATATATTTAGTTGCCCCAGGGCGAGGAAGGCGGTATATAAATAAATAAATAAATAAATAAATAAAAATATTTCACTTTCTACAACTGCAGCCATTCTATTTAGTTGTTCCTTGGTTTGTTGGGATTACCCATGCAATAGAGGCCATTAAGAAGAAGTAAAGGGAAAGCACCTGAATAGGATTGGAAAATATGATTTTAATTATAATATGTGAACATATCAACTATCTTTCAGAAGAGAAAAATTCAAACCAGGTAATAAAAGTAAAGGTTGACCTTGCTCGAAAGCTAGTTGTATCTGACTCTAAGGTTCAATACTCATCTCTGTTTATAGCCAAAGAGCCAGCGCTGTCTGCATTTGCAGACATTTCCGTGGACATGTGGCAGGCATGACTAGACACTGGAGTGCACAGAATGCTATTTAATTTCCTACCGAAGTGGTACCTATTTATCTACTTGCAATTTCTTACTTTTGAATTGCCAGGTTGGCAGGAGCTGGGTCAGAGATGGGAGCTCACTCCATCATGCAGTACAGTGGAACCTTGGTTAACAAACAGCTCTGTTACCATAAAAATCACATAACAAAATGAAATCCATAGAAAATAGTGGCTCAATTTACAGAATTTTTTTGGAACTCAATAATTGGTTTTCAATGCATTCCTATGGGAAATTGCATTCAATGTATTCCTATGGGAAATTCGGTTAAAGTAATTTTCACTGTAAGAAACTTCCCAGAGAATGCATTAATTGCATTAACTGAGGTTCCACTGTACTCAGGACTTGAACTGCTGACCTGCCAACCTTTCAGGTATCAAGTTCAACATCTTAACCACTAAACCACCACAGTCCCCTTAGCACTGCTCTAATCTTCCCCAACCTGGTGTAGCAATAAAGTTGGAGAATGAACAAAAGGAGGCTATTGGAAATCAATGAGTTTCTAGGGCCAGTGTAACTTCAGAGGCTGAAAATTGGCCAGGCTTGGTTTAAGTATACCCATTTCCCTCTTTTCAGTCCCTGTTTTGATGGTTGATATTTTTCTTCCTAACTGTCAAATGGCACTATTCTTTATGATCATTTAAAGGGAAAATGCTGTTGCTTCTATTTTCCCCTCTGTTTCTTTGCTCACAACTATCATGCTGCAAAGAAATAATGTGTTGTCAAACATTTAGTGCAGGGGTTTCGAAACTACAAGCTGTGGGTCAGATTCAGCCCCCAACATTATTCTATCTGCCCCGCAGCATCCTTGCCAGTCCCAAAAGTGGATGGGGGAAGTGCCAAACAAATCGGATGCACATCTGCTCCACTCCCAGAAGTGGATGGGGATGCCTCCATCCATGCATGCGCCATTTCCGGGAGTGTCATGGATGTGTTTGTGCATGCTTGGGGGAATCCAGAACCACTTCTGGGAGTGGTGCAGAAACATTTGCACATGAGCAAACATGCCCATGCCACTGGTCCTGAATGTGCATCTGCAAACATGCCCGCTTCCAGGGCATGATCGGGCCTGTTCAGCTGTTCCGGGGGCATGGTCAAGTGGGTATTCAAGTGTATGGCACTATTTAATGTTAAGAGGTCATAAATGACAAGTGATTCATGTGCTGGGCTGAGAATCCTATACTGATAAATTATTGTAAAACTTTGCCCACACCCAAGACCATTTTTCAAATTATGCCACTGCAAGTGTTGCAGGCTTTTCTTTGGAATGCAATCTTAGCAATGTTCTCCTTTTGACCTCTTATTATTATTTGTTTGGGAGATAGTTAAGTTATAGTCTGAGAATGTGGAAGATCTATATTTAAGTCTTTCTTGTGGCTAGAAAGCAGGAATGTAAGGTATCCAAGAGGAATAGATCTACGAAAACTATTGTATATCACTGTAGTAAGCTGAAAAAGAGTAAAATCCACCAGACAAATTCCAATGCACTGAGCAATGTCTCATCACAGTTGTCCTGTATTTCTAACCACAGGACACTCACAGACTTTCAATGCCCCTAGAGAACAAAAATGGAATTCCAAGACATACATAATATCTGAATTTCTCAGCTGAATTTTACATTTCTAAATGTCTTATGAAGAAAGGACATATGAATTATTTCCTAGAAATCCATACCTCTGTGACCATGACTAGTCCCACAAAGTAGGAAATGATAGAGATCAGAAGGATTAGAATTTCTCTGCGGTTCTTTTTCCGAAAAATCCCAGGGTACATATCAACCAGGGCAGTCACCAGGCTCTCCACACAAACAAACTAAGGAGACAAAAATTGAGGCACTCAAACAGTGCTTTCGCACCACACAAGTTCACTGTTTACTAATAGTCCCTTATTTCCCCCCATTAAGCCACACACAAGGGACTGAACACACAGTCATTGGGTCAAATATTCTCGTGACTGATCTTGGGCAAATGTGGCTGGGGACAGACAATAACAGCATGAACTTTTTTTTTACCCCAAAGGGATCAATGCTTGTGATATGTTTTCCCAAGTCACTTTAAAGGTAAAGGTAAAGGTTTCCCTTGCTTGAAAGCCAGTCGTATCTGACTCTAGGGTTCAGTGCTCATCTCTGCTTCAAAGCCGAAGAGCCAGCGCTGTCTGCTTGTGCAGGCATTTCCGTGATCATGTGGCAGGCATGGCTAGACATCGGAGCGCACGGAGCGCTGTTACCTTTCCACCAAAGTGGTCCCTATTTATCTACTTGCAATTTCTTGCTTTCGAACTGCTAGGTTGGCAGGAGCTGGGACAAAAACGGGAGCTCATTCTGTCCTGCAGTACTCAGAAATCGAACTGCTGACCTTCTGCCTCCCAGTCAACGTCTTAGCCACTTGAGCCACTATAGTCACTTTGGCCTATGGTAAACAACATTTTGCATGTTTTTGAATCTTTTTAAAAGGCAGCAAAACCCATATATATTAGAAGCAAGTGGGGGTGGGGGCAGAAAGTTATGCATATGTTATATCCCTCCCATCTTTCTGGCATAAGTGATAACCTGGAGAGAGCATAGAAAAACTAAAGGCTCAAAACCTAATTGGACCAAGTTGATTGAACATATACATGAAGCAGCTGCTTGCCATTCAATTTCCCAGACAAGGTGGTTCAGTGTTTGGCTGAACTTGCCCATTCAATGCATCTTTACCTGGCTGTCCAATCCCAACAAAACAATCATGACAAAGAAGAAGCAAGCCCATAAGGGGGAAAATGGGAGCATGACAACAGCTCGTGGGTATGCTATAAACGCCAAGCCAGGCCCTGTAAAAAAACAAACAAAAACAATGCAAAGCAATTACAATTCTATACTCCCTCATAGCACTTAGTGCTATGATGGTGAATCTTGGCATTCCAGATGTTCCTGGACTTAAATTCCCAGAAGCCCAAGCCCCCTGTGAATCCACACGAATGGGTTTACTGCGATTCATCTGGCCCGCGCTGCTCTCGTCGCTCCCGGAAGCGGAACGTTTTACTTCAGCTTCCAGGAGTGACGAGGGCAGCGTGGGCCAGATGAATCGCAGTAAATCCATTCGTGTGGATTCGCAGGGTGCTTGGGCTTCTGGAAATTGAAGCCCAAGAACATCTGGAGTGTCAAGGTTCGCCATCACGGGCTTACTGCATTCTCTGGGTGGTTCACAGAGTAATTAGCATTTTGCTCCCAACATGCTGGGCACTCATTTTATCGATCTTGGAAGGATGGAAGGCTGAGTCAACTGTTAGCCTTGGTCAGGATCGAACTCACAATGTTCTGACTGCAGTACACCAGTTTAACCACTGCTAATCTGAATGTGCTTGAATAAAATAGTTTATGGAGATGCGCTGTTAGCACCAGGGGTGGGCAGTGAGGCCTGAGAACAATGTCCTTAAGAAAGGCTTAGTTCTCACTGAGGTGTTGAACTTTTGCTAGGCTGTTTCCAAAGGTTATGCTGGGTGAAGATAACAAGAGTTGATATTTGGCGGACATTAGATGGAAGAACACTGATTAGTTACCAAGTACTTCAAATGCTTCTCATTACATTTTATTACACATTACATTGTTTAGGTATACAGATGAAACATATCATGTACATGCCTATAACCTGTAATGTATGAACATGTCATTATTGATCTAGATCAGGAGTTCTCAACCTTTTTAAGCCAGGGGCCGGATCACGCTCCCTTGAACAGCTTCAGGGGTCAGACGGCCATTTTGCCCTTCCTCCACCATATGGCACTTCCTGGTATAGTGGAGGCATTGGGGGACCACATGAAATGGTATCATGGGCCACATCTGGCCCGTGGGCCTCAGATTGAGAATCCCTGATCTAGATCATGTGCAAAAACTGCAGACATGACTCCCTTCACATTGCCTGGAATAGGTTGAGCGATTTCTTATGGATATGTTCCACTTATCTGGTAGCTCCCGCCAATTAACATAGGAAGAGACTGGAAGAGGCCAATTAACATGCATGTTCAAGATAAATCCTATGTGAACAAACTACTCACCTGACTCAGCCACCTCAGAAATAGGTATTCCCTGTTCTTGTGCCATAAAACCCAGGATGGAAAAAATTGCAAAACCAGCTACAAAACTGGTCCCACTGTTCAAAAAACAGAGAGCAATGCAGTCCCTAGGGAGAAGAAACAAAAACTAGTGAAGAAGTTCAAGAAGATCAAACATCGGTACCAGCAGCAAACAAAACAACTTTTGTCCTTTTCTGCAAAGACATTCTGGCTGGAGTATATTGCCCATTTCCTGGGCTGTCTGTTGTGCACATGGCCTTTCTCTGGCTGTACAACCAATCCTGTAATCCAGGGGTGCCCAAACTATGGCCCATGGGCCAGATCCAGCCCCCAACACCAATTCATCCGGTCCATGCCACCCTCATCGCTCCCTGAAGCAAGCTTCCAGGAACAACGAGGGCGTCGCAGACCAGAAGAATTGTCCTCAGGAGCTGGATCTGGCCCACAGGCCATAGTTTGGGCACCCCTGGTTTAAGCAGAGAAAATGGCAGCCTAAAATCGCATCCTTTTGCAAAACATATCTGTTTCAAAATAGATTGCAAGGCGTGTTTTACTTCTGCTTCTGATGGGAGGAACCATGTGGCCGGCCCATGCCCAAAAAGTTTGGGCACCTCTACTCTAATCATTTGTGTACCTTGAGTACGACTCAAAGTGTGGCAAGTATGAAACCTGCTTGCAAGGGTGCCCTAGGATTTTGCCCTCTAGAACTATACGTTGTTTCACTGCATGAATCTTAAAGAATCAATTAACTCTGCAGATATGCATATAAATGTGTTTGAAAAGAAACCAAGTGGGAGAAATAAAAATTCCACTTTAAAAGTGCCTGCTGCTTATGGATTTTTAGAGACGCATAGTTCAAAGAATATGATTTTTTAAAACTGCAACCCCAAAAGGGAGGTCCTAAATCAAAAGATTATGAATTAACTGACTAAACATCACAACCCTGATTTGTACCAGCACACATGGCACTTACTGTAAGACAGGGATTCCCAACCTAAGGCCCGTGGGCTGGATCCGGCCCATGGTGCCATCTCATGTGGCTACCCACCCTTCCAAGGGCATTTGAGAAACAAAACGCCCACCCCTTTGGAGCTGTTGGAACAAAATGGCCACCCCCATTGTACAGGCAGGACAAAATGGCCATCCAGCCCTCGAAGCTGACTGAAAAGGCATGACCTAGCCCCCGACTTGAAAAGGTTGGGAACCCCTGTTGTAAGACTAAATGATCTGACAATGCCCATTCCAGAGTAAATACTCCATGTTTACTATGGCATACCATTCGGTAGAAGTCCCTTGAAAAGTTAGCTTGAAGCATTCTGCTTTCAGTTTCTTCCCCTTTTCTGCCTCCTAGAATATGGCAAGTAAAGTTCGCCCTTGCTCAAAAACCAGTCATATCTGACTCTAGGGTTCAGTGCTCACCTCTGTTTATAGCCAAAGAGCCAGCGCTGCCTGCGTTTGCAGACATTTCCATGGGCGTGCCTCGACAAATGCTGTTTACCTTCCCAGCAAAGTGGTATCTATTTACCTACTTGCAATTTCTTGCTTTCGAACTGCTAGGTTGGCAGGAGACAGAGACAGGAGCTTACTCCTTTGTGCAGTACTCAGGTCTCAAACTCTGACCTTCCAGTCTTCAAGTTCAGCATCTTTTGTGTATTCAAGTAAATTGCAAGTTGCACCAGCAATGCTTTGCAAAGAAAAAATGGCGATTTCCCACCATCGGAATCAAGAGCAAGAATTGGCGTATATTCTTCCTTTCTTGGTGCGCTGCTTATGTTGATTTAGAGTGCTATGATTGGGTACAGTTTAGGATCCTGTTCCTGATTGGTTAGAACTGATGTATCATGGTTATAATTGGTTAGTTAAGGTTATCCGGTGGGTTACCACATTGTATCACAGAGTGACCACCGCTGAGACATAAGTGCCACAGGTAAACAAGGGTGTGGCCGGGCCGGTTCTATGCTTCCCAATATCTCTGCAGGTTAGACCTCAACAGGTTAGCCGTGGGTCCTCTCCATACACCCACATGCAGGCGTAGCTCAGTATATACCACAAGGGTAGACTTCGGAGAGACAGATTACTTGGGACTTGGATAGCCATCTGTTGTCCGGATATCCATGTAATTGTGGCCTGCAAGACTTTACAATAAACGTTGTTCGTTGTTCTGTTCATCGTTTGCTGGACTGTTCTTTACAAGGGCCGGACACGACAGCGTCTTAACCACTAAGCCAACACAGCCAAGGAGACTGCTAATAGTCTTAATTGTAACTTAGTTCCTCACTTCTGATTCCATATCAAGAAGGGTGGGGCTTGAATAACTGAATTTGAACCATTGTTTTGCATTAACATTTTCAATTAATGAAATAGCCACCTCACTCATGGAGGGAAGAGTGTGACTAATAGTAATGTAGTGAAAGCATTAGTAATCCTGTCACTAGGCTGAACAAAGAGCAACAATAGAAGCAGAAGTTGCAAACAACTAAGAGCACATTAGTCTTTAGAAATCTTAATAGCACTTCCAATTTCATATTTCACAGTCTAATTTTAGAAATGGCCACATGCATTCTGATGGGAAAGAATTTAGGACCTGCATGACAAGTAGAAGCAAAGCAGATGGCAAAGTTTCTTTTTGGGACTACAGGGCTGAAGTATTCTGGGAATTAAAAGTGCAAAAAGGTAACTACCCCATGTCTATTGTTTCTTTAACCTAATATATAAAAACCCTTCAAAGAAACAAGTGAAGAGGTTGGACTCTTGAATTCCAAAGATACAATTCAGTTACCTGTAACAGTTGTTATGATATTTGTTGTAGCTGCCCAAAGCTGTCAGGCATCCGAGGCAAATAGCATATGAGTAGAATATTTGCGTGCCTGCATCCATCCATACCTGCAGGCAAGAGGAAAACAGAGCAATGAGAGTACTGTACATCAGTAAGCTGAATCATTTTTATCATGCAGATTTCTGTCAAAGAAGTGGTCTTTTTACATTTAAAATGTGAAATTCAAATTCTTTAGACATGTTGGCATCACTTTATGTCAGGGATGCCCAAACTTTTCAGGCCGTGGGCTGGTCACGTGGTTCATCCCACTGAAAATGGAAGTAAAACGTGCCTGCACATGTGCAAAACGTTGCTGTAAATGCATCTGCAACTGTCGTAAATGCATTTACAATAACCATGTTGTTGTTGTTCAGTTGCACAGTCAATTCCGACCCTTTGCGACCCTATGGACCATTGTCCAACAGGCACCTACACCATCCTCCTCAACTCACCCAGCTCTGTGCCCATTGCGTCTACAATACCATCTAGCCATCTCATCTTTGGCTGCCCCCTTCTTCTTTTGCCCTCCACCTTTCCCAGCATTAAGGCTTTCTCAAGTGAATCCTCTCTTCTCATTTGATGTCCAAAGTACTTCAGCTTCATCTTTACTATTTGACCTTCTAAGGAGTAGTCAGGGTTGATTTCTTCTAGAATTGACCTGTTTGTTCTCCTCGCTGTCCAGGGGACTCTCAAAACTCTCCTCCAACACCACATTTCAAAGGCATCTATTCTTTTGCGCTCAGCTTTCCTAATGGTCCAGCTCTCACAACCATACATTTAATTTAATTTAATAGATTTATATACTGCCCTATCCAATGGACTCTGGGCAGTGTACACAAGTTAAAACCAATATAAAACAATTTAAAAACCGTTAAAAAACATAGCAATATTACCCACCCGCTGTGCCATTTACTGAAGTGGATCTAAAAACAAATATAAAATCTGCATAACATTAACATTAAAAATTAATTACAGGTGGGGGGAGTCTCAGATGAGCCAGAAAGGGGAGCTTCTTGACAATCCCAGCCCCCAGACCCATTTTGCCAACCACATCTTCAGTTCTTTCCTAAATGATAGCAACTGGGCCTGGAGGTATAGTTCTACCAGGAGGAGGTTCCATAGTGTGGGGGCTATGACTGAGAATGCCAAAAGGTGCCTTCATTTTGGTAGAACTTACCAAAAGGGAGCTTCATTTTGGCAGTTTCATGTCTGGCCTAAACAAGGAAGAAGAACTAATGAGATGTTTAAAAATGCTCAGTCAAATTCATTTTTTCATAACTGATGTGATCTGACCTATTTATTCTGGACAGAAGACAACTCATTTCCAGTCAGAAGACTATGTACCTTGCAAAATATTGTATTCTAAAAATAACTCAAAGTGTACACATTTGGAAAATGAGCAAAAATATCGCAGTTTCTTTATTTCTAAAACATGTTTTGGGTCACAGTGACTTAGTGGTTAAGCTTGACACCTGGAAATTTGGCAGGTCAGTGGTTTGAGACCTAAGTGCTGCACGACGGAGTGAGCTCCCATCGTCAGTCCCAGCTCCTGCCAACCTAGCAGTTTGAAAGCAAGACATTGCAAATAGATATATAGGTATCACTTCGGTGGGAAAGGTAACAGGTTCCATCCACTTTGGTGTCTAGTCATATCTCCCATGTGGCCATAGAAATGTCTGCAGACACTGACATCACTGGCTCTTTGCCAGTAAACAGAGATGAGCATTGTCCCCTAGAGTTGGACATAACTGGCTTTCGAGCAAGGGAGACCTTTTTACCTTTTCTAAAATAAGTGCACTTCAGTAAAATGTGATCATACAGCCATAAATCCATCTTTTATTCAAAAGCATACCAAAAAAGATAGAGGGCTTATTTCCATATAAATAATAAAATGGGTTGTCTATTAAAAGAGTAGAGTGACTCTTAGGAGGAGTTTCTTAAATGGATATCGATTTCCCTGGTGAGAATGTACACAGAACTATTCTAACCTTCCTCAACCTACATTTTTCCAGATCTGTTGGCAAACTTTTGCACTCCAGGTGTTCTTGGACTTCAATTACCAGCACTCCTGCTGATTGTGGCTTCTGAGAATTGAAGTTCAAGAACACCTGGAGTGCCAAGGTTCACCAACACTGGAGCTGCTATAGTAATGATTACCCTTGGCCAGGTGGAAGACCCAATTCAGCATATCTGAAAGTCCACACATTGGGGAATGCTCAATTCTGTTTTTGGTCCTGAGATGCATAGATTTGTACTTTAGAACTGCAGCTACACAGGCAGGTGGGACTGTAGTCCCAAATTCAGTGATGAGCATCAGCAGGTTCACACCAGTTCGCCAGAACCAGTAGCAGAAATTCCAAGTTTTGAAATAAAGTAGTCCTAATTCAGGTGCAACACAGGGCTTTCTCCCTGGCCATGGCCACCATACCACGCCCACCGTGTGGTAGTAAAAAAATTTGGAGCCCACCACTGCCCAATTCACAGATCTGCACACTTCCACAGCTATCACCAACTCACTGATTCTGCCAAACATTCTCTATTTTTAATGCTAGTTTGGGAGGGGTTTTAAAGGGTTAGTTAGAGTTGTGTTGACCTATTTTCTCCCCCAGGCAGACCCCCCTTTAATCTCCTTCAGAGACACCTTCTCTTCCGCACAAAAGGCTGTTGTAGGAGCTCAGCTAAAACCAGGATTTGACATGGAAAAGTTTATCCCAAAGGGATTAAAAATGGCATTTGGCCAAAGGACCTTCAGCAAGACACAGGAAAATGAGTTTGTGACCAAGGCAGAAAGGAGAGAGAACCAGCACAGAGTGTGTGGGTGGCCAGACAGTCTTAATTCCAGAGCAGAAGGTACATTTTTTTAAATTACCCTCCACACATTATTTGCCCATTAGCACTGGAAACTGTCATTCATTCATGCCAGCACTTGGAAGAGGTTTTTATGTTGTTGGATATTCATTTTACCAACCTCAGAAGGATGGAAGGCTGAGTCAATCTTGAGTCCTGGTCAGGATCGAACTCACAACCTTTTGGTTGCAGGACAGTAGTTTAACCACTGCATCACCAGGGCTCCTGGCAAGGAAGGTAGAAAACATCTCCAGTGTTCCTCTTTTACTGGAGGGCAGGGTTGTGTGTATATGTTTTTATGTGCACCATGCAGCTTTTGCTGCAACTTATAAATCAACCTATCGCCTTCTGGTGTGGCAGACGGTTGGTTTTAACTACCAAGGCTCAATTCAGATTTAATGGCAGTGCAGTTGGTTTCTTTATCTCCTCAGGCAACAAGATTTAGAGGGCAACCTTGGAAGCTGCAATTGTTTACCTTGCAGTAGCCTTTCTCATGATGATTTAAAGACAAAAAAGCAGTTGAAAGCAGTATAAGAAGGAGAAGTGAAAGATGGATTGGAGGTAAGCAGTGAAGAGAAAAGGTAAGCAAAGGTGATTCATCTATTTACCTGTAATTCCCATTTAACTTACCTGGGGATCTCTGAGCCGAGTGATGTCTGGGTAAAGGTAAAAAAGGATCCCTTTGGATGCCCCAGGCAGTGTGACTCCCCTGATTAGCAAAACTACCAGCATGAGGTATGGGAATGTGGCCGTGAAGTACACCACCTACCAAAAAAGCAAAATGGGGAAAGCATAAACATCCACATAAAAATAGTCTAGTTATCCCGATAGATCATGCAGAGCTTTGAGTAAATCTATGCCAAAAACAGATTATGGTTTGAATGTTGGGTTTGGGGAACGAGGACAGAGTAAAGGGACTCACCTTGCCTCAGGGCTCACAAGGATGGCTACTTCACAATCAGAAAGGGATTTGCTTTGGAATTTGGTCCACTCTTGAAATGGGCTCGGCCATTCCTTTTCCTGGTGACCACAATGACACATGGGCTTTTCCAAACTAGCCTTCCCCTGATCTTTGCCCACCTGCACCTTTTTGGGTCCTTGTCAAGGGCTACATATTATTTTAGTGTGGGTAGGATCATTCTTTTTTAGTTCAGTTCCACTGGGATTGAACCAAAGTGAGTAGCTTAAGTAATCTTGGGAAAGCTTCCTCCTGCTCCCCTGTGGACAGTGCCAGATCAGCCATATAGCAGGAGTAGCAAATGCTACGGGCCCCGCATCTCTGGGGTCCATGGCCCCTGCTCTCGGTTAGAATGAAAATCCAAATTTAAATATTCTGTGCATTTGCGCGGATATTTTAAAAATGTTACTCTGAGAGACTCACTGATGTCTCATTGGAGGGTTCAATGCACGCCAAAGAGTAAAGATGTGAACACAGGCGGAGCCATCTTTGTCTGCTTGCGCATCTTACACGCTACTCTGTAGTAGCATTAATTTGTGTTGAGCAAGGGCCTTTTGACATGATTTGCTACAGGTTTCGCACTGGTTTAATCCCGCACTGCCTGTGAAGGAGGAGAATGAAAGCCCTTCTTCATCATCATCATCTTCACCTTCACCTTCCTCTCCCTCTATGTAGGAGCAGGAGGAAGTTTTCCCATTTCTTACAATTGTCCAGCAGCTAAAGCAAAGAATGGAACAGGAGACAAGATGGGGCAAATAGGGTTGTTTGAGATGTGACATCGTCAATCTTTGCATGTATATGCAAAGATTGCCCAAATGACATGTCACATCTCAAAATAAATGTGTTGAGCACAATCCAGACTAGGATAATTTGACTGTCTAGTAAAGTTGCACCCTTAGTTAGCCTGTGGATCCCACAAATGCATCTGACACATTTAGAAAATCACATTCATTCACCCCAATGCTGGTAGGGCACCACTGTCAGAAAGCCCTTCTTCATCATCATCATCTTCACCTTCACCTTCCTCTCCCTCTGTGTAGGAGCAGGAGGAAGCTCCTGCTCCAGGCAAAGAGACCTCCTGTGACATGCAGTTTTTGACACCTCTAGATCAGTAACTCTAATCTTAAATGCAAGGTTTGTGCTATTTATTTTAATTCTGACTAGAAACAGAATTATAATACCACAGAAAACAGAAATTTAGAGCCTAACCATCCTCGACTTCAATTTGTGTGGATATAGAGGGATGGAAGAGCAAATACTTTGCAGGTGGCATTATATTATTTCTGTATTTTATTCACAGGTTTTGAGTACTTTACACATAGGAAACCTTGGCAGGGTTCACCATAAGTCAGAATTAACTTGACTGCACATAAAAATTAATAACAGCTCTTTCTGTTGTTAGAATCTTTGCATATTAGAATTTATGTGATAAGGTCTGAGGAGAAAATAGGAATTTTGATTCTGGACTTGGGAGGTTTTTGTGGATCTTCACAATTCCCAGAAGCCCAAGCACCCTATGAATCCACACGAATGGGTTACTGCGATTCATTTTTTCAATTCAATTCAATTCAATTTTTAATTTATATACCGCTCTATCTCAGCCCATCGGGTGACTCAGAGCGGTTTCCAACATGTAATAATACAGAGGTGCAACACAGCAAAAATATACACAATACAATCAATACACAATATATAAAGTCCACAAAAAACATCAGTCAACAAAATACAAGCTAAGATACAATAATATAACAGTATATATATAGTCCAATCAATCATAAAAAATTACAAATTACAATTCAACACAGTCCCATCTGCGTTCCCGCTGAGGCAGGGCCAGAACGCAGGTGGAAAGGCATTCAATAAGTCCAAAGCCTCCCTGTACTATCAGTGGAGCCATTGAGCAGTGACAGAGTCCAGCTGCCTTAAAGTTCCAACTAAGGCAGGGGCAGGGGTGGCCTTTGAAGGTGGTAGAATGACCCACAAGTGCCACTCATTCCCCGGCAGTTGAACCGCTGAAGGCATGGACTCCGAGCGAGCAGGGAGCACTGGAGTGCTGGTGGGCGGTGGCGACTCCTTTTTCATCCTTTGGGTGGGCTGAGCCCGAAGGGCGGAGGCGGCAGCAGCGGCTCCCACCTGCTCCCAATCCCGGAAGCCGATGGTGTGGCTCTGGGCGAGCAGGGAGCGCTGGAGGGAAGTGACAGCAGGGCTACTTTTCTGCCCTTCAGGTGGGCCGAGCCCGAAGGGCGGAGGCATCGGCGGTGGCTCCCACCTGCTCCCAATCCCGGGAGCCGATGGCGTGGCTCCGGGCGAGCAGGGAACGCTCATTCATGCAATTACTTCCGCTTCCAGGAGCGACAAGGGCAGCACAGGCCAGATGAATCGCAGTAAACCCATTCGTGTGGATTCACAGGGTGCTTGGGCTTCTGGGAATTGAAGTCCAAGAACATCTGGAGTGCCAAGATTCGTCATCACTGGGATAGAACATCAGATTTGAATTTAGGAAACATGGTTTCTAATCACCACACATCCCTGGAAGATCACTGGTGAATGGCAATGGTAAAACATTTCTTCAACATCTCACTTACTTCAAAAATCCTATTTGGCTTGCAGTAATTTGAAATGACTTGATGGCACATAACATCATCATCTATCTGTCTGTCCATTGGAAATTTCCAAGCCTGAAACATGCTTGAATTCTTGTTATTCTTTGTTTACATGCCTTTAAAAAGCCAATCCTTAAAATATTTCTATTTGTGTTTGCAAAATTAATATAAATGTTCACTTAAGAAGACTCAGGAGAATAGTATACCAGTGATGTAACTTTTCAGAACCCTATTTTTACTATGCTTCTATTTTAAAAAGAAAAACTACCACCACCCCCAAAAAAGTGCAAAATTCAAACTGGTAAAGGGAACACCATGACACAACCCAAAATAATTCAAGATGTATTGGAGGTTCAAATAGGAGCAGGAACATTGTTATTCTCAAGATTCTGTGGAGGAAGGATAAGCTGATATAAAAATGATACGTGTTTTTATGAGGCAGATAAGCCCAAAATCCATCTCTCAAAGATCTAATTTTCTTCTTCACCAATTTCTCTCATTGCTCATTTTTCATTGCTGGGCTTATTCCTCCTATGAAAGCAGAACACTTCCAACAACACACAAGCACCTTCTTATTCATTTGTATGAAGTTACGAAGGCAGCAAAGCTTATGCGCTGTGCCTTTTAAAACACGTGTGGTTCCCTAGGATACCCCCTAAAAGATACTGGGTGTGTGAGTTTTCGTGTCAGAGATTACTCTGGGTTGAAAGGATTTTTGCAGGGGACACCTGAATGAGGCTCCCTTCATGCCCCTTATCGTACTGGGTAATGGTGGGTGGACACCGGCCTCACAAAAGCTCTCCAGGGCTCACAGTAGCTGTTCTGGCTGGAAGATTCTGCAGGGTGTAGTATTTAAAAAACCCACTGTATCTCCTGAACTGTTATGACACACATGCATCATGGATCCTTCCAAAACTAGAGTGGTAATATTGGTACTTCCATTCTTAATCTCAAGGTTGCAGCACATTTAATTTTAGGGCATGTACTCCTAGTCAGATAGGGTGGATATAGAGACCTGCAAACCATAGACTGTTTGCTCTGGTGCAAATATATGGCCCAGATCATTTACTGTGGCCCTGTAGATTAAATGCAACGATAGCAGATGTTTGGCTTAGATATGATCTCCTGCCTGATTTCCAAAGCACTGTTCACACTGACGTTATTACTAGAAAGCCTACTGTGACCACAAACCTTGTTCTTTGCCTCATGTTGTTCTGCAACAAACATGATTTTGTTTGGGTCAGTGCCACATGCTTTTGCCAAAGTCATTCTTTCATAACATCCTTTGGAAGGGGACAACAAGTCTCCCTAAAGTGTTCCCTCACCTTCTGGCTCATGCTTAGGAGATTTTTAAAGCCTCTCCTCTGCTGGAATAAATAGAGTCACTGAAGTCACCACTGTCAACAAAGAGTCCATTGTATATCACCAATCCTCTCTTTTTAAAAGTGCTAGTGTGAAACACTGTTCTAAGGCAACTCATTGTGCGAGAACAAAGTGTGAGAGATCTGTTATGAAACCTCCCAAGCTTTTAAAACATATATTCAATAACCAAGACTAAAGCTGCATTTAGAAGAGGCTGGTTGGATCAGTGTGGATTTGATGAGTCAATCTCTTCATAGGATTATGAGGGTCATCTCTAGTTGTGATTTACTACTGGTTTCTAGCCAGTAACAGATGGGAGATGATTTGCTATGCAAGGGGAAAGAAAGGAGGATTCAGTCTTTTCCTTCACTCCACTTCTTAAACTCAGTCACCACCACCTTATGTAAAGCAACTGTCAATTTGTACTAGGAAATTGCAATTTGCACAGCTGCCCCTTTAGATTCTTGGGAGCTAATACCAGTTATGGTAGCAATTTAAAATGCTAGTGCAGTAGAAGCAGTTTCGGAAAGGAAAAACCCTTGTCAAATCTACAGATTCAAAGTACTTTTCTCATTGTCTTTAGATTTCAATTTTAATTTTAGTTTTTTAGTTGAACAATCCAATCCAAAATTAGAATATAAAAATATTTATTATCAATAATTTATTTATTTAACTTATCTCTCACCCAATTAGTGGAAGCACACCTCGGGGTGGCTCACAACATATCAGACTACAAGAGGAGCACTAAAGATACAAACCAAAGTTCTGCTTCAGTTTCTATGCTGACCAACTAGATGTCTCTGTAAGAGAAGCAGAGTGCAAGGAACCAACCTTACTCCCTTTCCCTGATAACAAGTACCAACAGGTTTCCTGTTTCTGAAAGCTGGACCATTAGGAAAGCTGAGCAGAGAAGAATAGATGCCTTTGCAATATGGTGTTGGAGGAGAGTTTTGAGAGTACCCTGGACAGCGAGGAGAGCAAATAGGTCGATCCTAGAAGAAATCAACCCTGACTGCTCATTAGAAGGTCAAATAATAAAGATGAAGCTAAAGTACTTTGGGCATCAAATGAGAAGAGAGGGATCACTTGAGAAAGCCTTGATGCTGGGAAAGGTGGAGGGCAAAAGAAGAAGGGGGCAGCCAAAAATAAGATGGCTAGATGGTATTGTAGATGCAATTGGCACAAAGCTGGGTGGTCTGAGGATGGTGGAAGCCAGAGGTGCCTGTTGGGCAATGGTCCATAGGGTTGCAAAGGGTCGGAATTGACTGTGCGACTGAACAACAACATACAGCCCTTAAATAGTGAAGACAAATAAAGTACACCTGGAACAGGAAGGTACTTCTCCAAAGACTGTTCCTATGCCAGAAGTGGGAAAATCATAAACTTCCAGGATTACCTGAATCTACCTGCAAGAACTAGGTGTAAAATAACAGGAAATAATAGAAAGGAAGGAGATTATGAACATAGAATTAAGGAATGGGGTGCATTTTTGGACTACAGTACCAGGACTGAATTCAAAGCTTCATACTGTATTATCAAAAATTCACTTTGCCCATAATTTACTTATAGGAGCTGCTGTTGTTAGACAACTGTGAGTTGAAAACTACTGCTAATAATCTAAAGTCTGTCCATAAATACCAGCCTAATTTCTGCCCATCTTGTCCCACAGAACCCACATTGCATCTCAGCTATATGTAGATAAGTAAAGACCTACCATTACTATGCATTGATATTTTTCTGATTCAAATAAGCAACAGCAGGGTTAGAGAATATATGGCTTCTTAATGTTGTTGCAAAACAAGTTTGATGTAGAGGATAGAGCAAGGCTCAGGAGATCTGAGTTCAAATATCTACTAGGCCATGGAGAGGGTGGTGACAACAGTAAACCTACTCTCATAGACCTTTTGCACAACTTCGTGTCATCTGCTAATTATGCCCACTCCTGGACCGGGACTCCTTGCTTACGGTCACACACGCTCTGGTCACCTCCAAACTGGGTTATTGTAATGCGTTCTACATGGGGCTGCCCTTGATGACCATTCAGAGGCTGCAACTGGTGCAGAATGTGGCTGCCCGCATGGGGGTGGGGTGTGGGCGTTATGCCAGTGTGCCTCCAGGTGTAATTCAAAGTCCTGGTGATGGTTTTTAAAGCCCTACATGGAAGTGGTCCAGGATACTTAAGAGACCATGTCACCCCAAGGTCATCTGTCTGTTCCACTAGAGTGGACCAGAGGGGCTCCTTAAAAACACCATCAGCTAGAGAGGGTCATCTCTCTGGCACTAGAAGGAGGGCTTTTTTGGCTTCTGCTCCGACCCTCTGGAACCTCCTGCCAACTGAGCTGCGTCTCCAGACAAAGTCGCTGCCCTTCAGGAAAGAACTCAAAACCTGGCTGGCAAAGAAGGTGTGGGGAAGTGGTGATAGGGTAACCACCACCCCCAGCTGGCTTATATAAGGGGACCACTCACATTTTTAATTAGAATGTTTAATGGCTCATAACAAAGAAGCAATGCTGGTGGAATGTCAGTTTCTATCTTCCCTTACCATCCGTTATGCTGGCCAGAGATGATGGAAGTTGCAATCAAAACATATCTGGAGAGCTAGACTTTCCTCACCCTGGGCTATACGGATCACGAAAGCACCTGCTTGTCCAAGTCCTTAAAACCCCTGTCCACCCCCCACTTGATCCTTGATCTATTGGCCCTTCCAGAACTGAGAGAGAAAATGCTTTTATCATGTTCCATTTCCTCACACCGCAGGAACCCAGCATGTGTTGGGGAAAGCAGGGGTTGTATTTTGGTCGGCACAACACTAAATGCAAACAAAGTGTTTGTCTTAATTACACAGAATATACAAGCAATTCCTATGCTATTTACATATTATTCCAGATTCCTTAAAAATATATTTATTTACTCTAAATTATATTTACACAGAATAATATTTACATAGGTGTACCTCCCAAGGAAAAAAACAAGACAACCTAAAAATACATAAAGGGAACTGAAAAACAGAGGAAGTTAGAAGAAGAAACGGTGTAAGTACAGACGAAATGGGAATTATTTCTAAAATATTAAACATCTGGTTTTTCTCCTCTTGGATAAGGTAGGGAATGAAGCAGAGATTTTGCATTAATAAGGTATCATAATTTATCCTGTGTCCAATTGTACCACCCTGAACCCACCTCATCTTGACAAGCAAGGCCAGGCCTGGAAGACCACCAGGTAACAGATTGCTCACAAAATAGATGCCTGGATCAGTCAGGAAAATATTGGTTCCCTTTCAGAGGGAGGATCAATGTGCCCTTCGACATAGTCCTCCCATCCAAACAGGAAATGACTCTTTGAGATTTATAAAACACTTCCCCATATAATTTGCAAATTGTCAGAGAAGTGAGTTTTCTTTTTGCATCTTGTAGATCATCACTAATGTGATGCATCACTCAAAAACAAATTGTGTGTGTGTGTGTGTGCGTGTGTGTGCACACACATGCATGCCTCTGTGTGTGTGTGTGTGTGTGTTGCCAAACAAAACTGCGATTGCAATTATCTACAAAGCTTTTTCCCCAAAAATTTACTTCTCCTGATGGTTGACAAACAATCAGGGGAAGTGTTCAAGATGTAAATATTCAAGTATACTAGCAGTTTACACCAAAAGCAGCTGTTACAGCTGCAGGACACCCATATATCCCACTTTTACTTCTTCTTCCGTGTCTGGCCAGACGTGGGAACATCATATACAGGAACATGCCAGAAGAGTTGAACTCCCTGAAAAGGTGCATGCTCAAAAGGTGCATGTTGGGGGCGACAGAAACTGCTCCAGTATCCAATAAGTGTGGACATTAAAAATAAATAAAAGGTGGACCAGCCTGTCTCCAAAACTCCAAAAGGAGCAGTCCTAATACCTGTCTGGACAGGGTTAGAGTTGATTAAACTGAGTTAGATGGATCAAATTACTGTATATGACTCAGCATAAAGAAGCATCCTATATTTTCCTGTCCTTCTGCCTGAAATTCTGGTGGTGTTTGCCAAATGCTAAACAGAATAAATGTAACAAACTATAAGGACAAATACCTCAGATGACCTTGTATAAGGCAGCTTCCTGTTTACATCTAATGTATGCAGCCAATGCCAAGAAGAATTTTAAATAGGCTAGTCAGCACAGGACAGAGTTTGGAAAAATTATTTTATTGGATTGGCTATGCTGGTAGGTGGATTCTAGGAGCTTGTAGCCTAAAAAGGAAATAAATGTTGCTATAACATATCTTATTCTTTAGCCTGGCTTTTCAGAATGCCAGCCAATCAGCCACCTATGTTGTTGTTGTTGTTTTTAGAATATTCCATTACATTTGCTTAGTATGCTATTAGTTATAGTGCAAAATGTAACTTTTGAGCTCTAGGGGGGGGGGGAGGTTTTTACCTTGCCTGTAGATTTGACTCCTTTCCAGATGCAAAAGTAACAAATGATCCAAGCAAGTAGGAGGCAGAGGGCCAACTCCCAGTTCATGCCTCCCAGATGTTCTATGCCATCGGACATATGCAGCACTCTCCTCCTATGAGAGAAACAAAGCCTGACATTTTCCTTCTGGTTTTTTTTTTTTTTTTTTTTTTTTGTAAACACAGCCCCTCCCTGATGGCCACTTCCCCAGAATATACTATTTCATCCTGGATGAACTTGCTGACCTGGCATTCAGTACAGTGACCTGGTTGGATGAAGCTGGGGGAGTTAGTCTTTCTCAGCTTAGTCCACCTGGATTCTCTTTGCAGCGGTAGGACAGACCTAGTGGGGAGGGAAGAGGAATTGCAATAGTCTATCCAGATTCACTCACCCTTGCCAAGGGCCCCGTCTCACAGACTGCTGGGTTTGTGAACAGCAGGGGTTCTCAACCTACGGCCCATGGGCCAGACCCGGCCCACGGCACCATTTAATGTGGCCCGTGTCACCGCTGTCACCATCACAGGAAGCGGATGTGTTTACGATAGCTATAAATGCATCTGTGGCTGTCTTAAACGTGTTTATGACAGCCACAGACAAATTTTACGGCAGCGTTTACAGTGGGGGGAGGAACCACCAGTCCGGTCTGCTCAGCTGTCTGAGGGGGTGTGTCCAGCCCGTGGATTAAAAGGGTTGAGAACCCCTGGTGTACAGGTTCCTGAGAGTGTGTGCCTGGGACAGAATAGTGATTCTGTTAGTGTACTGCCCACACTGCTGCATAATGGTCTCCCTGCCCAAACTGGCTGATCTAGTCTTGGGTATGGTGCTGTACTTGCCTTGGCTTGTGTTGGGGACAGATTGTAGTTTCAAGACTTCATGTTTATTGTCCAATTCCTCCCCTCCCCAGCCTATCAGAAATCACCTCTGTAGCTCTCACATTTCACTCTCTGGATCTCTGGTGGCCCGGCCACCCCACCAGAGGAGGTAAAACGAATGGTTATCCCAATAGAACTCAATAACTCAATACTGAGCAGCAGTATCAACAAAAATGAATGATACTTTAATCCAGTCATCACCTTTAGCCTGCCTCCAACTAGACTGAAGTGAAATATACAGATAATGTTACTTGGATCCAAATTCTAGGATTTTCCAACAATGCAATGTTTGTCTTAATCTAAAAGCATGAGGTTAAATAGAGGCACTCATCTTACACTTGGAAGGAGACAGCTGCAGCCACTTCTCTCATATATCTCCAAACAGACATGTAGCACCAGAACCCCTAAACCTGTGGTTCCCAATGTGGGGCACACTGCATACATCACACAGGAGGGCAATTTGGTTTTTCAAGAGGGCAATTTGAGAATGAGTTACTAACAGTTAATGGCCTTTTAAGCTTCCTCCATGTGAATAGGAGTTCTCTTTTGGAATAAGAATTGTATGTCATGGTGGAAGGGGGAATAAGGATTTTAGAGATGCTTAGATGGTACTACGGTGGCTCAAGTGGTTAAGACACTGAACTCACTGACTAGAAGGTTGGAGTTTGATTCCCAGGCACTGCACGACAGAGTGAGTTCCCGTCTTTCTCCCAGCTCCTGCCAACCTAGCAGTTCAAAAGCAAGAAATTGCAAGTAGATAAATAAGGACCACTTTGATGGGAAGGTAAACAGTGTTCCATGCACTCTGTTGAGGCATGCATGCCACATGTCCACGAAAACATCTGCAGATGCAGACAGCGCTGGCTCTTTGGTTATAAACAGAGATAAGCACTGAACCCTAGAGTCGGATACAAGTGGCTTTCGAGCAAGGGTGACCTTTACTATACCTAGATGGGGCATGGCCAAAAATGGTTGCAAACCGCTGCCCTAAGACCATCTCTTTCTATCAGTTTCCAGATTGCCCTAAACTGCCTTTTTATCTACACACAGGCACCTGGATGAATGTATTATTTTCTGGGGAAGATCTGTTTAGAACAGTGGGCCCTCAACCTTTTAAAGCCATGAGCCAGTTCACGCCCCCTCAAGGGGCCAGACTGGTGGTCCTGCCACTGCTACCGCCACCAGCGTCACCAGCGTCACCACTGCTACCGCCACCAGCGCCACCAGCGTCACCATCAGAAGGGGGGGGAGTAGGGGGGCTCAGGCTGGTTGTAAGCCTTACAACAATCACCCTGCTATGGAGCGCTGCCAGGGACATGCCAAGCCAAGTGGAGGGCAGGGTCATAGCCAGGATTGTAGATATGGGTGGGTGAATATTTTTTAAGGATGGACAACAAAGCTTCTTTTCAATGCATTCCTATGGGAAATGGCACTTTGCCTGGGTGGGCAAACTGCTAACTCAGCTCACCCTGGGGCCCCTGGCTACGGCTCTGGCAGAGGGGCATGGATTGAGGAAGTGGTGGCAGTAGTGGAAGGGGCAGCTAGAGCGAGGGTGCGGGCTGGATGAGTTGGTGCCATCAGCTGGATCCATCCCATGAGCCGTAGGTTGAAAATCTCTGGTTTAGAACATTATCCAGCATACTGTTGTACTAAAAAGCAATAGGCTACCCATGTAGTTCATGCAACAAGGTCTCTTCCAGGAGATTTAATTCTTCCTGATAAATATAAAGGAACTCTCAGTCTGTCCATCTACTGTATGGCAGCAGGTCACTCTTGTCTTGGGCACAATTGTCTTTCCCAGAGGCTGCTAGGTGAAATGTCTGGGACTAGTGATAGCTAGTATCAAGGCCAGCAAGCCCCTTATAAGGACCACATTTGGGGCTGTATGTTATTAGTGGCAATACTGGATGTTCCTGAAGGAGGCAAGGAAAAGAATTTAACTTACTCCCAGAACTCAATGACAGGAGAGGTGGCATTTTCCACGGTCACATTTACAGAAGTGTTTGTCTTGTAGAATTCTACACAATTCTCTGCAAAACAAGTAATGTAGATGTTTAAATAGACACAGGTGAGACACATAAACATTAGGTGCAACTAACCTATCTTCTTCAATACAGAACAGTAATAAAATGGCAAAACCTGTCTGGGGGTATGATCAGGCCCATGGCATAAAAAGTTTGGGAACCCCTGTTCTACAGGGCAACCCTTTCCACCCCTATCGTTTTGCAATGTTTCACCCAGTGGGCTAGCAGCTGTGGTGGAGGGGGACAAATAATTTTGCCAGATATCTAAACTAATCACTTGTTGAGATCTATGGCTTTAGAGCAATGTGCACGACGTTAGTCCTACAAACCCAATGATGTGAGAGATAACATTTTCCTCTGTCACATTTAAAGAATTTCTTTATGCTGCTCTTCTCCCAGGTGGGAATAGGAGGAGCATAATGAAGTAGTTAGGCAGAATTCCCTTGGTTGGGAGTTCCAAACTAGGGATGCCTCAAGAGAAATAATAATAATAATTTTGTGTCAGAAATTATTCTGGTTTGAAAAGATTTTTGCTGGGGAAACTCCACTCGGGGGACGCCCAAATGAGGCTCCTTTCATGACCACAAGATCTTTTCCCACTGAAGTGGTCCCTATTTATCTACTTGCAATTTCTTGCTTTCGAACTGCTAGGTTGGCAGGAGCTGGGAAGGAGACGGGCGCTCAATCTGTCATGCAGTACCCAGGTCTCAAACTGCAAACTTGCTGACCTTCCAGCTAACAAGGTGAGCTTCTTAACCACTGAGCCCTCACAGCCCCCCACAAGAGAAATGGAAATAGTAGAGATGGCTAGCTATTGCTTCCAAACATTTGCTCAGTGCAAACCAACATCAAAATAGACAAAAGGCAAATAGATGTGAAATGTAACCTACATTACCTGTGTTCCATGCATTGGCACAGCTGCCCCAGGGAAGATCTATGGTGAATGAGCTGAAGAGGTAAAACAAAGCCCAAGCCAGAACTACAATATAATAGGAATTAAGGAGTACAAGAATCACCTGGGAAGCATAACCAATTCCTGGCAAGAGAAAAAGAGAAATACACAGTGACCATCTCAAAAATTAATTATTGCCCTTAAGAAGTTCTTCTCCGAGTTGTTTGAAACAGGTCCCATCTGTAAAATTATTCAGTCTTTCAAGGCCTACAACAATAGCATGACAGAAGGAATGCTGGAATTTTTTTTCTGCATGTTTGCTCTCTAGTCCCTCTCTGATTCAAACATTTTCTATTGCATTTTCCATATTGTTTCTTTTTTTATACCACTATATTTTAAAAATAGATTACCTCCCCCCCCCCAACAAACTTTCCTCAAACAAATTAAGAGCAGGTGCAGAAAATGGCAAGAAGGATGGTCAGAGGAATGAAAACCAAGCCATATGTGGAAAAAACTGAGGAAGGACCTGGGCATGTTTAGCATTGAGAAAATGAGACTGAGGGGGGCTAGGATGGCACTTTTTAAATACCTGAAAGGTAATCATAAAGAGGAAGGAAAGGCTCTGTTCTCCATCATCCCAAAGTGCAGACATGTAATAACTGTCTGAAACTATAGGAAGCTAGATATAAACTGATTATTATGAAAAACTTCCTAATGGTTAGAGCAGTACGACAGTGGAACCAACTGCCTTGAAAGGTGGTGAGCGCTCCAACACTGGAAGTATTAAAGAGAGAACTGGACTGCCACCTATCATATCTGCTTTAATTCGGATTTCTTCATTGAGTTGGGGGTTGGATCCACTGGCCTAAAAAGCCCCTTCCAACTTAGTTATACTATGATTCATTAGTAAAGGTAAAGGTTTCCCTTGCTAGAAAGCCAGTCATATCCGACTCTAGGGTTCAGTGCTCATCTCTGTTTCAAAGCCGAAGAGCCAGCACTGTCTGCTTCTGCAGACATTTCCATGGTCATGTGGCAGGCATGACTAGACACATGGAATAAATGGAATGCTGTTTATCTTCTCACTGAAGTGGTCCCTATTTATCTATAGTACTTGCAATTTTTTGCTTTCAAACTGCTAGGCTGGTTGATCAATACTTTACACATTTCTCCAGTTCACATTGGCCATAGCTAAACATTAATAAATCACACTAGAGTGAGGATTTGATTAGCTTTCACCCCATAGCTGCCTGGCACACTGAATCCATTCATACTGTTAATCTCCAGCCTTGAAGACCTATTCCTATAATCATTATAGAAAATGTTTTCTCCATTCCCTGTCACTTACTTTAAATGCTTCATCTTGGTTATCTTTTTTTTTCCAAACAAAAATGAAACATCTTACCGGTATTTCAACCATCAGTCATAACTGATTTTAGCTTCAAATGGATAAGAATTTCAATTCAGGGGCAGGGGAATCTAATCTGTGGATATTTTATATATAGGTGGGTTTTATGGGTGTGGGGAATGTTCAAACGTTATTTAAACCACTGTGCTTTAATTTATTCAAAATGTTACCCAATTGGTTTCTAGAAATAGAGATTTCTTCTCTTCTTTTATTTAATCACTACACGTGCCTTAGAAAATCATTGTGGTTTTGGTTACAGGTCTGTTTCAGTTTTCTTACTTGTACTTATTAGAAATATTTTTCTCTAGTAATACACAACAAAATTAATTAAACCATCATTAGCAATCAACATTTTGGTTTTACAAGTAATCTTTTCTTACACCATTGTTGGCTGCCCATGTACTGTATATCTAAATCTGCTTAGGAGCTCAGTTTAAATCAATTATGCCTTTTCCATTCCACAATTTGTAGTATTAGACATTCTTGTTGGATTCAGAGGTTACTCCTCTGAATACAAGCCCATAGCACCAAAAGTCTAGGTCAGTATTTTTTTCCATCTCCAGTCACTATATTCACCTAAATTTAATCACTTTTCATACATGAATGTTCCAAGACTACTAAAGGATGAGAAGCATGTTTCATTTATTCCTTACATTGGAGCCCTGCAAATATAAAAATGGGATTTGCAGACCCACACAAGTAAAGCACAATATGAAAAATTGTCAGTTTTATGTTTGTTCTATTTCTCGGAATCTCACAGGAATTTTCATCTCATTCCATTTCTGGATTGCATAGTTCTTTTATCTTCCTGCACAGAAATGTTTCTTATTTTTCCTAAAGTCTACATTCACTTGTTAATAATTCTCCTAAGGTATGCATTTTGCACCTCTTCTCATTGTCTAAGTCAGTGCTGGCAAACCTATGGCAGGGTTGCCATACGTCCCAAAAAACCGGGATTGTCCCGGATTCATGGTTGGAAACATTGTCCTGGCCAGTTAACTAAAATCATGTTAAAATCCTGGAAGCCCTTTGCAGAGGGAGAGAAATTGCTTTTCTCTGTATTTCTCTGACTTTCATAGATCTATGGAAATCCTCGCTCTCCAGGTGTGGCATCCTTAGCCAAGGAGATCTTGGGCCAAGCAGCCCTTTGAGACCCATAGTGGCGGCTTCCAGATGATTTCTGGGTGAATAAGCGGCTGTGTGGCACCTGCTTGGAGGACTCCTATAGAGCATCCCAGCTTTGGCCCACAGTCAGGGAAGCCCTGGAGCACCCAATCAATGGGTACCGGAGGCCGCCTAGGAAGCTTTCTACTCCTTAGAGGACTGGGAGAGGCTCAGGCTAGAAGGCCTCACAGGGGCTGACGAAGATCTGGAAGGTGTGATCTGGATTCTTGTGCCCAAAGGTATCCTCCCCCTGCGCCTGCCAAGGAGCTGGTGCTCAAAGGTGACTGATAATCATAGAATCACTGGATTGGAAGGGGCCTTTTAAGCCATTGAGTCCAACCCTCTGTTCAATGTCCCAGTTTTGTGGAAGAGAATTATGGCAATCCTACTCTCTGCGGGCACACATGCAGTCACCCCAGCACAGATTTTGCCTGCCCCCTCTGTCCAGCAGCCCAATGGAAGTGCTTCCTCCCTCCCCCAGCACAGAATTCACCCCACCCCTCTGCCCAGTAGCCTAATGGGAGCACTTTCTTGCTCCCCCTAGCACAGAGATCACCCCATCCCTCTGCCCAGCAGCCCAATGGGAGTGTGTCCTTCCTCCCCTGTTGCTGTGTTGGCATTTTGCGATAAATAAGTGGGTTTTGGGTTGCAGTTTGGGCACTCAGTCTCTAAAAGGTTCGCCATCACTGGTCTAAGTTGTGATTGAGCATGTTTCTAAAGTATAGTATTGTACACTTTTCCCTTCATCAGAAAGTTACACAAACTTTAGCTTTGTTTGGATTCTGGAAGCAACATATACTTTGCTCAAGTAGGTAAGACTGGGAAGCGGAAGGTCAGCATTTCGATTCCCGAGTACTGCAGGATGGAATGAGCTCCCATCTTCGTCCCAGCTCCTGCCAGCCTAGCAGCTCGAAAGCAAGAAATTGCAAGTAGATAAATAGGGACCACTTCGGTGGGAAGGTAGCAGCGTTCCGTGTGCTCCGGTGTCTAGTCATGCATGCCACATGACCACGGAAACGTCTGCAGAAGCAGACAGCGCTGGGCTCTTCGGCTTGGAAACAGAGATGAGCACTGCACCCTAGAGTCGGATACGACTAGCTTTTGAGCAAGGGAAACCTTTACCTTACTGTTAATCTCAGGAGGTTCATAAGAGATATTTTCACAGGGAAACCAACAAAGTTCTTTTCCATGACTTATCTGGAAGGCACCACATTATAGAAAACTACACTAATATATCTCCCAGTTTGCATTTCTAAAAATTATATCTTGTCTTTTGTTTAAGCATTTAAGCATTTTCAATACAGTTCACAAATGTCTAATGAAAGCCAGTAATAACAATTAAAACCAATAAAATTAACCACCTGAAGAGACACACAGCCATGAAAGACCAAAGAATAAAAAAAAAAACGAAACAACAAAACAAATTTTAATAAATAGAACCTTAGACAGAAGAATGGTATTAATGAGAAAAGTCCCTCTCTGGTTAATGGGGTGGCGGTTATTTTATTAAAAAAATTTGTGCTACAGTATGGGAGAGAAAAACTTAAAGTACACTTTACCATTATCAGTTCCAAACCGCAGGTGAGATTCATGCAGAAATTTAAAGAACAAAACCTTGGCAAGTTAAATGCTTAGGCACATTGGAATGTCATGCCTCGTTTGACCCTGAAGGAGGCAAATGGAGGCTCCATCACCACCCCAATGAAATAGTGAGTTTGAATTATTAAAAACATGGCTCAACCTTTCCTGCCTAAAACTAGCCATTATGTCCAACTCACCTTCAAAGAGAGGGCATACCCTCCTCCAGGCAGTGATTCCTCCTTGGCTTGTGTACTGCCCAAGTGCTGTCTCCAGGAAGAACACTGGGATCCCACAGGTAAAAAGGAAGATGAGATAGGGAATGAAGAAGGCACCTAGAGAAGCAGAAAGACATCAAAGTTCTATAACAGGGCTATGTAGTCTTCCAGATGCTTCTCGACAAGTTCCCATAATTCCTAACTATGGCCTATCCCAGTTAGAGCCAGTGTAGAACTAACACAATGAACAGGACTAACACATTGAACCAGTGTAGGCTTTAACAGCCAATGTAGTATGGTGTATTTTGTATAGCATGTGGGACTGAGCCTAAATTGTGGAGCATTTATGGCAGGAGACATTATCTAAAGTTCCACAGGTTCTCCCCTAACCCTGTCAGAAGCTGCCTGCTGCTGGGAGAGAGCCTTCTCATTCTTGCTCTGCCAGCTCTCATATCAAAGTGACAAGAGATTGTGGATCTATCCTGAATGCATTGGAAGGAAACAAGAAATGAATGAAAACATTCACCCAATGGAGAGAGATGCCACAGCAAGAAATAGTTCCATTAAACCCTTCAATTAAGTAAAATGTTTTAAAGTGTTCTTTAAATGTAATGTTTGAAATCAGAAAACATTGGCCATTGCACAGTGGTGGGCTTCAAAATTTTTACTACCACACTGTGGGCATGGCCAACTCTGTGGTCGTGGCCAGGTGACTGAGTGGGCATGGTTAAACTGCTGTATTTTAATGTGAGCTTTTGTGGATTGAGTCCATTCCGTCAGACCATTAGTTAGCAATTACACTTCAATGCTCTAATTTTCCTTTAAAGAGTAACTGCAGCAGAGTAACTGCTGGCTCAGCATCACCCCACTCCTGGCACCCGGACCCAGCAGCAAGGATGTTGGAGTCGCGTCCGGAGTGAGGTGAGAGGAGGAGGAGGTGAGCAGGGCAGGGCAGTGGGCAGGGCCAAAAAAACAACTTTAAAACTACTACCTTGCTTTTATTGATTTGTGTTACTTGCTTCGCGCAAAGTAGCATGCAATATCATTACTATGTGTTGTGTTCTAATGGTTTTACCTTCCACTTGGATTACAATGTATCTGAGCCAATGTAACCTTGCCTATAGCAACAATGTAACCTACAGCTGTATCATATAAACCCTGTAAGAGGACGCGAGCTAATGACCACCAGCTGGCAGCAGCGAGCGTCCAAGCTCTCTTGGTCCGAACTCATCAAAGGCAACAGCGCGGGAAGCTTTCCCGCCACCACCTACACCTGGACAAGAAGGGCGTGACTCGCAATGACGTCACGCAGGCAGTAGCCAATGGGCTACCATGGCACCACGTTCAAATGTATTACTGCTGTATATAAAGAGCTATCGATCCGCCATTACCTCATGTTCCCTCTGTCCACGATGCAATAAACCTGAGTTAACCCAGCCCGAGGCTGTGTCCTGTGTCTTGGTTTTCATACACCAAATTGGCGACGAAGGTGGGATCATGGATTCCCAAGGAGCCAGGACACAGAGCGGGTTCAATATTACCAAGCCGCAAGACTGGACTATCTTTAACATGGATTTCAAGGCGGCATTGGTGGAACTCAAAGTCAAAGACGACGAGGAAAGGAAGAGGGCCATCCTCACCCGAATGCTGGGAGTAGAGACCAAGCGGACGCTGGTGGGCATGATCGAACCGAAGACGATGGATGACTTCAAAACCGACGACATACTGAAGCTGCTGCGTGAGCGTTTCCAACCCTCGAAGGCAATGTTTCCCGCTAGGAGTGCGTTTTGGAGGCGAGTCCAAGCGCCGGATGAGTCGGTGGAGGCTTTCGTGGAGGCCCTGAGGGTAGCCGCCGCCCCCTGCAAGTGGGACAACCTGGAGATGACCATGAGGGACGTCGTGCTGTGTGGCCTGAAGGACAAGGAAGTGCAGCGCAGCCTGATGAACAGGGAGCCGCCACCCACGCTGGCCGAGGTCGTAGAGACCGCGGAATCCGCGGAATCCACGAATGCGGGAGTGGACGAAATACACGAGTGGCGTGAGTGGCGTCCTAGGGCCAGCAAAGCGGAAAGCTCGGTGCGCGGCAAGTCAGGACAGCCGGTGCACGCGACCCGACGAACCTCGAGATCCTCTGCAGAAGGCAGCGACGGCGAAGAGGTCCAGAAGGTCCGAAAAGGGGGGCGCCGCTGCGATGGTTGTGGGGCGGCCCACGAGCGTGCGAAGTGCCCATTCAGGAAAGCCGAATGTTACAACTGTGGCCGGCGCGGGCACATCGCCAGGGCATGCAGAAATCGGCAAGAGGGCCGGAGGCAGTCGAAAGACCGTTCGGCCAGACCGGACCGTCCAGCGAGATCCCAAGATGGCGCCCGAACCACGAGGAAGCAGGACGGCGTGGGTCGCGTCTCGGACGGCAGTGAGGACGACGCCCCCGTGTTCAGCGTGTCCGCGGGACAAAACCATTACTTCATTGAGGTACTAGTACAAGGGGCCCCTGTTAGGATGGAAATTGACTCGGGGTCCTATTATTCCATAATTCCCCAGAAAGAGTTCTTGAAGATCGACCCCCAAGTGCGGCCCAAACTTAAGACTCTGAGGTCCACGCTACGAGACGTACAAGGGAACAGCATTCCAGTGCTGGGGGTCGGGAAATTTCGGGTTCGTTATAAAAGACATTCTGCAGAACTCCCTTTAGTCGTTCTCAAGGGGGGGAATTGTAGCCTCCTCGGGACTCAGTGGTTTCAGCCTTTGGGTTTGTTCATAGGGGGGGTGCATGCCGTGGGCGCGGATCCGATACAAGCGGTGTGTGACGCGCACCCCGCCATTTTTTAAAAAGGACTTGGAAAGTTCAAGGGACCCCCCGTAGCGTTCGACCTGGACCCGGAGGTCCGCCCGATAAGACTCAAGCCACGAAGGGTGCCGTTCGCACTCAAGGACAAAATAGAGGCGGAACTGGACAAACTGGTGGGCCAGGGGATTCTTATTCCTGTTGATTCCGCGGAGTGGGAAACTCCAATCGTAACTGCACTAAAGGCTAACGGGGAGGTGCGCATTTGCGCTGACTATAAGTGTACAATTAACAAGGCCATCCGCCCTAATGCATATCCGGTGCCCGTGGTCAGCCACCTTCTGGCCAGACTAAATGGGGGCAAATGTTTCGCTAAGCTCGACTTAGCACAGGCCTATCAGCAACTTCCCGTTACCCCCGCCACGGCAGCGGCCCAAACAATAGTCACACATAAAGGGGCGTTCCAGGTGTCGCGTTTACAGTTCGGCGTAAACTCGGCACCCGGCCTTTTCCAGTCGCTTGTGGAACGCCTCCTGAAGGGGTTGGAGGGGGTGTTGCCTTATTTTGATGACGTATTGATAACAGGGGGGAGTGAGGCCGAACTGGCCCAGAGATTGGATAAGGTGCTGACGGTGTTCGAGAAGGCGGGGCTGCGGCTCAGAAAAGACAAATGTGTTTTTTTCGAAACAGAGGTTGAATTTCTAGGGTTCCGTGTCACACCCGAGGGAATTAAGCCCTCCCAATCAAAAGTAGCCGCCATCAAGAAGGCTCCCCGCCCCACATCCAAAACCGAGCTACAGTCATTCCTGGGGCTCTTAAATTTTTACCACACTTTCCTTCCTCGGAAGGCGTCCGTGGCCGAACCGCTCCATCGGCTGCTTAAAAAAGAGGAGGCATGGCTGTGGGGGGATGAGCAGGAGAGGGCTTTTAAAGAGTTGAAGCAACTCCTAACGTCCGAAGCAATCCTAACCCATTTTGATCCCAAACGGCCAGTGGTCCTAGTTTGCGATGCATCCCCGGTGGGGGTGGGGGCGGTGCTTTGCCACGTATTGAAGGACGGGAGGGAAGCCCCGGTAGCTTTTTATTCAAGGTCCCTGTCCCAGGCGGAGCGGAATTACGCACAAACCGACAGGGAGGCATTAGCGATAGTAGCGGGCACAAAGAAATTTCACGACTTTCTGTATGGTCGCCCGTTTACGATCGTGACTGATCACAAACCCCTGCTAGGAATCTTTACTGCAAATAAGCCCACGCCACAGATCCTGTCCCCGAGAATGCTGAGGTGGGCTATTTTCCTTAACGCTTACCAACATGAGTTGGAATACCGGCCAGGAAAGGAGATCAGTCACGCAGATGCGCTCTCGAGGTCTCCTCTGCCATTGTCGGGCAGCCAACAGGCAGGGATAGAGAAGGACCGTCAGGTATTGCTGATAGAGGTGTTAGAGGCACCCCCGATAGTACCGGCCGACATCGCCAGGGCGACAGGAAAAGATAAAACGCTGGAGAAAGTGAGCTCGTGGGTACAGAAGGGGTGGCCGGCGTCTTCCCCGGGTCCAGAATTCGACCCATTCTTTAGGAAAAAGATAGAGTTGTCCCTAGAAAGGGGATGCCTGTTGTGGGGTCAAAGGGTGGTGGTCCCCACATCCCTGCGATCGAGGGTGCTTAAGCTGCTGCACGTCAGCCACCCGGGCATCGTCCGCTCCAAGGCGCTGGCCCGGAGCTATTTTTGGTGGCCCCAGTTGGACACTGATATAGAGTACATGGTCGGCACCTGTGAAGCCTGCCAGGCCTCCCGACCGGAGGCGACCCGACTTCCGCACAGGGAATGGGACACAGCAAGGGGGCCATGGTCCAGAGTGCACATTGATTTTGCTGGCCCGTTTCGAGGAACCCTTTTTCTCCTAGTAGTGGATGCGTACTCCAAGTGGCTGGAGGTGATCCCGGTCAGGAGCACGTCCTCCACCACTACGATAAATCAGTTAAGGCGAATTTTTTCCACGTTCGGTTTACCCGACACTTTGATCAGCGATAACGCCAGTTGTTTCACGTCCACGGAGTTCAGGGCATTCACCGAGGCTAATGCCATTCGGCACGTCACGTCCGCGCCGTTTCACCCGGCCACGAATGGCCAAGTGGAACGGTTGGTGCGCACGACAAAGGATGCGCTGCGGCGCATGGGCCCCGGGGACCTGAATCACCAAATTTGTCAGTTCCTACTAGCGTATAGGGTGACCCCCTTAGCGTCAGGATACTCGCCGGCAGAGTTGTTGATGAGGAGGAAGCTGACCACACTTCTGACCAGGCTAGACCCGACGAGGGTCGAGGACAAAGGGAGGAACGTGGAGCTAGCAGTATCGAAAAGTTTTGCAGCCGGCGATCTGGTACATTGCAGGAACTATACTAGCGGAGGGCCGGCCTGGGTGCCAGGAAGGATCGTAGAGCAGACGGGACCGGTGTCTTATAGGGTAGAAACGGGCGCCGGCCTGCTCTGGAGACGGCATGCAGATCAACTCCGCAGCCGCGTCCCCGAAAAGCAGCCCACGGACGGCGCGGAAGACGCCTCAGCGTTAGGGTCCTCCTCCACCCGTTTAGCCCAAGGGGGAGACAACGAGGGGCATCAGTCCCAAACAGGGGGGGGAAAGCAGTCGGACTCATATCCTTTTGATACGGCAGTTCTGTCAGGGACCGGGGAAGAGGGAGATGAGTTTGCGACTGCTGCCCCCGATTTTGATTTTCAGTTACCGAGCCGGGGGGGGGTTTGGGAGTGTTCCCCCACCCATCCAAGCGAGAAGAGGGGTTTTTCGTTAGTCCCCAGTGCCCCCGGTTCAACCACAGCCCAGCATTCACCTCCCCAAGAAGCCGCAGAACCGCGGCAAGTTACTAACAAGTCTCCCTCTCCAATTTCAGGACAGGAAGACAGGGGACAGAGTGAAGGTAGCAAACCCGGAGCAGGGCAGCCCGCACCGAGACCCCAACGTGTTCGAAATAAGCCATCTTGGCTGAGAGACTTCGTCTCATCCTAGGGGGGAGGGGTGTTGTGTTCTAATGGTTTTACCTTCCACTTGGATTACAATGTATCTGAGCCAATGTAACCTTGCCTATAGCAACAATGTAACCTACAGCTGTATCATATAAACCCTGTAAGAGGACGCGAGCTAATGACCACCAGCTGGCAGCAGCGAGCGTCCAAGCTCTCTTGGTCCGAACTCATCAAAGGCAACAGCGCGGGAAGCTTTCCCGCCACCACCTACACCTGGACAAGAAGGGCGTGACTCGCAATGACGTCACGCAGGCAGTAGCCAATGGGCTACCATGGCACCACGTTCAAATGTATTACTGCTGTATATAAAGAGCTATCGATCCGCCATTACCTCATGTTCCCTCTGTCCACGATGCAATAAACCTGAGTTAACCCAGCCCGAGGCTGTGTCCTGTGTCTTGGTTTTCATACACCAAACTATGCCTATTTATTTCCAAGTTCTGATCTTGTTGGTGGCATGACCTAAACAGATGTTTGTCAATCTAGATTCAGAGTTTTTACTGCTTAATTCTTAAAAATCCAACTTTGGATCCTTGTTTATTCACCCATGCTTTTTGTTGTTGTTGTTCAGTCGCACAGTCGGTTCCGACCCTTTGCGACCCTATGGACCATTGCTCTCCAGGCGCCTCTGTCCTCCACCATCCCCCTCAGCCCTCCCAGCTCTGTGCCCATTGTGTCTATAATGCCATCTAGCCATCTCATCCTTGGCCTCCCCCTTCTTCTTTTGCCCTCCACCTTTCCCAACATCAATGCCTTCTCAAGTGAATCCTCCCTTCTCATTTGATGTCCAAAGTATTTTAGCTTCATCTTTACTATTTGACCTTCCAGTGAGCAGTCAGTGTTGATTTCTTCTAAGATTGACCTATTTGTTCTCCTCGCTGTCCAGGGTACTCTCAAAACCCTCCTCCAACACCACATTTCAAAGGCATCTATTCTTCTGCGTTCAGCCTTCCTAATTGTCCAGCTCTCACATCCGTACATTACTACTGGGAAGACCATTGCTTTGATTATTCTAATTTTTGTTTTCAGTGTGATGTCTCTGCTTTTCACTATGTTCCCCAGGTTTCTCATTGCTTGTCTCCCAAGAATCAGTCGCCTTTTTATTTCATGGCTACAATCCCCATCTGCAGTGATCTTTGATCCCAAGAAAGTAAAATCTGTCACTGCTTCTACTTCTTCCCCGTCTATCTTCCAGGAACTGATTGGGCCTGTTGTCATTATCTTGGTTTTCTTGATATTGAGTCTCAACCCAGCTTTTGCACTCTCCTCCTTCAGCCCAATCAAGAGATTCTTTAGGTCTTCCTCACTTTCTGCCATTAGGGTGGTATCGTCTGCATATCTCAAATTATTGATGTTTCTCCCAGCGATTTTAATCCCATATTGTGATTCCTCCATCCCTGCACTGCGCATTATGTGCTCTGTGTATAGGTTGAATAGGCATGGTGACAAAATGCAGCCTTGTCTGACTCCTTTTCCTATTCCAAACCACTCTGTCATTCCATGTTCTGTCCTAACTGTTGCTTCTTGGTTCATGTACAGATTTCTCAGGAGGCATATGAGGTGCTCTGGTATTCCCATCTCTTTAATTACTTGCCACATCTTGTTGTGGTCCACACAGTCAAATGCCTTAGTGTAGTCAATAAAACAGAAATAAACTTGTTTCTGGTATTCCTTTGTTTTCTCCATGATCCAGCGTATGTTGGCAATGTGGTCTCTAGTCCCCCTGCCTCTTCTGAAACCTGCCTGCACCTCTGGTAATTCTCTTTCCACATGCTGCTGAAGTCTATCCTGTATTATCTTGAGCATCACCTTACTGGCGTGTGGGATGAGCGCGATTGTTCGATAATTTGAACATTCTTTGGCATTGCCCTTTTTTGGGATTGGGACGTATACTGATCTTTTCCAATCCTGTGGCCATTGTTTTGTTTTCCAAATCTGTTGGCATATTGAATGCAGTAATTTGACGCCGTCATCTTTTAGCGCTTTAAAGAATTCAACTGGGATACCATCATCTCCACTAGCTTTGTTGTTTGCAGGGCTTTTTAGGGCCTTTAAGACTTCGCTCTCCAGGATGTCTGGCTCAGGTTCTACTTCTTCATCATTGTGATTGTCAGGAGTGTTGAGGTCCTTTTTGTAGAGTTCCTCTGTGTACTCTTTCCATCTTTTCTTAATCTCTTCTGCATCAGCTAGCTCCTTTCCTTCTTTGTCCCTTATCATGGTCATTTTTGCTTTAAATGTTCCCTTAATTTCCCCGATTTTTTGGAAAAGATCTCTGGTTCTGCCTCTTTTGTTGTTTTCCTCCATTTCTCTGCACTGTTCTTTTAGGTAGTTTTCCTTATCTCTCCTTGCTTTTCTTTGAAATTCTGTGTTCAAATGATTGTAGTTTTTCCTTTCTCCTTTGACTTTTGCGTTCCTTCTTTCCTCTGCTATTTTAAGAGCCTCATCAGGCAACCACTTTGCTTTCTTACTCTTCTTTTCTTTTGGTATGGTTTTCTTTGCTGCTTCCTGCATGATGTCCCTCATCTCTGTCCATAATTCTTCTGGCACTCTATCTATTGAGTCTAAGCCATTGAATCTGTTCATCACCTCCACCGCGTATTCTTTAGGGATGCTGTCTAGGTGATATCTTTCTGGTCTCCGTGTTTTCCTTATTTTCTTTAGTCTAAGCCTGAATTTTGCGATCAATAGGTTGTGATCTGAGCCACAGTCTGCTCCAGGTCTTGTTTTTGCTGACTGTATGGAGGTTCTCCATCTTTGGCTGCAGAGTATGTAGTCAATCTGGTTTCGGTGTTGGCCATCTGGTGATGTCCATGTGTAGAGTCGCCTCTTGTGTTGCTGGAAGAGAGTGTTTGCTATGACCAGTGCGTTCTCTTGGCAGAACTCTATCAATCTTTGCCCTGCTTCATTCTGTACACCAAGACCAAATTTGCCTGTTATTCCCTCCACTTTTTGATTTCCTACTTTGGCATTCCAGTCTCCTAATATAATTTGGACATCATTTCTTGGTGACTGTTCTATGAGGTGTTGTACGTCCTCATAGAACTGGTCCATTGTGGCTTCATCTGCACCAGTGGTTGGTGCATATATTTGGATCACAGTGACATTGAGAGGTTTGCCTTGAATTCTGACTGACATCATTCTGTCACTTTTGAGATTGTATCCCATTACTGCTTTTCTCACTCTTTTATTGACAATTATGGCTACTCCATTTCTTCTAAGGTTTTCTTGCCCACAGTAGTAGATATGATGGTTTCCAGAGCTGAATTCCCCCATCCCTGTCCATTTGAGCTCACTGCTGCCTAAGATATCAATGCTTATTCTTTCCATCTCACTTTTTACCACTTCCAGTTTTCCTTGGTTCATTGATCTCACATTCCATGTCCCTATGCAGTATTGCTCCTTACAACATTGCATTTCTCCTCCCCCCTTCCTGTCCCTCCCCTTCCTCCCCTCTGTGGTGTTAAGCATCCTGTATCACCTAGCCTGCTCCTTTGTTTTGCCTTTTGTTTTGGTCAATAGGGTTCTCTTGGCAAGATTTTTGGCGTGGTTGCCGGTGTCTGCGCCATTTTTCTCTCCTCATACATTTTATCACAGTTTTTAAAAATTTAACACATTTAAGACATTTAAGACAGCATATTATCATGCATATTATCACACTTTAAAACACAGTCTCTATGTCAGTTTCTATGTTTAGTCAGTATAAAGTCTCTATGTCAGTTGCTATATTGGGTCTTCTACATTTCATATCAGTTACTTATCCTTTGCCTGAGACTCTGGCTCTCCTCCTCCTCCTCACCCCCCCCACCCCCCGGCTGGGGATGGCTGCCCGGCGGCGGCGGCGGCAGGCCCCTTCGCCGCTCGCCCGGCTCTCCTCCTCCTCTTCTCCCCCGGCAGGGGATGGCTGCCCGGCGGCGCCGGCGGCAGGCCCCTTCGCCGCTCGCCCGGCTCTCCTCCTCCTCTTCTCCCCCGGCTGGGGATGGCTGCCCGGCGGCGGCGGCGGCAGGCCCCTTCGCCGCTCGCCCGGCTCTCCTCCTCCTCTTCTCCCCCGGCTGGGGATGGCTGCCCGGCGGCGGCGGCGGCAGGCCCCTTCGCCGCTCGCCCGGCTCTCCTCCTCCTGAAGAAAGTTTGCCATCTCTCTCTCTCTCTTTTTTTTTTTCTTTTCTGGAGGCTCTTGGTCTTTATGTCTGACAGATATATCACAGTTGTTTCCATGCAGGGAATATCTGGACTTAATGATTTTGGCAGGTGTAAATAAGTGAAATTTTAATTAAGTTAGTTTAGTGTCTTGCACGGAAGACAAAGAAGGAGTCGCAGGAAGGACTAACACAGGTTTATTCATTGATGGTCAGCATGAACATGTGGTAATGGCGGAGGTACATCTCATTATATACAGTATTGCAACCATTTGAATCTTGTAGCACGGTAGCTCATTGGCTGCTACCGGCGGGGCGTCGTCCTGAGTCACGCCCCCTTCTGTAGTTCTTCTTCTGTACTTCTTGATCATGCGGGGAAGTTCCCGCGGCTGTCCGTGATTTGGGGAATGTGAACCATGTGAGTTGAACGCTCGCAGCTGCCCTCTATGGGCGGCTTGCTCGCGTTCCTTAACAGCTGAGATACATTGTGATTGTGGGCTGGTTACATTCATATATTTAAAGTAACATTGTACATGCATACATAACAGTTAGTATTTAGAGCATTTACTAAAATCCACAAATTTCTTTATGTTCTTGACAAAAACAAGCTGATATTTAGAAATATTTTCACGCAGATAAAAACAAAACAGACAGATGTTCCCATCTCTCTATCTTGGACAGGCTCCTTGCAGTAGTGCAGGCCACTACATGTCCTTTGGACCCCTGTTCCACCTGATTGGTGAAAGCCTCCAAGGTGGTGACAGGAGGCTTGGTCAGGGCAATAATAAATACATCTTTACAGGAGGGGGTGTTTCCTGCACTGCTAAAACATGCTTTGGTCCGCCCCTTCCTGAAGAAACCGTCCCTTGACCCAGCTGTCCTAAACAACTATAGCCCGGTCGCCAACCTCCCCTTTTTGGGGAAGGTATTGGAGAAGGCTGTAGCACGCCAGTTGCAGGGGGCTCTGGAGGAAGCAGATTATCTGGACCCCTTTAAATCAGGATTCAGGCCCGGACATGGTATGGAGATGGCGTTGGTCGCACTGATGGATGATCTCTGGTGGGAGCAGGATGGTGGTCATCCGACTGTCCTTGCTCTCCTTGACCTCACAGTGGCCTTCGATACCATCAACCATGGTATCCTTCTGGAACGGCTCAAAGGATTGGAGATCCAGGGCACGGTGTTGTCCTGGTTTTCCTTTTTTCTGGAGGGCCGTACCCAGTCGGTATGGTTGGAGAGTGAGAGATCCAGCCCTAGGCTCCTCAAATATGGGGTGCCTCAGGGCTCGGTGCTCTCTCTTTTCCTATTTAACATCTACATGAAGCTGCTGGGTTAGATCATCTGTTCCCATGGTGTGCGGTACCATCAGTACGTGGATGACACTCAATTGTACATCTTGGCCTGTGGTGATCCCAGTGATGCTGTCAAATCCTGTCTGGATGCCTGGAGGCTATTGGGGGTCTGGATGGGGGACAACGTGCTTCAGCTGAATCCTGGCAAGACTGAGTGGCTATGGGTAAGGGGCCTCGGGTTATCTGGGGAGCTACCACCTCTGGTCTTGGATGGGGCAGTTTTGCCCCAGACAGACCCAGCATGCAACTTGGGGTCCTCCTGGACTCGCGACTGCTGCTTGAAGAGCAGGTGGTGGCCATGGTCAGAAGGGCATTTGCTCAACTCCGAGTAATTTGCCAGTTGCACCCGCTCCTGGACCAGGAGTCCTTACTCATGGTCACCCATGCTCTGGTCACCTCAAGACTAGATTACTGTAATGTGCTCTACATGGGGCTGCCCTTGAAGACCATGCAGAGGCTACAACTGGTCCAGAATGCAGCTGCCTGGGTGGTGATGGGGTGTGGACGTTATGTCCGCACCTCTCCACTACTTCGGGAGCTGCACTGGTTACCAGTCTGCCTCCGGGTGCAATTCAAGGTGCTGTTTTTGACCTTTAAAGCCCTATATGTCAGTGGGCCAGGTTACCTAAGAGATCGCATCACCCAAGAGTGTCTGCCCATCCAACCAGAGCAGACCAGAGGGGCTCCCTAGTTGTTCCATCAGCTGGAGGGGCCCACCTCTCTAGCACATGAAGAAGGGCCTTCTCCGTGTCCACACCAGCCCTCTGGAACCTCCTGCCAACAGAGTTAAGGCTACAGACAGATTTGCTACCATTCAGGAAAGGTTTGAAAACCTGGCTGGCGGGGCAGGTGTGGGGCCTTAATGGGAATACGCCCCCCGCCTGTTGGCTCATTTCAAGCTAATTTAGAATGTCCCTCCCTCTGTATTTCTGTATCCCTTTTATGTTTTTATGAATAGGGTGGGGGTAGGTTGGTGGGTAGGTGGGTGGGTGACTTGGGTTTTTAAAAATCTGTTTTATATGTTTTTAATCTGTTGTAAGCTGCCCTGAGTCGGGTTTGCCTGAGTGGGTGGCATAGAAATTTAAAAATTAAATTAAAATTAAAATCAACCTCAATTTGAAAAGAGGTGGAGAAATACAGAATCTGGCTCATTTACTAGTCTGCCAATTACTGTCAGAAACATGCACTGATGAGGACTTAAGTTTGGCCAACAACAAAGCCAAGAAAGTGGCTTCATTTTGGAAGTCCAGGGTTTGATCCGGACACGAAAGAAGAAAAAGAATTTGAAAAGCAATGGCTTATGCAACATGCTACATTTATATTGTTTTATGGGTTTATGTTTTTAATACTGTTAACATTTTCATACACTGACTGTGTGATGAACTGAAGGATTCTGAGAGTTTTAGTCCAAAGAAGTTGCACTGCTATTGTCTCTGATTTTAAATCTATGAGTGAAAAATATGGAGAAATTGTTGACAAACAAGAAACTTAATTCTACTAGTAGAGAATAAGGACTCCTCAAAAGTGGGCATGCACGTGCAATATGTGAGGAAGTAGAAGATCCTGACTCTTGTCCAGCAGCACAGGAAGGTGATGGCTTCCTTGCACTTGGGTGGAACCAACAGGATTCTGGCTACTGAGCCTCCCTTCCTGTCATTCATGTAGAGTAGGGGTGGCCAAACTTTTTGGACTGTGGGCTGGCCACATGGTTCAACAGGCTGGTCATGTGGTTCAGCGGGCCGGTCATGTGGTTCCTCCCACCAGAAGCAGAAGTAAAACGTGTCTCGCAATGTTTTGCAACAGGATGAGATATACGTGTTTTAGGCTGCCATTTTCTCTGCCTCTCTGCAGGAGGAAACCAAAGCAAACCTGAGTTTAGGAACCTGTTGTGTTCTAAGGGTTTTACCTTCCACATGGATTACAATGTATCTGTACCAATGTAACCTTGCCTATAGCAACAATGTAACCTTCAGCTGTATCATATGAACCCTGCATGAGGACGCGAGCTAATGACCACCAGCTGGCAGCAGCGAGCGTCCAAGCTCTATTGGTCAGAACTCATCAAAGGCAACAGCGCGGGAAGCTTTCCCGCCACCACCTACACCTGGACAAGAAGGGCGTGACTCGCAATGACGTCACGCAGGCAGTAGCCAATGGGCTACTATGGCACCACGTTCAAATGTATTACTGCAGTATATAAAGAGCTATCGATCCGCCATTACCTCATGTTCCCTCTGTCCACGATGCAATAAACCTGAGTTAACCCAGCGCGAGGCTGTGTCCTGTGTCTTGGTTTTCATACACTAAATTGGCGACGAAGGTGGGATTAATGGATCCCCAAGGAGCAGCCAGAGCGCAGGGCGGGTTCAACATCACCAAACCGCAAGACTGGGAGCTGTTTGAGATGGACTTCCATGCGGCACTGGTGGAGCTCAAAGTCAAGGAAGACGATGAGGAGACGAAGAGGGCCATCCTCACCAGAATGCTCGGGATGGACACCAAGCGGACACTGGTGGGCATTATCACTCCGAAGAAGGTGAGCGAATTCAAGGCGGCCGACATCATGAAGCTGCTACGGGAGCGTTTCCGACCCGCGAGGGTGATGTTTCCCGCTCGGAGCGCGTTTTGGAGGCGAGTCCAAGCGCCGGACGAGTCGGTTGAGGCATTCGTGGCCGCCATGAGGGTAGCCGCCGTCCCCTGCAAATGGGACAATATCCAAGAAATGGCCCTCAGGGACGGCGTGCTGTGCGGCCTGAAAGACAAGGAGGTGCAGCGCAGTTTGATGAACAAGGAGCCGCCACCCACGCTGGCAGAGGTCATTGAGGCCGCAGAAGCCGCAGAGTCCACGAATGCCGGTGTGGACGAGATGCACCAGTGGCGTGAGTGGCGTCCCAGAGCCGGCAAAGCGGAAAAATCGGTGCACGCAACTCGACGGGCCTCAAAATCGTCCTCGGAAGGCAGCGACGGCGAAGAAGTCCAGAAGGTCCGAAAAGGGGGGCGCCGCTGCGATGGCTGCGGGGCGGCCCACGAGCGCGCGAGGTGCCCATTTAGAAAGGCCGAATGTTACACCTGCGGCCGGCGGGGGCACATCGCCAGGGCATGCAGAAAACGAATGGAGGGCCGGAGGCAGTCACCAGACCGTTCGACCAGGCCGGACCGTCCAGCGAGGTCCAAAGATGGCGCCCAGACCACGAAGAAGCAGGACGGCGTGGGCCGCGTCTCGGACGGCAGCGAGGACGACGCCCCAGTGTTCAGCGTGTCCGCGGGACAGTCCCATTACTTCGTTGAGGTACTAGTACAAGGGGCCCCTATCAGGATGGAAATTGACTCGGGGTCCTCCTATTCCATCATCCCCCAGAAAGAGTTCTTGAAAATCGACCCCCACGTGCGGCCCAAACTTAAAACTTTGAGGTCCACGCTACGTGATGTACAGGGAAACAGCATTCCGGTGTTGGGGGTCGGGAAATTTCAGGTTAAGTTCAGGAGACATTCTGCGGAACTGCCCCTAGTTGTCCTCAAGGGGGGAAGTTGTAGCCTCCTAGGAACACAGTGGTTTCAGCCTTTGGGCCTGTTCATAGGGGGAGTGCATTCAGTGGGGGTGGATCCAATACAAGCGGTGTGCGATGCGCACCCCGCCGTTTTTGAAAAGGGACTTGGAAAATTCAAGGGACCCCCCGTAGCCTTCGACCTAGACCCGGAGGTCCGCCCGATAAGACTCAAACCGCGCAGGGTGCCTTTCGCACTAAAGGACAAAATAGAGGCGGAACTGGACAAATTGGTGGGCCAGGGGATTCTTATTCCTGTTGATTCCGCGGAGTGGGAAACTCCAATTGTAACAGCTCTGAAGGCTAACGGGGAGGTGCGCATTTGCGCTGATTATAAGTGTACAATTAACAAGGCGATTCGCCCTAATGCATATCCGGTGCCAGTGGTCAGCCACCTTTTGGCCAGGCTAAATGGGGGAAAGTGTTTCGCTAAGCTCGACCTGGCACAAGCCTATCAACAACTCCCCGTAACTCCCGCCACGGCCGCGGCACAAACGATAGTCACACACAAAGGAGCGTTCCAGGTGTCGCGTTTACAGTTCGGCGTGAACTCGGCACCCGGTCTTTTTCAGTCGCTTGTGGAACGCCTCCTGAAGGGGCTGGAGGGGGTGTTACCTTATTTTGATGACGTATTGATAACAGGGGGGAGTGAGGCCGAACTGGCAAAGAGATTGGATAAAGTGCTAACGGTGTTCGAGAAAGCGGGGCTGAGACTGAGGAAGGACAAATGTGTTTTTTTCGAAACCGAGGTCGAGTTTTTAGGGTTTCGGATCACACCCGAGGGTATTAAGCCGTCCAAATCCAAAGTAGAAGCCATTAAGAAGGCCCCTCGCCCCACATCCAAAACCGAACTACAGTCATTCCTGGGGCTCCTCAATTTTTACCATACATTCCTTCCGCGGAAAGCCTCCGTGGCCGAACCGCTTCATCGGTTACTTAAAAAGGAGGAGACATGGATGTGGGGTGACGAGCACGAGAAGGCGTTCAACGAACTAAAGCAACTTTTAACATCGGACGCAATCCTTACGCATTTCGACCCCAAACGGCCGGTGGTCTTAGTCTGTGATGCATCACCGGTGGGGGTGGGGGCGGTGCTTTGCCACGTGTTGGATGACGGTCGGGAAGCCCCAGTTGCGTTTTATTCAAGGTCCCTGTCCCAAGCAGAGCGAAATTACGCACAAACCGACAGGGAGGCATTAGCAATAGTAGCGGGGACCAAAAAGTTTCACGATTTTCTGTATGGCCGCCCGTTCAAAATCGTGACGGATCACAAGCCCCTGTTAGGGATTTTCACGGCAGGCAAGCCCACGCCGCAGATACTATCCCCGAGAATGTTGCGATGGGCCATTTTTCTTAACGCATACCAACACGAGTTGGAGTACCGGCCCGGGAAAGAGATCAGCCATGCTGATGCACTTTCGAGATCCCCTTTGCCCTTGTCGGACGACCAAAAAGCCAGAATAGGAAGAGACCGCCAGGTGCTGCTAATCGAAGTTTTAGACGAACCCCCAATAGTACCAGCCGATATAGCGAGGGCGACAGGCAAGGACAGAACGCTGGGGAAAGTTAGCTCATGGGTGCAGAAAGGGTGGCCAGCATCGTCCCCAAGCAAGGAATTCGACCCATTCTTTCGGAAGAAGCTAGAGTTGTCCCTAGAAAGGGGGTGCCTGTTGTGGGGCCAACGGGTGGTGGTCCCAACACCCATGCGGCCGAGAGTTCTCAAGCTGCTGCACGTCAGCCACCCGGGCATCGTTCGCTCAAAAGCGCTGGCCCGCAGTTACTTTTGGTGGCCACAGCTGGACGAGGACATTGAGCACATGGTCGGCACTTGTGAGGCGTGCCAGGGGTCCCGACCAGAGGCGGCCCGCCTCCCGCATAGGGAATGGGACACAGCGAGGGGGCCATGGTCCAGAGTGCACGTAGATTTCGCTGGCCCTTTCCGAGGAACCATGTTTCTCCTGGTGGTGGATGCATTCTCAAAGTGGCTGGAGGTCATTCCGGTAAAGAGCACGTCCTCCGCCACTACAATTAACCAACTTCGGAGAGTCTTTTCAACGTTCGGTTTACCCGACACTTTAGTCAGCGATAACGCGAGTTGCTTCACCTCCGCAGAGTTCGGGGCATTCATGGAGGCGAATGCCATTCGGCATATCACGTCCGCGCCGTTTCACCCGGCCACGAATGGCCAAGTGGAACGGTTGGTGCGTACAACAAAGGACGCGCTTCGGCGCATGGGCCCCGGGGACCTGAATCACCAAGTATGTCAGTTCTTATTAGCGTATAGGGTGACCCCCTTAGCGTCAGGTTACTCGCCGGCAGAGCTATTGATGCGGCGAAAACTGACTACACTCCTGTCCAGGCTGGACCCCACAAGAATTGAGGATAAAGGGAAAAACGTGGGGCTGGCAGTCTCGAAAGGTTTCGCCGCCGGCGACCCTGTTCATTGCAGGAACTATGCCAGCGCGGGGCCAGCCTGGGTGCCGGGGACGGTTGTAGAGCAGACGGGGCCAGTGTCGTACCGGGTCGAAACCCACACCGGTCTCCTCTGGAGGAGGCACGCAGACCAACTGAGGCACCGTGTAAGTGGGCCAGTCAGTGAGGATAGCCATCAAGATTCAGCGTTAGGGTTCTCCCCCACCCGCTTAACCCAAGGGGGAGACAGCAGCGGACAACAGTCCCAAGCAAGGGGGGAAGGAAGAAGCAGCGGCCCCGAATCATATCCTTTTGATAGACAAGTTCCATCAGAGGCCGGGGAAGGGGGAGAAGAGTTCGCGACCGCTGCCCTCGAATGGAATTTTGGTTTTGATTTAGCAAACCGGGGAGGTTTTCAGGAGTGTTCCCCCACCCATCCAAGCGAGAAGAGGGGTTTTTCGTTAGCCCCCAGTGCCCCCGGTTCCCTCCTAAGTAAGAGCACACCCCCCAACAACGCCGCGGAGCCGCGGCAAGGCACTAACGAGTCTCCATCTCAAATTACAGGACAGGAAACCAGGGGACAAAGAGAAGGTAGCAAACCAGGGGAGAGGCAGCCCGCATCGAGACCCCAGCGTGTTCGAAACAAGCCATCTTGGCTAAGAGATTTTGTCTCCTAGGGGGGGGAGTGTCTAGAAGCATGGGCTCGAGACGTTGTCTCGTCCTAGGGGGGAGGGATGTTGTGTTCTAAGGGTTTTACCTTCCACATGGATTACAATGTATCTGTACCAATGTAACCTTGCCTATAGCAACAATGTAACCTTCAGCTGTATCATATGAACCCTGCATGAGGACGCGAGCTAATGACCACCAGCTGGCAGCAGCGAGCGTCCAAGCTCTATTGGTCAGAACTCATCAAAGGCAACAGCGCGGGAAGCTTTCCCGCCACCACCTACACCTGGACAAGAAGGGCGTGACTCGCAATGACGTCACGCAGGCAGTAGCCAATGGGCTACTATGGCACCACGTTCAAATGTATTACTGCAGTATATAAAGAGCTATCGATCCGCCATTACCTCATGTTCCCTCTGTCCACGATGCAATAAACCTGAGTTAACCCAGCGCGAGGCTGTGTCCTGTGTCTTGGTTTTCATACACTAAAGAACCTTTCAGATTAACACACCAAAAATTAAATAGCCAAGAACTATCACCTGTAATTGTACCTCAGAAATAACTTTTTCAAACAGAAAAAGAGAAAGAGGGGTATTAAATGGTGTGAAAATAGCAAACTAGCTAATCCCCTTCATGCTCTCAGGATGGGAAAGCGGTTTAGGTAGGCCTGTGAGGCAAATCCCAGGGATTTCAGGCCAGAGTTCATAACCTACTCACCAAGAACTCTATGTATACACAACCTGTTTTCCTACAAGCTTCTGGAAAGTCAGATTTAAAAAAAAATACTTGGCAAAAACAAAATGGGGAAAATAATTCCCAGTTCAGTCTCCTGGTAGTTTTTCTTTGGGACACACTCATTTGGGAGTGGGAGAAACCATGGCAAATTACCTCTCTTCCTTCCCCTCCCTCTTTAGTTTTTAATGGAAATGTACTTTGAAAATATTACAGAAACCCTAGGGATTATTTTAACTGGATGAAAGAACTATTCATTTGATACTATTCATTTGATTTAAAATGCTACCAATAGCAATAGCAATAGTACGTGTATACCACCCCACAGCACTTAGTGCACTCTCTGGTTGGTTCACAAGTTAATTAGCATTTTGCCCGTAACATGATGGGTACTCAAAGACAATTGCTGTACGCAGAAATAGCCTCCTTGAAGACTGTGGTATTTTTGAACCACAATCTGGCATACCCCGAGCAACGGCCACCTTGTGCCAACTCATCTTTCTCATACTAGGTCAGGCGAAAGGAACCACAGAATGAATTCACCAAAAGGTGGCTTAATTTTAACAGTTTCACATCAAGCCTAAACATGAAAGAAGAAGAAGCTCACATGTTGAGCAGATAGGAAGAGGTTTTCTTCTGGATCATTTCCAAACTCAAGAATGATAGTCCTCTGGAATTATGGGTCCTCATACTCTTTGTATCCAAGAAGAGGAGTCAGGATGCATATTTTAAACTTGCCAATTTTTTGTTGTTTTGTCATTTTATTATGCCTGTATGTGATTATTTTTTAGGACACTACCTTGCTGGGTTCCAGAAAAGCAGCCAAAAAGTACAGATAATAAATAGTGGGAAACAGCGGGGTCAATAGTGACAGAATGTAGAGGAAAAAACCAAACAAATGATCAAACAAAATGAGCAGAGACAATAATAATAATTTTGTGTCAGAAATTATTCTGGGTTGAAAGGATTTTTGCGGAAGAAACTCTGCTCAGGGAACACCCAAATGTCCCAAGAGCTGGGACAGAAACGGGTGCTCAATCCGTCATGCACTACCTGGGTCTCAAACTGCCGACTTGCCAGCCTTCCAGCTAACAAGGTGAGCTTCTTAACCACTGAGCCACTGCAATCCCCAGCAGAGACAATCAAAGTACCAGAATAAATGCACTGACAATTCCCAACAGCAGTTATATATTTAATAAAGCAATCACCCTAGATTGATTGTGTTAATTAAATGAAATCATTCCTGTTGCTCATCCTTGAAATGACAGAATGGAACCTCTTGATAAGATACAATTCCGCAGTTTTATGTTAGAGATAATGTATGTGAAGGACTTTCAATATTGTATAAATGCCAAGTGTTTCAATTGTATAAGCTGTACTGATGTTTTCATATATAGCACGCAGCAACATTTGAGGACCATGTGTTGATCATAGAAATGCATCATTTCCTCGCATTGTTTTCTGTAACAAATACCTAGATGTATGGAGGCAGCATTTATGGTCTCATTGGGCAGTCTACTGCGAGTCCCTCTCTCTTACCTTAACCTGACTCAAAGTAATATGTCAAGATAAGGTGGCATGAATGCTGGGCAGTACTTCATATATGGGGAGGCAAAAAGTTGTCACTAGCTATACTTTTGCTAGCATTTACTCTTTTCCTCCTACCTCCACCCCAGGTGTAAAATGGTAGAGTACACACCTCAATGCTCAAATGCTCTTTGCATCAATAAGGAAGTGTCCCCTTGTTAGGAAGCTGAACCCCTTGAGTGTCGGTCCCTAGGAAATAAAGGGCTGCACTTACCACCACCATTCTTGTAACAGAGGTAAGGGAATCGCCAGACATTCCCCAAACCAATGATTTCCCCTGCCACAGATAGCACATATTCCAGCTTATTGTTCCACTGTTCTCTCTCTAACATTTGGTCCGTTGCCTCTTTTTTCTTCTTTTCTCCATTGGCTTGTGCAGGTATTTCTCCATTGATAACAGCCCCAGGGACTCTGTAATCCATTCCACCTTCAAAAGATCAGCACCACTTTTCCCCTCCCCACCGTGATGCTTCCAACAACCAAAGTCAAGCTGGAACAGAAGAAAGACACAAACTCAGGGATACACTCAAAGGTTCACACCACAGTTGCCTTGCTTACAACAGCGTGATATGTTGACGTTCCCTGTGCACAAGCTGTACCCAATAGACTTGACTGAGGTAGGAGGTATTTGTTTTGGATTAAGAAGAATACCGACAGCTTAATTTTTTAAACAGAGAGTCATTTCAAAATGTTCTAGTTTCTCACAGAGCATCCTTTCAACCAGAGTTCACATATGTTTTGTACACCACCAGGTATTTAGTTTGTTTACTTTCCACTTTCTGTTTTTAATTTAGTTCAGTTGTCAAAATAATTAAGCAAAAATACTGCAAATCCTAATTACTTTTGGAAAAAGAAAGGTAGAATAACTGAGTCCAGATTACTTTTGGATCACAAACACTTCTGCACAAAGCTTAGACAAGGGACTTTCCCTGAACTGCGCATCCCAGGAACCCACCCACCCTTCCACTAGCTAGCAAGGTGGCCATGTTGGCTAAGTGAATTCTACAAAGTGTAATTCAAAGACCTCTGTAATTTCATTATTACAGGTAAAGGTCACTCTTGCTCAAAAACCAGTTGTATCCTACTCTAGGGTTCAGTGCTCATTCTGTTTATAGCCAAAGAGCCAGTGCTGTCTGTCTGCAAACATTTCCATGGACATGTGGCAGGTATGACTAAACACTGGAGTACACGGGACGCTCTTTGCCTTCCCACCAAAGTGGTACCTATTTATCTACTTGCAATTTCTTGCTTTTGAACAGCTAGGTTGACAGGAGCTGGGACAGAGATGGAAGCTCACTTCGTCGTGCAGCACTCAGGTCTCAAACTGCTGACCTGCCAACCTTCCAGTCGTCATGTTCAGTGTCGTAACAACTCAGTCACCACAGTCCCTCTTCATTACTACAGCACCACAGGATTTATCATCATCATAATCATCATCATCATCATTACTGCATTAAAAATAACCACGTGCTACCAAGTCAATTCCAATTAATGGTAACCCTTTCCACTGTTTTCTATGTATAGAGTACTCAGAAGTAGTTTACCATTCTTTGGGGGTTGCTCTGGGACTGTGCATCTTGTCCAAGGCTACATGGGCTGACTGTTCTCTAGGAAAGCAAAGTGGATAATCATACTTCCAACCTCTGGCTCTGCAGACAGAGATCCAGAAAAATACAAAGATTTACCATCTTGCCCAAAAGTAAATCCCATTCATTTCAGTGACATCCATTAGTTTCCTGCAGTATTGGCAAGAGGTTTGTGCAATTGCTACAGAATACTTCAATAAAGATGTACAGCCATCTACAATAAAGAAGTACAGCAGTGGTGGGATTCAATTTTTTTACTACCTACTCTGTGGGCATGATATGGTGAGCGTGGCCAGGGGGAAAGCCCTGTGTTGCACCCGAATTAGGACTACTTTATTTCAAAACTTGGAAGGGCGGGGCCAGCCGGAATTTCTGCTACCGGTTCTGGTGAACTGGGGTGAACCTGCTGAATCCCACCATTGTTGTACAGCCATTTACAACCTGTGTAAAACAAACATTATAAAGCTCCAGTATCTACTAAAAAGCAAGGCAGATGGAGTTCAAATGTAAGTACTCCTGCTGATAAGGGCTTCTGGGAATTGAAGTTCAAGAACACCTGGAGTGCCAAGGTTCGCCATCACTGCTCCAGGGCCTTCTTGACTTTGCATTTCAGAATGTCCGGCTCCAGGTCATTGATGATCTCATCACTGCAGTTGTCAGGGATATTGAGATCCTTTTTATAAAGTTCTTCTGTATATTCTTGCCATCTTTTTCTGATCTCTTCTGCGTCTACTAGATGTTGGCTAATTGAATTCTGCAAAGTGTAATGCAAAGACCTCTGTAATTTCATTACTACAGGTAAAGGTAAAGGTCACCCTTGCTCAAAAACCAGTTGTATCCTACTCTGGGGGTCAGTGCTCATTCTGTTTATAGTCAAAGAGCCAGTGCTGTCTGTCTGCAAACATTTCCATGGACATGTGGCAGGCATGACTAAACACTGGAGTACACGGAACGCTCTTTGCATTCCCACCAAAGTGGTACCTATTTATCTACTTGCAATTTTTTGCTTTTGAACAGCTAGATTGACAGGATGCGTCTACTAGACACATCTTCTGCGTCTACTAGATCCCTACCATTTTTGTCCTTTATCATGGTCTTTTTGGACCTAAATGTTCCCTTGATTTCCCCAATTTTTTAAAAAAGATCTCTAGTCCTTCCCCTTCTGTTGTTTTCCTCTATTACTTTGCACTGTTCATTTAAGAAGGCCTCCTTATCTCTCCTTGCTTTTCTTTGAAATTTTGTATTCAGTTGAGTGAATCTTTCATCTTTGCTTGTTGCTTTCCTTCTTTCCTCAGCTATTTGAAGAGCCTCATTAGACAGCCACTTTGCTTTCTTGCACTTCTTTTTCTTTGGTATGGTTCTAATTGCTGCCTCCTGTATGATGTCCCGAACCTCCATCAATAATTCTTCAGGTACTCTGTCTATCAAGTCTAATCCATTAAATCTATTCCACACCTCCACTGTATATTCCTTAGCGATGTTGTCTAGGTCTTGTCTGTATGGCCTAATTGTTTTCCCTATTTTCTTCAATCTAAGCTTGAATTTGGCAATCAGTAGCTCATGATCTGAGCCACAGTCTGCTCCAGATCTTGTCTTTGCTGATGGATAGAATAGTAATATTCATGCATTTGTCTGAACACAAATAGAGCTAAATGTACTATGGAGGACTTGCACACAGATATAAACCCCAACCTCAAAGAACATTAAACAAGATGAAGCTCCACAACTAATTTGAATAACCAGAGATGATCTGCTATTACCAGTTGTAAAATGCCACATTGATTTGTATATTTATCTGTTATGCTAACCACCCATACTGTACCTCTGTACCTGATGTGTATAAATTGATGCCATGATGTCTCAATCTTATGTCCAACAAAGTAGACTTGATCGACAAAAGCTAACATTAAAATACAGCAGTTAGTCTTTAAAGTGCCATATTTTTTGTAGTTTTAAAAAATGTTTTTGTTTACTCTCTGCTATGTTCAATTAACATAATATTGCTACAGATCTTCCCACATTTAGCATTAGGATCTGCAGAAGATTTTTTGTGTGGCAACTCTCATTTTAATGCATTTACAGAACCTCCATGATTGGGAACCTTGATAAAACATGGGCTTTTGGAAGCTTTATAATGATACTTAGCTGAATACAGTTAGAAAACCCTTTGCAGAGCTTACTGCTCAACATGCTGAAATTTAGCATATTACCAAGTGCTCTCTCTCTCTCTCTCTGAGGATACATGGGGACAGGGGTCACAGACAGTGACCAAGATACAATAGACCAGGGGTGCCCAAACTACGGCCCGTGGGTTGGATCAGTCCCCAGATGTATTTATAACAGACGCAGGTGCATTTATGGCAACATTCTATGCACGCGCAGGCACATTTTGCTTCTGCTTCCGGTGACAGGAACGTGACCGACCCGCTGAACCATGTGACTGGCCCACAGCCTGAAATGTTTGGGCACCCGTGCAATAGTCCATTCACTGTTAGAACTTTGATCAGCAGAAATTGGACGGGGCAAATTCCCCTGCAGATCTTCAAATGACACTCAAAATCTGATACTGTAGACCAGTGGTGCCCAAACTTTTTTGCTGTGGGCCAGTCCCACCCATGACATGCAGCTGCAGGGGCCGGAGGCGGGCTGCTCCCTCTGCAGAGCATTTTGACATCAGCAGCAGCAGCGGCGATCACGCTTTGTCCTCACTGCTCCGAGCAGCCTCTGGCTCAGTCCCATCGCTGCAGCAGCCATTGGCAACGTCATCCTGGGTGCATGAAGGGGCTCTCCTAGCGCTGCAGATTTTGAAATGGGGAAGGCTCCGAAAATTTCCCCAAGGCAACGGTCCACATTGCCAAAGGCTGTTGCAGTGATGGGACCAAGCCAGAAGCTGCTCGGAGCAGCAGGAAGTGTGATCGCCGCTGCCAATGACATCAAGCAGTGGGAGCGGGTGCGGTCCGGAAAGGACTCGAGTTCTCAGCCTGGCCCGGATTAATGAGATGCGTGGGCCTAATTGGGCCCATGGGCTGTAATTTTAATTTAATTTAATAGTCATATTTATATATGCCGCCCACTCAGGTAGAACCCGACTCAGGGCGGCAAAGTTAAGGCACCACTGCTGAAGACAAAATAGAGCAGCTCTCCAAATCAGGTTTTTGGATGCTGCAGAGGACTGTGCTACGGGAGAGATGATGGACTTATTCTGATGAGGCAAGGATGACATTAAATACAGAAAATCCTGATAGTGTAACTATATTATTACTATTGGTCAACTGCAAAGCCACTGCTGCTAAAAAGGATTTCAGCCATAATGATCACTGTTAGTACTCCTAGGTTTAGTATAATTCTGACTTCATTATCTACAGGACTGCTCACTGCCCCCAAAAGTGTTAACTGAAATATCTCCTGCATCTGACAGAGTGGGCTATTTTCCATCAAAACATACACCATAATATATTGGTTTTCGTGATGTTTTGTCCCTCTAGAAATGTTGCATGAAATTGAACCATGTGAGAGTGAAGACAGGGAAACTGATACTAGATTATAAAACATACAGTATTGCCTCCGATACTGTTACATAAGGAATCAAAAGATTTCAATGCACTGTTGTTATTATTTACTTTTTATTACTACACACTTTGGCAGAAATAATAGCACCCAGCAGTAAACTTCAAAATGTGGTTCTCCAAATCCTTGTAACCCAGCAGGGGCATGAGTAAAAGAAAAGGACTGCAGGGCCGGTGGCCAAATACTTTTGTGGCTACATGCCAGTATTAATTGCGGTGGCTCAAGTGGTTAAGACATTGAACTTGATGACTGGAAGTTCAGAGTGCGAGACCTGAGTTCTGCACAAAGGCTCTGCTCCTGCCAACCTAGCAGTTTGAAAGCAAGAAATTGCAAGTAGATAAATAGGTACCACTTTGGTGGGAAGGTACAGTGTTCAGTGAACTCCGGTGTCATGGCATGCCTGCCACATGTACACAAAAATGTCTGCAGATGCAGACAGCACTGGCTCTTTGGCTATAAACAGAGATGAGCACTGAACCCTTGTATCGGATACAACTGGCTTTCAAGCAAGGGCAATCTTTACATTTACCTAACCCAAAAAAGTAACATTTTGAATCACTACATGCACTTGCCTGGCCCAACTGATATTTACCCCTGCTAGAGTTAATTCCAATGTGAGTCAGATAATATGATAATCATATTAATGTTCAAGTGGTGTCAGGATCTGAGGCATCTTCTGGGCTCCAGCTGCTAAGGAAGGCAGCTCTGATAAGACTCACAAGGTAGGCAACTACTGAAACCCTGATGAGCTATACCTGAGAGCCCTGTGGGAAGAGCTATTACAAAACTGGCCTCTCCACTACACCCTGCTTCAGCAATAAAGGTTCTTGAAGTTGTAGTGTTTTGTGTGAAGCTCCTGCTGATGCTTCAGCCCTAAAGTCACCCTGCTTTGGTTGCTCCCTTGTTTTTTTACTCCTGTCCTGCGTGGACTAAATCTCTTCTATTGGACTTTAGTCCCCCTATCTGCCCCTGGCTTTCACCTTAGAATTGGATTAGGACTTGGATAAAGTTTTGCCTCTGGCTTTGAGCATGGTTGTCCTGGTGCCTGCCCTGCTAGCTGATCACCAATGTCCCAGACTCTGACATGTGGTCATCAAGGTGTAAGTCATAGTCTTGCTCCTTTCTGGCTCACCAGAAAGTTCAGTTTCACTTACCAGTGATAACTTTCGTTCTTCGAGTATATAGTTTGTGAATACACACTCATGGGTTATGCGCCTGCGCAGAACGGCCGATCGGAGGCTTGAAAAGCTATTGGTCAAAAGTTTTGGCGGTAAGACCGCCCACCGTACCGCCCACCCTGAGGCGCCCGCGCGCCATTTTACCTCAGTTCCATACTTAAGCCAAGCACAGGATAAACCAATTGATCTCATCCGTGCAGCTCAAGGGGGGAGGCAGGGTGGGTAGTGTGTATTCACAAACTATATACTCGAAGAACGAAAGTTATCACTGGTAAGTGAAACCGAACTTTCTCCTTCGTATAGTTTGTGAATCCACACTCATGGGAGATTAGCAAGCTCACACTTACTTGGTCGGTGGGCAGTCGGATGAGATGATCCCACGATGAAGATGATGATGACTGTCAGGCAGGGTGAACCGTCAAGGGCGATGGGCCCGGAGCCCCCGAGTGAGGACGACACGGCCAAGCCTGGCGTCCGCAGTGGCTCTGGTGTCCACCCTGTAGTGCTGGACAAATGTAGAAGGTCTGGACCAGGTGGCAGCCTTACAGATGTCCTCAAGCGGTGTGCCCTCCAGAAAGGCCGTGGAGGTTGCAACTGCTCTGGTAGAGTGAGCCCTGACATGCGGTGGAGGGGGCAGCGATGCCGACTCGTAGGCCAAGTAGATGGTAGAGATGATCCATTTGGAGAACCGCTGCGCAGAGATGGGTTCACCTTTGGACTTGCCCCCATACGCCACGAAAAGGCGTTGCGACTTCCTGAACTCCCTTGTCCTGCTGGTGTAAAACAATAAAGCTCGTTTGACATCCAGCGTGTGCCAAGTCCTTTCTTGGGCGTTAGTGGGGTTCTGAAAGAATGTAGGCAAGGAGATAGTCTGTGCCATATGAAACTGGGAGACCACCTTGGGAAGAAAGGTGATGTCTGCTTGGAGTACCACACGGTCATTGAAGAATTGAAGAAAGGGTGCGTCTGCCCGCAGGGCAACTAGCTCACCAGCTCGTCGAGCAGACGTGATGGCCACAAGAAAAGCCGTCTTCCAAGTGAGGAGACGAGCATCCGCGGTAGCCATGGGCTCGAAAGGAGTCCTGGTGAGCGCGTTGAGGACGGTAGAGACTGACCATTGGGCCGTCGGAGTCCTGACCGGAGGGAAGGCGTTGCGTAACCCCTTGAGGAAACGTTTCACCGTTTGGTCGCGGAACGCGCCAGAAGCGGGCGAGCCAGCCGGCGAGTGAGCCACGACCGCCGCGAGGTGTACTCGGATGGAGGTGATGCTGAGGCCAGACTCCGCCAGATGGAGGAGGTAGGTCAAGACGTCCTGCAGTCCCACCTGTGGAGGGGACGTCCGCTGGGATGGCAGGAAAGCACAAAAGCGTTTGTATTTGGAAGCGTAGGACTTCCTTGTGGAAGGGCGTCTGGCTAGTTCCAGGATCCTGGACAGTCTGGGGTTATCCTCCACGCGGTGAGGTGGAGGCTGGGCAGGTCTGAGTGGTGAAGCTGGCCCTGCTCCATTTGGAGAAGCGTCGGTGACTCCGGTAGCGTGCGATGCTGAGATGACATGCGCAACAGCAGCGGAAACCATGGTTGACGAGGCCATGCTGGGGCCACAAGGATTGCGCTGGTCCTGTGTGGTACATTTTGGTGAGAACCTTCTGGACCAGAGGAAACGGCGGAAAAGCGTAGAAATAGTCCTGATCCCACCGTTTCATGAAGGCATCGCCCTCGGAGTTCATCCCGATGCCTGCCCTGGAGCAGTACCTGTGGCATTTCGTGTTGGACTCCGATGCAAAGAGGTCGATGTTCGGAGTCCCCCAGGCCTCGCAAAGCAACTGAAAAACCTTGTCGTTCAGTTCCCATTTGTGGGTCGTCGAGGTAAGGCGGCTGAGATGGTCGGCCAGGACATTCAGCTTGCCCTGAATGTGCACTCCAATCGGGAAAATGTGCCTCTCTAGGCACCACTCCCAGAGTTTCACGGCGAGGTAAAGAAGGGTGGTGGACCGTGTTCCTCCCTGCTTGTTCAGATACGCCACTGCCGTGGTGTTGTCCGATGCCACTTGGACCGCCTTGCCCATGAGCAGGCTCTCGAAGGAGCGGAGGGCCTTCCAAATGGCCAGTAGCTCCAAGTAGTTGATATGGTGCACCATCTCCTGAGGCGACCAAGGGTTGTTGACCGTGAGAGTCCCGCAGGCAGCCCCCCAGCCGAGGTTGCTTGCGTCGGTCAATATTTGCAACGAGGGTTGCGGGGGGTAAAAGCTCTTCCCCGTTGTCACGTTGAGTGGCGTCGTCCACCACAGTAGCTGGTCCCTTAGCTCTGGAGATGGAGTTAGCCGTTTGGACTGACTCTCCCGGAGCGCGTCGAATTCGTGTAGAAGCCACGACTGTAGGGACCGGAACTTTAACTTGGCGTGGGGGACCACAGCCGTCGTTGAGGCCATAAGGCCTAGCAGTCTTTGAGCCTTCTTCGCTCGGACGCACGGTTTGGTGCAAAAATCGTTCACCCCCTGCGCGATGTCCTGCAAGCGCTTCTGGGGTGCAAAGGCTCTGGTGGCAAGCGAGTCGAGTACCGCTCCGATGTACTCGACGCGTTGAGAGGGAATCAGCTTCGATTTGGTGAAGTTGATCCTGAGGCCGAGACTCTCCATGAGGTGGACCGTGAATTGCGTGTCCCGAATGGCCGACGAGCTGGTGTGGGATACAATCAGCCAGTCGTCGATGTATGGGAAGACCCTGATTCCCCGCTGGCGAAGGAAGGCAGCCACCGGAGCCATGCATTTGGTGAAGACTCGTGGTGCCGTGGCCAGACCGAACGGTAGACATCGGTACTGGTACACCGAATCGCCGATGCGGAACCGGAGGAACCTTCGGTGCTCCTCGAGGATGGAGACATGGAAGTAAGCGTCCTTGAGGTCTATGACTGTGAACCAGTCCCCTTTGTTGATGAGGGGAAGGACGGTCTGCAGGGTCACCATCCGGAACTTCCTGGTGTGGATGCACTTGTTGAGGCGGCGCAGGTCCAGAATCGGGCGAAGTCCTCCATCCTTCTTCTGAACCACGAAGTACCTCGAGTAGAAGCCGTTGTCCCAATCGGGCGGCGCCACCCGCTCGATGGCTCCCTTGGACAGAAGAGTTGATATTTCTTCCTCCAAATGGGGGGACGAGGTGGTGAGACGATGTCTTCCTACCCGAGGCGCCCGCACGAACTCGATGGCGTAGCCAGAGGACAAGATCTTTAAGACCCACCGGTCGTCCATGATGCCTGACCATACCTGGAGGAAGTTCCGGAGGGGGAGGTACGGGATGTGGAGCGAGAGAGACTCGGCCGTCGCAGCTTCAAACGCGCGACTTGGACTTAGCGTCCGAACGCTTGCCGTGCCCGTATGGCTGGTAGCGGGGCTTGTGCTGGCGCCGTTGCTTGAAGGAGCCAGACCTTGGCTGCTCCACGGGGCCACCCTGTTGTTGCGGGTTCCCCTGGTACCGCCGCGTGAAGGGCTGGAATCTCGGCCTGGCAGCCGGAGCCGGCGTAGTGAGCCCCAGGAACTTGGCGGTGGAGTTGGTCTGCCGCATCTCATTGAGGACTTTGTCCGTGTCCTGCCCGAAGAGACCCTGTCCGTTGAAGGGAAACTCCTCGATGAGCTTCTTCATAGCATCATCGAGGGAGGTGCCCCTAAGCCAGGCGTGGCGACGGAGCAGGATCGCAGACGACATGTCCTTCGCCGCATAGTCATTTATATGCCTGGCTGTTCGCATTTGTTGCTCCGCCAGGAAATCGCCCTCGGATGCCAGCGCGTCGATCCGTTTCTGGGCGTCGGCAGGTAACGTCGCCGTTTCGGCCTTCACTCGCTCGCAGAGGTGAGACTGGTACAGGCCCATGGCGGCCGAGTAGTTGGCGGCGCGGAGGAAGAGGGAACCGGTGTGTAGAATTTACAGCCCACCGCGTCCAGCTTCTTCCCTTCCGGGGTCGAAGGCACCGGGAACCCGCTGGTGGCCGTCCTGTGTTGAAAGGCCTTGACCACCAGGGAATTGGGCAGGGGGTGCGCCTGCAGGAACTCGACGTTCTCGTCCAGGACTCTATACATGCCGTCGAGCCTGGACGAAACGGAGTGTGCTGACACCGGCTTCCTCCATGTCGCCTTCGCCGACGTCAACATGGACGGCAGCATGGTGATGTGTACCGGCCGTACCGCCCGTCTGTCCAGCTTGGCGGTCATTTGGTCTTCACCTTCCAGTGGGGGCTGGTCCACCTTCAGGTTCAGAGCGGTGCCGAGCCGTGTCAGCATGGCCGTAAGTGAGCGTTGATCCTCACCACGCGGTGGGTCAACCGCACCGATGGCCTGGTCCGGCGTCCTCTCAGCGTCGACGTCTCCCTCGTCCTCCTCCGAAGAGGCGCTGGAGTCATCGGAGGACGAGGGAGGAACTCTTACATCCACGTCGGGACTGCGCCAGTACGGCCTGGGCGGGCCGGCGGGATGGGAGTCCACCGCATCGACGTCTGGACCAACCCGCGACGATGTGGGTGGGCCAGCGGAGCAGATACTCGACCCTCGGGAGGTCGGAGGGGCCACAGCAGGGCCAACATCCCTGGGGCTTGCGGTGGTCGGTACCGGAGCCGCAGAGGCCGCAGGCATGGAGGTCTTAAACTGGCTGGCAAAAGTCTGAGCCATGACCTCAAACATCCTCTTCAGGAGCTCCATCTGGGCTGGATCCGGCATCGTCGGGAGCGACGAAACGGTGGCCGACGAAATGGTGGCTGGTATAGGCGGCGACGAAACGGTGGCCGGCATGGTGATCGCCGCGTCGTCGAGCGTTGGAGTCCTGGGCCTAGGGGAGACGGAGGCCTGTCTCGTAGGCGAACGGGCCCTTCCACGAGGCGGCGACGGGAGTACCTGTTGTGGGCGAGCTGGAGCCCCAGCCAGGCATCCTTTTTCAGGCGATCCCGAGGAGGATCGTCCTCCCCAGATGGAAGACCCAGGCGACGGACATCTTGCGACCGAATATGGCGGCGAAGGTCCCGGAGAAACAGGGGTGCGCGGAGTAGGCGGGAGCGATCGCCTCTTTTCCGACCCGTGTTTCTTCTTCTTCTCCCCGTTCTTGTCCCTCTTCTTCTTCTTCTTGATGGGAAGAGCGGAAGAAGAAGCCGAAGGCGGAGGAGGCTGAGAGACACTAGCCGAGGTAGAAGCGGCCGCGACGGGAGCCAGAGAGAGTTCCATCAGGTGGGCTTTGAGCCGGTAGCTCCGGTTCTGCACTGCCAGACGGGTGAATTTCTTGCAGTGAGGGCAAGACTGGCTCTGATGAGACTCTCCGAGGCAAAAAAGGCAGAGGCTATGCCCGTCGGAGGCCGGAAACTTTTTCAGGCAAGCCGAACACTGTTTGAAGGCCACGGCCATCAAAGAAAAAATTCTTCCAACGGAAGTTTCTGGAACGCGGATACCCCGAAGGGCTGGCCAGCCGCCACCCCCTTGAGGGGGGAAACGGTGACCGAAGCGAGTAGGTAACTGAGTCCACCAGAAGGAAGAAACAGCACCGGGGTGGCGATCCTGCCCAAAGGACAAGATCACCGCAAAAATTGAACAGTTTGCCAAAAGACTTTCCCTCAGAAGGGCGAAAAAATTGAGGAAGCTCTCAACAATCGTCCTGCTGCTACGGCGGAAAGAAGAGAACTGAGGTAAAATGGCGCGTGGGCGCCTCAGGGTGGGCGGTACGGTGGGCGGTCTTACCGCCAAAACTTTTGACCAATAGCTTTTCAAGCCTCCGATCGGCCGTTCTGCGCAGGCGCATAACCCATGAGTGTGGATTCACAAACTATACGAAGGAGAAATGTAGGTAGCTTCCAAATTTGCCGCAATTCTGTTCAGAGGATCCTCTTTTGTGTCCCGATTAAACCCTGGACTGCAAAAATGAAGCCACATTCTTGGCTTTGTCGCTGGCCAAACTTAAGTCCTCATCGATGCATGTTTCTGGCAGTAGTCAGCAGATCAGCAAATGAGCTGTATTCTTCAGAGGATGAGACTAACCCATTGTTTTCACAAACAAAAATTGTCAAAAGCAGGAACACATAAAGCACATAAATTCCCTTTCTTTTTGTGTTATAAGGTGACAAAAGAAATTCTTCTCTCAGTATGGATCTTGAAAAAAAATTGCAAACGGTGTTCAGCAGAGGTGACTGAAGATTTCTTAATTGTAGCAGGGAAAAGAATGCACTGAAAAGGGTGAGAGATCAGATGGGGGAAGCTATTATGTGGCTTACAGCATAATACCAATATGTCAGTATTAATATTATCAGTGACATCAGTAAGATTACTACAGAATAAGTAGTTTTGTAAACTTAATTCTAGAGATTAAATAACTAACACTCAAACCTGACATCTTGCTTTCGAAATGCTAGGTTGGCAGAAACTGGGACAGAGATTGGAGCCCACTCCATTGTGTAGCACTTGGGTCTCAAACTGCTGATGTGCTGACCCTCCAGTTGTCAGGTTCAACACCTTAACCACTAACTCACCACAGTTCCTGTAACAGTAATAATAGTAGTTGCAAGGAAGCCATCTTGTAACAGATATATTGAAATACCCACTGAAAAAACTTGCATTTGAAGAGGAGTCAAGATTGGGGATTTGGGTTCTACAGCTTCTTATGGTTGCTGTGCTTGAGGAGACGGTGCCTTAGGAGACCTTACAGCCATAGGGTCTTGTAAAATTTGCCTTTGCTTAATATAGGGATTTTTATGTTCTAATCAGCATTTTACTTATTCTGCCATTGTCTTCATTACAACAGTTTCAGCTGGTACGCTTTAGTCACTATTAATATTCAACTGTATGCATGATAGTAATACATACAGTATTTTAACAATAGTATGTAGCATACAACAGATTTCTTAAGTCCATTAACTAAGTAGATGCTAAACATGCTAACAAATATGCAAAATTCATCTTGACCTGGTGACTGCCCATCTCCAGATTTTCCCCTCCAAAAAAAAGAAGGGCAGAAATAAACGTAAAAACGTTTGGGCTTTGATAGGAGATTCTCAGTTTTTGGTCCTTTTTTCCCTACAGGATTTGGGAAATATAATTTAAAATGTTGAAAATATATTTCTTAGCGCTATATTTGTCATTAGAAAAATAAGGAAGAGAACACCATTACATTCATGGCTAGATTATCCCACAGGTTAAGAAGATCTTGGTGGGGACAAGTGGTTTCCACATGTTTTTGCACTACCATTTCCAAAACTTTTAGCTAGCAGAGCCAATGCCAGCAGTGCTGAGAGCTGTAGTCTAAGAACATCTGGGCCTCTGTTTTGGTAACTATTGGTCTAGAGCAGTGTTTCCCAACCTTTGATTTTTGGACTTCAATTCTCAGGAGCCTAAAACAATTCCCCAAAGCACTAATCAGCCAATGTACTGACTTAGGCTTCTGGGAACTGAAGTACTGTACTCCTGTGGGGCATGCACCCCACAGTGGGAACCACTGTTCTAGAGCCTGTGGTTTTCTTAGTAGATAGCACCACATTATATCAAAGGGCTTGCTCTTGTCGGCCTAGCCTGTCTATAATTATTATTTCATAATATTTTACTAGTTTAAACAACAATATTGGGAAGTGTTTTTTATTTGTGATTTCACACACACAAACATCCATTAGATTGCTAAGAGTTTAATAATAGATTAATTGAGTTCGAAGGGACCTATGAGACCAATGAGTCTAACCTCCTGCTCAATGCAGGAATTCAAATCAAAGCAGATATGATAGATGGTTGTTCAATTTTCCCTTGAATTCCTCCAGCATTGGAGCACTCTCCACCTCTCAAGGTTATTAGTTCCATTGTTGCACTACTCTAACATTTAAGAAGTTTTTTCTGATATTTAGCCTATACACTATCTGATTTCTGGTAATTCGAATCTGTTATTACATGTCTTATACTCTGGAATTATCAAGAAGAGATCCCGGCCCTCCTCTTTAGGATTATCTTTCATGTACGGTATTTGAAGAGTGCTATCATATCCTTCCATGATCTTTTCTCAAAGCTAAACATGTCCAGTTCTTTCACTCTTTCCTCATAGAGTTTGATTTTCAGTCCCCTTCTAACAGGCTTTCCCTTCCAGATGCTGTTTAGACTCCAACCCTTATTAGCTGCAGCTAGCATGACCATAAGTTAGGAACAATTAAGTCTGGTCAATATAAGCAATTGTGCATTAGAATCCCCCTCTCTAAGTCTTAGCATTGTTTCTTGATGATCAATTATTTATCTCTTCAGCAAGTTTACTGTCCAACTAGATGGGAAGGATTAACTGGCTGCAGTCTGTTGGCTGGGGACACCCAACTGTATTCACAATGCTTCCTACTCTTCAGGGATACTCCTTTAACATTTTAATTTGTTTGAATTCTGTCTATATTTTATATGCATCTATAATTTTAAATTGTGAAATGCTCTAATATGAATAAAGAAAAATATTCACCTAGAACTGTAACCAAAACCAAATCAACCAAAGGTCTAATATACAGATATATTGTTTTCTTTAGAACCTGAGTACACAAAATGCAACCTTACAGAAGGTGTTGAACTGCAACAATTCGCATCCTTGGCTGCACTGAGTAGAACTGGTAGGAGTTGCTTTGCCAACCTTTGCCTTAAACCACTAGAAGAGGAAAGGAAAGGAGATCACCATAAGTGCCAAGAAAAAAGGCTCCAGGAAATGATTTTGCTACAAAATAGGGTAAACGGTCAAGCCAAAGATGAAAGGCAATTTTCTTGTTGATATGTTGAAGCAGGCAACCGTTCTTTCTCACAGCAGGATTTGAGGGTGAGAGGAAAAGTAAGATGCTGAAAGGAACTTTTAATAAGCCAGTGGGAGGAGAATGGATACTATAGAGCAGAGGTTCCCAACCTACAGCCTGCCACTGCCACTGCAACTGGAAGTGGAAACAGGTGCATATACAACAGCCATAAAACATGCCCATGCATGTGTAAACACAGTTAGATCAGCCATAAATGCACCTGCAGCTGTCGTAAATGCGGAAGCAGATGCATTTACTTCAGCTTCTGGGGGACGTGGTCTGGCCTGCTCAGCTGTCCAGGGGTGTGGTCAGGCCCATGGCATAAAAAGGTTGGGAACCCCTGCTATAGAGCCTTAAGATGGCAGATCTGTCAAGTCTTAGAAAGACTGTTTAAGGTAGCCCACTTGGATAAACAAGAGGCCATGAGGCATTAAGCATCATAAGCATCAACATTTAGGATAATTGCCACGTCACATTGACACACTGATCTTGATTGATTTTGGAAGCTAAGCATATAAGGCCTGAAGGCTAGGGATCTCAGTGGAGGGCTAAGATTCCTGCACGAAATCTTCGGAATTGACAATACTATGTTATATGGATCAGTGTTCCTTCAACTTTGTGGCCAGGTTCAGCAATAAAGAAAGCTATTTATGCTTTGTTTATTATTATACACATGGTGCATATTTGTGCCTATTTATTTGACACCAAATCCTTCTGACAGAACAGGCTGAAGAAATATAAGAGATAGAGGCTGAAAAGAGATTTTTAGAGAAGAGAGAGGCTTTTGCTATCAGTAACCCTTACCATAATAAATGCTGGTGGGAGCTGCTAGAATTTGTTGTCAAAACCAACTGTAAACCATTGGTTCCCCATTCCTGCTGTAGAGGCAGTACCTACTGAAAATTAGCCAAACCGAGCCAAGTACTCAAGAACATCTTTGTGTGATAGCAGGAAACTCTAATAACATAATTTTTTGTAATATAGCCAGATAATATAACCAGATTCAAACAACCAACTATTGCATTCAGCCCTTTTTAAAGTCTTTGAAATGTCCACTCTCTTTTGGGATCATGCTCCATGGTATGTGATTGCTTCAGACACAAATGTGTATTCTCTGTATGTTAAATGACTTTATTACGTTCAGTGGCCAGCATGTTCTCTGCATGTTGTAGTCATCTCACCCAGTGATCACAGTATCACAGACATTCTCTGTATTGTGTATGACGCGCATTGCTGTTCTTCTCCTTTTTCCTGCCTACACCACTGCATACAGCATCTTCATTAGGACACAGTTGTCTAGCTTCCACCACATAGCCAACATGGCCATCATCAGGAGGATCTTTCTGAAGCTACTCACATGACATGGTAGTTGCATGGCTTATGCAAAGAGCATCAGCTGCTGATTGGTCAGTTGCTCTGGCTTCCTCCATCAACACTTCAGTCTTTCAATGCATTCCATTCTGCCAATTCATTAATCTTTCTTACTTAAAACCCCTGGTGACAAAGGACTGCTGCATTTCAAACTACTTTAGAAAATGTAACTCAAATTCTTAGCTAGAAGGAGCAAGAAAGCTTTTTTTTTAAAACAGGAAGGAATAGTCCAGGAGAGGAAGAGGAGAAGGAGAAGTGCACAAACTATTGTTATTAAAAGAAAATGTTTAGGAAACAGACAAACACATTGTTGTCACTTCATGATCACATCACAGCTGAAGGCAGCAAAGAATAAACTACAAAATTAAATTGTTACCTTAAGAAATGAGTTGTCAGGGACCGCGTTGACAGAAAACATGAAAGCAATAGTGAAAAGGTACTGGCTATTTAAAGGGTGGTAGGGGGAAAACCTATTCTGCAATGGTGTAATTCTAGACTTAACCCAACCCACATTCCTTCCTCCACCCCCCAGGGCTGCAAAATAAACTACACAGGACTTTTGATGATCCTTACTAAGGGAGCCCTCTCTTACTGCCCCTAAAGCTCCCTCCTTCTTCCTTTTGCCGTCTGCGTAGAATCACTTACAAATGTACAATCTCTCCTTCAGCCCACTCCCATCTCTTTGCTGTGCTTTGGACTGGCAGTGGCCAATTTGCTTAGACTCAAATTTCCGATTGACTAGCTTTGAGGGCTATCCTATGGTATTCATAACAAAACCTTTTCATTGAAATCATTAGTGTAATTATTAGTGATACTGAGAGAAGAAATTTTAAAAAATGTTTCCTACTCTCTTCCCTCGTAAAACTGAAGGGTTCACTAATGACAATCTTCACACACTTTACACTACTGAATTGTCTAAGAATGCTTGTGGGATAAAGGGAAGCAGAACTGATGTGTTAATGCAGTAACTGACAGGGGGAAAATATAGGTCCTTTCCTGTGCAGCAACCAAACATGGAAAACAAGTAATTACTTTACTATTATCATTCCAAGGACCCACTTAAGGCAATTAGTTACCATTATTGTTAATATTGTGCCACAAAAGTAACTAAGTAACTTCTAGTTACTTCTAGTTTTAAAAAAAATCAAAGGTAGAAACCACCGGCTTGAGCACAAGACAGTGTCTTCTCTTGATCCACTTTGTCACCTCAGCATCAAAAGAATTAGCATGGGCCTTATCTGGTCTGGAAAAGCAAGGAAGAAGTTAAGCTGGCTATACACAGCAAGCACTGGATTATACTTCTCTACACAGTGGTTTGAATCCTTTTGTTTAGCATAGTAAATCACACTAAATTAGACCCATTGAATCAGTGGGAACATGGGAGTGTCATTTCTTTGTTTCATTTACTCAAATATGCCTATACTAGTTGTAATTTATAGTACTTAAAAAAAAGTTGAAGGGGAGCCGAGTCACAAAATTCCCGGTGGAGTTTACTCTAGTAAGACTTACTATGTCAAGTACAGTAATAGGATTTCAGCCAATGAAAGGGAAGGTGGTGATTCATATGGGAGTGAAACTTATCCACGACAACATATAGCCCAGTGGTGAACCTCAAGCCCCACCATTGCTGCCAGCACCAATGGCAGCACCGCTTCTCCACCCACCCCTCTCCCTCTGCCAATGGGGAGATGAGAGAAGCTGAAATCCCACCCAGGAGGCGGTGGTGGGGACGAGGTAAGGCAGCCAGACACCACCCACCCACCTACCCCTCCTAGGAGGCGGAGGCAGTGGAGGCACCCACGTGGGGTGGGGTGGGGTTTGCACCTGCATGGGCGGGGCAGTGCATGCACCCACATGATGTCAGCAGCATCCCTCAAGCGGTGTGCGTGTGCACATGCCCATGTGACATTGTCACACTCCTCCTCTTCCGGCACTCAATCTCTCAAAGGTTTGCCATCACCGATATAGTCCATATGGCTAATTTGGTCTCCTATCTATAAAGGCAATTATCCTGAAAATGTCCTATGTTCTGGAAAATTAATTCTTTGGCAGGGAGGGGGAGTGTTTTGTCTGGGTTCTTTAAAAATGTATCTCCTTTTTATTCATAAACACATGTCTGCATAGCATAATCAGAGCATGGCATTTGAGGAAACCAGACTACTACATCTGCCCTCAATAGGACTGTGGCTGTTTTATTTGAAATGTTTATCTATATAATACTGAGCATTAGTCTGTGTATGTTTTAATTCTCCTGAAAAGTTCACAAGGAGCACCTGTGGCACATTGGCAGCCAGACTGTGCCAAAGGTCTCAGGTTCAGTTCCTGTCATTTCCAGATGAAACCTAGGCAGCCTAAAGCCAAGGAAAGCTGCTGACTGCAAACAATATTGGGATATGTAGACCGAAACAGCTTTCCCCAAACTGAGGCCATGCACACATGTTGAATGAAGGTTCTTACAATCCCCTAACCCAAGATGAATTTAATGGCACATTATTGTTGTTAGGTCCTGTGTTGTTTTATATTGTGTAACATGTCTGCAGAGGCAAAGATGAGGAAGCCTAAAATCTTGCTGTGGAATTATGCAAGCAGCATAATTTTAGGCAGAGTATTTGCATAAGAAATTTCCAGTTATCTGTTACATACTGAATTGCATGACTGAACATGCAATAAATATTGCCTATAGAAAATCCTTGACTTATGCCAAGTTGCTTCCAAAAATTGTATCGTTTTTACAACAGAATTTCAGCCATAGCTTAATAGAGTTAGAGGGCTCCAAGTTGGGAAAGGATGGAATAAATGATCATATTCTGCCATGAAAATTACACTAAGATACTCAAATCTTTGAAAAAACCTCTGGATTATGAATGCGTGATATTGTGCTTCTGTATCTATAATTTAAAAAACTAGAAAATGGCCCAGTGGATCTGGGCAGACTCTGAAGGATGGCTGATGACAGAGGAGCTTGGTGTGCTGTAGTCCATGGGGTCGCGAAGGGTCAGACTTGACTAAGACTGGACAACAAAAATCACGGCAGCAGCAAAAAAAGGATGCTAAACTCTATATTGCAAAGGGTAGTCTGAATGTTGACAACATCAATGGCAGCATTCAAGATGGTCTACAGGTACTTTCTAGTTTTCATTGCCATTCTTACTTGTGAAAAACAGCCATTACAATTGTGTTGCTTGTGTAAGGCATGGTTAATTGACAAAAAAAATTTAAAAAATTAAAAAATGGGTAAGCTTCGGAGAGTCAGAAATATTGGAGTCTTCCCCCCTTACCTGCAGGTTCAGTATCTATGGCTTCTGTTTTCCATTGCCAAAAAATATTCACTGAAAAATCTCTGAAATATATCATAGATTTCCAAGGTGCAGTACCAGAATCTATCCATTCAGATTAAAGGGGGCCTACCACATCTTCAAACACCAGGCAACACATTGCTGCATAAGGTAAAAGTAAAGGTTTCCCTTGCTTGAAAGCCAGTCATATCCGACTCTAGGGTTCTGTGCTCATCTCTGTTTCAAAGCCGAAGAGCCAGCGCTGTCTGCTTCTGCAGACGTTTCCGTGGTCATGTGGATTGAAGACTACAATTTGATAGTCATGGCCTCAAACTATTAAAGCCCATACAGTACATTCTCATGATTCACACAGTCAAAAGCTTTGCTTAGTGTATAAAGCACAGCCTAATCTTCTTCTGAAATTATTTGGTGCAATCGAGTATCTAATGGATATTTGCAAGGTGATCTCAGGTGCCTCTTTTTGGAATCCAACTTAAACATCAGTCATTTATCTTTGTATATAATGTAAAAAGTTTTTGTTGCAACATTTTGAGCATAATCTTATTTTGCATGCAAAATTAAAGCAATGTCCTATAGTTACTATGCTCCTTGGCATCTCCTTTCTTGAGGATTGGAATGCATATAGAACATTGTCAGTCTGTGGGCCGTTTTGTTTTCTATATTTGTTGGCATATTCTTGTTAGGATTTTGATAGATTCTGCCTGTGGCATGAAATAGTTCTATTGATATCCCATCTATCCCTGGTGTTTTATTTCTACCCAGTGCTTTCAAAGCAGCTTTCACTTGACTTTCTAGAACTCATTTTTCTTCATAGGATTTTTCTCCAATCACACTGGTATTATAACTAAAGCCATATAGACTTAGCTCTCCTTGATGTCCAAGCAGTATAGGCTAAGCTGGCTGTCTAGTAAAAGTTGTTTTGTTTTAAAAAGCATTTGATAAACTAGTTGAGCGAATAGGCTGCGAATGTCCCAAATTAATTGTTATTGTATGTAGTATGTAATACAATTCCCACAACTTTCTATACTGCTTTCTTAGAGGTATTAAAAAGCTTGTTCCCTTTTTTCTCAAGATACTCGTTATCCTCTTTAATTAGTATTTTCACATCAATACATTGAGGGTTTCTTTAATGAAGAGGCCCTCTTCTGGAAGTATTATGATGAGCAGCAAATGGCTCCCCACATCCCAGTCAAGCTCCAAAGTCCCAATCTCATCCAAATATGGCATTTAATCAAGAGAGCCATGAGAAAAATAATCCAGAGGCTGCAAATTTCACAATTGGTTTGTTTTTTAAACCTTTTCTCCACATTAAAAGTGATATATGGGCTGCAAAACACTGTGGAACCTCATATAATTGCCCCGTATAACAAAATTGCATAACAATTAGGTTTTTTTTTGTGTGTGTGTTTTTGGGGGGAATGGCGTCCCGCATAACAATTTTCCTTATGGAAAAAATTGTTCAACAATTTTTGAATGAGAAAACCACTTAGCAAAAATAAAAATAAAAATCGTTGTACGATGCATCCCATAGGGAAAATCGCTTTACGATGCATGTATCATATAGCAATTGTTTCTTACAACAACGAGCCCCATGGAACAGATTAAAACATTGTATGAGGTACAACTGTACTGACATCCAATAGAATAGAGGTCTGGGACAAATGAAGTGGTCCAGAAGGCGGCCATTTCATTTCAACAGTAGAGCCCAAACACTTGCTATCAGAGCATGTGAAGCTGAACAGTTTTTTACTCTTCATCAAATCCAGAAGACGGACAGAGGGACCCACTATTGTTTTATTCCCCCCCCCCAAAAAAAAAAAAATGTTATGTCAACTGCACATCAGAATATTCTGTTGCAGGACACACTAATGTAGTTTTCTTTTCTTTGTTCATAACAGATTTGCACAAATAGATTATTTTAGACCAGAAACTTGGCCATTTACTAGATCTATTGTGCATGTGTAGGGCATAAATTGGATGTACATAAATGTTGCATCAATTGGATTTCTCCATTTTACAGAATATTAGTTCTGTGTCCAAGAAGCCCCATTTTACTTGATTATTCTTTGATCTTCCTACTTCACTTCAAAGCCTATTAAGTGACTTCTAGATGGTCCAACCAGAATCTTGTCTTGATGGGAAAACACTTTGGCATTCATCCATTTGGCAAGGTGTGGTGTTTTTGCTTTCCATAGATTTAACCTAGCATCTCCTGGTTTCATAGTTAAGAGCATGAAAAGTGTACAGAAAACCTTAATTTTAGTCATAGTCTAGGAGGTTGGTGTCCATGAATTTTATGGGTCTCATGTGCCATTACTTTATATCATTTATTTGCTAGCAGCTTTCGACATACTTCCAGAGGGGCAATGCCAGTCAAATAGACATTTTTCATGAGGATGTTTCACGCAACCAGTACAACACTTGCAGGATTAATTAAGAGATACATCCACTTGATTGGCATGTGCTGATTAATACCATGTGGCACAAAGATAAAGCTGTGTGCATACCAGCCTGAATCAACCAGTTTCCTAAGTATGTTATTTCTGGTAGCAACTTCCTGTTTGGTGTTTATGGTTCAATCCAGAATGTTGTCCAGATACCTTGGGTTATGGTGATGGTTCAAAATCTTGCCTTCCCAGCTAATTCAGAGCTTCTTCTGTGTTTTTTAAGTGGAAGGCACCAACCTATGTTTTTAAAGGGTTTGGTTTCAGCTCTTTAAAATATAAGCTCTCCTAACTTAGATTATTTGGTGTTTGGCGCACTCAGTGTTTCCCTTGGACTATCATGGCAAGAACATCAGCTTAAATAAAACTCTTGACACATGGGAACACTGCACATCAGCGCCAAGGCACCACTCTTTGGGAGATAATTCCTTCGATTTTTCCAATATCTATGCCTTGCTTGAAATTCAACAAAGAATCTTCGGTTTTGAAGCAGAACAGCGATCATTTCTGTTAGTCCATGATCTTTAGTAATAAAATAGATGTTCTTGAACAGCAGTTGATAGTGGAGAGTCCTAGGCTGTTGGAATTTTAAAAAATGCTGTCCCCATTATTTTATGTGTTTCAAAACTATCTTCTATATGCTTTTTTTAGGTTTAAGATTATGGCTCTTGCCAGGCCTAAAAACTTTCTGCTCTGGAATTTGAAGATGAGATTCAATTTTAAGGACTAAACAATTTAATATAATTTGTTTTAACACTTTGCATAAGTGGCACAGAGGGAGATTGGCATGTAGCTTTTGGGATTGATGGTTCTTGGCTTGGTTTCATTATAGCAATTACTTCTGATTTCTGCCATATTTCTGGGATTTTTTTTACTTGTCAAGCAGTAATTAAAGAGTTGATGGAGCCATTCCTTTGCAGTTTTGTCTAACATTTGCTTGATCCTGATATCATCCAGATGCCATTGCTATATATTTTATAGCTTCTTCTAGTTCCACTAATATGAAGACAGTGGAAAGTTCATTGAAGTACAGCAGTACATCTGGTAGTATTTCTGTATCTTGTGAATCAGAAGTATACAGTCTTAAAAATACTTGCATGTTGCAGTTTATAAAGCAAGCAAGACCCATCCCAAGACTAGTATTACTTTACAGTATTCCACTGGCTGATGGGCAGATTTTGGAAGGCCATCAAAATTTACAGAGATTCCATGGAAGGATAGTTTTTCTAATTTTGAATTGGACTTGAGAAATCTGCTCAAGGCTACACTGAAGAAGGAAGTCTCATAGTTTTCAAATGCCTTCCCAAAACTGTATGCAACATTTGATGGGATAAGGCAACTGAACACACCCAATTTAATAGAGCTCTTTATGGTGGATTTGGAAAACATAGACACACTGGTATTTGCAAGTAAAATAAAACCATATAGCACATGGTAATTGAGCAAGTGAATGTATCAGACGAGTCTAGAGTTGCCATACGTAATGGAAACCTGGGAATTTCACGGGTTGAAACTGTCCCACCTGATAGCATTAAAAACATTGATATTTCCCGCTTTTGAAACCAAGCTTGGTTTCAAAATAAATAATATTGTACTTTTTTAAACTTTAGAACGGCAATTCTATTGAATTGCCAGCAGGTGGCGCCTGTGAGCAGCAGGTGCGGAAAGAGCTCCGATCCCCAGCTCCTGCCAACCTACCAGTTGGAAAGCAAGAAACTGCAAGTAGACAAATAGGGACTGCTGGGGTGGAGGTAAACAGCGTTCCGTGCGCTTTGGTGTCTAGTCATGCCTGTCGCATGAACACAGCAAGGGAGGCACCAACTCCAGGCATTCAGGAGGGGTTTTTTTCCTCCCCCCAGTCAACTTTCTTTCTCTCCCGCCTCTCTCCCAGAGTTCAGGGGTGGAAGAGTCTCTTTCCCCAGCCAGCAGGCTTTCTTTTCCACCTTTCCCCAGAGTAAAGCTGGGGGAAGTGCCTTCCGGCAACATGAGCGTGGCTGTGGGTCTTTCGCCTGGTCAGAGGCAAAGAGTTGACAGGAGCGCTGGCTCTTCAGCTTTGAAACAGAGATGAGCACTGAACCCTAGAGTCGGATATGACTGGCTTTTGAGCAAGGGCCAATCCTGTCCCATTTTTGTGAGAGGGAAATATGGCATCCCTAGATGAGTCAGATTTTAGTAGAACTGCAAATAGAAATACATGAGCATAAAACTGACAATTATTCACGTATTAATCACATTGGCTATCTGAAGCTGAATGTTCAGGTGTCATATGTCACGGAATGTCCATTCCTTGGGAAAAATGTCAAGAGAGTACTGCATTTATGTCATGCTTTAAAGTCCACAAAATAATATTTTGTCTGCTGCAGGATTTCTATAATCACCAGACTGGGCTCAAGGTGAACCCAGCCTGTGATACTTCCGAGGTCGGTAAAATGGGTACCCAGATGTTGGAGGCAAAATACTAATTACGATCCAGAGTGTGCACTAAGCACCATGGGGCTATATATAAGTGTAACTGCTATTGCTATGTCACTGCCCAACAAATATCAAGTAAGGGGCCCCATACAAAAGTGTTACAAACACTGGGACATTTCTAATAGAGTAAATCCTCACTTTATCAAGAAAAAGGAGTCAAGCCATTTGGTACGCTAGATGCAGCCAATGATCCAGCACCCCATCATGGACCAGCATTACAGAAAATAGGTGAAAAGAATGACAGAAAGAGCAATCCTGGAAATAGAAAGGGCTAGTGCCCTCTGAACATTAAAGTATAAAGTGTGCACTTTAGTTTAGAAAATAGGATAGTAGAAGGCAGTTAAATTGTTACCTTAATTGAGATTAATTTGGGATGGAGATACCAAGGTAAAGCACTACTTTGTTAGCATGAAAACTCACATAAGATGGATCAGACCCCAATGCACATAACTTGGCAGGCTTTCATGAACATGTTTTAGTACCAAACAAATTCATTTTTCAGAAGAAGTGAAATGTCATTGGTAAAGGGTTTACATATCAACTGAGAAATGACAACTGACAATTGATATTGACAAAATAAAAAGAGGTAGATGAACCTGCAGAATGATGTTCCAAAGATCTTTTAGGAGTCTTTTCATCAAGGATTCAGAAAAAAGAAAAGAGGCATACAGCAGTGCTGTACTGTAGGCTGTTATACCCATGACATAAAAGTTTATTTGAAAGACAGTTTACAATCCTGGAGGGAAAGTCGAAACTGGAGACCTAAGAAACACTGCAGACAGAGATGAAAAATCATTAGTCAAGGCAAAGGTGGTAAAGGCATTCCACTTCCTTCCATATATAAATACTGGTGGAAGGCTTCCTGAAAACTTGAAGAATAATGAAGGTCTCTGGTGGAAGAGGCAGTTGTATCAAATATTCCAGGGGTTGAAGGTATGTATGCAATACTGTGAAAAGCAGAAACCCTCAGTCTGAACAGAGTCCAATCAAGCTACAATAAATTACAGTTGGGAGACAATGTTCTCCTTGATGGCCCACAAACCAAGACAGAAAGGGACATGTTGTACATGACATTATTTGCAGTTGTCAGTCTGCTGCAAAAAGACAGTCATCCACAAAGATATACTGTATGGTTATATCGCTAGCCCTAATGTAAACAATGATGGAGCCATGACTTTGTGAAGGCTTGACGCACTGTACGAACACCAAATGGGAGTATAGTAGAACCCCGTATATCGATTTTAATCCGTTCCACGGAGCTGATCATTATGCCGTTTTCGTTGTTGCACGATCTTCCCTATGGGAAAATCCGTACAACGATTTTCTCTATGGGAAAATCCGTACAACGATGTTTGGCGCTAAGCAGTTTTTCCCATTAGAAAATCGTTGTATGGATTTTCCCATAAGAATGATTGCTATGCGGAACGGCTTTCCCCCCGCCAAGCCACATCACTATACGATTTCATTGCTGTATGGGGCGATCACTATACAGGGTTCTACTGTACTTTGAACTGAAAATGTTTGATGTCCGAAGACAAATCAATAGTAGTACCTGTGAGAAAGCCTGACAATATATGGAAATAGGCACTTTTCAAGTTGATAGATACTAAACCAAGAGCCCCAGAGAAAATGGAACAGCATGTGGGAATAAGGTGACTGTGCAAAACACTTTGAACAGATGAACTGGTTGACCCTCAGAAAATCAAGAATGTTGCACAGACACTTGTTCCACTTTGGGATCATAATAAGAAACCCATGTGGCAAGGGTGCTGATGGAGCTTTCTCTATGATGTTCTTGAGTAACAGGGAACAATCTTCTTTGAGATGATTTTGTTACATAGAATCCACCCAAAGGCAGCAAGGTTTTGAACTTGATAATGCTATCTTCCTGAACGATAGTGAGGACACACCTGTCACTGGTGAGAGCTGGCCATGCAGGAAAGTGCTAAAAAAGAAAAGATGAGGTTGGAGGACAGAATGGAAACTCAGAGTAGAAGAACCAATGCTAATGTTGAGCTGATTGGGATCCATTTTTAGAGAGCCAAAGAGAACATTTTAGAATACCAATAGTGGTTTTGAACCTGAACAAGATGGGATGACAAGTGGCAATGGTGACCCTGTTCTCTCGAACGATATATGGGTTTTGCACTAGTGAGAACAAGAAATAGTTTGGGACTGAGGCTGATCCCTATCTTCTATGGGGCCATTCAATAATTATGTGATCCTCGTGGGGGGAGGGGAAGGGATCTGCCATCTAAATTATGGAAAATTACATGGGGGCGGGGGTCAGGTCAAAGATTACGTAATCCATTTGGAGTTGTGGTTTCGAAACATGCCGCTTTTTTAGGTTTAAAAATGATCTCTGGGAATTTTGATCAATTTGAGATTATTGAATTGCTTGTGCAGTCTATTTCTATTTCACCAATAGTGAAAAGCTCTAAAATTAGTTTCGATAGAAAAGCTCTGGATTACGTAATTTTAAAGGTAAGGAGGGTTCGAAGCAAAAATTACGGTTGGATTACATGAGGGAGGGGGTCAATTCCCCCCCAAAATGGATAACGTAATTGTTGAATGGCCCCTATGCTGTGCTTGCTGTTTTTACAAGGTTGTCTATTAAAACATTGGCCTTCCCTTCTCCATCAGAAGTCCTTAATCTTTGACCTTACACTGCCAAAGGTAAATGTTGTAAATAACCAAACATGATTCCGGAAAGCAACTGCCGCTAAAATGACCTTCAAAGCAGTCCAAATAATCAAATAGGGTCCAGCCAAAGCGAGGGATTCAAGGAACAAGGCAGAAGCTGCCAGTCGAGTTGCTTCCAGCAGTTTGCAGAGCCTTTTTCCCCCCAGTGGGTCCCTCACTAGGAGAAACATATCCTACAAATTATACAAAATAATTATTAAAAGCCTAGTTGTGCTATTGTCCAGCACACAGCAATAGTTGTTCAGGTGGCAAAAGAAGGACTCAGCTGCAAGATTTGACCCCTGAGTGTCCCAGAGAGAAAGAGCCCACTTTGATGAGAACACTTACAAGCTGTGATGAACACTGCCTTGGAGCTTCAAACTGGGCTCATGCCTTCAGCCTTCTTCACTCCTGAGGGATGGCAAGTTACCCCACCTCCTCCTCAGCTCCTGAACTCCTATCATCCATAGGCTCAGGTTTCCAGTCCTTGACATCTGGAATCTGCAGGCTGAGGCCTCTGGTTCCCTGAGAATCGAGAATTTCCAGTATCAAGCAGATTTTATCAGGATTTGGAATGTCCAGTTCCTCAAGTTCATCCTCACTGGAGGATTCATCTACAGAGATCATGACAGTGCCCATGCATAATTCAGAAGTCAAATATTGGATAGAAAAAGAACATAAGAGATGGAGCTCAAAATGGAGGATATAGCTGAAGTCAAAACCAAAAGAAAAAAGCTAACAGAGGAAACCAAACCAGAAAGAATGGCAGAAAGTAGTGTTGGGTTAGTATCAAAAGTTGGGACCAGAGCAGACAAAGAGTAAGAAGAAACTAAGGTCCGAGGATCAACTGACACCATACACAGTTCTTTGTGCAATCCCAAAACATTTTGGTTAGAACAACCAAAAAGAGGCCAGAAGAGCAAAAGCAAGTCTGTATATAGGATTGAAATCAAAGACAGCAACTAAAGGGCTGCATTAAAGTAGACATCCTAGTCAATGTGAAAGATGGAGGAGTTGATAAAGTAGGCTTATGTTTTACTATCTTAAATTTCACATCTCTTATTAGCATTAACATTACATTTTCAACCATGCTCATTTGGTCTCAGCAGAGATATGTCTCCCCAGGTATCAAGAGGGGAACAAAAAGCAGAGGATTCAGGAGGTGGCATTGAAGTGGATCAGACTTCCTGATCAGACTGATGGTGATGTGATGCTGATTATGCCAACCTTGGATGGCTCAGGGTGTCAAAGGAAGGGCTTGCTCAATAGGACATTTACAGATATTCACTGGTCATTTAAATGGCCCTATTCTGGGCTGCCTGTCCATAATAATTTTCTCAAAAAGGAAGAGTCACAGTTTACTGAAGCAACTTAAGTCCCTGCTTGGCGCATCTACAACAAACAGGAATGCTGTAGGGAAAGGTGAGACTCCCTGAGGCAGAAATGACAGCGGGAGTAACCATCTATATAGGCAACAATCCCTTCAGTCAGTGCACATCTTGAAGAACATCTTAGAAACCACATGAGTGTGCAAGGCCTATAAAGGGCAGAATACTAGGAAAAAAACAGTAAAGGACTTCTGGTGGGGATGGCAGAGTGAGCAGATGTGCGAGAATGAGCTCCGGAACACCTGCAGAGAAAGGAGGGGAAAGATGGATAAAAACGGTTGAGAGGTAAAATAGATTAAAGATAAATACAAAGGATACAAGATCTAAGTCTGAAGTACTGGAGAATTGGAGTAGAGTTGGAGGAGGTAAGAGAACAAGATAAAGAGCATGAGGAGGAGGAGAAACAGTGTGAAGCAGAGGCAAAGCGAATGAGGAGGTGCAGCGTAGATTAAAAGCTGGTGAATGAGAACACCGAATCCTGTGGCGTAAAGTGGTGTGGCTGATTGTAGATGGCCTGTCAGGACTTGCCTGAACAAAAGACGCTTGCGGGAAGAAGCCGACCGAGAGGCTAAGAGGAGGAGAGAGGTTGTGGTTTATGAATTTCAAACTTTGAGTAAGAACCAACAAGCGAGTATATCCTCGAGTTTTGAAAGAGCCTTCGAAAGAGCAGCAAGAACGACAAGCATTGAGGGGGAAAGTTTTACCGAGTTACCGGCTGAGAGAATTAGAAAGTGGAAAGAAAGTGGCAATCCCAGAGGCTTGAAGTGGGAACTGCGAAGGGAGCGACGGGTTGCAGAGGGAAAGTCGACTGGGGAATGCTGAAGGAACACCAGAGTGAGAAAACACTGAAAGATTCTGAGAGAGAGACGTGGAAAAAGAACACTTACTTCAGGGAAAAGATTAAGGTCTAAACAACGATAAAGGGTTGCTAGCTTTCTGTTTATATTTTACCAGAGTGTGCCCCTTCTTTGGGCTTCCGAGTGTTGTTGTTGAATGTTTGGGGGAATAAGGGCGTGAATAGCTGTGTAAGGGTACATTGTAGTAAGACGGGTAAAGAATACTGAATATTGAACTGACGAATTGAAGTTGAACACTTAATTGCCAAACTGCGAGGGGGTTATGACGGAACAAGACGACTGTGAGGGGAAATTTTCTAAATTTGTCCTTCCTTTGATGTCATGAGATTAAACAGGAAATCACCTCAGACACGGGAATTAAAGTGAAGCTGTTTGTAGGCTACTTATATCTTTAAAGGTGTTTGGTATAAATAGTTGGAATTTTTTATTAGGAATACTTACTTAGCCCTGATAACTTTCTATGAACATTTATATTACATCAGTGTTGTTTTGAAGCCGGTCCACCCCGGTCCTGGCGTACCGGTAGTGGAAATTCCCCTAGGCCATGCCCACTTGGCTGGCCATGCCCACCTTCCTGCCCCACCCCACCTACCCCCTCCTCTTCCCCCTGAACTCTGGGAGCATCCAGGAACTGAGGAGGAAGAACTGCCGAAGCCAGGGGCAGGGAGGAAGAGCCATGTCGGGCACCCTGGGGGAGGAGGAGGAAGCATGGCTGGGCCCAGCATAGCCCGCACCGCCACTGCTGTCACCCGGGTGCTCCTGGCCACTGCTGCCGGTTGCGGGGAGCAGGCAACAGGACGCTTTGGCGGCTGCTCTTTCTCCTCCTCTGCACTCAGGACAGAGGCTGAGCCAAGGGGAAAGTCTGGGTGGTAGCGGTGGCGACGTGGCCATGCTGGGGCCCAGCCGCAGCTGCTTTCTCCTCCTCCTGCGGCTCCACCACTGCCCCTTGCAGGAAGGTGCAGGCTATGCTGGGTTTTTCATTGTTGTGCGGATTAACGACTTTTTAAAACATTGTTGTGCGGATGTTTTTTGCCGCTAGATGGCGCAGCTGCCATTGAAAACTGCAGAACGACGTTTCCCCTATAGCAACGTTACTTGGGGAACCAAGCAACATCATTATGTGAGGTCTACTGTATGCTTATAAATTTTGGGAAATGATAGGTGAAATGGGGAAATTATGGAAGTTGTAATCGAGTTAAATCCAAAAATCGCAGTTATGGGTGGTCGAGGATATTAAGGTAGCTAGCAAAAAGAAAGAACTGATGGTCATGTTATTATCGGTGGCAAGACAAATAATAGCAGCAGAGTGGAAAAATAAGTTTGTAATAAGTAAAGATAGATGGTATAAAAATGCTTGGTGTCTAGCCTTGAATGATAAGTTAACATCTTAACTGATACTAAAGAAAGGAATGATAAAAAGAGTACTTTTGGGGAAATATGGAAACCCTATGTTATATACGGATTGACGAATAAGGACGGAGTTAAGCCAACTCAGGAAGCGTATAAATTTTGGGAAAGTAAAAGAGTAAGAGGTATAATAGGTTAAATGGCACTTTACACCTTGCATAGCACTGCAGTGTGGATAAGGGGTGGGTGATTGTTAATTGTTTGTTTCGGTCTGTTTTATGATGAAATAATGATAATAAAAAAAATTAAAAAAAGAAAAAAAAGTAAAACAGATTAAACAAAAAAGGAAGAGTTTGGCAAAAAAATGGGGGGCGTGGGTGGGATAGACAAATAGGTATGGAAAATATAAGACAATAAACTCAACCATGAGGAAGTCAACATTCCAGACAAAGTTGCCCTCATGGTGAACAAAAAAGTAGTGATGGATTAAAGTAAAAATGCACTTACTCATGCAGGAAGAGCGTGGTGGCACTGTTTCTACTTAACTCCTCTGTTCTGGAATGTTTCATGTTTGTGAGTCACTAGCGCAAGAAGAAAAACATACCCACCTAACCTAGAATCCAAGTTACTTCAAATTCTTTTTACTGTGGACCATCCAATATTTCATATTTCCTTCAATCACTTTCTACTTAATTCTTTTCAGAAATCAGTTATAAGTATATATGTGTGAGCTTCTTATGTATCGTTAGATAGTACCTGATGTTGTTTAAGAAGATTTGTTAAAAGAGAATCAGTATTTTGGTATAATTATCCTGAAGTCTACTGCACATTCTGATTTTATGGTTACCGTTTGGAAAAAGCTTGTCTTTTTCAAGAAAGCCCAATTTACAATTCAATATGTATGCATGAGTAAAAGCTGAGCCAATAACCAGGAGTTTCGCTTGACTACAGCCACATAGGCTACTGAGGAGGCAAGCTGTTTTGCAAGGCATCTCAGAAACAAAAGACTGGCTCTTCAACATCTGGTGGGAGTGTGTAAGAAACCTGTGAACTTCTTCTTCACAGATCTTTTGGGTCAAGCTGGGGTAACCTATGGGGACTATTGGGTCTTGGAATCTGTTGATGTCTCTCCTCATCCCCATATTTTGATTATATGAAGTGTGCAATATGCAGACGTGAGAAATTGATATAGTGCTTTGCAACAGAGCTGCTTGTCAGTGAAATCTGCAAGTCCTGGATACAACAGAAGGGACACAGAACACTCAAGGCAGAACACTACAGATTTTATCTTTTAGAAAATCCCAATCCCTGCATCTAATAAGACTGGACACTATAATTACAACACTCCTAGAACTGCGGAAGGATGGGAACACAATAGATAATGGGAGGGAAAGGAAACAGCACTATGGCCAGTGTCAGCCAATTACAGAAAAGCCAGCATAAACTGGGAGACCGCAAGGACTAAAATACCTTGCTAACAAAACAAACCCCAAAACAAATGTAGCACATGAAATGTTTTACCTATTTAAACACAGGCAGCAGGTAGAGCAAGGATGTGGGAAGTAATTGCTAAATTCCTTGTACTACAAGGAAGGAAGGAAGGAAGTTTTAAAAAACCAAGCCTGCAGGCAGGTTTTTATTTAGTGAGCCTCTCTTTTTTTTCTGTGCTGCTGGTAACCGTGGTTTAAGTATAAAAACAAAGAAAAATAATCTATCTTTTATAGAACAAGTCAGTAGTCCGAGACATAGAAAAAAGTAAAAACCAGTCCTTTTAAAAAATGGATTTACTAAAACAACTGTCACCCAGGACACAAACCCCAAGCCGCTTGTCTTTCAGAAAAGCATGGGGGGGGGGGAGTTGATTTGGATTTGCAGCCCAATGTAGGCCTTTAATCCATTGAAAACTAAAGGCAAAGGAGCAGGGCTGCAATCTGCATCTGTAGACTGCTTGTTGGAACTGTGAGACAATAATAATGTTGGGGAAAATTGTGAGTTGACGTTTTCACAGAAGCATATCAGTCTGAACTCATGAGAAAGCTGGATTATTCTCAGTCCGTGTTATTCATCCCATTCATTCAGGATACCCACTTTGCTTCAGATAATTTAGTCATAAGGGTTAAGACAGATAAAATGGCCACCAGTGCAGGAAGGAGTGTTTTGCTGAGGAAATACCTCAGCTATGTGTTAATGTATGTGTGAGCTTTCCCCAAAAAGGGGAGGTACCCTAAAGGAATTAGGGTAAACATTAAACTCATATTTTGAAGAGCTACAGTTCCTTTGCTTTCTAACATCAAAACAGGAACTATTTTTTCCACTACTCGTATCCCCCTCCTGCATGGTGCTTAAAGCAGGTTTCTTATCCACGTAACAGTGCCTTGGTGCCTCAACTACATGAAGAGACAGAAAGGGAGCTTTCACTGTTCCCACGCAATCAAGTTGCCACTATGCAGTAAACTCATCTGGTTCTGGATTTTCAGCAATGGCCCCAAATTTAAAACCGCAAAAGCAGAAAAGCAAAATCCATGGGCCTCACATCTGCTCAACCCGAAGGCAGCAGCTACACTCAGCCTTACTTAGAAAACACGGGAGTAAAAATACTGGCTGGGACTTCCAACCGAGTGGCATCTGCATAGCTGGGTCAATGCCCCGTGCCCATGACATCCTTTCCATATAAGGGAAGCCAGCAATATGGGGCCAGCTCTGCTGTAGGGCCGTACATCCACAGAAGTGCAGCATTCCAAGTGGCTATGTTAGCTTCACACCACCTTCTTAGTGTTCCATTTCTCTCAAGTCCCAGCAAAATCAAGTAGCTGCTAACTTGTCTCTTTGAGGTCCTCCATTGGTAGTTTGTAGGTCACCAGGAAATGAGGTGGTGGTACGTGTGTTGGACTACCTGGCCCCGCGATCTGTTTCTTTGCACAGTTTATACAGATATAATCTTCATTCTCTGCCATTTCTGGTGAGACACCAACACAGACTTGGTGAAACCATTCATCACAGCCACCATCACACTGTACCCAGTCTACCTGTAAGAGACAATAGAATTGTATTAATTATCCTGCAACAGATGGAGTGTGAGAGCAACAAAAATTACAGAATTCTCCAGTTACATTACAGAGCCAGAAAGGTCTGATATACTAGAGTACTATTCAGAGGACACTAGAAAAGCAAGGGTTAACACATGACAATCATTCTTTACCAAAGTAGGCATCCTCAGATAACAGAACAGAGGTCCCATCTGACCTAGATCTTCAGCCCGACAGCAGCAGCACTAACTACACCAGAAGCTTTCATACCTGCATCACTTGTTCCCAGGTCACTTCAAAGGTGTTCAAGGGGACAGACCGAGGAGTGCAGAACACTTGGCTGAAAATCTACCAGGGGAGACACCGACCACCAAACCTGGAGGCTCAATGGAAATGGGTGGGGCCCAGGGAAGAGTCTGTGAGAAGGAAGAGCCCCATACTGTAGGGTTACCTAGACACATTTCAGTTTTGAAATAAAAACACCACAAGAGTCCCTTGTGGTTTAGATGTTACAATTGTGTTCCAGTTCCCATTTTGTGTATAAACAGGGTTTCTACAGCAAGGACATCTAGAGTCTGAGAATCATGCAGAAACATAGCTCTTTTATAATAACAACACACAATATTTTCATAAAACTTCATACCAGAAGGGTCTGAGTTATCTGAGTAAGTGATCAAAGAGCCTTAGGTCTCATCATCTCCACTGGACAGAATGCCATAAAGGAAATAACCTTAGGATCACTACAATTCTAAACTGAAGTCATCACCAATTAAGATCCCACAGGAACAGAGACTTTAAACTGGTAGCTGCTATATATTTATGGCTTTCCTATCAATATAATTATCTATTTGATTATCCTCATAATTAGCCCATTTCTTGTTTGGTTATCCTCTTCATTAACAAGTAATAGAAATGCTTCATGAAGTAAAAGGCCATGGAGCACAATTCAACCTTACTTGAAGATGGAATCTATTATTTGTCCATGTATTAAAACAGAACATCCAAATTAAAGGGAAAGTCCAAAGGTGAATACTGTAATAGAAATTATATAAAAAATCTTAATTCAATCTTTAACAGACCCAAACTTCTGATCTAAGAATTTTTATAACTACTGATCTCTGATGGGAAAGTACAGGGCTAAATGACTTTATGGAGGCAAATTTCATATACTCATTCCACCAGAGGTATGAAGTTAAAACCTGTCTTCTCTAAATCACTTAGAATTCTGATTTTCTAGTATCACCTAATTTAATTGTATTTTCATAATGAACTGTATACTTTTTTATGCTTGAACAGAACTTTAAAAATTTCACTAAATTTGCATAGCTATTGACTTACAAAAATCATTCTCTGTAGTAAAATTCACAAGCCCCCTTAATTTACCCCTCTGCTAAAGACAGCATTTCTGCTTCCCTTTGCCTACCTCTTGGTTTTTAGTAGTGACCACTGATTTCATGTCCAGTTTTGCTTTTAGCACACACGAGGTAGTGGGCTAATGGCCACCATCTAGTGGCATGAAAAAGATGAGAACATGTAAAAAGCAATGAGTAAAATCATTAACTTATAGTTTTAAATAGACTAGTATGCTATCAAGTTCAGATGTCTAACTTCAGTTCTCCTTTCAGCTGCTAAAAGAATTTTAACTTTGGAAAGTTAGTCTTCTGGACAAGAAGAATAGCAATAGCAATTACACTTATATACCACCCCCATAGCACTTAATGCACTCTCTGGGCAGTTCACAAATTAATTAGTATTTTGTTCCCAACATGTGGGTGCTCACTTGACCAACCTTTAGCCCTGTCAAAATCAAACACACAACGTCAGCAGTACAGCAGTTTAACCCCTGCACCACTAGGAGGGTAAATCAAACAACCAGATACAGTATTCCAATCTTCAACTGAATCCCCTTTGCTTTTAAATTTAAATCTGTCTAATCTCTTAGGAGAGAACTTTGAAATATTTTAAAAGTTTCTTTCTGCTTTCAATTGGAGGGCTACTTTTGGACCACAGGAAAATGAGTGAGAGCTAGTGTAGTATACAGAGTGATAGATTAAAATGCAGGAGACTTATATTTAAATCTGTTTGGCCATAGAGGGGGGGGGGGGAATGGCATAGAAACCGGCAAAGCACGCCAGGGAGTTTGCCAAGAAAACCCTATTGACCAAAGCAAAGGCAAAACAAAGGGACAAATCAGAGGAAACAGGAAGGATGCTCAGCACATTAGATGGACAGAAAGGGATGGGCAGGAAAGGGGGAGGAGAAATACAGTGTTGTAAGGAACAATATTGCATAGGGACATGGAATGTAAGATCTATGAACCAAGGAAAGCTGGAAGTGGTAAAAAAGGAAATGGAAAGAATAAGTATTGACATCTTGGGAATCAGTGAGCTAAAATGGACAGGTATGGGCGAATTCAGCTCTGGAAACCATCATGTCTACTACTGTGGACAAGAAAACCTCAGAAGAAATGGAGTGGCCATAATTGTAAATAAAAGAGTGAGAAAAGCAGTAATGGGATACAATCTCAAAAATGATAGAATGATGTCAGTCAGACTACAAGGCAAACCATTTAATATCACTGTAATCCAAATATATGCACCAACTACCAGTGCAGATCAAGCCACAGTAGACCAGTTCTATGAGGACCTACAACATCTTATAGAACAGACACCAAGAAACGATGTCCACATTATCTTAGGAGACTGGAATGCAAAAGTAGGAAATCAAAAAGTGGACGGAATAACAGGCAAGTTTGGTCTGGGAACACAAAACGAAGCAGGGCAAAGACTGATAGAGTTCTGCCAAGATAACACACTAGTCATAGCAAACACCCTTTTCCAGCAACACAAGAGGAGACTCTACACATGGACATCACCAGATGGCCAACATCGAAACCAAATTGACTACATACTCTGCAGCCAAAGATGGAGAACCTCCATACAGTCAGCAAAAACAAGACCTGGAGCGGACTGTGGCTCAGATCACAATCTACTGATTGCAAAATTCAGGCTCAGACTGAAGAAAATAGGGAAAACTAATAGGCCGGATAGATATGATCTAGACAACATACCCAAGGAATACACGGTGGAGGTGAGGAACAGATTCAATGGTCTGGACCAGACAGACAGAGTACCAGAGGAATTATGGACAGAGATGAGAGACATTATGCAGGAGGCAGCAAGGAAAACTATACCAAAAGAAAAGAAGCGCAAGAAAGCAAAGTGGTTGTCGGATGAGGCTCTTAAAATAGCAGAGGAAAGAAGGAACGCAAAAGGCAAAGGAGAAAGGAAAAAATACAATCACTTAAATAAAGAATTTCAAAGAAAAGCAAGGAGAGATAAGGAAAGCTACCTAAATGAACAGTGCAAAGAAATAGAGGAAAACAACACAAGAGGCAGGACTAGAGATCTCTTTAAAAAAATTGGGGAAGTCAAGGGAACGTTCAAAGCAAAAATGATCACGATAAAAGACAAAGATGGCAAAGAGTTAGCGGATGCAGAAGAGATAAAGAAAAGATGGAAAGAGTACACAGAGGAACTTTACAAAAAAGACCTAAACACCGCGGATAATAACAATGAGGGGGAAATTGAACTTGAACCAGACATCCTAGAGAGTGAAGTCAGAAAGGCCCTAAAAAGCACGGCAAATAACAAAGCCAGTGGATATGATGGTATCCCAGTTGAATTCTTCAAAGCCCTAAAAGATGATGGAATCAAGCTACTACATGCTTTATGCCAGCAGATTTGGAAAACGAAACAGTGGCCACAGGATTGGAAAAGATCAGTATATGTCCCAATCCCAAAAAAGGGCAATGCCAAAGAATGTTCAAATTATCGAACAATTGTGCTCATCCCACAAGCCAGCAAAGTGATGCTCAAGATAATGCAGGATAGACTACAGCAGCATGTAGAAAGAGAACTACCAGAGGTGCAGGCTGGATTCAGAAGAGGCAGGGGGACCAGAGATCACATTGCCAACATACGTTGGATCATGGAGAAAACAAAGGAATACCAGAAACAAGCTTACTTCTGTTTCATTGACTACACCAAGGCCTTTGATTGTGTGGACCACAACAAAATGTGGCAAGTAATTAAAGAGATGGGAATACCAGAACACCTCATATGTCTCATGAGAAATCTGTACATGAGTCAAGAAGCAACAGTTAGAACAGAGTATGGAATGACGGAGTGGTTTGGAATAGGAAAAGGAGTAAGACAAGGCTGCATTCTGTCACCCTGCTTATTCAACTTATACACAGAGCACATAATGCGCAATGCAGGGATGGAGGAATCACCATATGGGATCTAAATTGCTGGGAGAAACATCAACAATTTGAGATATGCAGATGATACCACCCTAATGGCAGAAAGTGAAGAAGACCTAAAGAAGCTCCTGATTAGGTTGAAAGAAGAGAGTGCAAAAGCTGGCCTGAGACTCAATATCAAGAAAACCAAGATAATGGCAACAGGCGCTATAAGTCCCTGGAAAATAGATGGGGAAGAAGTAGAAGCAGTAACAGATTTTACTTTCTTAGGATCCAAGATCTCTGCAGATGGGGATTGCAGCCATGAAATAAAAAGGCGACTGATTCTTGGGAGACAAGCTATGAAAAACCTGGGGAACATAGTGAAAAGTAGAGATATCTCACTGCAAACAAAGGTCCGCATAGTCAAAGCAATGGTATTTCCGGTGGTAATGTATGGCTGTGAGAGCTGGACCATTAGAAAGGCTGAGCGAAGAAAAATAGATGCCTTTGAGATGTGGTGCTGGAGGAGAGTTTTGAGAGTCCCCTGGACAGCGAGGAGAACAAATAGGTCAATATTAGAAGAGATTAGCCCTGAGTGCTCCTTAGAAGGACAAATAACAAAGATGAAGTTGAAGTATTTTGGACATCAAATGAGAAGAGAGGATTCACTTGAGAAGGCCTTGATGCTGGGGAAGGTGGAGGGCAAAAGAAGAAGGGGACGGCCAAAGATGAGATGGCTAGATGGTATTGTAGACACAATGGGCACGGGGCTGTGTGGACTAAGGAGGATGGTGGAGGAGAGAGGTGCCTGGAGAGCGATGGTCCATAGGGTCGCAAAGAGTCGGAATCGACTGTGCGACTGAACAACAACAACCCTGCCAGCAATTCAATGACAATCGTCAGGCGGTGGTTAACTAACCTGACAACCCTGAGAACTAACGGTCTTGAGTGGCAAAATCCAAAGGGAAGGGTGATGTTAAATCCCACTTGAATCCATCTTGATGGAGGGCAACAGAACATAAGAACAACCTTGCTGGAACAGGCCACAGCCCATCCAGTCCAGCATTCTGTCTCACACAGTGGCTCACCATTTCCTTCACCTGCTTAGGATTCCCTGGAAATGGCATTGAGAGATATCCTGCCTATCTCTCCAACCCCGAGGTTGTCCTTAAGTATCCATAATTATAGCCATTGACACCCTTGTCCTCCATGAACTTGTCTAATCCTTTCTTAAAGCTGTCAAGACTGACAGCTGTCACCACTTCATCCGCAGGGAGTTCCATAGACCAGTAATCCTCTGGGTGAAAAAGTACTTTATCTTATTTGTTTGAGAACTGGTACCCAAAAGTTTCATGGAGTGTCCCCTAGTTCTAGTGTTATGCGATAGGGAAAACAGTTTTTCCTTATCTACTTTGTCCACACCATGCATGATTTTATAAACTTCAATCAGGTCACCTCTTAGACGTTGTCGTTCAAGAGTGAAGAGGCCCAACCGTTGCAGTCTCAGATGGTAAGGAAGGTGTTCCAGTCCCCTAATCATTCTGGTTGTCCTCCTCTGCACTTTTTTCCAGCTCCATAATATCCTTCTGGAGGTATGGCGACCAGAACTGTACACAGTATTCCAGATGGGGCCTCACCATAGATTTATAAAGAGGCAAAATGACACTTGCTGACTTATTTTCTATACCCTTCCTAATGATCCCTAACATTGAGTTTGCTTTTTTCACTGCTGAGGCACACTGGGTTGACACCTTCATTGAGTTGTCCACCAGGACACCAAGGTCCCTTTCCTGGTTTGTCGCAGAGAGTTCAGGCCCCATTAGTTTATAAATGTAATTGGGTTTTTTTGCCCCAACATGCATCACTCTGCACTTACTAATGTTGAAGCTCATTTGCCACTGTTTTGCCCACTCCCCCAGTGTCGAGAGATCCCTCTGGAGCTCCTCACAATCTCTCTCAGTTTTCACTACCCTGTATAATTTAGTGTCGTCAGCAAATTTGGCTACCTTGCTTTTTACTCCTACCTCTAGATCATTTATGAAGAGGTTGAAAAGCAGGGGTCCCAGTACTGAACCCCACTCTTTACTTCCCTCCACTTGGAGAAGTGTCCATTTAGTGCTACCCTCTGTTTCCTGTCCCTTAGCCAGTTGCTGATCCAGGACAAGACCTGTCCCTTTATTCCATGACTGGTAAGTTTATTCAAGAGCCTTTGGTGTGGGACCTTGTCAAAAGCCTTCTGAAAGTCCAGAAGGAGCAAGCATTTAGTTAGAAGTAGAGATGTAAAATTCCTGGGTATTTTGAAAGGGGGACACCCAGGAATGGGGGGGGGGGGAGGAAATTGGGAAAATACTATTTCTTTGCAATTTCTGCAAGTTACATTCAGATTTTTTATTTTATATATGTATGAACCAAGAGTTCTCAACCTTTTAAAGCTGGGGTCTGGGTCACACTCTCTCAGACAGCTTCGGGGCTGGACGGCCATTTTGCCCTCCACCACATGGCGGTGGAGGCAGTGGGGGGGCTACATGAACCGGTGACGTGGGCCGCATACAGCACACGAGCCGCAGGTTGAGAATCCCTGGCATAAACAGTACAAGAAATGCGTATTTGGTAAAGATTAATATGTAATAAAATGAGTTTTTCATATAAAAGAAACTAAAAAAATACTTTTAGTAGGAATTAGAGATGTAGAAGTGGGGGGAAACGGGAAATTTGGGTATATTATCCAGGAAAATTGGGAAGGGAAAATTGACTCGAGAAAAAAAGGCAATCAATGCAGTTTCTACTTTTAGAGTTTGCGAACGAGAGTGTTATTTTAGAAGAGCACAGGGCAAGCTGACAGCATGTACGTCACAAAGCGCCAAAAGTTACATTCATCATGTCCGGTGAGGTGGGTGGCAAATTTAGGTTACATTCTGATGCAGCGGTTCAAACCATTTTCTGAGGTGGAATCTTCCAGTTCATTCTCCACAGCAAAATAACAAAACAGTTTTAATCTGAGGGCAGTACCAGTCACAGTTAGGAGGAGGTAGAGGAGGCAACATCAGATGTTGGTTCCAAACCTTGCAGAGAGTGTCATGAACCTGTCAGGGGTTCATGGACTGTGTAGTTGCTAACCTTGGTTCAGGTTGTTGTAGGTAAAAAGTAGGCCTGAAAGGGAGAGATTTCTGTATGCTTTGCAGAGAAACTTTCCCGTGAGAGGAAACTGCAAGAAGAGAGATGTCCTCATGCTCTGTTATCTACCACTACCATAAGAGATGACGGAGCTGGGACAGCTCGACTCCTCTCATCGGACCCCCACTTTTGCATTCCTTTCTTGTGGGAAGGAGCTAAGAAGGATGTGTTTTGGAAAAGTGACACCTTTCATTGGATGAGATAGCTCTGGTTGCTATAGTGACACACAGAGTTCCAAAAAGTGCAGTTTTTGTCTGTTAGAAGGAGAGAAGGGGAAGAGGATAGAGACGAAATGGTCACCTAATAGAATAGCCTTTTTCTTACTTTTAGCCACTGCCTTAAAGTGAGAATAACTCTCTAAAAGCATTTAGACGTATTTGTTTTTTAACAAATAACAAAACTTATTTGTTTTCTAGCCCCCACCAATGGCTGGAGGGAGGAGCTGCCATGGCCCTGACAGAAGATTTCATCGCCTCTCTCAAGCAGGGAGGAGCCGCCATGGCCCTGACAGAAGACTTTGTCGCCTCCCTCAAGCCCCCACCAATGGCTGGAGGGAGGAGCCGCCATAGCCCTGACAGAAGACCTTGTCGCCTCCCTCAAGCCCCCACCAGCAGCTGGAAGGAGGAGCCGCCATGGTCCTGACAGAAGACTTCATCACCTCCCTCAAGCCCTCACCAATGGCTGGAGGGAGGAGCCACCATGGCCCTGACAGAAGACTTCGTCGCCTCTCTCAAGCCCCCACCAATGGCTGAAGGGAGGAGCCGCCATGGCCCTGACAGAAGACTTCATCACCTCCCTCAAGCTCCCACCAATGGCTGGAGGGAGGAGCCGCCATGGCCCTGACAGAAGACTTTGTCGCCTCTCTCAAGCCCCCACCAAAGGCTGAAGGGAGGAGCCGCCATGGCCCTGACAGAAGACTTCATCACCTCCCTCAAGCTCCCACCAACGGCTGGAGGGAGGAGCCGCCGGGACGCGGGTGCCACCGCTGCCGCCTCTGCTCCAGAGGAGTTGAGCCGCGGGCTCCATCATGGACACTGAGCCCTGGGCTCCGTCATGGACGTTGAGCCCAGGCTCCGTCATGGATTTTTATTGTATTTGCTTCACACTGTAAGCCACCCTGAGTGGTGCTTGCACCAATAGGGCGGAGTATAAATATAATAAATAAATAATAAATAAACCAAGTATTTTTCTTTTCTGTAACTTTAAGAAACTAAAATAAAACAAACTTTTTTATTTTTCAAAGAGGACGTCTTTGGACTTCTTGCAAACATGAAAGACTGGGCATAGTTCATGCTACCTAAATCTTAAACTTCTGTTGTATTCCCCAGTAATTGCCTTCACCCATTAGGTGGGCAACCTTTCAGCTGGTTTTGCTGAAAGAGAATCACGTTCGCTCTATCTTGTCCGTTTAAGCCATCAATCAGGGTTCGATGCTGTAACCATTCTAGGGAGATTGATCTGGCTAGATTAGATAAGAGCTGTGAATGTGATATGGTGGCACTGGTGGGATTGTTAAAGACCCCTGCCTAATTAGCTATGCCCAAACCTGTTTGAAGTTTTTTTTTTACTTCTTTACAGCCGGCTGCTGGAAAGAAGGGAGCAGTTTGACCAGTGTTAATACTCCTGTGTTTTTTTTTAGCAGAAGCATTCTTGAAAGGCAGATGGAAAGCAGACTCTTTCCAGTTTTTCATTTTGAGAACAGGTAGATTTCTGCAGCAGCACAATCGGCGCTGGTTTGGATTACAAACCCTGAGGCTTGGTTACAGCCTGGATTACAAATCTGGTACACCCAGAAGGTGAAATGGCTGAAGACCAGGAGCAGGTTTCACCTCCAACAGGATTGGGAGACCCGCAGGAGCCAGGAACAGAAGAGAGAGACAGTTCCTCCCCAGCTGTGTCGTTCATGTTGTCTCGAAGTGAGTCACCTCTGCTAGTTTCTTTTAATCCATTTACTAGTGAGCATTTGCCAGCTGAAGCTGACCTGACAGAGGTCCTCTTCAAACACCACCATGGGGGAAAGAGATTGCAAAACCCGGTCCAGAGGGGAGCTGAATCACGGAGTGAAGAGGGATCTCCAGAAGTGATTAGCCAGCACATGGATGTCGGTGAGCAAATCCCCAGAGGCCCAGAAGGGAGTCCTAGAGTAGAAGGGGCAGAGGAAGAGATGCACCCATGGGTGCAGGACTATGAGCAACACATCACGGAGAAACAGAGAAGACAGATGGAAGAACCCCGATGGCAGGAGCAGCTACAGGTCCCTGCATGTTTTGGAGCAAGACCCAAAGTAGGGGAGACAGCTGCAAGCCAATTTCTGGGGCTTCAACCCAAGAGAGAATCAGATATCCAACCCAGAGGGACTTTGAGGGAAGCCAGCCTAAGGAGGAAATTCCTGACCCACCAAGGCAGCCTAGAAGGCACCACCGAACCAGCCGTTGCTTGGAATACTTGATGGAGACTTTTTTAAAAGTTCAAACTCAATCTATGATTGAACAAAGACAGGCAAAAAAGAAGGCCCTACCTGATATTGATAGGAAGCCCCTGCCAGTTTTACAAGAAGGGAAGGCCATTCTCAGCTTCATATAAAGATCTGAACATTGCTGTAAAAATATGGACATATCTGAAGAATTGTGGCCTAAGATAGTGGCCACACAGCTCTGTGGCGTGTTACAGGACATTAATCCTTTGCCTGATGATTTTAAATGGTTTCAGATCGTGGACTCTTTGCATACACAATTTGCAATTATTCCTGAATCCTTAAGAATTAAGTTTAGAGGTCTGAGATATGACTCCAAGGAGTCCTTTTCATCCATGATGATGCAGCTTACCCAGAATTTTCACCGCTGGACGCAGGCAGCAAAAACTGAAACAGCTCAGGGCTTGCGCCATCTCTTCATTCAAGAACAATTTCACAGAATTATTCCAGCAGATCTCAAGCAATCTCTTTTGCTTGTGCAGTGTATGCATCAAATACATCATTATCTATTACTGAGAATACATACTGTAAGATCTTCGGTCAGATGCCAAGAAAAATTATTAAATTTGTTAAGAAACATTACATCGTTCAACAAACATCCATGAGTGAGTGGGCGGCAAAATAAATATGAATAAATCTTTACCTATAAGGAGGGACATTAACCATTGGACTCCGGCATACACGCCTGCACCCATCCATACTATCCCGTACCGAGCTGCCTGCACTTGCCTTTACCCGGCCCGACCATCGCTGCAAGGGTCCGGCAGTCGCTAGTGTGGCAACTGCCCACGAACACAAACAAAACAAAACAACTTCAAGTCCCAACGTCCTCCGTGCCACGCCACCTCTCAGCCAATCAGGCTGACAGGCAAGAGCAAAGAGAAGGTTGGGAAATAATAAATCAAGAGCACTTACAAAAGACGTCCTCCCTCCATGCCTCCGGAACAGAACTGAAGAAATAAAAACAATTGCAGTACTCTAAATCACAGCCCACCTAGAGGCCGGAAGAGTATAAAACAGAGAAAAATATATTTTAAAATTTCAAATAAAAAATAAATAAAATAAAATAAATCAAATAAATTTAAAAACCACAAATTCAAAACACCACCACCCAAACCACCCCTAACCAAAAAAACACACACACAAAAACCTGCCTGGCAATGCCGGGCTAAAATATGCTGGTAAATAAATAATATGTGTTGCTCACCTGTTGTTCAGTCGCACAGTTGAGTTTGACCCTTTGTGACCCCATGGACCATTGCACGCCATGCTCTTCTATCCTCCACCATCCTCCTCAGATCTATGCCCATTGCATCGACAATGCCATCTATTCACCTCATCTTCTGGTGCCAACTTCTCCTTTTTTCCTTGTATCTTTCCAAGCATCAAGGCCTTCTCTAGTGAGTTCTCTCTTCTCATTTAGTGGCCAAAATACTTAAACCATCTTCAGTATTTGTGTCAGAGCCCGGCACCAGCAGAGCTCTATAGCTGGTTAGAGCTACAATGGGGGAAGGGGAGCTTCTCCTTACTTCAGGTTTCAGAAGGAGCAGAGCAGAGTCGTTGCCAGTCCGAAGGTCGGGAGCCAGTGGAGTCATGCTAGAGGTGCAGGCATCATCCAAGATTGTGGACAAGGTCACAGTCCGAGGTTCAGAATCCAAGGAATCAAGGTCAGGAAGCCAGGAGCAGTGTCAGATTCACCAAACTGACGAATTGGCCCAACAAGGGCCTGTCGCATGCCTCTCCTTTAAGGGGAATCAGACCCCCGCAGCTGAGAGTCTGTTCAGGAAGTGTGCTCAGGCCCTCCTCCTTCTCAGTTGCAGCTGATGCCTCAATGAATCCCTGTAATGAGCAGCCATGCCTGCCTGCTCTTGAGTTGCCTGCCTGCTGACACCTGGCCTAGCTGTCAAACTCAGATCCTCCAGCCCGGCTTAGCCCTCCTGAGTGACAGCTGGCTGCGAGGCCAGTGCGATGTCCATGTCCTCCGACTCGGCCTCCTGATCTGAGCTGACTGTGGCCTGGGGGGGCTGGCAAGGGGTCCTCCTCAGGTTCAGATTCCAAGTCGGAGTCAGCAGCAGGCAGCTGGGCCAGCTGAAAGTCCTCCTCCTCACACCCAGGACCCCAGGTCACAACACTTTGTCCCTCAGGTGAGCAGTCAGGGTTGATTTCCTTCAGGATCGACTTATTTTTTTCTCCTTGCATTCCAGTGGGCTCTCAAGAGTCCCCTCCAGCACTACAATTCAAAGGCGTCTATTCTTCTGCGTTCATCCTTCCTTATGGTCTAGCTTTCACAGCCGTATATTACTACTGGAAATACCACTGCTTTGACTATGCGTATTTTTGTAGACAGGGTGATGTCTCTTCTCTTGATTATGCTACCTCAGTTTCTCATTGCTTGTTTCCCAAGAAGTAAGCATCTCTTTATTTCGTGGCTGCAATCACCAACTGCAGTGATCTTGGACCCTAGGAAAGTAAAGTCTGTTCCCACTTCCATTTCTTCCCCTTCTATTTGTCAGGGAGGGAGTTGGGGGCCAGTTGCCATGATCTTGGGTTTTTTGATGTTGCATTTCAGACCAGCTTTTTCACTCTCCTCTTTTACCCTAATCGAGAAGCTCTTTAGGTCTTCTTCACTTTCTGCCATTAGGACTGTGTCATCTGCATATCTCAGGTTGTTGATGTTTCTCCCAGCAATCTTAATTTTAGTTTGTTCTTCATCCAGCCCTGCATTATGCATGATGCATTCTGCATATGAGTTAAATAAACAGGGTGACAATATGTAGCCCTGTTGTACTCCTTTTCCTATTCTAAACCAATCAGTATTTCCATATCCTGTCCTAACTGTTGCTTCTTGGCTCATGTACAGATTTCTCAGAAGACAGATGAGGAGGTCTGGTATTCCCATATCTAAGTATCTGCCACAGTTTATTGTGGTCAACACTGTCAAATGCCTTGGTGTAGTCAATAAAACAGAAGTAGACTTTTTTCCTGGTACTCCCCTTTTTCCATGATACAGCGAGTGTTTGCAATTTGGTCTCTAGTTCCCCTGACTTTTTGGAACCCAGCCTCTACTTCTGGAGGTTCTCGCTCCATGTATTGCTAAAGCCTAGCTTGTAGGATCTTGAGCATGACTTTGCTAGCGTGTGAAATGAGTGCAACTGTTCAATAATTTGAGCATTCTTTGGCATTGCCCTTCTTTGGAATTAGAATGTACACTGACCTTTCCAATCCTGTGGCCACTGCTTAGTTTCCCACATCTGCTGGCATATTGAGTGCATCACTTTTAATAGCATCTTCCTTTAGCGCCTTGAGTAATTCAACTGGAATACTGTACTATCATCTCTACTAGCTTTGTTGCTAGTAACACTCTAGGGCCTTCTTGACTTTGCATTTCAGAATGTCCAGTCATTGATCTCATCACTGTGGTTGTCAGGGACGTTGAGGTCCTTTTTAGAAAGTTCTTCTGTATATTCTTGCCATCTTTTTCTGATCTCTTCTGTGTGTACTAGATCCCTACCATTTTTGTCCTTTATCATGGTCATTTTTGCCTTGATTTCCCCATTTTTTTAAAAAAAAGATTTCTAGTCCTTCCCCTTCTGTTGTTTTCCTCTGTTACTTTGCACTGTTCATTTAAGAAGGCTTCCTTATCTCTCCTTGCTTTTCTTTGAAATTTTGTATTCAAGTTGAGTGAATCTCTTTCACCTTTGCTTTTTGCTTGCCTTCTTTCCTCAGCTATTTGAAGAGCCTCATTAGACAACCACTTTGCTTTCTTGCACTTCTTTTCCTTTGGTATGATTTTAATTGCTGCCTCCTGTATGATGTCCTGAACCTCCGTCCATAATTCTTCAGGTACTCTATCAAGTCTAATCCATTAAATCTATTCCACAATCTCCACCGTATATTCCTTAGGGATGTTGTCTAGGTCATACCTGTGTGGCCTAATTGTTTTCCCTATTTTCTTCAATCAAAGCCTGAATTTGACAATCAGTAGCTCATGATCTGAGCCACAGTATGCTCCAGGTCTCTTCTTTGCGGACTGCATAGAGCTTCTCCATCTTCGGCTGCAGAGTATGTAATCAATCTAATTTCAATGCTGGCCATCTTGTGATGTCCATGTGTAGAGTCACTTCTTATGTTGTTGGAAGAGGGTTTTTGCTATGACCAGTGTATTTTCTTGGCAGAACTCTATTAGCCTTTGCCCTGCTTCATTCTGTGTTCCAAGGACAACCTTCAAGTTACTTTTTGACTTCCTACTTTGGCATTCCAATCTCCTATGATAATAAAGACATTTTTTTTGGTGTCAGTTCAAGAAGGTGCTGTAGGTCTTCATAGAACTGGCTTACTGTGACTCCTCTGCACCAGTGGTTGGGGCATAGACTTGGATTATAGTGAAATTGGATGGTTTGCCTTCTAACCGGACTGAGATTATTCTGTCACTTTTAAGATTGTATCCCATTACTGCTTTTCTCACTCTTTTATCTATACCTATAAAGCAGAGATCTGGGTCTACGTGACTGGTATGGGCTGCCACACCCCTTCACCAACCCCTCCCAAATTTGGCATACACGTACCTGCCGTTTCGGAGCCGAACGTCATCTGGGTCCCAGGGCCCGAGGTGGGCCGTGCACCCCACCATCAACAAAAAAGTGTGCGCCTGTGCACAAGTCCTGGAGCCAAATGGTCACACACACAGAGTGGTGGCTCGCGTCTGTGCGCGAAAAACAAACCGACAGTTGAGCGGAACATTGAGGCGGAGCATGAGATGGCAGCGGACAGAGGTGCAGCCGAGAGAGACAGCAGTACAGACACACTAAGCAGCAGTTGCGGAATCCCAAAACAAAAACAACAAAACCAAAGGACGAGGCATCGCTGTGGGTGGAGGAGCCGGCAGAGCAAGTGGCCGTGCCGGTGTCTGTTGCGCTGTGCTGCTACAAAACAGCAGCGGCACAAAAGCACAGCTGGGGCGAATGGACAGTCCTTGTTCTGAGCCCTAGGGCTCGCCAGCCTAGACCTGGCCCGGCCCTTCCGTGACCCGGGAATCCTCGCCGTGAGGGAGGCAGCCACGACAGCAACGCCAGGCCTGTTGGGTGAGCCAACAAGGAGCAGGGTGGTAGGAGAAAAGGGGCACAAAGTGTTTGTGTGTGTGTCTGTCCAGGGAGGGAGGGAGGGAGGGAAGGAGACAGCGGGAGGGTGCGGTGTGTGTATCTGTGTGCACACGGGGTGGGAAACACAGAGGACACAGGGAAAGGAGGTGTGTATGTGTGCAGGGTAGGAGGGACAGAGACGCGGGGAAGGCGAGGGGTATATGTCTGTGTTTGTCTGCCTGTGTCTGTGTGAGGGACGCTTCGGGGACCACGCCAGCGCCGCCAGCCCAGGGGCCCAAAACACCCTGGAAGGTAAACCAGCACACACACACCCCAAACACCCATGGGTGAAGCCGGGCACTAAGCTAGTTGACTATAAGGCCCACTCCATTTCTTCTAAGGGTTTCTTGCCCACAATAGTAGATATGATGGTCCCCAGAGTTGAATTAGCCCATCCCTGTCCATTTTAGCTCACTGATTCCCAAGATATCGATGTTTATTCTTTCCATCTTTCCATATACCACGTCCAGCTTGCCTTGATTCGTAGATTTTACATTCCAGGTTCCTATGCAATATTGTTCCTTACAACATTTGATTTGCCTTCCATTATCAGAATCACCCACATCTTCCGACCTGAGGGGCTCTCCAACCTGCGCCATGTAGTTTTGCCTTTTGCTACTATCAAGTTTTTTTTTTGGCAATGTTTTTAGTGTGGGTTGCCAGTTCCTACACCAGCAATTTAACTATCTTATGCAATATCACAACTTAGCACAACTTAATAAAGATAACAAGTTAATATACCATTCAATGCTACTCATTATTATTCTAACTTTGATTATTACTGAAATGCACTGTATCAACTAAACAGAGTGGTAAGTACTAATCATCTAAATGCAGAAAATAGTCTGTGTTCTTTGACCCGCTCGGCTTCTCTTCGCTCTGGCCAGTGATGAGGCAGGAGCCCTGGCTTATCCCATCTCTTTTCACTTCAGCCAGTGACAAGGCCGAACTATAACAGGGATTCTTGGCCTACAGCACCAATTCATCCCGCCCACACCCTCGCTCCATCTGCCACTGGAAGTGGCCGCAGGCACATTCCCGGTGGCTGCGGATGCGTTCCCAGCGGCTGCAGGGGTACAACAGCTGCACATGCATTTTCAGTAGCTGTGGGGATGTTCTGCAGCCGTTGATGCATTCCCGGTGCCTTGGGGAGGGGGTTCCCTTCACCTATGCTATGCAGCTCCTCCAGGCTGGTAAATAGGGTAGCAGTGTGGGGAGGAGTGGGGGCTTTTTGAGGTGCGGTGGGCTCAGTCTGAGGGAGCATCACCTGGCCTCCAGCTTAAAAAGGTTGAGAACCCCTGTTCTATAAGCTCATTTGCAAAACAGATGACCAGGAACATTACTGCACATACGCATCAGCTAGCTTTGCCAACACACAAACAAATACTAGCTATGTACACATACATCTCCAAAGCAGTTTTGTGGAATTTTCCAAAACTAGCCTAAGCCTGAGTGTTGATTCCAGCAGCCTATTCCTACAGAGCTGAAACTGAAGTTCAAAGTTGCTGCAAGTGGACCTGAAAAAGGTCTCCAAGGCGGAAGAGATTTAATTTGCTATAATCCGATCAGCTCTAAAAGCTCTGCAGATTTACCTCCAGCAAGAAAAGTGGGGCAGTGCAGCATGTGGCTTCCCTCAACCTGCAGACTCATGGGGTTTTATGAAACAGGTTTTTGGAAGATTAACTTTCCTAGACGAAGACCGTACAGCCAGCTTAGACTTTCACTTCGCTACAAGGAAGACCTGGGAACAGTTCTCTATCAAGTTGGAATTAACTCCTGGATGTCAGCCAGTAGGAAGGAATGATGAAAAAATGGGAAAATTTATCAGATGGGAAGAACTACTTTATTATTATTAATAATAATTTGACTTCTACCCCACCCAGCTGGGATACACTACCACTTTGGGTGGCTCACAATGTTAAAAAGAGCAAAACAGACACCATAAAATCATAGAACCCCCCCCCCACCCAGTCCATTCAGAACCAAGGACCACTAGCCCAAATGGCAAAATGACGGGAGGGTCTCCTATTTAAAATTCAACAAGCTGTCAAAGGCCTCCTTTAAAATTCTCCCTCTAAAATGCCTGAAATTGTTCAAAATCGAGTTGGTAAGACAGAATTCTCCTTCAACACAGCCCAGTCAGATAAATAAAAAAGTGCACAGCATAAAGTTCACTGCTAGATATTAAAGGATAAATAATTGGCAGTTTTTGACCTTTGAACCTAAACTGACCAATACGAAGGTAAAGCCCTAAAGTCTGAAGCAGGCTTGCCAAGGTTGCTGACAAAGTTCAGCCAGGGTGACCCACCTTGTCTTTGCAGGGCCTTTGACAATTCTGTGCCGCACACACAGCATTCTCATCATCAGACTCCTCAGCTCCTGACCAGTCATACTTGGAAGGGATGTCTAGTACTTTCTTCTCCCTCTTTTTCTCTGTGCACTCTTTCACTTGCTCCACCTTGGCTGCAGCTGCTTTCTCACGCTTTTTCTTGCGCTCTTCCTCTTTAGCCAGTTTCTTAGCCAGTTTGTTCAGCTCTTTTGTCTTGTCTGTGGTTAGTTTCAGCTTCTTCTTCTTGGGTTTTTCCAACTTCTTCAGCTCTTTAGATTTCTGCTTCATTTCACCCAACAACTGCTCTGCTTTCTCTAACTTGCGCTTGCGTTTCCTCTCTGAAGAGTCTCTCCCTCTCATTTTCAAAGGCTTTTCATCCATGCTGTCATCCTTTTTAAAAAACAACAGTTTTAACAAAAATTAAACTTTCAAGATAGATACAATTATTCCTGTGGTGTATAATTACCTAATGACAAGGAATAAAATACTAGACCCGTGATGGTGAACCTTGGCAATCCATGTGTTCTTCGACTTCAATTCCCAGAAGCCTAAGTCCCTGTGAATCCACATGAATGGTTTTACTGCAAGTATGCACAGTAAACCCATTCATGTGGATTCACAGACTTGGGTTTCTGGGAAATGAAGTTCAAGAACAGCTGGAGTGTCAAGGTTTGTCATCACTGTACTAGACCATTCCCAATAAATCTATATATGAGAAATGTATGAGAAAGAGAGAGTAAATATATTATGAGGCTCTTGAATATTATTCATTGTGGAAGTAGAAAAGTGGTATCTCCTCTGCACCCCACATATGTTATCCTCTTTCAATGACAGAGAACAAATAACAAAAGTTGAATACCAACTATATGTCTGGACTGAACAAACACAGCAATGAGGCCACAGAAGACATGTTGCTGCAATTCTGTTTACTGTATGACATCTAGTGTTAGTTACAGTATTAATTAAAAACTTAAGCCATATTTATTTCTCATTCAGTCTCTTTTACAGAGCTTTTAAATCTTTGAATAGTCAAAAACACTTCTGTAATTCTAGAAGGCTATTTACATAGAAATGTCTTTCTTTTTTAGAGTTCCTTAACAACTAAATCATAATAGATGACAGAACATTTTTACAATAGAGATTTATATGTGTCAAATGATACCTATTTTAAAATATAGTAAAATTAAATGCCCAAATATATATAAATACTGTTTTATATCTACAGTATATCAATGTATTTCTGTCCAAATTAATCTTGAAAAATACTTCTAGAGTGCCCTTTCTAGTGGAATCCAGGGCAAATATCCTGTTGGGTTTATCAAATGCACAATTGCAATCATGCAAGCAGTTGCACAGTGGACGCCCTACAAAACAATGAAGCTACTTGCATAATTTTCACTAAAAACACATTTTATCTAACAGGATACTGATCTATATCAGGGTGATTTTATTGTTATTGTTGTTGTTGTTGTTGTTGTTGTTGTTGTTGTTGTTATTATTATTATTATTATTATTATTAATAATAATAATAATAATAATAATAATAATAATAATAATAATAATAATAATAATAATAATAATAATTCCATTTATACCCTACCCATCTAGGAGGTATTCCTACTTTGGGTGGCTAACAAGACGGTTATAACAATATAGCCCGTTGCCTTAACTGTTTCGCTGTATTCATCATTATGTACAGCCAAATTTCTGTCCATAAATATGCTTTTTGCTTGTTTGCTTAACATGGTTGAACAAATTTAATTTTATCCTCAACACACTCTATATTTGATTTGTTTTATCCTTCCTTTCATTTGGAGGTAGGGGTCTAGATCTCATACTTTCAATCTTCATACTTCTGCTTATATTCAAGTACAGCTGATCGGAGGCAAGGAAGGCATTCTTCCAAGAACAGTTCAAACAACCATTAAATGTATAACAATTGTAACAATTTAAATAATGAAATACTCTGCATACCTATTTCCTTGCAGGGATTCTTGCAGGGATATCATACTTTGCAGAGGCTCAGAGAGGCAACTCCAAAGCATAGTGGTAGCAACACTAAAGGATTGTTTGCTGACATGTCCAAGCTGGCTTCTTTAGAAGGACAGTTTTGGACAAATTCAGTTGGTAGGTAAAGGTCGCCCTTGCCCGAAAGCCAGTTGTATCTGACTCTAGGGTTCAGTGCTCATCTGTTTATAGTCAAAGAGTCAGAGCTGTCTGCGTCTGCAGACGCTTCCGTGGACATGTGGCAGGCATGACTAGACAGCGGAGTGCATGGAATGCTGTTTACCTTCTCACCGGAGTGGTCCCTATTAAATCTACTTGCAATTTCTTGCTTTCAAATTGCTAGGTTGGCAGGAGCTGGTACAGAGACGGGAGCTCACTCCGTCATGCAGTACTCAGGAATTGAACGCCGACCTTCCAGTCAGCGAGTTCAGCCTCTTAACCACCTGAGCCATTGCAGTCCCAAATTCAGTTGGTACAAGAGCTCGAAAGAGTAGACATGGATGAACCTGACCTCCTTGGACCAAACAGCTCTGGGAGGGACAAGAGTTTCTTATGCTGTAGGCAACTGTTTGTTACCAAAACATAATGCTCTTGACAGTCAGAGAAATACCCAGCAGAGCAGTCATGGCACTTTCTTGTAAAGCAACTCCTCCCCATATGTCAAAAGATTCCACCACATAGCAATGCTGTATAGAGTTAATTGGAAGAAGGAGATCTCACACAGTACATGGAAAATCCTATGTGTTGCAGATAATCCTCCATTCCAGTCAAAGCTTCAAAAGCTTAGTATTACTGAAAATGCACTGAAGTTAATTCATTCAAAAAAATAATTCATCAAAACTAAATCAGTAAGAAAAAACTTAAACGTATTTCTTTTCCTTACTGAATTGTTAAATAAGAACACATTTAAAATAAGCAGAAATTACTGCTAATCTGTTCATGTAAAAAAAATGAAATAACGTTGTTGATGCTTAACAATTAAACAGGTTGAAACTGCTGTTGAAAAATTTAATACTGTACATTGTTTCCAAGCTTTGGTTCCAGTAATTTCTACATGTTAGCTTCTATTTCTGCATGTTCTCAAAGCACCTATGATTATTTCGGACATAATGGCATTAAATAAACCATAACTGTTATTCTTGAGTAGACCTGAAGAATGTTTATTGTGTGGAACACGTAGAAGAGTTTAGGAAAGTTCTGACCATGGAAGAGAAACTTGGTTCTAAACAGGCCAGTCAACCTTGAGAACATAGTCTTTCTGCACAATTCCTTACAGTGGCAGCATAAGGAATGATGGTGTGTCAGAAACATTTGAACAACTTGTCAGTTATTCCTCATGAGCTCTTGGAAGCTGATAGGATGCAACTAACACTAGATTCTGCTATGTATCCATGAACACATCAGGAGGATGTAGCTCTGCCTGCTAGCAGGAGACAATGGTTATATAAAGCATGTCAGCATGCTTATTGGCTGTTAGGGAGTCTGAGAATCCAGGAGTTGCTCAGCAGTGATGTTGCTGGATGTATAATCAGAATCTTTTCATCACAAAACCTCCCAAAAGAAACCAGAATGAAAGCTAAGAGGAATTCAGACACTCTAGTTTAAGTAACATTATTTTTCTCTTGAAAAATTTAAATCTGAAAATTGTCTTGTCTTCAACCATTGGAGAGCAGGAAAAGAGAAGTAAACTCTATTTTAAAAGAAGCCACATAGCTGTACAAGCCTTGCCTCTAAATAGTTATAGGCCGAGTATTCAGGACGTACTTGCATTCTAAGCAATATTGTGGGGTTGTTCTTCTTTTGTGTATAGACCAGACATAAAACTGCCAAAATGAAGGCACCTTTTGGTGAGTTCATTCTGCAGCTCCTTTCGCCTGACCTAGTGTGAGAAAGATTAGCCAGAAACACAAGGTTGCTGTTATCACAGCACACCCAACTGTGGTTAAAAATACCACAATCTTTGAGGAGGCTCTTTCTGTATATCCCATATTGTGGGGTAAAACAGTCCTTTACTTAAGTGAGAAGTAGGAAAGCAGACCAAATAGCAACAGCAATTCAAGTATAGGAAACATGTAAAGTCTCAGGAAGCCTGTGTTACACAGAAGAACACCTTGAAGAATTCATAGGAGTAGTAGAGAGAGCCAACCAATCTTCTGAAAGTCAACGTAACACAGTGTAATTAAACAGCTCTCTGTAAAAAGCAAATATTTTACCTCCATGATGTGGAGAAACCTATCCTCAGATGGCGGATGTGTTGCTTGCAAGATCCGCCAGATGTGCTGGGTCTCGTCCAGAGATACTTCTAGAAGGTCTCCTATCATCATAAGATCTTCCAGCTGTGATTTTGCTCCTAGAGACAGTTCAAGTACAGGAGGTTCCAAACTGCGAGGGACAAGGGGACTTTTACGAGGCTGCTTCCTTGGAGTGTTCGAACCTTTCAGAAAAGCCAATCACACAAGACAGCAGTTGGGGGGGGGAGTAAAAAAGGAAGGGAGAAGAGATAGAATGGTTTCATTTTTCGTGAACAGAAGAAGGACTAGGAACAGTTAAACCTTCAGAAAGTATTTCAAATACTTCTTGGTAGTTGATGGCAGCATCCCTCTTATAGACAGGAAAAACATAAAATCACTTAGCTCACACATAGCAGAGGAAGACAATATCATAGTTGGTTCCCTAAGGTCCACAACCCACATAGTTACACTGGACTCTGATATTGAACAATTCCTCAGCTGCCCATCTATACCTATAAGAATGGGATGGAGTAGTCACCCCATCACTGTCTAACTGCCAGTACTTTTACAGCCACCACTTTCTATCTGTGGACTTGCCCGGGGCTGGTATGAGTTGTGGGCTCATACTGTCATTCTTTTTTTTTCATTGTATTTTTTGCTCGGCTTGTGATATTGCTATATTGTGTTAATTTTTATTTATTTATACTGTGTATTTTCGCCCTGTTATATTGAATGTGAACCGCCTTGAGTTGCCCTGCGCGAGTAAGGCGGTATACAAATATAACAAATAAATAAAAATAAATAAATGTGGTTGTGCATTCCGGAATGCGTTTCTGTACACGTCCAGCCTATCCCGCAATGAGCCGGCTACACTTACCTTTTGTCCTTGCCGCCATCGCTTTGCGGGTCCGGTAGCCGAGGGTGGGGGGGTTCACCCCATGAACACGGAAAAACAAAAAATCTACATTTCCCAGCGTCCTCTGCACTGCAGCACGCCTCAGCCAATCAGGCATGAGGCCGTGAGGGCAGAGGCGGCGGGACAGCTGGCACATGTGAGGAAAAAACGGCTGACTTGCACGCCTTTCCCCCTCATCACCTGCTCTCCGGCGACCCTAAAATGCCGCATCCCTGTTGCCGCAGTTCCTGCCGCCAGCGGCCCAGCAGAGTTCACCCAGTAGGTCGGCCGGGGGAGAGTCGGGGAGGAGAGACCCGCAACACCTAGGGTCTCTCCGGCGGCCCTAAAAAGCCACCTCCCCGCCACTGCCGCCAACCCAGCGGAGTTCGCCCGGTAGGTCGGCCGGGGGAAGCAAACCAAGGCAACAGGTGGGTGTCCGACAGGGAAGGTGCCTTCCCTGCTGGACGCCCGACTGTCTCCCTTCCTTGCCCCTCCTCCGCGCTGGTTCAAAGCTGACCTCGAACCAGCCCAGAGGAGAACCAAAGACGGCAGGCGGGTGTCCGACAGGGAAGGTACCTTCCCAGGCGGACAAACGTCTGACGCCCTTCCTTGCCAGCTTCCCCCCTTCCCTGCCTCTGCCTCCCTCCCTTCCCTGCCCCCCAAGGCATCGGCAAGAAAGGGAAAACGGATCGCGTCTGCCTCCCCCCCTTCCCTCCCTACTCACCTACTGCCTCCTCTGTGTGTGTGTGCGTGCACACACGTGTGTGCGCGTCCCCGGGAAGCTAACCAAGGCAACAGGCGGGCATCCAACAGGGAAGGCGCCTACCCTGCCGGGCACCCGCCTGTCTCCCTTCCTTGCCCCTTCTCCGCGCTGGCAAAATCAATACCTGCCCGGCAAGGCCGGGCAAAATAGCTAATATCTATTAAAAACAGCACTACCTTGAGAGCAGCTTTTAGAAGCTGATGAATATGCATGTTCAGCACAGAAAGAAGGGGCTGTCCACATATGTGTCACAACTTCTTCAGATTTGATTGGAATTTCTTCATCACAGAACAGGTTGGGCTCCAGACTGCTAGAAGATTTTACACTGACATTATCCTAAAACAGAACATAGACATTTGAAATTATAGAACAAAATCTAGTCATCCTACCAAGATCCTCGTGGGTCTGTTATTAGAAATCTTCCAGCTGAGGTTAATATAATTTCTATAAACTTGGGTTGTGCTTTAATCTTCATTCACAATAGTGTAGGAGCAGGCCAATACTCTTTTTAGAATGACAGTGTGTTTTGCCTGTTTATGATCATTTTACTCAAATGCAAACTCTGCAGTAAAATTAATCAGCAGCAATGCAACTTTCACAACAGACCCTGAAACACTATGATATATCTATCAACTTTTCTGTTGTGATGCCAAGAACACTGAATGAAGTTTCACTGAAGGAATAAAATTGACATAAATTATGCTGTTCAGAAACACATAGTGGGGTACTGACCTTTATGTCATAGCCATATGCTTCCCTGATATCTTCATCCGAATCTGTCTCTTCATCATCGTAGTCTATAGTTTGTCGTGGAGATGATGACACACTACTCATTGCTCGGTTAAATCCAGACTGCTGAAAACTTGTCAAATGACCCTAAGGAGGCAAACACATTTTGTCAATTAAACAAAGGAGGCAAACACATTTTGTCAATTAAACAAAGGCATCCAATAAAAGAAGGTACGGCCTCTTTAATTTAATGACACATAATATAAGAGAAAGTGGTCTTGTTTACCTTGGAATCTGACCCACGGATATAATTCAAATCATGGGGAACAGTGATTTTCCCTTTTAAATATGGTGATTCTGAGAATAAGACATGAGACCTTATTTTCTAGAATGTATATACAGTGTTTATTTGGGAAATATTTACAGAATTTTAATTTTAATAATCTGGCACTTATACTAACCTTCCTATCAAGCTCCTTCTTTTCTGTCTATGCTAGGGAAGAAAAACTGGGAGGAGCTTATGAAACATGATTGTTAAGCTCAGCTGTGGATGTGTCTGACAGTGAAAGAAGTCTGATGCTGTAAAGAAGAGCAGGTTGCTTACCTGTAATTGTTGTTCTTCGAGTGGTCACCTGTGAAGCCACACAAATGGGTTTTACCCGCGCATGCGCAATAGCATCGGAATCTTCCAGAGCTCTTTCAGAGTCAAAGACTCCACCTCCGCGCCTCCCCACCAGCGGTCCCGCCCCCAACCTTCCCCAGTTCCAAGGTGCCGCCGCAGTAGGAATGATAAAATTGCGACAGTGACACCAGAGGGGAGGATGGGTGGGAAAGGTGTGGCTTCACAGGTGACCACTCGAAGAACAACAATTACAGGTAAGCAACCTGCTCTTCTTCTTCGTGGTCCCCTGTGAAGCCACACAAATGGGTGATTGAAAAGCTGACTTACCCGGCTGGAGGGGTGTCACTGGAGAACTGCTGAGAGAATACGTCTCCCAAACTGTGCCTCCTGCTTTTGATGGACATCAATCCGGTAGTGTCTGATGAAGGTTGTGGGCTGCTTCCAAGTTGCAGCTTGACAAATCAATGGTAAAGAGACTCCACCTGCAAAGGCAGTGGAGGTCGAAGAAGCCCTGGTGGAGTGTGCCCGCAGGTGTTCTGGAACAGGCTTCCGTGCAAGCCGATACGCTAGGGCAATTGTCTCCACTATCCAGTGAGAGAGACGTTGGGAGGATAACGCCTTGCCCTTCCTAGGGCCTGCGTGGGCAACAAAAAGTCTCTGAGTAAGTCTGAACTCCCTAGTCCTGTCAATGTAGAAAGCTAGGGTCCTACGCACATCCAGGGTGTGCATCGTTCTTTCAACAGCCGTGGAAGGGTTAGGGAAAAAGGTGGGAAGGATAATAGGTTGATTCATGTGGAAAGGAGAGACAACCTTAGGAAAGAAAGAGACATCAGTATGTAGAGTTACCTTTTCAGGGTAGAATAGGGTATAAGGTGGGTCAGAACGGAGGGCCGCCAACTCACCTACCCTGCGAGCAGATGTAATAGCAAGAAGAAATGCTGTCTTATAAGAGAGAAGGTGCAGGGGCGCTGAAGCGAGTGGCTCAAACGGCCCTTCTGTCAGTTTTTGTAGTACCAGGGGGAGTGACCACTGAGATACTGGGGTGACTCTGTCTGGGTACAGATTTGAGAGGCCTTTCAGAAAAGATTTTAAGGTGTCATTCCGAAAAATGTGTCTAGCTTCAGAGTCAATGGGCTGATGAGCCACAATTGCAGCCAAATAGACTTTAAGGGAGGAGATTGAAAGGCCAGATTGCTTTAAGTGCAACAAAAACTTCAACACAGTGGGTAAGGTTGTTGGTGTGGATGGGAGTTTTGCATCAGCAGCGAAGGAGATGAATTTTCTCCACTTGTTGTTATAGCTAGCAATAGTCGAAGGTTTCCTTGACGCCAGCAGCACTCTCCTTAGTGTGGGAGAATCAACCACGCAGTCAGTTTGAGAGTGCGGACCTCCGGATGGAGAACCTGAGCATGGTTCCTCAAGATGATGTCTGGTTGCAGAGGAAGAAGGCTATACTGAGCGGAAATGTTCATGAGGGACGTGAGCCAGGCTTGTCTCGGCCACCATGGAGTTATTAGAATGGCATGTGTGTGGCGATGTTGCAGGAGAAACACAACATGATACAGAAGTGAAAACGGAGGGAACATGTAGAGAAACTCCCGAGTCCAGTCCATCATGAAGGCATCTCCGAGTGACCCTGGCCCGATTCCGGTCCTGGAGCAATAACGGGCGCATTTCTTGTTGAGATGCGTTGCAAAGAGGTCCAGTAATGGTTGGCCCCAGCACTGTGTCAGAGAAAGATAGACGGTGGGGTTGAGTTCCCATTCGTGTAGCTGGCTCAATGACCTGCTCAGGTGATCTGCTTCCACATTGTTGACCCCAGCCAGATGTACCGCTTTGGGGAGTACATTGCGTTGAACACACCAATCCCAGAATGCTATGGTCATGTGGAGGAGAGGTATTGAGTGAGTTCCTCCCTGTTTGTTTATGTAAAACATTGCAGTTGTGTTGTCTGTGAGAATTTGGACAATTTGGTTGGTTATGACTGGTTCGAATGCTTTCAATGCTTTCCAAATTGCAAGGAGCTCTAGATTGTTGATGTGCAGTTGACGCTCCTAAATTGACCAGTGGCCATTGATTTGAAGTCCCGAGGTGCTGGCATCTGTGGTTACTTGGATGGTAGGAGTCAGTGGCACAAAGTATCTGCCTGTGGTCAGGTTCTGGGGGTGGGTCCACCATCTCAGTTGTAAACGCAACTGTTTTGGAATGTATAAGGGCATTGACATGGAGTCTGTTTGGTGGTTGAAGCTGTTAAGAAACCAGATTTGTAGGGGTCTCATGCGTAGACGTGAGAGTTGGATGATTGCGGTCGTGGAGGCCATGTGGCCGAGCAGCCGGAACACTGCTCTCGCTGAGACCTGTCTGGCAGCGATGATGGATCTGGTTGTGTGTATAATAGTCTGAATTCTTCTCTGTGGAAGAAAGGCTGCACCTGCGATGGAGTTCAAGCATGAACCGATGAACTCGATGTCTTGAGTGGGGCTGAGATGTGATTTTTTTATGTTGACGCGTAGACCGAGACCCTTTAAAATGGAAAGAACGAAGGTGATATCCAGTGAAGCCTGATGTTGTGATCTGGAGACCAGGAGCCAATCGTCTAGGTACGGGAAAATGGTGACACCCTTTGTTCTGAGGAATGCGGCTACTGGGGCCATGCATTTTGTGAATACTCGAGGTGCAGCGCATAGGCCGAATGGTAGGAGGTTGTACTCGAAGAGGTATGGGCCCAGAGAAAAGCGAAGGTATTTCCGATGATCCTCCCGGATTGCAATGTGAAAGTAGGCATCGGTGAGATCTACGGACGTGAACCAACAACCTTTGTAAAGTAAATGTAGAATATTTTGAAGGGTGACCATTTTGAACTTTCTGACTTGTATGTACTGATTGAGGACTCGGAGATCTAAAATCGGGCGAAGATCTCCATCCTTCTTGGGAACTGCGAAATACCTTGAATAAAACCCTGTGTGGATTGTGGATGGAGAGACCAAGCGAATGGCTCCCTTTTTGTAGAGGGTCAGAATTTCTTCTGCCAGAACAGGAGAGGGTAGGGTGAATCTTGGTCTCCCAAAGGGAGGTTGTGTGGTGAATTCGAGTGCGTAACCAATTTGGATGATGGATAAGACCTACCGGTCTGTGGTGATGCTTTGCCAATTTTTGAAGAAGGGGGAGAGAGGCGTGATTGAGGTTGAAGTGATGGATCCTGAAGGACGGGAGTCAAAACCGCTGTTTGGGTTTTGGGGGGTTATATTTGAAGGATGTCCTGGGTCTGGATCTCTGGTTCTGTTGAGAGAAGAGAGGTGGAGGAGGAAGACGAGTTGCACCATGATAGGTGTTTTGCTGAGGTCTATAATAACGCTGTGGAGGGTAAAAACGAGGCCTCCAGTTTGGGCGGAATGTGCGTTGGCGTTGATTGGATAACTTCATCCGTGTGGCAGAAGATTTTTTCTTCTGGTACTCATCCAGAATATCATCAGTCTTTTGGTGAAAAAGCCCTTCACCATCAAAGTCCATGTCCTCGATTTTGACCTTCGCCTCATCTGGAAAGTCGGTGGATTTTAGCCATGCATAACGTCGTAGGGATATTGCGGTAGTAAGCGCACGTGCAAAACAATCAGAAACATGGCGTGATGACATAGATTGTTGGGCGGCCAACCTAAGGGCCTCCTCTTGAACCAATGCCAAGGCCTCCCTTCGTTCCTCAGGAAGGGCAACCACCCCCAGCTGGGAGTGAGGAAGAGGAGGAGAGACGGGCGAGCGGCAAAGGGGCCTGCCGCCGCCGCCGGCGGACAGCCACCCCCAGCCGGGGGGTGAGGACGAGGAGGAGAGCCGGGCGAGCGGCAAAGGGGCCTGCCGCCGCCGGGCAACCACCCCAGCCGGGGGTGAGGAAGAGGAGGAGAGACGGGCGAGCGGCAAAGGGGCCTGTTGCCGCCGCCGCCGGGCAACCACCCCAGCCGGGGGTGAGGAAGAGGAGGAGAGACGGGCGAGCGGCAAAGGGGCCTGCCGCCGCCGCTGCCGGACAGCCACCCCCAGCCGGGGGGTGAGGATGAGGAGGAGAGCCGGGCGAGCAGCAAAGGGGCCTGCCGCCGCCACCGCCGGGCAACCACCCGAGCCGGGGGTGAGGAGGAGGAGGAGGAGAGCCGGGTGAGCGGCAAAGGGGCCTGCCGCCGCCGCCGGGCAACCACCCCAGCCGGGGGTGAGGACAAGGAGGAGAGCCGGGCGAGCGGCAAAGGGGCCTGCCGCCGGAGGGCAATGACCCCAGCCGGGGGTGAGGAAGAGGAGGAGAGCCGGGCGAGCGGCAAAGGGGCCTGCCGCCGTCGCCGCCGGGCAGCCACCCCCAGAGGGGGTGGGGGGGTGAGGAGAAGGAGGAGAGCCAGAGTCCCAGGCAAAGGATAAGTAGCTGATATGCAAATGTAGAAGACCTAATATAGCAACTGACATAGAGACTTTATACTGACTAAACATAGAAACTGACATAGAGACTGTGTTTTAAAGTGTGATAATATGCATGATAATATGTTGTCTTAAATCTGTTAAACTTTTTAAAACTGTGATAAAATGTATGAGGAGAGAAAAATGGCGCAGACACCGGCAAACCACGCCACAAATCTTGCCAAGAGAACCCTATTGACCAAAACAAAAGGCAAAACAAAAGGGCAGGCTAGGTGATACAGGATGCTTAACACCACAGAGGGGAGAAAGGGGAGGGACAGGAAAGGGGGAGGAGGAATGCAATGTTGTAAGGAGCAATACTGCATAGGGACATGGAATGTGAGATCAATGAACCAAGGTAAACTGGAAGTGGTAAAAAATGAGATGGAAAGAATAAGCATTGATATCTTAGGCATCAGTGAGCTAAAATGGACAGGGTTGGGTGAATTCAGCTCTGGAAACCATCATATCTACTACTGTGGACAAGAAAACCTCAGAAGAAATGGAGTAGCCATAATTGTCAACAAAAGAGTGAGAAAAGCAGTAATGGGATACAATCTCAAAAATGACAGAATGATGTCAGTCAGAATTCAAGGCAAACCTTTCAATGTCACTGTGATCCAAATATACGCACCAACCACTGGTGCAGATGAAGCCACAATGGACCAGTTCTATGAGAACTTACAACACCTCATAGAACAGACGCCAAGAAATGATGTCCAAATTATATTAGGAGACTGGAATGCCAAAGTAGGAAATCAAAAAGTGGAGGGAATAACAGGCAAATTTGGTCTTGGAGTACAGAATGAAGCAGGGCAAAGATTGATAGAGTTCTGCCAAGAGAACGCACTGGTCATAGCAAACACTCTCTTCCAGCAACACAAGAGGCGACTTTACACATGGACATCACCAGATGGCCAACACCGAAACCAGATTGACTACATACTCTGCAGCCAAAGATGGAGAACCTCCATACAGTCAGCAAAAACAAGACCTGGAGCAGACTGTGGCTCAGATCACAACCTATTGATCGCAAAATTCAGGCTTAGACTAAAGAAAATAAGGAAAATACAGAGACCAGAAAGATATCACCTAGACAGCATTCCTAAAGAATACGCGGTGGAGGTGATGAACAGATTCAATGGCTTAGACTCAATAGATAGAGTGCCAGAAGAATTATGGATAGAGATGAGGGACATCATGCAGGAAGCAGCAAAGAAAAACATACCAAAAGAAAAGAAGAGTAAGAAAGCAAAGTGGTTGTCTGATGAGGCTCTTAAAATAGCAGAGTAAAGAAGGAACGCAAAAGTCAAAGGAGAAAGGAAAAACTACAATCATTTGAACACAGAATTTCAAAGAAAAGCAAGGAGAGATAAGGAAAACTACCTAAAAGAACAGTGCAGAGAAATGGAGGAAAACAACAAAAGAGGCAGAACCAGAGATCTTTTCAAAAAAATCGGGGAAATTAAGCAAAAATGACCATGATAAGGGACAAAGAAGGAAAGGAGCTAGCTGATGCAGAAGAGATTAAGAAAAGATGGAAAGAGTACACAGAGGAACTCTACAAAAAGGACCTCAACACTCCTGACAATCACAATGATGAAGAAGTAGAACCTGAGCCAGACATCCTGGAGAGCGAAGTCATGAAGGCCCTAAAGAGCACTGCAAACAACAAAGCTAGTGGAGATGATGGTATCCCAGTTGAATTCTTTAAAGCACTAAAAGATGACGGCGTCAAATTACTGCATTCAATATGCCAGCAGATTTGGAAAACAAAACAATGGCCACAGGATTGGAAAAGATCAGTATACGTCCCAATCCCAAAAAAGGGCAATGCCAAAGAATGTTCAAATTATCGAACAATCGCGCTCATCCCACACGCCAGTAAGGTGATGCTCAAGATAATACAGGATAGACTTCAGCAGCATGTGGAAAGAGAATTACCAGAGGTGCAGGCAGGTTTCAGAAGAGGCAGGGGGACTAGAGACCACATTGCCAACATACGCTGGATCATGGAGAAAACAAAGGAATACCAGAAACAAGTTTACTTCTGTTTTATTGACTACACTAAGGCATTTGACTGTGTGGACCACAACAAGATGTGGCAAGTAATTAAAGAGATGGGAATACCAGAGCACCTCATATGCCTCCTGAGAAATCTGTACATGAACCAAGAAGCAACAGTTAGGACAGAACATGGAATGACAGAGTGGTTTGGAATAGGAAAAGGAGTAAGACAAGGCTGCATTTTGTCACCCTGCTTATTCAACTTATACACAGAGCACATAATGCGCAATGCAGGGATGGAGGAATCACAATATGGGATCAAAATTGCTGGGAGAAACATCAACAATCTGAGATATGCAGACGACACCACCTTAATGGCAGAAAGTGAGGAAGGCCTAAAGAATCTCTTGATTGGGCTGAAGGAGGAGAGTGCAAAAGCTGGCTTGAGACTAAATATCAAGAAAACCAAGATAATGGCAACAGGCCCAATCAGTTCCTGGAGGATAGATGGGGAAGAAGTAGAAGCAGTGACAGATTTTACTTTCTTAAGATCAAAGATCACTGCAGATGGGGATTGTAGCCATGAAATAAAAAGGCGACTGATTCTTGGGAGACAAGCAATGAGAAACCTGGGGAACATAGTGAAAAGCAGAGACATCACACTGAAAACAAAAATTAGAATAGTCAAAGCAATGGTTTTCCCAGTAGTAATGTACGGATGTGAGAGCTGGACAATTAGGAAGGCTGAACGCAGAAGAATAGATGCCTTTGAAATGTGGTGTTGGAGGAGGGTTTTGAGAGTACCCTGGACAGCGACGAGAACAAATAGGTCAATCTTAGAAGAAATTAACCCTGAATGCTCACTGGAAGGTCAAATAGTAAAGATGAAGCTAAAATACTTTGGACATCAAATGAGAAGGGAGGATTCACTTGAGAAGGCATTGATGTTGGGAAAGGTGGAGGGCAAAAGAAGAAGGGGGAGGCCAAGGATGAGATGGCTAGATGGCATTGTAGACACAATGGGCACAGAGCTGGGAGGGCTGAGGGGGATGGTGGAGGACAGAGGCGCCTGGAGAGCAATGGTCCATAGGGTCGCAAAGGGTCGGAACCGACTGTGCGACTGAACAACAACAAGAATTCGTTGTTATGCCCCCATAACAGCCTGGTAATTGGCAGCCCTGATTCCCAAGGTTGACGTTGAGTAGACCCGTCTGGCTGCTGTATCCATCTTCCTGCCATCCCTATCAGTAGGAGTGGAGGAGGGTCGTCGCCTGAAGCCAGGTTGAGCGGTTTCCACCATCACAGAGTTAGGCTGAGGGTGTTTAGAAAGAAATTTAGCCTCATCATGTAGCACCTTATACATGTTGTCAATGCGTTTGGAAATGGGAAATGTGGAGGAAGGTTTAACCCAATTCTCCTTTACCCGTTCCAGTATAGAAGGCACCATGGCAAGCTGGATTGGGTGTGGTTTATTCTTGGATATAGGGTCAAATACCGTATCCACCTGTTTGGGATCCTTCCTCTTTGCCTCCAGATCGAGAGACTTTGCCATTTTGGCTACCAGTTCTGTATAGGCCCTGGGGGTGATGAGGGATATGATTCCATGACCCCAGATGCAGGGGAAGAAGGGGCTGGTGAGGCCGGTTGAGACCGTATGGGAGTTGAGGGTTCTGACATGGAGGTGGAAGATGATGTCGACCTATGCCTCCTTTTCCTCTTTTTAGATTGACGTGGTGGTGTGGAAACAGTTTGAGGTAAGCCAAAATCAAGGTTCTCCTGGTGTGGAGAAGCTGGGCCATTGGACTGAGAATGGGGTTGGTGTTGCGTCTGGTGAGAGCCAGAGGCAGATGTCAGTGCCTGAGGCTTAGATGCCATAATGCTCTTAGATGTTGAGACATGTGGGCTCTTAGACGTGGAGACTGAAGTGGAATTGGGCCTCACAGTACATGCTTGTGAGGCTTGAAGCTGGTGTTGCTTTTTAGCCTTTCCATGCCTGCCTCTCTTATGACGTCGAGATTGACGACAGTCATCATTGGAGGAGGAGGAGGATGAATCCTCAGACGTTGACAACACTGGAGGCTGCTCCCAATAGGGGAGACCACTCCTGCGTTTATTCTTCCCATGACGTCGAGAGACACGGAAGGAGGGCAAAGGCTCCATTCCATAGGTGTCATATGGCTGAAAACAAAGGCCTCTCTGCCAGTCCTGGTCATCATAGTACTCGGGTGCATAGGCTAGACGTGGAGAGTAGTAAAAATCCTGGGGATAATACACTTCTCCCTTATGGGACTTCTTTTTCTTCTTCCTTTTTGGGCATGGTGAAGGAGAGGATGAAGAAGAGGATGAAGAATCAGAAGAGGTATCTGCGTTTTGTCTGTGTCTTTGAGGCTTCCTGGTCCTTCCCCTCTCAGCCTCTGAAGGCATGGGGGTGGGAGGGGGTGAGGCCAATTGTACTGATAAGGAAGGAGAAGCAGGCGCTTCGACATCGAAGTCTGCTGCTGAAGGAGTGAATGGAGAAAGCTGAGGAATGTTAATCTCCCTCCTCCCCCCTCCTTCTGCCCAGGAGGAGGAGGGGGAGGGGGAAGGTCTGCTGGGCTCTGAGGCGGCCGCAGTAGCCCTAGGAGAGAGAGCAGGGGCCCTCCGAGGGGGGCTGGTGTTAGGTTTCACTGGCTTGGATTTCGATTTGTCCTTCTTTTTGGAAGTGGAAGCCTCTGCCGAGGAAGAATGCTTGGACTTAGAAGCCGGGCCATGCTTCGCTCTCTTTTGGGAAGCTACAGCAGCCCTTTGAGTATCAGCGGACTTAGAAGGTAGAGGCTCCATTGAGTCTGAAGCTGGAACGGCCAGGGGGAGGAGGGGGGCCAGGGGCAGGGGGGCCGGCGGGTGGAGAGAAGTCTCGAGCAAATGCAGCCGAAGGCGAGACTCCCTATTTCTCCGAGAAACCCTGGTGAATTTAGCACAGGCTGGGCACGATTGAGGTTGGTGTTTTTCTCCTAAGCAAAATAAACACTCCTCATGGCCGTCTGCAAGGGGGATTTTGTTATTACAAGACCTGCACCGTTTAAACAGAGCGGGTGCTGCCATAAACTAAAAAAGAGACAAGGAAAACATAAGACCAAGCTAATTAAGGCTAGACAAACTATTCTCCCAAACAAGCGAGGGGGGGAGGGGGGACACAGTAAATACTATACGGAGCAATAAAGAACTGTAATAATAAACTATTTCAACTATAATCACAACAAGCGAGGGGGGGACACAGAAAAACTATCTATAAGAGTAGAAGTAAGAGAAAAAGAGATAGAAGTAAGAGAAAAGGGGGGAAACTTTCAAATGCAGTAACCGTTAAAAAGGCGCGAAGGGAGCTCTGAAAAAGACAACCGATCTCTGCGGCGGTAAAAAGAGAACTGGGGAAGGTTGGGGGCGGGACCGCTGGTGGGGAGGCGTGGAGGTGGAGTCTTTGACTCTGAAAGAGCTCTGGAAGATTCCGATGCTATTGCGCATGCGCGTGTAAAACCCATTTGTGTGGCTTCACAGGGGACCACGAAGAAGAACAATATTTCATAAGAATCTGGAATGTAAGATCTATGTCAAGGTAAGTTGAACATGGTCAAACATGAGATGGCAAGACTGAAGTCAACATCGACATCCTGGGAATTTAAGTGGACGCTGATGGGTGAATTTAATTCAGGTGATCATTATATTTACCATTGTGTGCAAGAATCCCTCAGAAGAAATGGAGTGGCCCTTATACAGTTAATAAAAGTTTGAGGATAACAGTAATGGGATATAATCTCAAAAACGACAGAATGATCTCAATCAAGGCAAATCATTCCACATCACAGTAATCCAAGTCTATGCCCCCACCACTGATGCAGAAGAGGCTGAAATCAACCGGTTCTATGAAGACCTACAACAACTTATAGAATTGACACACAAAAAAGATGTCCTTATCAGCATAGGGGACTGGAATGCCACAGTAGGAAGCCAAAGGGTAACTTGAATGACATACAAGCTTGGCCTTGGAGTACAAAATGAAGCAATGCAAAGGCTAATAGAGTTTTGTCAAGAGAATGCATTAACCACAGCAAAAACCTTTCTCCAACAACCTAAGATGCAACTCTACATATGGACATCACCAGATGGTCAACACCCAAAGCAGACTGATTATGTACTTTGCAGTCAAAGATGGAAAAGCTCTATATGAGGCCTGGAGCTGACTGTGGCTCAGATAATGAGATAATGATTACAAAATTCAAGCTTAGAATGAAGAAAAAAGGGGAAACTATTAGGCTATTCAGGTATGACCTAGATCATACCCTAATGAATATAAAGTGGAAGTGAAGAATAGATTTAAGGGATTAGACTGGATAGAAAGAGTGCTTGAAGAACTATGGGCAGAGGATCATGACATTGAAAAGAGGCAGCAATTAGAACCATCCCAAAGAAAAAGAAATGCAAGAAAACAAAATGGCTGTCTGATGAGGCTTTACAAATAGCTGAAGAAAAGTGAAAAGCAAAGGTAAAAGAGAAAGATTCGCCCAAGTGAATGCAGATTTCCAAAGAAGAGCAAGGAGAGATAAGGTGGCCTTCTTAAATAAAAAGATAATAGAGGAAAACAACAGAAGGGGAAGAACTAGAGATCTTTTCAAGAAAACTCAAAAAATCAACATCTCAAGCAAAAATGGCCGTGATAAAAGTACAGGGACCTAACAGAAGCAAAAGAAATTAGGGAAAGGTGGCAAGAATACACAGAACAACCCATACAAGAAGGACCTTAATGCCCCTAACAAACAACGATGGTGTGATCACTACCATGAACCAGACATCCTGGTGTATGAAATCAAGTAGACCCTAGAAAGTATTACTAACAACAAAGCCAGTGGAGATGATGGTATTCCAACTGAGCTAGTCAAAGCCCTAATAGATGATGCTTTTAAAGTGCTATCCTCTATATGCCAGCAAATTTGGAAAACACAACAGTAGCCACAGGATAGGAAAAGTTTACTTTCCAATTCCAAAGAAGGGCAATGCCGAATAATGTTCAAGCTACAGGTATTGTATAATTGCACTCATCTCACATACTAGCAAGGACATGCTCAAGATCCTACAAACTAGGCTTCAGTAGTATGTGGATCGAGAACTACTAAAATAGTGATGGTGAACTTGGGACTCCAAATGTTCTTGAACTTCAATTCCCAGAAGCCCTGATTACCAGGAGTGCTGACTTGGGCTTCTGGGAATTGAAGTCCAAGAATACGTGGAGTGCCAAGGTTTACCATCACTGTACTAGAAGAACAAGCGTGGTGCAAAAGAGGCAGGGGAACTAGAGACGAAATCGCAAACATTTGCTGGATTATGGAACCAAGATTTTGGAAAGATAGCCTCAGCCTACCCATTCCCTGCAAACCTCTGTGCTACTGCTGATCCATATCCTCTGAGTCGATGGCTTCAAGCCCTTCCTCACTGGCAACACGGAAGTGGTTCATGGCTGAGCACATAAAACTCCTTTTCACAAGATTCTGAATCCACCTCCCCTTCTAACTCCTCTATTGCATCTATTGGGTTGAAAGTCAGTTTTTTCACCTCTCTACATTCACTGAGGTGGCAGTGGGCATCTCTAAACCACACAAAACCTCAATGTAGCAAATGCCGTGGGTGAAAGTGGGAGAAATTCAACTGAGTTGAATAAAGATCTCTGGCATGTTTATTTTATTAGACACTCAAAAAATAGCATCAACAAGGACAGGTTTCACTTACCAGTAACTGTTGTTCTTCGAGTATGTAGCCTGTGAATTCACACTCTGGGTTCTGTGCCTGTGCGGGAGCCATTTCGGAGCATCAAAGCTAATTGGATAAAGATTTCAATTTAGGGACTGCCCACCATTTCCACCCACCTTCTGCGCCATTTCACACTCTTTCCCTCAGTTAATACTTAAGTTGTACATAGGAGAGAGAACTCTCCTCCACACAGCTAGAGATGAAGGACGGGTGGGTAGTGTGAATTCACAGACTACATACTCGAAGAATGACAGTTACTGGTAAGTGAAACCTCTCCTTCTCCATTGTTTAGTCTCTGAATACACACTCTGGGAAATTAGCAAGCTCACTTACTTGGACGGTGGATGCCGTGGAGGAGATGGATGCAAGGAGTGTGTTACATATGAGATGTCACCCTAGAGGAGGAAGAACGAAGGCCGGCCATAAGGACCACTCTGCCCAGCCTGGCATCAGGGGTAGCCTGAGTGTCCAGTCTATAATATTTGGTAAAGTTCATTGGTCTAGAGTCTAGACCATGTGGCCGCCTTGCAGATGTCTTCCATCGGTATGCCCTCTAAGAAGGCCATAGATGTTGCAGTGGCCCTAGTGGAATGTGGCCTTACATACGGTGGAGGTCTGATAAACAAAATGTCGTAGACCAAGTAAATGGTGCTTGAAATCCATTTCGGAAATCTCTGAGAAGACAGTGGATTTCCTTTGGACTTTCCTCCATAATGTACAAATAAACAATTTTATTTTTTAAACTCAGTCATCTGTTTCGTGTAAAAACGCAGTGCTCTTTTAACATCAAGGGAATGCCATGCCCTTTCCTGTTCCGATGTTGGTGCAGGAAAGAAGGTAGGTAGAGTCAGAGATTGTGCCAAATGGAAGTCTGATACAATCTTAGGTAAGAATGTAACATCTGGATGAAGAACTACTCTGTCTGTATAAAACTTGAGGAATGGTGGGTCACAACGGAAGTTTGTTAGTTCACTGGCCCTTCTGGCAGAAGTGATTGCCACCAGGAATGCTGTCTTCCAGGAAATGAGTCTGAGATCAGCAGTTGCCAGAGGCACAAAAGGTTGTTTCATTAGAACATTGAGTACTATGGTCAAAAACCATTGTAGTAGGGAGACTTTGACTCATGGGAATGAGTTCTTCAGTCCTATGAGGAACCATTTCATGGTTCTGTCCCTAAAGGCAGATGCAAAACACGAGGTAGGTGGAGAGTGGGCCACTATAGCGGCTAAATGGACTCTGATGGACGAGATCGAGAAGCCATTGTCTGCTAGGTAGAGCTGGTAGGTCATAAGAAATTCCATGGAGGCACTAGGTAGATCTTGTCCTTTTTTCAAGGTGAATGCACGAAACCTTGCAAACCTCGTAGCATATGATTTCGTGGTTGACATCTTTCTGCTCTTGTTGATGATCTGTAATAATCTGTCATTATTAACCACGCTGTTAGATGAAGGTTGGGTAGGTCGGCGTGGTGAAGATGGATCTTCTCCAGCTGGAGAAGCGACAGTTTGATAGGGAGGATCATTGAATCCATTGCCAATTCCCTGAGCATTGTATACCAGGGTTGCCTCAGCCAAGCTGGAGCGATTAAGATTCCCCTGGTCCTTTGTTGTCGAAATCATAGAAGTACCTTCTGAATCAGAGGGAATTGAGAGAAGGCATACACGAGTTCGTAGTCCCATGGAACCATGAACGCGTCTCCCCTCGATCACTGTCCGATGCCTGCTCTCGAGCAATATTTCTTGCATTTGGAGTTGTCCTGGGTGGCGAAGAGGTCTATGTCCGGAGTCACCCACTTTCCGCAAAAGTTCCGGAACAATGCCTGGTCCAGCTCCAATTTGTGTGTTGAGGCAGTCTTCCTGCTGAGGAAGTCCACTGTTGGGTTTCGTTTCTCTTTGATGTGGATAGCGATGGGAAAAACGTGGTGGAACAAGCACCATTCCCATATTTCGACCGCTAGGTAGAGCAGGTTCTGTGATCTGGTCCCTCCTTGTTTGCTGAGACAGGCGATTGTTGTAGTGTTGTCTGAGGTGATTTGGACAACTCTGCCTATCAGTAGGGGTAGGAAGGTTTTCATTGCTTTCCAGACTGCTAATATTCCAGGAAATTTATGTGATGTTTCTTCTCTTATGATGACCACACATTGTTTATCTTCAACTCCCCTAAGCATGCACCCCAGCCGAGGTTGCTTGCGTCTGTGATGATCTGAACAAATGGTATTGGATGGTAGGACTTCCACATCTCAATGTATTCTGTTAGGGTCCACCATATGAATTGCTGCTTCAATTCCACTGTTGGTACTAACCATTTGCTCTGGGAATTGTGTTGCGGGTTGAACTGAGCCATTAGCCATGACTGAAGTAATCTCATTTTGAGTCAGGCATGAGGGACTACTGCCGTGGTGGAGCAACCTTTGGGCATGCTTGACCTTTATCATGTGCTGAGTCTGAAAAAGAGAAACCATGTCTGCAATGTCCCTCAGACGTTGTAGTGGTGCGAATGCCTGTGTGATTGTGGAGTCCAGAATTGCTACTATGTAATCTATAGTCCAACTTGCGACAAGTCGAGATTTCTTCGTGTTGACTCGGAGACCGAGATCCTCCATGAGTTGTAGAGTGAGAGGTATATCCTTCCTTGCCTAATGTTTCAACGGGGAGCAGATCAGCCAATCGTCGATGTAAGGAAAAACCTTTACACCGTGTTGACAAGGATAAGCTGCTAAGAGGGCCATGCATTTGGTAAAGACCCTTATGGCGGTGGATAGTCCAAATGGTAGGCAGGTGTACTGATATGCCTGGTTCTGATCTTGAAACGGAGGAATCTTCGATATGAAGGATAAATAGAGATATGAAAGTAAGCAACCTTCAGATCTATGACAACAAACCAATCTCCCTTGTTGATGAGTGGGAGGATGGTTTGAAGGGTTACCATCTGGAACTTTCTTTGCTGAATATACTTGTTTAGGCGCCGGGGGACTAAGATTGGCCGCAGTCCTCCGTCCTTGTTGACAATGAAGTATCTCGAGTAGAAACTGTCGGACGAGTTGGTAGAGTCGACAGTTTTGATGGCTCCTTTCTTGAGAAGAGTAGCAACTTTCTCCTGTAGAGTGGGTGAGGACGTCGTGGTGCGGAGGCGACCAACTGGAGGATGTTTCTTGAAATCGATTTTGTAGCCAAATTTTGAGATAGTTAAGACCCACTTGTCTGTGGTGATGGTCTACCAATTTGCAAAGAAAGTTCAGAGTGGTAGATAAGGAAGGATGACTGGAAGATCTAAGGTCTCTAGGGAGTCAAACAAGCTTCTTTTCAGAGCGTTTGGTGGACTGTTGCTGCTGGTAAGGCGGGCAGGACTGCTGGCGACGTGGCTTATAGTACCCCTGCCTTTGGTAGTCTGTTGTTTCCTGTAAAGGCATTGAGGGAAGGTAGTCTGTTAAGTCTGGAAAGTCGGTTGGTAGGCTTGACGATACCTAGGCTTCTGCTGATATGCGTTGTTGAGACCCAGTCAGAGTTTGTTCACCGTGGTCTTATCTCGGTGTAACTCGTTTAAAACGGAGTCCGTGTCAGAAAAAAAAGTCCTTTCCCATCAAAGGGCATTTCCTTCATTAGCTTTTTAACTTCATTGTGCATATCAGCAGATCTTAGTCAGGAGTGTCTGTGCAGATGAATGGCTGAAGCGATATTCTTGGCCGTTGAATCACAGATGTGGCATGCAGTCCTGATTTGCTGCTGGCCCACCTGTGTTCCCTTTTTACAAAGTTTGTCAAATTCAGCTCGCAGGTCAGTAGGCAGTTTGGAAGAGAAGTCCTGTGCCTTTGACTAAAGTTTGAATATATAGGATCCCATCGCGGCAGAATAATTAGCAGCCCTAAAAGAAAGGGATGCATTAGCATCAACTTTGCGGCCAAGGGAGTCCAACTTCTTTCCCTCCCTTGATACAGGAATGGGAAACCCACTAGCCAGAGTCTTCCCCTGTGATGTCTTAATGACTCTCAAGTTCGGCATGGGATGGAGTTGGAGATTGTTTGCCTCATCACCAAGGATCTTGTAGAGTCTGTCAACCCGCGTCAAAACAGAATTAGCAGACAAACCACTTTGGCAGTGTGTGAAAAGTTTGGAAGAAGGGCCAAGTGTACCAGTCTGATCTGTTGTTCATTGGTGACTCCACAGACCTCATCTACGAATGGTAGAGGTGGGTGTTCCACTTTTATATTGAGGGCTGAGCCAAGCCTGGTGTGGACAGCCATGAAGGTTCTGTGGTCTTCAGGTTGTTTTTCCCCAATCTGATCATCGGGTGTTTTCTCGGTTTGGACCACCGCATCGTCCTCATCATCAGATGGTATCGCCAATCAATCTGACCCCTCCGAGACAGTGGGGGGTGGGACATACACTTCTGCGTCCGAATCAGACCAGTACTGCCTGGCTGTCCTTGATGCAGTCTCCAGAGTCAAGGCTGGAGACTGGGATTGAGGCCCTGTCCTTGACGCGGTCTCCGGGGTGGAGGCTGGAGACTGGGATTGAGGCCTGTGGCTCAACATAGGTTGCTCTGGAGGCTCGACTAAGGCTCTTTTACCAGAAGGTTCCTTAGAAGCGTGTGGGGCGTGCTTCCCGAGTTTTTGTTCCGTAGCAGAGTGGGAAAGTCTTGGAGCAAGCTTCATAATCTTGTCTCCTATCTGCTTAGCAAGAGATTCAAACAGAGGGGTGAGAAGGCTCACCTGGAACAGTTGAGGCGGAGCCAGAACAAGGTGGTGGCCCTGTCAGAGTGGACTACCTCGAGGTGGTCTGAGGGAAGCCCCTCAAGGTGGAGGAGTAGGAGGTGACTCATGGAGTGGTGCAGAAGGCAGCTTCTCTGGGTTAATAGTGGGAGCTGGAGAAGAAAATGGATCTTCTGAAGCGGTAACTCGAACAAAGATCACCGAAGCTGTTGGAGACGGTGGTGGTGACCTCGCCTAATGATGTGATTTTGTCTTTTTCTTCTCACCTTTCTGTGCTTTCTTTTTCTTACAGAAAAGATCTGTAGTTGTGGTCATCTGATGTGAGACTGGAGGTTCGTCGCTCTGAGTCTATTGAGAAGCCGAAGAGTGAGCAGATAAAGCAGACGCCATGGGGTGTACTTTCAGGCGACTGAGGCGGTTCTTCAGCGCCAACTTGGTAAAGCCCTGGCAGACCAAGCACGAGTGGACTAGATGACCTCCTCCTAGGCAAAGAAAACACCTTTTGTGGCCCTCTGTGCTGAGGAATTTATTGTTGCACGAAGGGCAGCGCTTGAAGGCAGCAGAGGATGCCATGTAATGGCAGAGGATGGACAAAGACGAAAAGGTCCAAGAATCGGGCGAACCCTCCTCGGGCGGGTGAAAAAACTGTTGTTGTTTCGGTAGTCCCAAAACAATATTATTATTTTTTTTGGAGAAGTTAGAAAATCTGCAATGGTCCGAAAGGAGTCATTCCCCCCAGGACCCAAATATTTAAAGATGTTGGCTATCTGGAAGAAGGCCTTCAAAATTTTAAAAGCTCTCTCTAATTTAGGCTCCCACTGTGGCTACAGAAAAGAGAACTGAGGGAAAGAGCATGAAATGGTGCCGAAAGTGGGTGGAAATGGTGGGCAGTCCCTAAATTGAAATCTTTTTATATGTTTTTAGAACTTGTTGTAATGCCGCCCTGAGTCGGGTTCTATCTGAGTGGGCGGCATATATAAGTATGACTATTAAATTAAATTATCCAATTAGCTTTGAAGCTCCGAAATGGCTCCCGCGCAGGCGCAGGACCCAGAGTGTGCATTCACAGAATACACGATGGAGAACTTCTGTTGCAGAATGAAGTCTGCATTCAGACCAAATGAAATGATGGCTCTCACTATATATGTGAATAAGAAATAAGTTATGTGAAAAACAACAACAAAGTAAAGTGACATTGATAGCATAGCCTTCTTACCTGTAGATCAGGATTAGCTGCTGCCTTCTGCAGCTCTGCACTGATAATCTTCTCCGTCTTCTCCCGTGCAGCCTGCTCAACCATACGCTGACTCAATACAGAAAGCTTAGCCAACGCAGAAGACAGTTCATCAGTAGCTAGAGCTTGCCGTGCTCTATCCTGCCAACTCATGGCTCGCTCTGTTAAGCACTGCAAAGCCTCTCCCTCCGGCAGCCGCACCGGCAGCTTTTGCAGGGACACCAGGAGCGATAAGATGGTTTCAAGGCGAGGCCTTCGAGAACGCATACAAAGTGGGCAGAGGAACTTGACTTCTTTGGCAGGCCAGCTGGAGCCCTTCTTTTGGGAGCTGGTTTTGGGGAGGGGTACACAAGTGCTGTGAAACCAGTCCTTACAGAGTTCACATTGCAGCATGAATCCACTGGCTGTTTTGCGACAGATGCAGAATTTGATTTCCTCAATGCGATCCACCATGGTCATCTTTGCCAGGTTGGCTTCCCTGAGGGCATGCATAGCTTCCACCTCCTTCTGTTCACGGTCTTTGAAGAGAGCCACCTATTGAACAGAGTCCATTATTTTCACTGCTCACCTCACCTCTCTACTTATTTTAACCTATCAGTGTCCATAATAATTTGGCAACACACCCAGTCCTCAAAGTGATTTTTTTTAAAAAAAAACTGTATCAAGTTGACACAAACTATTTTTACCAAAACATCACAAAATAAAATGGGATACAAAAATGAAATTACAATAAGAGCAGAAATCTTCATTGTGATAAAGTCAGAAAAAGGGTTAATTAAAATCTCAATATAGACTTAATATAGAAACTGACATAGAGACTTTATACTAACTAAATACAGAAACTGACATAGAGACTGTGTTTTAAAGTGTGATAATATGCATGATAATATGTTGTCTTAAATGTTTTTAAACTTTTAAAAAACTGTGATAAAATGTATGAGGAGAGAAAAATGGCGCAGACACCGGCAACCACGCCATAAACCTTGCCAAGAGAACCCTATTGACCAAAACAAAAGGCAAAACAAAAGGGCAGGCTAGGTGATACAGGATGCTTAACACCTCAGAGGGGAGAAAGGGGAGGGACAGGAAGGAGGGAGGAGAAATGCAATGTTGTAAGGAGCAATACTGCATAGGGACATGGAATGTGAGATCAATGAACCAAGGTAAACTGGAAGTGGTAAAAAATGAGATGGAAAGAATAAGCATTGACATCTTGGGCATCAGTGAGCTCAAATGGACAGGGATGGGTGAATTCAGCTCTGGAAACCATCATATCTACTACTGTGGGCAAGAAAACCTTAGAAGAAATGGAGTAGCCATAATTGTCAATAAAAGAGTGAGAAAAGCAGTAATGGGATACAACATCAAAAATGACAGAATGATGTCAGTCAGATTTCAAGGCAAACCTTTCAATGTCACTGTGATCCAAATATACGCACCAACCACTGGTGCAGATGAAGCCACAATGGACCAGTTCTATGAGGACTTACAACACCTCATAGAACAGACACCAAGAAATGATGTCCAAATTATATTAGGAGACTGGAATGCCAAAGTAGGCAATCAAAAAGTGGAAGGAATAACAGGCAAGTTCGGTCTTGGAACACAGAACGAAGCAGGGCAAAGATTGATAGAGTTCTGCCAAGAGAACGCACTGGTCATAGCAAACACTCTCTTCCAGCAACACAAGAGGCGACTTTACACATGGACATCACCAGATGGCCAACACCGAAACCAGATTGACTACATACTCTGCAGCCAAAGATGGAGAACCTCTATACAGTCAGCAAAAACAAGACCTGGAGCAGACTGCGGCTCAGATCACAACCTACTGATCGCGAAATTCAGGCTTAGGCTAAAGAAAATAGGGAAAACACGGAGACCAGAAAGATATCACCTAGACAGCATCCCTAAAGAATACGCAAACCTTTCAATGTCACTGTGATCCAAATATACGCACCAACCACTGGTGCAGATGAAGCCACAATGGACCAGTTCTATGAAGACTTACAACACCTCATAGAACAGACACCAAGAAATGATGTCCAAATTATTTTAGGAGACTGGAATGCCAAAGTAGGCAATCAAAAAGTGGAAGGAATAACAGGCAAGTTCGGTCTTGGAACACAGAACGAAGCAGGGCAAAGATTGATAGAGTTCTGCCAAGAGAACGCACTGGTCATAGCAAACACTCTCTTCCAGCAACACAAGAGGCGACTTTACACATGGACATCACCAGATGGCCAACACCGAAACCAGATTGACTACATACTCTGCAGCCAAAGATGGAGAACCTCTATACAGTCAGCAAAAACAAGACCTGGAGCAGACTGCGGCTCAGATCACAACCTACTGATCGCGAAATTCAGGCTTAGGCTAAAGAAAATAGGGAAAACACGGAGACCAGAAAGATATCACCTAGACAGCATCCCTAAAGAATACGCAGTGGAGGTGATGAACAGATTCAATGGCTTAGACTCAATAGATAGAGTGCCAGAAGAATTATGGACAGAGATGAGGGACATCATGCAGGAAGCAGCAAAGAAAACCATACCAAAAGAAAAGAAGAGTAAGAAAGCAAAGTGGTTGTCTGATGAGGCTCTTAAAATAGCAGAGGAAAGAAGGAACGCAAAAGTCAAAGGAGAAAGGAAAAAATACAATCATTTGAACACAGAATTTCAAAGAAAAGCAAGGAGAGATAAGGAAAACTACCTAAAAGAACAGTGCAGAGAAATGGAGGAAAACAACAAAAGAGGCAGAACCAGAGATCTTTTCAAATAAATCGGGGAAATTAAGGGAACATTTAAAGCAAAAATGACCATGATAAGGGACAAAGAAGGAAAGGAGCTAGCTGATGCAGAAGAGATTAAGAAAAGATGGAAAGAGTACACAGAGGAACTCTACAAAAAGGACCTCAACACTCCTGACAATCACAATGATGAAGAAGTAGAACCTGAGCCAGACATCCTGGAGAGCGAAGTCATAAAGGCCCTAAAAAGCACTGCAAACAACAAAGCTAGTGGAGATGATGGTATCCCAGTTGAATTCTTCAAAGCGCTAAAAGATGATGGCGTCAAACTACTGCATTCAATATGCCAGCAGATTTGGAAAACAAAACAGTGGCCACAGGATTGGAAAAGATCAGTATACGTCCCAATCCCAAAAAAGGGCAATGCCAAAGAATGTTCAAATTATCGAACAATCGCGCTCATCCCACATGCCAGCAAGGTGATGCTCAAGATAATACAGGATAGACTTCAGCAACATGTGGAGAGAGAATTACCAGAGGTGCAGGCTGGTTTCAGAAGAGGCAGGGGGACTAGAGACCACATTGCCAACATACGCTGGATCATGGAGAAAACAAAGGAATACCAGAAACAAGTTTACTTTTGTTTTATTGATTACACTAAGGCATTTGACTGTGTGGACCACAACAAGATGTGGCAAGTAATTAAAGAGATGGGAATACCAGAGCACCTCATATGCCTCCTGAGAAATCTGTACATGAACCAAGAAGCAACAGTTAGGACAGAACACGGAATGACAGAATGGTTTGGAATAGGAAAAGGAGTAAGACAAGGCTGCATTTTGTCACCATGCTTATTCAACCTATACACAGAGCACATAATGCGCAGTGCAGGGATGGAGGAATCACAATATGGGATTAAAATCGCTGGGAGAAACATCAACAATCTGAGATATGCAGACGATACCACCCTAATGGCAGAAAGTGAGGAAGACCTAAAGAATCTCTTGATTGGGTTGAAGGAGGAGAGTGCAAAAGCTGGCTTGAGACTCAATATCAAGAAAACCAAGATAATGGCAACAGGCCCCATCAGTTCCTGGAAAATAGACGGGGAAGAAGTAGAAGCAGTGACAGATTTTACATTCTTAGGATCAAAGATCACTGCAGATGGGGATTGTAGCCATGAAATAAAAAGGCGACTGATCCTTGGGAGACAAGCGATGAGAAACCTGGGGAACATAGTGAAAAGCAGAGACATCACATTGCAAACAAAAATTAGAATAGTCAAAGCAATGGTTTTCCCAGTAGTGATGTACGGATGTGAGAGCTGGACAATTAGGAAGGCTGAACGTAGAAGAATAGATGCCTTTGAAATGTGGTGTTGGAGGAGGGTTTTGAGAGTCCCCTGGACAGCGAGGAGAACAAATAGGTCAATCTTAGAAGAAATTAACCCTGACTGCTCATTGGAAGGTCAAATAGTAAAGATGAAACTAAAGTACTTTGGACATCAAATGAGAAGGGAGGATTCACTTGAGAAGGCATTGATGTTGGGAAAGGTGGAGGGCAAAAGAAGAAGGGGGAGGCCAAGGATGAGATGGCTAGATGGCATTGTAGACACAATGGGCACAGAGCTGGGAGGGCTGAGGGGGATGGTGGAGGACAGAGGCGCCTGGAGAACAATGGTCCATAGGGTCGCAAAGAGTCGGAGTCGACTGTGCGACTGAACAACAAAACAAAATCTCAATGGGATAATATAATACTGCCTTCATTTGCCATTTGAAAAATTATATAGAAGGGGCTACCCAGTTTGAGACCCAAGTGCAGCATGACCAGGTTTGCTCCTGTCTCTGTCCCAGTTCCTGCCAACCTAGCAGTTTGAAACCAAGAAATTGCAAGTAAATAACTAGGTACCGCTTTGGCAGGAAAGATAACAGTGTTCTGTGCGCTCCTGCATCTAGTCATGCCTACCACATGGCCATGGCGATGTCTGCAGATGCAGGCATTGCCGGCTCTTTGGCTGTAAACTGAGATGAGCTCTGTACCCTAGTCAGATACGACTGGATTTCAAGCAAGGGCAACCTTTACTTTTACCTAGGTCATCAGAGGGAAGGAGTCCCAAAACTAATGTGTTACAAATGAAGTCTCTCAAAGAAGTGGGACAGAATTTCTGATGACAACTGTAGATTACAGACAGATTAATAAAGGAGGGAATTTTTCAGATAGTTTGTCCCATAAAGGACAGCTTCTAAAGAAACAGAACATTTTCTGTTCTAATGATGAATGATTCCCTAACAAAGGTCAGCTTTCAAGCATTTACTGCAATGGTATTATTACAATACTTCACCTATGTATAACTCAACAATCAAAGTGCTATATTAGACAAACACTGTCAGTGCATCCCTCACTCCCAATGAAGTATCAGTTACTAATCAATCCAAGAAGTTAATGACATGTTAAGTGTGGATATTAAATATGAATCAACTGCTGGAGAAATGCCTAAAAAGTAAGTAATGGTTACCAACGTAAGAAATGTTTAAGAGAGGAAATTTAACTCTTCAGGCTAAGTCCAACAAATCTACATCATTACAGTCCCTTACCACAGCTGCAGTGTCTCTTGTCTCTTCCAGCCCATCTTCAAGCTCACTCAAGGACTCCATATCAAGATCCTTTTCTTTCTCCTTCTCTATCATCTCCTTTACTCTTTTTCGCCTATTCTTACTGCTCCCATAAACACCAATATCAGTGCGAGGGCTAAGAACCTGCAGAACAATTACACCGTCAGACTTATGATGACTCTGCAACACTTTTAATATTGTGAGAGATAACTTTTCATCAGTGATCATACAGCTGCGGGCACATTTATGGCTGTGTAAACACATCTGCTTTCACTTCCAGTGGTGATGATGGCTGCGATGTGGGCCACATGAAATGGTGCTATGGGCCAGGGCCGGCCCATGGGCCGTAGGTTGAAAACCCCTGATTGATATGTAAGCAAGAACTTCAAATGTAGAGCCTACATGTAAGCAGGAACATCACCTCTGCAGACTAATTGTTTCTTACATGACAAAAGAGATTGTGGAGAGGAGAGAGGCTAGATGTTCTCTTTTAAGTATGGTGAGCATATCCTGGTAGTCAATGACTGAGCACCCTTTCCAAGAGGGAAACATTAAAGCAGGCTTTCTCAATCTTTTCGTGGTGGGGGATGGATGACTCCCCTCAGAATGGCTGCACGGGCTGGTCATCTGCTCCCGACTCCCTCCTTGTTCCCAACGCCAACACTGCCGCCACACAGAAGCGCTGAAAATGCGTCAAAAACTGGTGAAAACACTTGTTCGGTGAGTTCTCATGCAATTTCGGTGAGATCTTGTGAGATTTGGTGAGTTCTCATGAGATTTGGTGAGTTCTCGTGCAATTTCAGTACGAGAACTCGCCAAAATCGCACAAGAATTCGTCAAATTTATTTATTTATTTTGTTGGATTTATATAACCACCCTTTTTGCCTAAGCTACCCAGGGTGGCTCACAACATGTTAAAACCTATACCCAACGCTAATTAAAACTAAATACTATAGAACTATCTAAAAACATTTATAAAACCTCCCCAATCCCCTTAAAAAGGAGGACACCCAGGCAGGAGTAGATCAGAACCCCGGGCAGGGTTAAATAAGCCAGCAGGGCTGGCTTGTGGTACCAGTTGTACCCCACACCTGCTGACATAGCCACATTTTTAAGGCCTTCATGAAGGGAAGCAACTCTGCCTGGAGGCGCAATTCAAGTGGCAGGAGGTTCCATAGGGCCGGAGCAGATACCGAGAAGGCAGGAGGTTCCATAGGGCCGGAGCAGATACCGAGAAGGCTCTTCTCCTGGTCCCAGTGAGATGTGCCTCCCTGGTTGATGGGAACACTAGGGAGCCCCTTTGATCTGCTCTGGTGGGACAGGCCAATGTCCTTGGGGTGGTGCGGTCTCTTAAATACCCTGGCCCACTACCATGTAGGGCTTTAAAGGTCATTACCAGAACCTTGAATTGCACTCGGAGACACAATGGCAACCAATGCAGCTCCCACAGCAGGGGAGAGGCAGGGGCATAACACCCGCACCCTGTCACCACCCGGGCAGCCGCATTCTGAACCAGCTGTAGCTTCCGAATGGTCATCAAGGGCAGCCCCATGTAGAGCACATTACAATAATCCAGTCTGGAGGTGACCAGAGCATGGGTGACCTAAAGAAAGAAGTCCCGGTCCAGGAGCAGGCGTAACTGGCAGATGACACGAAGTTGCACAAAAGCCCTCCAGGCCACGACTGCCACCTGTTCTTCAAGCAGTAGTCGTGAGTCCAGGAGGACCCCCAAATTATGCACCAAGTCTGTCTGGGGCAAAAAAAGCCCATCCAGCACCAAAGATGGTAGCTTCCGGGATAATACGGGGCCCCGAACCCACAGCCACTCAGTTTTGCCAGGATTCAGCTGAAGCCCATTGTCCCCCATCCAGACACTCACAGCCTCCAGGCACCTGGATAGGACTTCAACTGCATTACTCGGATTCCCATGGGCCGAGATATACAGTTGGGTATCATTGATGATACTTAACCCCGTGAAAACGGATGATCTCACCCAGCGGCCTCATATAGATGTTAAATAGAAGAGGCGAGAGTACCGAGCCCTGTGGCACCCCATACTGGACAGGCCTGGGGCTAGACAACTTGCCCTCCAACACCACCGACTGGGTCCGGCCTGTCAGAAAGGAGGAAAACCAGGACCACACAGTATCCAGAAGGATACTGTGGTCAACTGTATCAAAGGCTGCTGAGAGGTCAAGGAGAGCGAGGACAGAAGGATTACCCCTGCCCTGCTCACACCAGAGATCATCCACAAGTGCGAGCAGTGCAGTCTCGGTACCATATCCGGGCCTGAATCCTGACTGAAAAGGGTCCAGATAAGTCGCTTCATCCAGGAACCCCCTGGAGCTGCCGTGCCACTGCTTTTTCTAATACCTCCCCTAAAAAGGAAAGGTTGGATACAGGGCTGAAGTTGTCCAATATTGTTGGGCCGAGCGATGGTTGCTTCAATAGGGGATGCACCAGCGCATGATTGAATGAAACAACCCCTGCCGTAAAGAAGCATTCACCATCGTTCCGACCCAGTTGCCTGTCACTGCCTTGGAGATTTGATCAGCCAGGCAAGGCAGGTGGTGTCACGAACAGCCTTCAGAAGCCTGTCCACTTCCTCGGGGACAACTGGATCAAAGTGATCCCAGATAACACGGCTAGACTGTGATCCAGTCATCTCCAGACCCTTTGTCTCCAAGTCGGGGTTAAACCACAAGCGAATCCGAGCAATTTTCTGTCAGATAATTAGCAAAATCATCAGCTTGTGAGATCTTGCCAAAATTGCACAAGAACTCACTGAAACCAAGTGTTTTCACCAGTTTTCGGTGCGTTTTTGGAGCTTACGGGTGGTGGTAGCAGCATAAACAAGGAGGGCGTTGGGGGCCAGATGAAATGGCTTCAGAGGCCAGGTTTGGCCCATGGGCCGTAGGTTGAAAATGCCTGCATTAAAGCATCAAGAAATATATGATCCCTAGGACAAGAGGATCAATGGCCTCAACTGCTCATCAACCACTTAGAAGACAATTCAAAGAAAATTTCTCCAAGCCTAACAGAGTATCCTGTGTAACTAACCTGTAGGAGCGTGTAGCTTGAGTTCTTTTTAAGGAATGTTCTGCCTGTGCGCTCCCGCCATGCACGAGCTGCAGCTATTTGAGAGTCAACTTGTGGTAGCGCATCAAGGCGAACTGGTATAAGACGGCCTTTTGCAGAAAGATTCTCTAATTGCTCTAGATATGCATAGTTACTTCCATTCTAGGGAAAAGACAACAGACATAGTTTAATGGTTTCTCAGTGAAAAGCAGGACATGTTTTATGAGTAAAATTATAAGCAAGTGCCCCAAGAATTCTCCTTATCTAAGTAGACCAGCTAAATAATCAGTCAGATAATAGGGAAAATGAAACAATGTTTATTTACAAAGACTGTAATCAAAAGCTTGACAGCAAAGTATAGTGCTGGTAGTGGTGAAAAGAAAAATGATATAGTCCAGAGGTTGTCAACCTTTTTAAGTCGGGGGTTGGGTCACACTCCCTCAGATAGTTTAGCAGGCCTGACTGGTAGTTTCCCAGCCATAAACGCTTCCGTAAAATGCATCTGCAGCTGTCATAAATGCATCCAGTTGTGGCGGCAGCAGCATGGGCCCGATGATTTGGCACCGCAGGTAAGGTACAGCCCGTGGGCCATAGGTTGCCCACCCCTGCTCTACTATATGGCTGAGGGGTGGAGCTCTACAGAGCTGATGCATCACAAGATGGAAGACCAGCAACAAATCAGAGAAATAAAATTTACTGTAGAGTGAAGATTAAGCAACTAAAAGCAGATCTTCAGGTATTATATAGAGGTCGAGTTTTCAGAAGTCTGTCTTTGTAAACAACCTTTCCATTCATTCTTCCCACTATCATAGCCTACTGTTGAGAAACTGTTCGTAAGAACAAATGCCACATGTGAATCGGTATTTTCCAACTGGAGAGAGTCAGTTTTGGTATGTAATTATTTTTAATTACAATTTTTCACCATCATATCACAATGGATTTTGGCCACTGGATCATATTATTTATCCAAGCATATCAGTTGTATAGTGCCACCCAAGCTTGAATCATAGTTATTTCTTATCAACTGCCTAGGACAGGTACTGTCCATTTAGCTTTATTGCATACAATCCAAGTGCTGTACCATTAAGCCATCATCTCTTCTCATAAAAGGAATCTGGCAAGCATTGCTGGGAGCAACATCCCAAAGAGTGACAACCACAACACTAGAAACCACACAAGGTTATATCACAGAGTCCCTAATGAACTTGATTGAGGGCAGATAATTCTCTTCCAACTCAGTCAGTGGTAAGACACATTTGAAATTATTTCATACATGGCAGATCCCCTCCATCCCAAATGGTTACCTGACAATATTGTGAGTGAACCGTTGTAAGTTGGAGTTCTATTTTCCTATTTAGGCTTAATGATAAAGTAACAGTCTGTTTCCAATAATTTTCATTCATTATAAACAAAACATTTTCTTCTCACTTCTTCACTTTTCTGTTTTCAAGTTTGTCTACTGGATGTGCCCCTTCAACCTCCTCATATCTCCTTTCCATCTTGCTCGCTGGGTGCCCTTCTCTTGACATCTCCTCTAATCTCTGCCTCAACTCCTCTCTTGGATGCTTGCAGGTTACAGCATCCTCTGTTATCTATTCACTTCTCCTTCACATTTCCATTCTCCTGCTATCAGGCTTAATGGCATAACTGCAGTACCACAAAAGTCATAAAAGTGAGTTTTGAATCTAGAAAATTAGTTAATATTGGAATAAAGGCAGTTACCACTGTAAATTGGGGGAGGAGGTTGTTCCTCCTGTAAATGTGAAAGAAATTTAAAGCAAACAATTCAGAGCTCGCAGCTCCAAATATAGGGTAAATTTCAAGACTCCTTCTTGGTGGAAAACAAGCAAGCATACATGGGTATCAAAGCAGAAACAGAAGTAGCAAAACATATTTTCAAATAACCTTCAAAAATGAAGCTCACTGTTAAACTTTTGTTCAGCTGAATGCAAATCTCTAAGACACAAAGGAAGGAGGATATGAGCAAAGTCGAGCCTGTGCTACTAAATGTACCTTGTCATTAGGCAGAGGGTTTCATTAAGATGTTCAAATTCAGCTGCTGTCACCAGCATTGAGTATCCACCCAAGATGCTAAAGTTAGTTCAGAGAACTGAATGTTGTTTCCCTACAACGGTTAAACAAATCCTCATTCTGAGAATGAGAAAGAAAGCCTACAGGTACATCTTTGTATTTTACCATCTTATTCTTTCTTCTGCTTTTATTGTTCTGTTCTTTTAGCGTTTGCTTTATTCAGCAAATCTACTGAAAAGAAAAGGCAGGATATAAATATGCTGGCAACACACTGTGGGACACTTCAAGACAGATTAGAAAGCACACAAAAAAAGGGCAGGTTGCTTACCTGTAACTGTTGTTCTTCAGGTAGTCACCTGTCAATGCCACACAGATAACCCATTAGTGAGGCTTCACAGGGACCACGAAGAACAGAACAGTTCAGTTCTCTAGCCAAAAGAAGGGCAGTGAAAACCCTGTTTGAAAGTATCTAGATATAGCTACTTTATTTCTAGTAGTTATTATACCTGAATGGCCTCCACTTTAGCTGTCCAGTCCCGGGCTCGCTGCAGGGCTTCTCTCAAAGCTAAAACGTTAGGCAAGTAAGCTGGGATATTCTTTGCTTCACTGACAATGCCGTCTAAAGCAGCTATGCTTTGTCGAGGCCTATATGCAGAGAAAATGAAAACAGCTTGATTGAAGTATGTTCTTTTTCACTGCTCGTTATCAAACAAAGCTACAGATAGACTGAAAACATTCAGTTAAATAATGCATCAACAAAAGAATGCTTCTCCCATGACAGTGGCTGTATTTTCACCACTTTTAACTCACTCATCAGCATGGCCATTTTAGCTCCACAGCTACCTTGAAAGATAAGCCAAGAGCGATTTTCATAAGGCCATCCAATTGGTTTCAAACTGGTCTCTTCAGTCTAGTTCCAAGAGTGCATACATTGACTGAAATCCTAATTGTATAAATTCTGTGTTGTCCCTATAGGTAACAAGTAATTATTTCCACTGACAAGAATCCATGGAGACCACAGGATAGGAAGAAGGAAGTCTTTGATTATTAAAGATTGTGGCAGTCATTCACAAAAACCACCAGGTTTTTCCTCCTCCGCCTCCTCCTTCTGTGTCTAGGCCAGACATGAAACTGCCAAAATGAAGGCACCTTTGGTGAATTCATTCTGCAGTTCCTTTCGCCTGACCTAATGTGAGAAAGATTAGCTGGCAACTCAAGGTTGCCATTACCAGAGTACACCCGAGTGTGGTTCAAAAATACTACAATCTTTGAGGAGGCTCTTTCTGTGTAACACTCACCTTGTTTGAAGACAAACTTTGGCTTTTTCCTCCCACCTCTCAGAAACAGTAAGCAACTCCTGCAACTCAGCCATGGCCTTTTCCACAGCATGGTGTGGTGCCAGCCCTACTCCTGAGTCAATCAGTTTCTTCATCACATCCAAAGTAACTCTCTGTGGATCCGAAAGAGTTGCTCGCACTTCATCCAGCCAACGCGCCTGCTGCAGTTCTTGTTTTAGCCGAGGTAGTTCAGGGAGTTCCACATAGAGACCAGTGCCCATGTCTATCAAAATCTGCAGTTTAGCAGAGTCTGGGACCTCATCCATCATGGCCTCTTGAGCACGTTCATGGAATTCTTCAACATCATCCAGCAGATTCTAAAAGATTTAACAAAAGAAAGTCACTTAGCACAAAAGAGTAGCTAGCATTAACATACAAGGGATTCTTGACTGTTTAGCAAGATCTGTTTAAGATGAGAATTACTAGGATGGTAGTTTATATGAAACAATTATATTTGGTATCAAGCAAATGAAGAGACTAGAGTTGTTTCATTATAAGGAAGGCTCTAACAGTAGACAAAATAAGAACAAGGTCAACACCCCTGTTGTGTACTTTAATCTGCGTAATATTCAAGCCTGTAATTTAAAACTTTTTTGCCTATTACTCTGAGATGGGCTCTGCCCTCAGCTTCAAAAAATGAGAGAGAGAACAAAAAGTGTTTGCTCCTCAACCCAGGAGGAAAAACAAATGCTGTTTAGCTTCATTAAAGGGCCTGTCATGGTTTCAAACTAAGCTATATGCCAGAGTTTCTTAACCTTAGGTCTCCAGATGTTTTTGGACTTCAATTACCAGAAGCCCAAGTCAGTACACCTGCTCATCAAGGCTTTTGGTAATTGAAGTCCAAGAACATCGGGGGGGTCCAAATTTGAGAAACCATATTCCATTAAACCAAGATGTACAGTACTGATAGGATGGCATGGAAATAACTGTTTAAAGTCTCAAATGCATTTTCTGATTAAATGAAAGAATATTTTCCAACAGAAAACTAATCTAAACAGAGACTTAATTCAATTCAAATTAAGCTTTCTTTAGATACCCACCTTTACTTGCCGGGCCTGACTTACAACACAGGGAAGACTAAACAGCTGTTGGACAAAAGCTTTTAGTTCTTCCACAGTCAGTTTAGTACGTGTTCTTCCACTATCTGGGCTCAGTCTACTATATAAAAAGAAGAGAATTTCATAAATGACATAACATTTTCCTAGAGAGCGGCAGAATCAATGAAAAATTCTTAATAAATTCTTCTGTGCTAAGATAAACCTCTACTTGATAAATGAAGCTGAAAGAAAATCTGAGACCTTGCCATGTGTACTAAAAAAGACAGTTCATTATGAAAAATTATATGAAACATAACAAGTGTAGATAGAAGGCGATACTTCTCCTTCTACATTTGTTTTGTGTATGGATCACATTGGCTAACTTTATTTGTTTATGAAGTAACAAATGTAGTTATAAAAATGCATTTCCTCCTTTCCAACTAAACTCACAAACAAGACAACTTAGTAATACCTGACTTACAAACAGCAATAAACAGTTAATTAAAGCAAGCAGAAGAAAAAAAATAAAAATGAACCTTGCAAGCACTTTACTATTTTTATCACACACTTAAAACAGATTTAGGCCAGGAACAAGTTAATAAGGTTTGACGAAAGCAGAAAACTATTTCCTGATTACCGCCAGCCTAAATTTTGAAAGCAAGAATGTTTCTGGAAAGTAACCAGGTTTGCTCCTTGTCTACTTGTGCTATCTTGCTGCATCCAGAAACAGCAAGCTAGTTACGTTCTTTTCACATGAATAAACTATAATTAATATAGCAACTAGAATCACGATGGTGAACCTTGGCACTCCAGATTTTCTTGGACTTCAATTCCCAGAAGCCCCCGTGAATCCAAACAAATGGGTTTGCTGCGATTCATCTGGCCCACACCGCCCTCGTCGCTCCTGGAGGCGGAAGTAAAACACGCCTGTACAGGCACATTTCACTTCCACGGGCACGTTTTACTTCCGCCTCCATTTGTTTGGATTCACGGGGGCTTCTGGGAAATGAAGTCCAAGAACATCTGGAGTGCCAAAGTTCGCCATCACAGGACTAAAACAAATAACAGGATCTTCTTATTTACCCTTTTCTTCTACATTACAAAACAAATCTTCAGGTATTATACAGATGTCCAGCATTCAGAAGTCTGAATTTTTAAAACAACCTTTCCATTCATTCTTCCCACTATCATAGCCTACTGTTTAGAAACTGTTCATAAGAACTAATGCCACACATGAACCAGTATTTTTCAGCTGCAGAGCATCAGTTCTGGTATGCATTTTTTTTTAATTACAAGATGAAAAAGTACTTCCCTGACTTGCTGAATTTAAAAGTAACTTCTATGCAAAGAAATCCACCTCCATTCTCGGTCATACCTGTGCTTTTGTTTTTTACTCAGGAGCAGCTGGGCCACTGAAGCACAAGTCTCTGCTTCTTTCACGGCATCTTTTAGCTTGCGAAACAGATCGTTCTCTGGGTACTTTCTGTCTTCAGCATCTTCTAACATCACTTTCAACTCAATCACATCTGCAAAAAAAAATTGGCTGAGTGACTCTGTGAACAAATACAAAGTACACTGAACTGGTTCTCACAAAGCATGGCAAGCTAAGTTGTTGTAAGATACCATAGCCATCAATTCATTACAAATTGCTCTCTCCTACGAATCTTCCTGCCTCACTCATCAGGGCTGCCAATAATTTAACCTATTTTCTGGATTAATTTAAAATTCATGGTGCGATAACTTATTAGTCCATCAAAAAGGCCCCAAGAGTCCCTGTGCAACTTTTGAGTTAAAAACAAAAAATTATAATCAGACCCAATGTTACAAAAAGCAGATGGTACAGCTAGATACTGGAGCAAACTAGTCTGATGTTTTATAACAATGTTTTGGGAAGAAGCTGTAAAGTAATTTAGGTACTATAATGAACCCAAGATATCTTTGTACTTTCAAAATGGAGAATCAAGTTATAACTTTTTTATATCTTCTTGTTCTCAGCAGAAATAGGGGCCATACAGGCTAAAACATAACACCAGAACAACCTGCTCTCAGCAACCTCTCTGCAACTATATCTTTAGACCAGGGGTTCACAGCCCACGGTACCATTGCTTGTGGCCAGCTGCCCTTGCTCCCTGCACCACTGCTAGAAGTTGCAAAAAAGCTGAAAACGTGTTGCCCTTGCTCTCACTGCCACCGCCAGAAGCATCGGAAGTGGCAAAAACAGCCGAAAACATGCCGTAAATGCACCCATGGCAGACACATTTTACGGCAGCATTTACGGCAGAGGGAATCACATGCCCGGCCCACTCAGCTGTCTGAGGGGGCGTGGTCCAGCCCACAGAGGAAATGTTGAGAACCCCTGCTTTAGACAATTGTTCTGTTCTAACAGTGATCGCCTCTCCATTTTCTGTAACATCATCTTGTCTGATGAAAAGCATAACCATACATAATAGGTTGTACTATGACAAACTGAAAAGTACAAGATCATTCTGTGACCTTCAGGGCTGGAGAACAACATACATGAATGTTGGTCTCCTGCACAACAGCTTTGCGGAGATCTCAAATTCTATAGCACAGCTGGTGTTAAATACCTAGTTGTTTGTTAACTTTTATCCAGGTTTCTCAATGACATTCACATTGTTTCAGGATTTGATTTCGCTCAAGCCGATTTCAGTATCTCCAACCACCTATTACTAAGAATTCCCCATACAGATCACCATAGGATTCAAACCTTTCTTGTGATTAAGGCTGGCAGAGAGTGCATCTGTGACTCGATTGACCCAAGTATCATAGGATTGTGCTCTGATTTTCACTCCATACAGCAAGGAAGGGAAATCTTCTAGTGGATATCGATATCTGTTGTGAAACAAGAGTGTTTACAATTTATTTAAACATACCACAACACTGCAGTAATGGGAATAAAGCTGGAGAGAAATTAACCTGCTTTGTTTTTTCAAACTAACATGTGCTAGGAACTTTTACAATCAAGCAAATTTGGTTTAAAAGCAGACCATTAGTCTAAAAGAGGCAAAAGACTAAGTAAAGTCCATTGGGGGAAATCATACCTTAGACACTTCTTCTGCATAGAACATGAACATAAATCGTTTGGATGATATAAGCATACAAGGCGTTCAGGATTACAGGAACAAGTAAGAGCTGACAAAAAACAGGTGGTCCGACAGGCTGCACACTGACGCTCATCATCTGGAACCAGTTCAAATACTTCCTCTTCTGACATCTGCACCCCCTGATGTAGAAATAACAAGGATGGTATCTGATCAATAGATTGTTAGGGAAACTTTCTGCTCCAAGGCCTCTCACATTCTTTGTTTAGTTTAAATGGCACAAAAAGCTAGTCTTCCTAAACTCACCATCTGCACAACAGCTTCCCGCAAACGTGCCTCCTCTTCTGTCATTAATGTCATTTCCTTGCATACCATGGCTGCCAGTCCAACATCCAAGCACTCAGGATCAGCAGCCATCTTGAAGATTAGCTCCTCATGAGAGAACACACAGTGACGCCTCAGTCTCCGGTAATGACTAACACACTGTCGTCCAAGGGGAAGCTAAAAATGGAAGGAACCCAAGACTTTTGCTCAGTTGCATTATAAGAGGCTGCTTAACTAGTCTTACTGCTTGCATATTTATAGCAGAAATCAAAAGGTGAGAAGAAGAGGTGAAAATATCGTTAAAGAATGTAGGTACTAGAGGCACTAAGTGTGTCACAATCCTCCACAAAAGATATCCAGAGATCATTGCAATTCAACCTCTTAGTAGGCTATTTGAGGAGTGGAAAAAGATGAGGGAACTGATTGCTTAAGTTCTAAAACCTAAGATGCCACGTCCTTAACGGATCTTAGAAGTTCAGGTCAAAATCTTTCTAAACAAATGGAAAACAGCTTTTTTTGCTGCCCTTTCTAGACGGCATTTTGGTACCTTTTAATACAACTATCATAATATTACACTGGTAAATAAATGGACAAAAAACTGGATAGGACATCCTGTAATACTAATACTGCATATCATCTAAATTTATTACCATCCACTATATTGACAAATATAATGAAAATAGCTAGAGATCTGACTTAGATATCTGATAGTTTGGAAAGGAATTTTTTTGCTTCGGGGGAGAAAGAATCATAAAACTATTATTTCAGAATGCTCAGTAACATATTAAAATGTTAGCTGCAATGACAATATTCATTCCTGACCAATAATGTCAGACACCTGCTACAGACTACAATATGGAACTCAGTTAAAATAATCATTTTTATGAGGTCTGGAAGCATAATAGTTTGAACTGTTGGCCATTTATGATATGGATCAAATGGGTAATTGATTATTTTAGATATTTGTAACATGTAATTTTAGGGTGTGTTTTTATAGATAACCATCCAGAATCTTGTGAGGGATGGACTATAAATAAAGATTAAAATCTTTATTTGGTCGCACTGTTGGATGATCTCTGACGTGAGCGGGATGGAGGTAACCCGTCTGTCCTTGCTCTTCTTGACCTCTCAGTGGCCTTCAAAACCATCGACCACAGTATCCTTCTGGAGCGGTTCCAAGGATTAGGGATCCATGGCACTGTGTGGTCCTGGTTCTCCTCATTTCTGAGGGGTGGACTCAGTTGGTGTGGGTGGGGAGGGGGGCGAGAGCTCCAGCCCTAGGCTCCTCCAATATGGGGTGCAACAGGCACATATAACATATATGTAACTTTGTTTTTTGTTCATAATATTAATGACTTCTATTTTCAGGTTTTATTTATTTTCAATTGCAACAGCAGTAATATTCCATGCATTTCAGGTTTATATCCATCTTTTTGTGTGTAAGGCTTTAATTACTGATGCTTATTTGATCCATATAAGACCAGAAAAAATATTTCTAAACCTACTAGTTCATACTTAATGTATTTAATTTCCTAGGAGTAGTAAGTACAATTCAAATTTGGCAAGTTAATATTGAATGTGTCTTAATTTCCCTGCCAAGCCAATGTCTGAAGTTTAACTTTGAAAAAGATGGATACAACTAAGTGCTATACTCGTAATGCCTACAGTGATTTCTTAACTTAGGGCAATTTGCCTCTAAAGATTATACTCTTTGTAGTATATCAAAGTAAGTACATAAGAGATATGAGGCATAGTGTTTAAAAGTGGATCTGTACAAAGCATTTTGGCCATTTGATCTTACGCAATGTGTATATGACACTGTTCGGTAAGTGCAAAATATGTCTACATCTTGATGTAGGTCAGTGATGGTGAACCTTGGCACTCCAGATGTTCTTGAACCTCAACTCCCAGAAGCCAAGAACACCTGGAGTGCCAAGGTTCACCATCACTGATATAGGTGGACATGAAGGAGATGGAGAGACTGAATAGAACAATATAAAATCTCTGCACACAAAATTCAGAACGATTATCAATGCCATACCATGAAGACAAAAAGACGACAATTTGCTCCTGCCAAAAAAGTGAAAACTGGAAAAATATTTCCGTGAATATGCCAGAACTCCTACTTACTTGGTTGATCCGTGTTTCACATGTCAGGATGACATGGCAGTTCGAAGCATTGTCTTTCACTGTTTCCGATCCCATGCCAGTCTCATCCAGGGCCTCAGGAACTTTGTCTTGAACTGGTCTTCCCATCTCGTTGCTAGCCTTCCTAGTGGTCATTTTATGTCAAGTGGTATCCATCTGTGATAGCTTCCATCCACCTGCCATCTTTGAAGCGGAACATACGCCTGGCCCACCAATGTCTTGCAAACTCAATCAGTGTTGATGCTTGTTTTGCACCTGATCTTATACGCAGTTCTTCATTTGATATTCAGTCAACCCATCGTATGCTTAGTATCCTTCACTCAATTTCTCTTTGTGTTACATCATTTTTTTAATGTCAGCTTTTGTAGATGCCCATGTATCACTGCTGCATAATAAAGCAGGCAGAATGGTGGTGTTGACGAGTTCAGCCTGTAATTTTCTTGTTTTTGCTTCACTAAACTCATCCTTTATGTTGTTAAAAGCTGTCCATGCTGCTTGCCTTCTTCTCGAAATTTCTTTTGTTAGATTGTGCCTTAGGTTAACCTCTTGCCCAAGGTATACATATGAATCAACTTCTTCTACTATCTCATTTCCACTTCTCATTATCTATGGCATTTGTGGAGGCACTCCATATATACAGTGGAACCTTAGTTAACAAACGGCTCGGTTAACATAAAAATCGCATAACAAAAGGAAATCCATAGAAAATAGTGGCTTGGTTTACGGATTTCCCCCCCAGAATGAATAAATTGGTTTTCAAAGCATTCCTACGGGAAACTACATTTCAGTTAATGTATTTTGGTTTTCAATGCATTCTTATAGGAAACTGCATTCAATGCATCCTTATGGGAAATTTGGTTAAAGTAATTTTCACTGTAAGAAATGTCCCAGAAAACGCATTAATTATGTTAACCGAGATTGCACTGTACAGTAGAACCTCGGATAACGTCCAAACTCCATTCCACGGAGTTGGTCGCTATGCAATTTTGGACGTTATGCGGTTCCTATGAGGAGATGCCTTGCATAAAGTTCAAAAAATGGTTGAAAACGGACGATGTCCGAGGTTCCTATACCAATACCTCGGATAACGTCCGATTTTTAGTGGTTTTGGATGTTATGTGAGGCATCATGTTTGCATAAAAACCACAACGTTATGCGAATATGACGTTACCCAATGCAAATGTTATGCGAGGTATTACTGTATTTTATTTTTGACATATTGATCTTCAGGCTGATCTTTTGACTTTCTGCGTCTAACTCTTGGAGCATATTCTGTGCTTCTAATGATTCTGATATTAACACTATATCATCAGCAAAGCGAAGATGAGGTAAGTACTCGCCATTTATACGAATTCCCTTTTCCTCCCATGTCAAATTGCGCACTGCTGATTCTAAGGCAGCAGTAAACAACTTTGGGCTAGCAGTAAACAACTTTGGGCTGATTGTATTGCCCTGACGGACTTCTCTTCTTATAGGGATCTTTATCAGTTTCTGAAATAAAGTGATTTGTGCTGTACATCCCTTATACACTTTTTTGAGAAGACTGATATAGCGTGGATCAATTCCTTGTTCGTAGCACTGTGTTGGTTTCAAAAGAGTCAAAGACCTTCTCATAATCCACGAAGCTGAGAATTTATACTCTGTCCATCTATTAACTGATTGACAGTGTGCAGATAATCCATGGTACTGTATCCTCGCCTGAAACCCGCCTATTCTCTTGGCTGGCCTTCATCCAGCTGTTGTGTAATTCTGTTGAGAATAACCCCTGTGAAGAGCTTATATATTTGAGACAAAAGGCATATTAGCCTATAGTTCTTGATCTCTTCACGATTTCCCTTTTTAAAGATGAATACTGTCTTTGATGTTGTCGATTGATCTGGGATAGTTCCATATACAATAAAACCCCGGGTTACAGACACCTCGGGTAACGGAAAACTCAACTTACAGAAGGAAATTCTGAGGAAATCATGTCCCGATTTATGGGGGGAAATCACGTTATGGACAGGTTTTTTGAGGGGTGTTCTGACACTTTGCACGCCGGTGGGAGGATGTTTGGAGTATTTCCGCTCCGGTTTTGGAATTTTTCGTCGCAATTTTGGCTCCAGCAGAAACTCTCAACGCAACCAGGAAGTGCCGGAAATTCCTCCCACCCCTTATCAGCTGTTCAGCAGCACATTTCCTGCAATTAGCAGGGCTGGCCACTAGATGTTGATGTTGAAAATGTGATGAATATGCATAGAAAATAAAAAAATTCAGCTCCAGAGCTCACTAAAATGCCCCCCCCCAAAAAAAAGAAAATCCCCCCCCTGCTCCAATCACTTTCTAAAGGGCACTTGGGATTTTTTTGTTGTGTTTTTGCCACTTTGGAAAGAGTTTTCAACCGAAAAATTTGGGGGTTGTTGTTTTTTTTGGCACTTTTCTAACCTCCGGAACTTTTTTCGGCTTTCAATGCATTCCTATGGGAAACCGTACTTCGCTTTACGAAAAAATTGCTATAAGGAAAACCCTTCAGAATGGATTAATTCCATAACCCGGGGTTTTACTGTATTTATTTAGTAAACAAGCATGTCAGGACTTTCTGCAGTTTTTCTCCACCTGTCTCTACAGTTTCTATGGTGATTCTATCAATTCCAGGGGCCTTTCATGTCTTGGTTTGCTTCAAGGAATACTGCACCACACTGATTAGTACTTCTGGTAATGCTTCCTTAGCTGGTGTGATCCTCAGTTCTTGAACTCTTTCGATTCAAAGAGATTAGTGTAGAAGTCTTTAACCATTTTTCCATTTCTGATCTTCGCCTTATTCTCTCCCCTTTCTTATTTAGCACTGCAGGCAATTGCTTGTGGTATTGGAACAGATCTGTCTTGCACCTTTTAATGCTCCTTCTTTGTTCAGCTAATTCCATGAGTCTTTTTCTTCTGTTCGCTTTAAGGTCTTCTTTGAGCATTCTTCTAAGCAGACAACATAGCAGGCAATATTCTATATCATTAATCTCTTTTCATTTCATTTCTTTTCAAAAGTAATTACAGTACCTAGTCTCCTAAGAAATCCTGTTTTGGGAGTGATTTCCAGTAGCAACCTCTGCTTTTTTAACCTAGCACAGACAAAAATTATCCTTAAAACTGAACCAAAATAATACATGCCACCTTTCTGTCCTTTACATAAACAGTGCCCTACTATAATGTGAACAAGAAATTAGATTATGCCAGGGTATACAGACCCAGTCAGCAGTGCAAAAATTCACAGCTTCAGCAAAGTTGTAGCCTTGATTAAATCCAGAATGATAGGCACGTGGGAAAGTTACAACAAATTCACCAGCGCACTGATTAGTCCGGTACACCTGGAAAACAAACCAAAGAGAGAGTCAGAAAAGGAAATCCTATTATCACATGAAACTGGTCTTTCAGACTCATTAAACTGAATGATAACAGCTACTAATTCATGAACCAAGCATCCTTTTCTCACATTTCTCCAATCACTCCATAACTGACACAGAGCACAAAGGAGGCTGGATTAAATGTCAAAGTATACTTTCTGAGCCTGAAAATATTTTTTTTAAAAAGCATTATGTTATAAATCCCTAGAACATCCTGCCAATATTTGAATGTGAAATGACTTATACAGCTTAAAAGTTTATTAAACAAAGTGAACACTGGTTTGTTATGGGTAAAATGGAGAAAATGTTGATAGGAGAAAACACAGAATCAGTTGGTCAGGAACAGTATTCATTTCTTCCAAAGTCTGGAGAAGTATAAAATCCAAATAACATTTAACCAAATATTTGCTGGAATAATTCTTTTGATAATGTAGTCCTTCATTTTAATTAAAGCCTCCTAATCTATTTCTGAGAAGGCTTTTTTGGTACGGTGCCTAGCTTTTGAAGCAAATTATTAAAAAAATTACACCTGGTAAAGGTTAATAGAGGGCCTTCCAATTCTTAGCTAATATTAGAGTTGTCAAAGTAAAGGAAGCAGAAACAGAACATTTATGTACAGTATTATACCATCATTCAGATTAAATTTCTAAGAAGCTAATGGTTTTGACATAACATAACACAAAGATCTCTGCAGCAGATAAAAGTAATGAGAAATAATCTGGAGAGCTAATTAGTAGCATCATGAACTGTGCAGATCAAAAGTCTTATAAAAAAGGGCACTCACACAATGATGGCATGGTCTTATCAGTGTGCAGTTAATACTCAGATCTATTTCTCTCTTACTTCTGGCATAGATAACATAACCATAGTGATCTGTGCACTAGCAAACTGAAATCTTGAGTATTTAAATGCACTGTGTATTGCAACCTAGCAGGTCAAAAGCAAGAAATTGTAAGATAATTAATAGATACCACTTCAGTGGGAAGGTCAACAGCATTCCGGTATCTAGCCATGCCTCCACATGTTGATGGAGACAACAGCATATGCAGACAGTGCTGGCTCTTTGGCTATAGACAGAGATGAGCACTGAACCCTAGAGTCAGATACAACTGGCTTTTGAGCAGGGGTGACCTTTATCTTTACCTTATTGCACAACCTCTGTGCTTATTTGAGAAGCTACAGCTAGTGCTAAATACAGCAGGCATGCACATATAATATCCATACTGTTTTAAGACACATTAACAGCACTTTGAATAGGGCCTAGAAATGGGCAAGAAGCAAGCAAAGTTGTCACAACAAGAATCACATAATTGCTCAAATATATTCTGGTGAGAATTCTTCTTACTGCATTCAGAGCTAACTGGCTTTTTTCTCCCCACACCCAAAGCATCACTTTCTTTCCAGAATCTCACAGCCAAACCAGGCATGCCAAGAGGATACTCAGACAATATTACTGAGAGCAGTGACACATTCAGCAGAATCAAGGGGGAGATACTCTCCCTCCTGTACCTGATTTGGACTGAAATGGATCTTGGATATTAAATATGTCGTTTTGGGTTGTTCTATATTGTGAAAAATGAGATGTCGATAAGCAAAGACTGTGAACTACTTACAGGCACACCATGTTCCATAAGCACATTGGGATTCATGATGGTGACCAGCTGATGTAGAAGATCAGGCTGAGTCTCAAACAATTCAGGAGCCAACTCTCGCATCACCTCCTCCAATTGTTCAGCTGCATGAGATGGTACGCCATACCACGTCTTTGGCTCTCCCCTAGCACAATAGACAAATTTGTTAAACAAGAGGAAGTAATTCTAGCATAATAAATTCTCCACTTGCAACCCTAATTTGTGAGTTTAGATCTATTCTTCTATGAGTTATGTTGGGAGTTTCCTAAGAACAAATTGACTTGGGGGAAAAGATGCTTCAGGTCAAAGTTGGACAACTTGACCGTACGCTTCAAGCATGGCCAATGAAACAAGGGAGCATCCGCATGTTTTAATTGTGCTGTAGTAGCAAAAGTATATAAACATACAAAAACCATGCAGCAGCTCAAAAAATTAGTGTGTTTGTTCATAATAGTGTGCAAAGGCCCATAAGCCTTATGCTGCCCTTCTTTGTGTATTTAAAGTATTTTCCAGCTTGACATGTATCTGCTTCTCAAATTATTATTTTTCTTGCAGGACATTAATAGGTTACTTGATGTTCTTCTAGCCTGAGGGGAGGAATCCCAGAAATAACCGAAACTGAGAAATAAGAATAGAACACTGGGCACTGATTGTGGGTGCTGGTTCTAAAAGATGCATAGCAGGATTTCTACTATACTGTTGCCAACCAGATCAGAAGGTAGGAAAATTGTTGAGTCTGAGTTTCACAGCTCTCTTTCAGCAGCATTTTTGCCAAGCTGAAGCTCCAAAACAGAAAGGATAGAAAGGACGCAGAAGGAAAATTACCATTGGAAGGGGGGGGAGAGGCAGACGTTTAGGCTGCAGTACTATTTAACCACTGCTCCAAGGCTTTGATGTCAATCAAAGATTCCTCATTAAATATACAGGTGAAACTTGGAAAATTAGAATATCATGCAAATGTTCACTCATTTCACTTAAAAGGTGAAACAAATATATGAGATAGACTCACTACATGCAAAGCGAGAGATGTCATGCTTTAATTCATTATAATTGTGATGATCATGGCATACAGTGTACATGAGATTATGTGCTGATTATGGGGTACATGAGATTGGGGGGGTTGGGATTATGTTAGGGAGGGCTCCCTATGCCAGCCACCACCTCCCCTTTTTAATCAAACCTTCCTGCAACTCAAGAAGAGGAGCAGAGGCTTTGATGTCAATCAAAGATTCCTCATTAAATATACAGGTGAAACTTGGAAAATTAGAATATCATGCAAATGTTCACTCATTTCAGTTAAAAGGTGAAACAAATATATGAGATAGACTCACTACATGCAAAGCGAGAGATGTCATGCTTTAATTCATTATAATTGTGATGATCATGGCGTACAGTGTACATGAGATTATGTGCTGATTATGGGGTACATGAGATTGGGGGGGTTGGGATTATGTTAGGGAGGGCTCCCTATGCCAGCCACCACCTCCCCCTTTTAATCAAACCTTCCTGCAACTCAAGAAGAGGAGCAGAGGCTTTGATGTCAATCAAAGATTCCTCATTAAATATACAGGTGAAACTTGGAAAATTAGAATATCATGCAAATGTTCACTCATTTCACTTAAAAGGTGAAACAAATATATGAGATAGACTCACTACATGCAAAGCGAGAGATGTCATGCTTTAATTCATTATAATTGTGATGATCATGGCGTACAGTGTACATGAGATTATGTGCTGATTATGGGGTACATGAGATTGGGGGGGTTGGGATTATGTTAGGGAGGGCTCCCTATGCCAGCCACCACCTCCCCTTTTTAATCAAACCTTCCTGCAACTCAAGAAGAGGAGCAGAGGCTTTAATTGTCTTTGCTACCAACATCTTCCACTCCCTCAGAATCATCTTCAACTTCCTTCTCCTCCCGCACTTCTGAGGCCAGCCCCTTTCTCTCTGCTGGTGCAATGAGACCTGGAGCTGCCAAATCTTGGTGCACTGTTTTCTCAATTGTCTGGAGAGATTTTGCCAACAAAGAGCTGCTTCATGTTCCTCAGACTGCTAGACTCAGCTGTGGAACTAGATGCCCACCGTGAGGAAGAAATAGCAGCGGTGGCAGACAAGTGGGGCACAGTCAGCCTGAGTGAAAAATGATGGCCTTGTTAGGCCTTGAGAGGGGCACCAAATTGGTTGTTACTGTGGCTATACAGTCTTTGTTCATCTTTTGGGGGACCTTCTTTTCAATAGCTTTGGCAGATCTTGAATCCTGCTTCCCACCTTGCTGGTGGGAGCCATGGGAGGGGGGGGAGGCAAAATAAATGTGTGGTGTGTTCTTTTTGTGTCAACAAGCAAAGCAAAATAGGAGCAGAAAGCTCAGAAATCATTCACAAAAAGAAACAGAAACAAAGACAACAAGGTGGTCTAGGAAGATGAAAAAGATGGACACCTGCAAGGCTAACAAAAACCAAAGCACTCACAGAAGTTGTAACCTGAGGTGAAGGCATGGAACAAGATTGCTGAGAGCAAGCTGAGAACTACCAAAACATTTTTCTGGGTCACATTTTTCTAGACTTTTGACCCTGGCAGTAACAAGGATAACCCAGTACAGTGGAGTCCAACTCTGCACTGCCATCATCCCAAGTACAGTAAAACTCCTACTTAGAAAAAAAAGTACATTTTGTAGGCTTTTGCTTAAAACAGTTTTTTATGTAACTCGAAGCAAACCCATAGGAAAAAGAATCTTTATGTAATTCGAAGCAAACCCATAGGAAATCGTGTACATCAGGACATGGTTTTAGCACAAAATCATTATGTAAGTCAAATTTTATGTAACTCTAAGCATATGTAAGTCGGGGTTTTACTGTATGGCTACAAAAATCCCTGACACATCAAGAATCCATACCAATGAAGGTAGTTGATGGAATAACTCCAGTGATCTTCAATGTGCCAGCAAAAAGAGGAGAAGCACATCCCCACATAAAGCCAAGGCACCTTCATGCCAGAAATATCAGCATTGATGTGAGCGAGGACTGATTGTTCCAGTACTGGCATGTTGTTCAGATTCCAGCCCGAAAGAGCATATTCCTGCCAAGAGCAAGAAAAAATGTTTGTAAAGGAACTAGACTGGACACAAACAGTACACCCTGAAACTGAGTCAATACCAACATTTTATACTTTCTTTCCAGCTAGGGCATAATGCTTAGACACTGAATTTACCTCCTCAGAAGGTTTTATCCACTGCTCAAGTCTCTGGGATAAAGGGAGGGGATACAATGTGCTAACGGCAAACTTTGCCCTCCACCTCTGGTAAACCAGCCTTCACTGACAGAAATTCTCTGGAAGACAGGAGCTAGGGTCTTAATGCGCAAGTCATCTGTCCAAATACCACTCCATAGGATCCCATTGTCCATGCAGATTAACTTTTATATGCATGTCATTTTTCTCAGCTTCACTTCCTAGGAGAGAAGGGGTATCTATAGTTTGATAGGCAACCTGGAGATTTATTTTCTAACTCAATCAGTCTTGGAAACATATGAACTATACATTACCCTACAGCTACTTACAATTCCTTTTTTTCCCATTGTAAAAGGAGGAGAGAGGAAGCCATAGCCTTCAGTTTGTAAGACCAAAGTAGGCCTGTTAACAATAGGACCTTTGGGAGGTTACTAATTCATAGGATTGCCTTAAGTTGGAAGTGTCCTGACAACACATAATAACCACCACAACCAACCTTCTCTAGTCAAGAACTGTCCCTGAAAATTCCCTCATTGCTTTTAACCTCACTATATTTTCAGATTCAAATGCATCTTCATGGGCCCTGGACGGTGGGGGATAAATGTAAAAAAGTAGCTAGGAAAACCTCATAAAGAAAACGAGCAAGGAAAGTGGAAGCTCTTTCCTCCTGATTTCCCCCCACAATCACTTTGGTATTTTATTACAAAAAAGACAGCAAATTACGATATTTATCCTAAATGCTTTATTACATCCAGGACAAGCTAAAGGTTTGGGGATTCTTTGTGCTTGGAGGGGCCCCTGTTGCCACCATAATCCCTATGCCTGCGCTGCTGCCTCCTCAAAGCTGCACACTCAAACCATACAGTTGTACTGGCCTGTCCCATCTTCATGAAATAAAAATACACATAACATAAAGAGCTGCACTTGGTGACCCCACTGAGTTATTTACTGCAAGCTCACTCAGTTAGTGTCATTAAATTGATCAACACATATATGGCATGCAGGCTCGCCTCAGCACCATGACCTTTATCAGTGCAACTTGCTGGAGTCCTGCCATGTCTTGAGATCTCCAATCTGTCTATGGGGTCATAATTTATTAGAGCACACTCTAAGTGAAGCTGCCTTAGAAGAGTGCTCAGAAACTTCAGCAGGTCCAAAACACTGCTCCTGGACTGCCAACCTGGTTGGCCTGGTTGGTTACAAGAAATAAATAATTCCCCACCTCCTACACCAGTTTAACTAGCTATTGAGCTGATTATGGGCCAAACTCAAAGTGCTAAGTAACTTAGGTTCCAGCTATATGAAGAACTGCATCCCTCCACAACAGTCCTCTGGGATTTAAAAAACTATGGGAGAGTCCCTTTTTCAATTGAACTGCCCTCAAAAGTATGCTTAGCAACAGCACAAGACAAAGCCTCCCCCCAGTACTGGAATACTCATGGGAAGATAGGATAGCTTCCTTCCTCTTGTCCTCTTTGTCAGAAAGTAACAACCTTTCCCTTCTGGCAAACCTTTGGCAACTGATCTCTTTTGCTAAAAATCAAGATAGCAAAGTAAAGCAATCATACTTATGTACCGCCCCATAGTGCTTAGTGCATTCTCTGGGTGGTTCACAAGTTAATTAGCATTTTGCCCCCACAGTGGGAAACACTGCTCTAAATGAAGATAGTGGCCCTTATTGCTAGTATAGATTTAATTCTATTTTATTATCATAACCTTTTAATCTTTTTTATTGCTTTTAAAATCTTTAAACCAGCTTTGGTTGCTGCAGGTGGAGACAGTGAGAATTTATTTATTTATTTTATGGATTTGTATCCCACCCTCCTGGTGGAGACACCACTCAGAATATAAATTTAATATATACATTTTGCTTCACCATATCATTCTCTTGACAGTGAAACAGTCTAAAAATAGTAGTCTTAAATGGCTTTTCTAACATGTAAAACCAACATTGGTTGAGTATCCTAGCCACACCTCCTCTTCCGGCATTACTTTTCGTCTGCCATCTTTTACAGGAAAACCACTCCCAAAATCCTTAGATGAGATGTCAGCTCCGTATTCTACAATGACATCCTCTTCAATGCTGCTCACAAGCCTCCAGAACTCTTTCTCTACCAGCTCAGTGGGAACCATCTGAAACCACACAAATAACAGCAAAGAAAAGTGTTTAAGCAAGCTGCATGTGAAATAATACTAAAAAATAACAGATGCACAGGTATTAAGTACTTTTCACCAACTCACATTTAAATTATATTTTGAATACAGTAATAAAAGGCATTTCAGCTACAGATTTGAAAGGCCCCTCAAGATAAAAAATAATTCTAATGCACAGCTTGTTCACCTGGTATGGGAAGGGAAGGGAAGCATATTAATTTGATGTTGTTTTCCCCTCTACACTGTACCATAAGGTGGGGGAAAGTAACATTTGAATTTTCCTCTTCTCTCTGACATATTTGCTTCCAATATGTAGGCAAGCAAGTGTGGAAGTTCTAAATGGCAGTAGCATTTTAACAGATGTTGCCACCTTACCCAATTTGTACATTGGGACAGGGGGCTGGTGGGAATCCATCATTTTGCAGTAATCAGAGCAAAAATATAGATTTACTGCACTGTTTTCACCTCACTCCAAGGTCTGGAGAATGTATTAGCTGAAGTCAATGAAAGAATCAAAGGAAAGTAAGATGAGGAACACTGCACTGAATTTTGGAAAGGTGGCAGAATGTAAGATTTTTATGAAAAATATTAATATGATTTCTCTAGCACCTGAACAGGCACCATCAGAGAAAAAACAGAAATGATATAGTTCAATGAAAGTACACATTTCAGGTGCTGAAGGCCCCAAATTCCATCCTTCTGTCTTAAGTAAGAGGACTCAGAAAGAATTATGCTTGAACACCTGAACAGGAGAACCACTATTAGATGAGAATAGGCATCTCTGGCTAATGCTGTAAGCAACCAACAACTTTGCTTTGGAATGTTTAAATTATGCCTTCAAACCTTTAACATAAACTCATGATACTGGAAGAAAAAAAATCATGTGCCCAACAGAAGACTGCTCCTGTTATTATTTCCATTCTAATGCACTGTATAGAACCCACAGAGTAGAAAAGCCTACCAATGTAATGCAGGGTCACATCACTTGTGGAAGTAGTACTTCTTTTGTGTCACGAACAAACCCTGCACTGCCAAAATTAATCAATTTCTTCGCTTTGCCGTTGCACAAACCTAAGTCTTCATGGGTGCATGTTTCTGGCAGTAATCAGCAGACCAGCAAATGAGCCGGGTTCTCTCTCTCTCCACATTCAGACCACATGTTGTTGTTCGCCAGCAGCCCCAACTTGAGCATGTGACGTAGGGGAGTTTGAGTGCCTCAGCAATATCTTCCTTTAATGTTCTTCCTTCTCCAGGGAGCTCCTTCCTCCATCTTCTAATTTGGGTTTGCTCTTGTTTACCCTCAAGAATGTTTGTTTTTGCCATAAAGCTCTTCCTGGATCTGAGCCAGCAGACTTGAGGCTCATATCCGTTCAAAGGGTGTCAAGAGTCGTTCTCTTGCTTAGTTCTCTCAGCATCCGCTGCTATTTTTCTCCTGGTCTTAGGTGGAACGATATCAACAAGAGGGCACATTTTCGCATCTGTTGTGGGTTTGAGGCACCGTAACACTATATGCATGGCTTCATTTACAGCGATCTCAACTTGTTTGGCGTGTGTGGATGTGCTCCATACTGGAGCAGCATACTCTGCTAGAGACACTCAGGGCCAAAGCTGATGTGCGCAGTATGGATGATTGAGTTCCCCATTTATAGTTTGTGAGTTTCCTGATGATGTTCCTTGTACTAACTTTGGTTTTGGTATTCAGGCAGTGTTGCTTAAAGGAGAGTGTACGATCAAGCATCACGCTGAGGTATTTTGGTGATGGACAATAATGTAGTCAGTTCCCTTGCCACGTAATATCCAACTCAACCCTTGCCTCTCTGTTTCAAAGGTGGAAAGCACACACTTGGATCTTGCTTGGATTAGGCTTCAAATGGTTGATGTTGTAATACTGTCCTCATTATTCGAGTGCTTCAGTAGGTTTTCCAGCTGTGGGAGTACTGTTGATAAGCAAGTAGTAATCTCCACTGGGTAAAAGTTCAACTTCTTGCCAACAGTAATGTCTGCATAATCAGTGTGGTTCTGTTTTACTATGCTGGTGTGCCTGCTCAGCTGAATGTTGCCTACAATTTTTATATAATACTAGCTTGAGTGCCTGGCTCCGTCCAGGCGTTTTTTGTTTTTTGTTTTTTTTGGGTGGTCTTCCCTACCTCCTTGCCGTTGGCAATGGAAGACTTAAGATTTGGCGGCATCCAGAGTGGGAGGGCAGTGAGAAAATGGGGGAGAACAGGCCGCGACATCCCAAGCCTCGTGTAGACTCTTCCCTGTGAGTTGGGTGTTCCGGCAGGGCTCCGAGTGTTTGGCACGCTGGGCCGGACAATGGATGCATTCCCTGGCGACAAGTCTACGTGAGGCTGGGGATTTTGCAACCTGAAATTCCTCCCCCCTTTTCCGTGCCACCCCCGCTGCTGCTGCTGCCCGCCAGGCCAAACAGCCGCGAGCCCCGTCCTCCTTGGCTGGCTGGTGAAAAAAGACAAGATTTGGCGGCATCCAGAGTGGGGGGGCGGTGGGGCTCCATGTATTTTGCGCGCCAGCTCAGGCATTGGTCACATTCCCCAGCAAAAAGTCTTCACGAGGGCGGGGATGTTGCAGCCTGCTCCTCACCCCCCTTTCTTGCCGTCATTGCACACAACACCAGATGCCGCCAAGACTTAGGCCATCCATCGCCGGCCAGCCCAGGAGGCGAGTGCAAGGCTTGCACCTGTTTGGCCTGGCCGGCAGCAGCGGCAGAGGGTGCCGGAAAAAAGGGAAGAGCAGGCCGCGTATGCCCCGACGTTACGTAAACTCCTCTCTGGGGAATACGTCCATCGTCCGGCCCAGCGCGCCAAACACACGGAGCCCTGCCGGAATGCCCAACTCGCAGTAAGGAGCCTACGCGAAGCCAGAAATGCCACAGCCTGCTCTCCCCATTTTCTTGCTGCCTTCCCACTCTGGATGCCACCAAATCTTAAGTCTTTTGGTACCGGTTGGCCAAGGAGGCAAGTGCGGGGCCTGCAGCAGTTTGGCCTGGCCGACAGCAGCAGCAGCGGGGATTGCGTGGAAAAGGGGGGAGGAATTGCAGGACGCAAAATCCTTGGCTTCACATAGACTTGTCACCAGGGAACGCATTCGCTGCCCAGCCCTGCACACCAAACACTCTCCCTGCAGCCCTGCACTCTCCTGCTTGGGATGCAGGATCCTCTCATGGCCGCGTTATTGGCGTGCGGCGGCCATTGGTTCAGCAGTCGGCCGTTGTCCTGCCTATTCCTTACTTGTCCTGACTCCCGTGATTGGCTGCAGTGTGCAGTGGCTTCTAGGAGTTGAAGCTTTTTGTTCTGGTCCCATTTTGTGGGGTGCAGGGCCCCACATGGCGGCCTGGACTCCAACGTTGACCTTCTCTCCTGCACCAGGTAAGTGTGTGCACAGTGTGGAGGGGGACAGTTAGGGATGTGGATTTGTATTCCGGACCCACACGGGGACATTTCTCTTTTATAGGTATAGATTGGACTGATTGATTGATGTGGAGAAAGATAAAAACTTTGAGAAGCATCTCCAACACACTTCTCTGTCCCATAAAAACCTGTCCCCTATTACTGGTCCTGAGTGCAATTCTTCTTTTCCTATCTCTATAAAAATGAAATGCAACTCTACTTTCTTCAGGAATACTGTACATTAAAACCAGTGGTTAAGCAATCAGTATTTGTGCAAACTGCTCAGATTGAAGAATTTAAAACAGTGGGAATAAATGGGCTGCATTAGTCCAGCATCACATCACAAATCTCAACACAAATGGAGAGGTTTACATATTCACTCACATTTCCTCTCACTGATATGTAAGTGTAAGTAGTTATATACTTACATGAACTGGCATGTTGAAATAATCAGACTTGAAATTATCTGCCATCTCACCAAAACTCTGAAGGGTGTATTCACGAACAGCCTGTTCAAATCCAAAGGCTTCACGTGGTTTATTGCATTCCTAGGAGGGAGAAAAGTCAGTTATCAGGTATCATGACACAGGAAGGTGAGAAATTCAGTCCTCTACTATACAGCACCATACTTTAAGTGATATGTGATGCTATTTACCTAATCAACTGTGAGACAGGTTTAAGCTTTTGTCATTACCTTCAAATGAAGCAACTCTAGCTAGGCAGTTAAAGATCACAGACCAATTAGCACATTTTAAAAGTAATGTTACACAAATGAACAAGCATTCCAAAATACCGATCATCTTTTCCTGCTGAAGTTCATTACCAGGCAGGAGTGAAATAAGGGAGATATCCAAGGGAAGGCAGTTGCTGTCTGACAGATAAGTGTAAGTGGTCCAACAGGACTTTTTCAGCTGTGTCTCAGAAACAGCATTCCTTCAAATACTGTAAAATATCTGCAAGGAAATATTTTCCTGACAAGCATCATTAAAATTATATGTAACTAGCAGAGTTTGCCCGGCGATGCCAGGCTGTTTTAAATTGTGTTTTGCTTTTTTTGGGGGGGGTTGGTTTTGAGTTAAAAATCAACAGAGGATGCTATAAAAAAATTATTTTATTTATGTAACATATGTTTGTTATTTGTGTAAACTTTTGATGTATTGTTATTTGTTTGACTTGTTTTTACGCTTGTGGCCTCTAGGTGGGGCTTCTTACAGTAAGTAATCTTTGTTTCTTCATTTCTGTTCGGATCTCGTGGAGGGAGGACGTGATGGTGAGTTCTCTGGTTTTCTTTCTTCTGGGGTTTTTCTTTGTTTTGTTTTTGTGGTGGTGGGCTGGGAGGTGTTTCTGTTTGTTCTTTTTTGTTTTGGTTGGGCTTTATTTCTGGTGTTGTTTATTTTTGTTATTTCATTGTTGTCTATTTGTGTAATTTGTTGTAGTTGTGTCGTTAGAGTTAGGTATTTTCGTGTTGTAGTTAGGTGTTTTGTCTGTGCTTTTGTGGTATTGTGGATGTTTTTGTTTGTGTATTTTGTGGTTTACTTTTTTGTTTATTAATGGGTTTTTTAAATTTATTTATTTATTTTTGTTTTATTAATTTTTATTAATTTTGGCGTTTATTGTTGGTGTGTAGGTTTGCGTGAAGAACGGGCTGCCTATCGGTTCCTCTTTTCCTCATTGCTGCTTCAAATTTTGGTTTCAATGCAGCAATGGGGAAAAGGAGGAGCCAGCAGTCAGCCCGTTCTTCCCCTGGCTGGTAAGGTTCGTTAGGTAGGTCGGGGGAGAAGGAAGAGCTATCTCTGCCTGATGATGGTTCTTTCCTCTCTGTCTCCTTTCTCTCCTGGCTTACCTAACCGGAGATCGGCAGGCAGCGATCCATAAAGGGTGGTGCTCTTCCTTGCAGATTGCTGGCTGCTGCTTTTGTATTACCTCTGTCGGAAGTACAAAGGCAGCAGCCAGTCATCCGCCAGGGAGGGTGCTTCCCCTGACGAACTGCTGCCTGGTTTGGCGGGGGGGGGGGTTTCACCCCGGCTCAACTTTCCTTGAGGACGGCGGTGTTCTCGCTGAGTCTTCGGTGGGGTAGCGTGGAGGAGAGGGAGTCCCTCTTCTCCCCGTTGCTCCGGGAAATAAGGCCGGCGGGTGTCACACGTTGGATTTTTGTGGGTGTTTGTTTTGCGAGGCTGTGAGGCGCTGCGTCCTCCTGCGGCGGACTTGCTCTCCCATTGCGTTTTGTAATTTTATTTTTTGTGTGCCGGCTTTTTCAGCGTTCTGTGCGCTGAGACTTGTAGTTTTGGGTTTGTGGTTTGCGTTCGTGTGGCGGTTTTTTTCCCCTGTGGCTCAATTTTAATTGGCCACGCAGCGTTTCCCAACGTTCTTTTTGCTTGCACCTCTCAGCCTGATTGGCTGTGGCGCAGAGAACATTGGGAATTGAAGTTGTTTCCCTTTGTTTGTGTTTGTGGGGCTCTTGCCCGACTGGCGCATTTCTCAACCCTGCAGTAACCTCCGGACCGGGTTCGGGCGAGTGCAGGAGGCTCAGTACGGGATAGGATGGACGGGTGCAGAAACGTATAGCAAGTTCCAACGGTTAACCCTTGGATTTATAGGTATAGATAACGGCTCTTGCCAGAGTATACCATAACTAGCTATTGCTCTTCTAAAGTGAATACACAGAATCTAGGTGCAACAAAAGATTGCAAGACAGGTACCTCATTTCCTTCAGAGCACTTCCCTCAGAGTGCATCCACAGGAAACAATATACAGAAGAGGTTAACCTCTAATTCTTTCATGCCACACAGCTCAAAAATACGTTTTAAAAAGTTATACCTCAGCAACACATTTGGGGCACCTCCAGTCACCTTTGGGCACATCAGGCAAAGGGGGTATTAAGCAGAAAGTGTGGTAGCTGTCATCACACCCATCACACAGTAGCAACTTGTCTTCATTGTTTCCCCGACCACAAAACAGGCAGACGTAGAGATCAACCTGTGGAAAGGGGGGAAATGTAGTCCAATGACATTTAAACATGAGCCAGCAGTTGCTGGGTAAACCAACTTGGAAAGCTTCCTTATACTTAATGCAGCAGTACACTGTCAACCTTTATAAGGAGATTCTGAAGAAACCTTCAATGTACTTTCCAGATTAGTTGGAATACACATCTATGTCTGTGGAACATATGACAAAGACAGCAATGACTGAGTTCAGAGATGGAAAAAGGAATTATGTCACCCCTTTAGGCTAGGGTGGCCAAGCTCTCTATTAATAGGGCCACGTATGGTGCCATGTGTATATCAAAAAAGGCATTTATCCACTCCTGCATACACACTACAGCACAGTCTACAATACAGAGACAGGGCAACTTAAGGCATCTCTCCCTTCCTGCTGGGATGGATTCCCTGGGGCTCAAAAAGATTAAAGACTCTCCTACTACATTGTAATCCTCATTGAGGCCATTATTTCTCCACCATTATCACTGACAAGTGAGCAACCATCTATGTTGCATCTAGTTCTGAAGAAAAGGAAGTGAGAATTACTAAAATTGAGGAGTAGCCTTTACTACTAGTAAAGTAGTAGTTCATTTACAGTAGTACTTTACAGTACTACTTTACTAGTAGTTCATTTACAGTAATTCCCATAAAGGTTAATATCTAGCTCAAAAAGAACGAGAACGTAAGACCATATTCTCAACTTCAGGGAACTGTTATTTGGGGGAAACAAGTTTTGAAATATCTATTTTATTTTAAAACACAATACTCACATTATAATAACTTCCTATAGAATTCACTAGCATCTCTTTAATAATAACTGATATATGTTCTTGGTGCCCCGTAACTAGACTAATTAATTTGCCCAAACCTCTACAACCAAAATTTAGAAGACACTTATTTTGATCATTCATTTCACACATGAGAGTGATAATTATCTAAATCCTTTATTACTAGAGGTATTCTCTTTTGTTTTGATTTGGTTTTTTTGACTGCAACCTCAGTCTCCCTCAGACAGCACCTCTCAGAACAGAAATGCAACTTCCAAATGGCATCTGGGACAACCAAGGGGCAATTTCCTGGATGTGGAAAGTGGAAGTGTTTGCCATTCTGAGTGTGACTCCTTGCTTTGCTAATACAGGGGTACCTCAAGATGCAAAATCAATCCGTTCCTCAGGGTTCTTCGCATCTCAAAGTTTTCATATCCTGAAGCACGATTTCCAAAAGGAATGCATGGGAAACCAATCAATTCATTACTGAGGTCTTAAAAAAGCTCTAGGATCTGCGCCGCTTCCCACAGAAGCAGGACAAGATCTGAGTGAATCCACTCTGTTTCAGGGATTTTTCAGGGTCTTTTCATCCTATTTTTTGAACTTAAAAGCAGCACCGGTGAGAACTTCCTGTAACTGGAGCTTCTGGCTTTGCATTGGCTTCTGGGAATTGTAGCTCAACAGAAACTGGAAGTGCGAAACTCCGCTTTTAAGTTAAAAAAAATATTGAAAACACCCCAAAAATCCCCCAAATGGAGCGCATTCAGTCAGAACGCTGTCCTGCTGCCGTGGAGAGTGGTGCAGCCCCCCACCCATGTCTTTTTCAGACCTCCAGAATGCACATTTGTTCAGGTGGTCAGAGGTTTGCATCACTTCCCACAGCAGCAGGTTAGGGTTATGAGTGAATCCGCTCCATTTGGGGGATTTTTCAGGGTCTTTTTACCCTATTTTTTGAACTTAAAAGTGGCGCTGGTGGGAATTTCCGGTTTCTATGAACTTCAATTTCCAGAAGACAATGCAAAGCCAGAAGCTCCAGTTACAGGAAGTTCTCACCGGCACCGCTTTTAAGTTCAAAAATAGGTTGAAAAGAGCCTGGAAAATCCCCCAAACAGAGCGGATTCACTCAGATCCCTGTCCTGCTTCCATGGGGAGCACCGCAGACCCCAGAGAACCCGAAAAAAATGTGGGTTCCGCAGGTCAGAAATCTGTACGTATGTCAAAAAAACCATAAGAAAAAATAAGTCAAGGCGTCATTTTCTCAGGATTTCCTATCGTATCTTGAGCTTTTCGTTAGTTGAGGCGTTCATAAGAGGTTTTACTATATGTTGTTGTTCTCTCAGAGGAGTGGTTAATCTGGAATGACACTGGCACTTGCATCTGCTCTGCTACACCTCTGGGAAATTTCATGTTTACCACAAATCATACGCGCATATATTTTTATCCTTCAAAATGAAAAGTGGGAAGATAAAAAAATAATATATACAGTGGTACCTCATACAACAATTTTGTTGTACGATTTTTTTCCATAGGGAAAATTGTTATGTGAGGTGCCATTTCCCCCCAAAACCTAATTGTTATGCGATTTTGTTGCTATACGGGGCGATTAGTAAAATGTAGCTATTTCACTTCTTCCAGACACACTCTCCCAACATACAGAAGCAAGGTATCACAAAAACTGACATGCTCTAGGGAAACTTACAAAGTTGACAGAAAGTGCCCCTTTCCGCTGCCTCATCTGCATGCCGAACGCTTCTGACCGGGTACCTTTGCGTCTTCGAACTACTTCATCTGAAGAGAGAACACTATATTACCTACTTTTTTTTTCAAAGCTGCAAAGGTTAATCTAGTATCCTGATAGAACAACCAAAGCAAAAAAGTACTCAATAGAGTGAACAATGAACATAAGTCAGAGACAGAATGCTTTCTTTATTGGATACATGACGGTTTGAGCACCCGTCTCTGTCCCAGCTCCAGCCAACCAAGCAGTTCAAAAGCAAGTAGATAAACAGGGACCACTTTGGTGGGAAAAGAACTTGAGGACATGAGAGGAGCCTTATTCGGGCATCCCCTAAGCAGAGTTTCTCCAGCAAAAATCCTTTCAACACAAAATAATTTCTGACATGAAATAATAATAATAATAATAATAATAATAATAATAATAATAATAATAATAATAATAATAATAGATGAATGGATACAGTATCTCTGCAGCTTCATTGTAGTCTAAAGTCTTCCAGTTTTTAAGACACACAGAACTTTTAATTATTGGGTAAGACAACCCTGGTATCCATTTTTAATTGTTGTGGTCTGCACTGTGCCTAAGTTCACAAGCAGCAATCTTACATGTATTCACATCATCAAACTAGAGCAACCACTTTCATCAAAATCCTGTCCCCTCACCCCAAATTTAATGCTGCAATATAGCCACCACATTCTCATAGCTTCTCACAAACCTCAGGGCCATTGCTCTTGCACCAACATCTTGAAGTGACAATTAAACTATACACATGACTTTGCAGTATTTGATACTTACCAAAGATTCAACGGGGTGAGCAAACAATTGCTCTATGAGTTTTGCATGCCCAAATCACCAGTGTATACCAGCTACTATAAGGTCACATGAACAATCAGATAAGCTTGATATTAGAGAAGTTAATTTTCTGTCACCCTACTTGAGTTGCAGTAATTGATAATTTGCTATTCACCTTCTTTTTCTTTTGCTCCCAATGTTAATCCCATCATCTTTGGTCCTGCTCCAAAGATCTGGAGCTTCTTCAGTTCAGTGTTTCGATTCATCTCTCCTGCCTCTGCCTGAAGACAAGACCACGAGAACACCATCAGTATTTACATGAAGATAACTATTTAATCAGCAAAGTTAAGAGACTGGATCAAATTCAAATTCTATACATTAGCCTTTACAAAGTCACTGCTAAGAAGTGTCATTTCAAAATACCTGTATAACATAGCTTATCGTTGTCATCATCCTTAATAGATTTCTGATGATGAATACAACTTACAATTTACTGGAATGGCACAGATACAAGAAGAAAACCTTAAAAATAGATATTTCCAATCCCATTTCTACAATGCTATTTGTATGTCAAGCTGATACAAATTATATATAGTGTCTCCACATTTTGTCATCATGTATTGTTGTTGTTCAGTCGCACAGTCGACTCCGACCCTTTGCGACCCCATGGACCATTTTCCTCCAGGCGCCTCTGTCCTCTACCATCCCCCTCAGCCCTCCCAGCTTTGTGCCCATTGTGTCTATAATACCATCTAGCCATCTCATCCTTGGCCTCCCCCTTCTTCTTTTGCCCTCCACCTTTCCCAACATCAATGCCTTCTCAAGTGAATCCTCCCTTCTCATTTGATGTCCAAAGTATTTTAGCTTCATCTTTACTATTTGACCTTCCAATGAGCAGTCAGGGTTAATTTCTTCTAAGATTGACCTATTTGTTCTCCTCGCTGTCCAGGGGACTCTCAAAACCCTCCTCCAACACCACATTTCAAAGGCATCTATTCTTCTGCGTTCAGCCTTCCTAATTGTCCAGCTCTCACATCCATACATTACTACTGGGAAAACCATTGCTTTGACTATTCTAATTTTTGTTTGCAATGTAATGTCTCTGCTTTTCACTATGTTCCCCAGGTTTCTCATCGCTTGTCTCCCAAGAATCAGTCGCCTTTTTATTTCATGGCTGCAATCCCCATCTGCAGTGATCTTTGATCCTAAGAAAGTAAAATCTGTCACTGCTTCTACTTCTTCCCCGTCTATTTTTCAGGAACTGATGGGGCCTGTTGCCATTATCTTGGTTTTCTTGATATTGAGTCTCAAGCCAGCTTTTGCACTCTCCTCCTTCAGCCCAATCAAGAGATTCTTTAGGTCTTCCTCACTTTCTGCCATTAGGGTGGTGTCGTCTGCATATCTCAGATTATTGATGTTTTTCCCAGCGATTTTAATCCCATATTGTGATTCCTCCATCCCTGCACTGCGCATTATGTGCTCTGTGTATAGGTTGAATAGGCATGGTGACAAAATGCAGCCTTGTCTTACTCCTTTTCCTATTCCAAACCACTCTGTTCTTCCATGTTCTGTCCTAACTGTTGCTTCTTGGTTCATGTACAGATTTCTCAGGAGGCATATGAGGTGCTCTGGTATTCCCATCTCTTTAATTACTTGCCACATCTTGTTGTGGTCCACACAGTCAAATGCCTTAGTGTAGTCAATAAAACAAAAGTAAACTTGTTTCTGGTATTCCTTTGTTTTCTCCATGATCCAGCGTATGTTGGCGATGTGGTCTCTAGTCCCCCTGCCTCTTCTGAAACCAGCCTGCACCTCTGGTAATTCTCTCTCCACATGCTGCTGAAGTCTGTCCTGTATTATCTTGAGCATCACCTTGCTGGCATGTGGGATGAGCGCGATTGTTCGATAATTTGAACATTCTTTGGCATTGCCCTTTTTTGGGATTGGGACGTATACTGATCTTTTCCAATCCTGTGGCCACTGTTTTGTTTTCCAAATCTGCTGGCATATTGAATGCAGTAATTTGACGCCATCATCTTTTAGCGCTTTGAAAAATTCAACTGGGATACCATCATCTCCACTAGCTTTGTTGTTTGCAGTGCTCTTTAGGGCCTTTATGACTTCACTCTCCAGGATGTCTGGCTCAAGTTCAATTTCTTCATCATTGTGATTATCAGGAGTGTTGAGGTCCTTTTTGTAAAGTTCCTCTGTGTACTCTTTCCATCTTTTCTTAATTTCTTCTGCATCAGCTAGCTCCTTTCCGTCTTTGTCCCTTATCATGGTCATTTTTGCTTTAAATGTTCCCTTGATTTCCCCAATTTTTTTGAAAAGATCTCTGGTTCTGCCTCTTTTGTTGTTTTCCTCCATTTCTCTGCACTGTTCTTTTAGGTAGTTTTCCTTATCTCTCCTTGCTTTTCTTTGAAATTCTGTGTTCAAATGGTTGTAGTTTTTCCTTTCTCCTTTGACTTTTGCATTCCTTCTTTCCTCTGCTATTTTAAGAGCCTCACCAGACAGCCACTTTGCTTTCTTACTCTTCTTTTCTTTTGGTATGGTTTTCTTTGCTGCTTCCTGCATGATGTCCCTCATCTCTGTCCATAATTCTTCCGGTACTCTGTCTACCGAGTCCAAGCCATTAAATCTGTTCATCACCTCCACCGTGTATATATCCTACTTATTTGTTACTTACCTAGTTCTCTCCCACACGGTTAGCTGAAAAGGCCTAACCTCTTCCCCTTTATCATAATTTCCTCTTCACCAAAAAGTAACATGTCTGCAGAAGAGAGGTTCCAGCTCACATACTGATTCTCCATGCAAGCCAAGAACCTCTCCTGTGCAGAAACAGTGCTTTCCACATGGAGAAAATGATGACTGAGAGGGAAAAGATAGGCAATCTTGTCTAAGTGCATTGGAAAGAATTGACTAAATCGGACTTCTATCTATAAGCAACAGGCCTTTTCCCCTATGGTAACCAGCAATGTCCAAATGTTTCTATTCTATCTGTTAAGGCAATCAATCTGCAATTCCTTGCAATAGCAGGAATGATTTCTCTTTTGAAAGACTTACACAATACCATTTTTCATTTCAGAAGATAGCCTGCATTTTTCCAAACAAGATATTACTAAAGCAAGACACAGGCTCAAAGCAAACATAATGCACTCCAGTAATGCTTAGCTGGTGGTCATGTCAGCACATTATGCTATGCCACTATTCTGGAAAATCCTGGCTTACCATTGCTGACCAGTGCAATGATGCACTTTGCCTAATAACTCAAACTTGACTCCTCCCATCAGCATCAAAAGCTAAACAAATCAGGGAGGAACAGCTTAGTCATAGCACAAATATATAGAATTTGTTAATAGTAATAAACCAGGGGTTCTAAACCTTTTAAAACCATGGGCCGGGTCATGCTCCCTAAGATAGTTCAATGGGCTGGACTGGTGGTTCCCCCCACCATAAATGCTGCCATAAATTGCGGACATAGCTGTCGTAAATTTGTTTCTATGCATTTACGGCTATCGTAAACACATTTACAACAGCCATGGACGTGCTTATGGCTCTTTCCACCACTTCCAGCAGCAGCAGCAGGAGTGAGGGTAGGGGGGCTACATGAAATGGCACTGTGGGACGGATCCAGCCCACGGGCCGTAGGTTAAGAACCCCTATAATGAACTAATCATAAATTGAAGGTATAATGTCCCATGGGTGGTGGGGAGCACATAGAGGAATGGAATACAGTGGAACCTCAGTTAACAAACCTCTCGGTTAACATAAAAACTGCATAATAAAAGGAAATCCATAGAAAATAGTGGCTCGGTTTACGGAATTTCCCCCCAGAATGGATTAATTGGTTTTCAATGCATTCCTATAGGAAACCGCCTTTCAGCTAATGAATTTTGGTTTTCAATGCATTCCTATAGGAAACCGCCTTTCAGTTAATGAATTTTGGTTTTTCAATGCATTCCTATGGGAAATTGCATACAATGCATTTGTATGGGAAATTCAGTTAAAATGTCCTGGAGAATGCCTTAATTACATTAACCAAGGTTTCACTCTGTGTGTTTCTCTCTCTCTCTCTCTGTAGTTTATATTAACTTACCATATTTTTCGGACCATAAGACGCACCTGATCCCCGGCTTGGTGTGGGGGAATGCGCACAGGCGCACCCACACAGTTTCCCCCAAACCAAGCTGGGGATCACAGTGTCTGATCCCCGGCTGGGTTTGGGGGAATGTGCATGGCCCTTGCTGAACAGCATTCGGACTATAAGACTCACTCTCGTTCCCCATCATACACTCTTTTTGGGGGGAGTGCGTCTTATGGTCCGAAAAATATGGTGTGTGTGTGTGGGTGTGTAGTGAATATGTATACAGTATAGCTAATATACGGGGAAGAAGTAGAAGCAGTGACAGATTTTACTTTCTTAGGATCAAAGATCACTGCAGATGGGGATTGCAGCCATGAAATAAAAAGGCGACTGATTCTTGGGAGACAAGCGATGAGAAACCTGGGGAACATAGTGAAAAGCAGAGACATTACATTGCAAACAAAAATTAGAATAGTCAAAGCAATGGTTTTCCCAGTAGTAATGTATGGATGTGAGAGCTGGACAATTAGGAAGGCTGAACGCAGAAGAATAGATGCCTTTGAAATGTGGTGTTGGAGGAGGGTTTTGAGAGTCCCCTGGACAGCGAGGAGAACAAATAGGTCAATCTTAGAAGAAATTAACCCTGACTGCTCATTGGAAGGTCAAATAGTAAAGATGAAGCTAAAATACTTTGGACATCAAATGAGAAGGGAGGATTCACTTGAGAAGGCATTGATGTTGGGAAAGGTGGAGGGCAAAAGAAGAAGGGGGAGGCCAAGGATGAGATGGCTAGATGGTATTATAGACACAATGGGCACAAAGCTGGGAGGGCTGAGGGGGATGGTAGAGGACAGAGGCGCCTGGAGGAAAATGGTCCATGGGGTCGCAAAGGGTCGGAGTCGACTGTGCGACTGAACAACAACAACAAATAGCTAATATTAACTTATATATACATATAATTTGTTTTTGTAGTAGCTATTAATGGGATGTTTTAATGTTGTTTTATGTTTTTGTTTGTTTGTATGTTGTTTTGTTTTAATAAAAAATAATAATAATTTTACAACCTGAATCTGGAGAGTGACCATCTCTCAATTCTGACAATATAGGGATAAAATGGATCATGGATCCAACACAGCAAGCAAAATACATAAATGGGATAAATGAGTGCTGATTGCTTATTTAACCTTAGTCTCCTAAAATGGGAAATTGGTTTTAATTGCTAACAGTTGAGATCACATACTCTTTTAGCTGAAGCTAGCTCTTTTTTCTCACACAGCTACATTTAAACAGAGTCATTTATACATGATCTCCAGGCAATTCTCAATCATACTTAAAAATCCTTTTGTAGTTCTTTGTGATTCTAGAACACAATTACAGCATGGGGACGAGGTGGCACAAATGGCCTTGATCAGGGAAAACATAACTTTTATTCTGACAGGGCATTGGTGGGACCAGCCAAAGCACAAAGGAGAAAGACCAGTCAGAATGCTGATCCCTCCTGACTTTAAGACAGGCTTCAGAAGCACTGAAGATCTTGATGCTTTCTAGTGACTCTAAAGACTAGAACAGTGATGGCTAACCTTGGCACTCCATGTGTTTTTTACTTCAATTCCCAGAAGCCCTGATCAGCAGGAGTGCTGACTTGGGCTTCTGGGAAATGAAGTCCAAGAACACCTGGAGTGCCAAGGTTAGCCATCACTGGACTAGAACTATAGAGATGAACTCTTACTGCTGCCCATAGTTGCTGGATGAGATCAACTGCTAACCATAAATTCAGACCGAGTCTAAAGCCCATCAAAATATGTGAATTAGACCTATTTTATTACAACATCAATATAATCTTCAACTGAAATCTTAGGACACTATTTAGTCAGAGCAACAAACTCTGAATTTCATACATTTCAGTAGTATTGTTATGCTGATGCATTTGGGACAATTTGAAAATGTCTGTGTTTGATTGGATTGTGGATTTGCTTGCTAGACTTCTAAGCTAATTTTACAGTTCGACAAAAACTATTAATTATTGTTTGCTGTTGTTGGGATGAAAATTTACTGACAACTCTTGCTTTATTTTGGCTTAACAATACAGTACCTCTAATTCATTTTGCTGTGACAAATATTTATTTATTTAAATTTAATTTATACCCTGCCAATAATTAGTGTTCAACACTACTCTAGTAGGCTTACAATAAATACAAAACATCCAGCAATAAGAGCATACATAACATAACAAAACAATCAACAATAGAATACCAAAAACCACCCAGCCCAGTGAGACAAATACCAACCTCATTGGCACCAGGATAATCACAAAAACTAATTCTACAAATTAATTAACTCAAAAGTTCATAAGAGCTCACCAGCATCTCTACTCAGTATAGCAAATTTATTTTGGGAATGCTTCCGTAAATAGAAAGATTTTTAACATTTTACGGAAAGCCAAGAGTAGGAAACTGTTCTGATTTCAGATGGCAAGGAGTTCTATAACTGGGAGGACCACCACTGAAAAAGTTCTGGAAGATTTTACTTCCTTAGGCGTAGGCATATGCAATCTCACTGATTGTGTGCTCCAGGCAGAACTTCTAAGGATGAGATGCTCCTGCAGATAAGCATGGTTCTAAACTATAACGGGTTTTATAGATCATACCAACACCTAGCATGGGAAACTATGTGTAGCCAGTGCAGGTTAGCCTAGACTTGGACAATATGATCAAAGCAATAATATACTCAAAATCACTCTTGACTGCTGCATTTTGCACCCAGACTCAAGTGCAGCCCCATGTAGAGAACGTTGCAATAGTCGCTCTCAGAAATTACCAATGCATAGGTCAATGCTAACAGAGACCTCCTGTCCAGGAATGGACAAAGTTGGGTGATGCACAGAAGTTGATAAAACAAAGCTGTGACCACTGAAAGTCACCTGTTGTTCCACTGAAAGCCTTGAGTCACGTTGCCCCCCAAATTACTCCCTCAAAGGGATGGATATGCCTCTCAACTTCAGGGAAATTTCCCAGACCTGGGACAGATTGTTTCCTATCAACATGACCTCCATATTATCTGGATTCAGCTTCAGTCTATTATCCTCCATCCACTCCATAACCAATGCCAGGCAACCCTCCATGGAGCATTATTATTATTATTATTATTATTATTATTATTATTATTATTATTATTATTATTATTATTATTATTATTATTATTATTATTATTATTATTATTGATTTATATCCCGCCCTTTTGCCCTAGGGCAACTCGGAATCATCTGCTGAGGCAGGAAAGGAGAGATAAACTTGAGTATCGTCAGCATAATGATGAAAATGTGCTCTGAATCTCCTAATGATCTCCCCCAACAGCCTTACACATACAATGTTAAACATTGTACTGGCTGAAATTGATCAACAAACATGGACCAAACAATGTGCTGGACATCTCCATCCAACCTACTGCATTAACAATGGAATCCAGGTCCCTCCGGATGACATCTATCTTATTCCTGAAACACAATGCTATTTGATTGCAGGTACTAATATTGCAATGTATGTACAATTAATCAATGTAGAACATAAAATGAAGAATGCAGGAACATACATTATTTCAATGGAAACTATTTCAAGTTCATCTAACCCTGCATTGTCTTTTTTGATTGGAAATAGCTGTCTTTGGATGCAAGCACATATCTTTCCTATTGTGTACTACCAAATTAATTTAAATTTTAAAAAAAACTAGCTCTAGGTTCTTATATCTGAAAAGCAGTCCTTTCACTACTGAACTGTTGTTACTCTGCAAATTCTATTTATTTAAGTAGGTTTTACTGCAGTAGAAACACATGGAAAAGATTTCAGTAGCAAATGCAATTTTAGGAGAAGCTGAATGAGGACATGCTGAGTTTTTGATTACTTCCACCCTAGCTACTCTGTACTTCTCTCTAAACAGAACATTGTTGTTTGAATTGGATACATGCTATGTTGTACATTTTTCTAGAAAATCAATATAAAAAATGTAAGTAAACAACACAGATTAAACCACTTTGAGCAATGCATAGATTTCTCAGAACTTGGGGGAAATGTTCATTCAAATGGAAGTCATTAAAAAGGACCTACTTTCACCTTTAACTAATACATTTTATGAGAGGCCATCTGTATATCATTTGGTTGTCACGCATCTCAGAAAATGTATATATCTTGCTACAGATCCAATCAGAGAAGAGAAACTGAAAAAAGAAGAACCCCTACTTTTTTCTTGGGTCTGAAGGGAAGTTATAAGCAGTGTTCAAGGAGAAACACACTACACCAGAACAGTGTGCCACTGGGAATATCCAATTTCAAAAACTTCAGCAAAACAAGTAAACCATGAGAACAGAATGAACAACAAAGAGTTTTAGGAGTCCCTGAAGAGTTAAACAAAGGAAAAGAAACAAGCCACATGTTTTTTCTTAAGATGCCTAGTGATAAGACTTTTACAACACAACAAGCACGATTCAAACATGAAGTACTTTATTCCAACATGGAACCCACTACATGTTAGTCACTAAGTTTGTAACTCATTAGTTTATACTGAGAATCTTTATGCTCACTGTTCATACATACAGTATATTGGTACAATTTCAAATTACAATCTTGTCCTTGCCAATAACTAAGCTATTAGAACTAGCTTTAAATATCATTTATTAAAGAAATGCATTCTGAAAGCCCCCTTTATTATAAATGATTATTACCATGAAACCATTTCTTTTGTTCAAAACACCACTACATTGTCTTTAAAAGGTAACCATTTCAACTTTCTAAAACCTGATTTTAAAAACTACCAAAGACTGGTTAAGAAATAAGCAACAGATGTTACATGATGTATGTTTGCCTTCTTAGTAGAAATATTTTTAAAAGCAATGGAACACTTAATATTTCCTAATTCAAACTCTTATGAGTACAGTACATGCTTTAAAATTCCTTGCTGCACAGGCACAACCCTGTAAACCCCTCCCCCTTCCCCCAGATTCTACTATCAATGCAAGAAAATATAAGCATTCCTGCTGAAATATATCATGGTAATGAAGCTTCCATGTCTGGCGAAGTGGACTTGATCTACAAAAGCTCACATTGAAATATAACAGTTAGTCTTTAAAGTGCTACAGGGTTTTTGTTTTGTTTTGTCTCTGATATGCCTGAAACAGACTAACATGGCTACTATTTCAAAAAAGAGAAATAATATGTTTAAATAATTTGCACCATTCACCCACATGAATTATAATTATTTTAGGGAAAAGCTGTAGAATCTGAATAGAAGAGACATTTGCTTAGAAAGTCATACTAAATTCAAATTATTTAATCTTTGTGGCTAATACTAACCACATTTAGGATTATAGAATCATATTAGTTTTTACGTAAGGTCTACATAGCATGTGGCTAACTGATGAGGTGCTAAGCCACGTTACAGTTGCCCAATCAGGTACACAACCAGGCATGCAAATAGTACACAACCAACCACCTTGTTAATTAGCTGCAAATTTATGCAATTTTTAGATGAACAGCAATAGAATTCAGGCCAATGTTTTGAGAATGCGCCAAACATACATTTCGTTATTGCTTATAGCTTCCATGTGAATAATGCAGACCAGTTTATCATTTGAAAAAAGAAGCAGGTAGGGGACCAAAGTTAAAGGACAATGTTCTGCTTAAAGCTACTCAGCTAAATTCTGGCAAAGAAAAAATCAGTAACTTTCCAGTTCTTAATTTTACCTATTTTGGCATGCCAGCTCAATTTATACCTATAAATCCAAGGGTTAACCATTGGAACTTGCTATACGTTTCTGCACCCGTACATCCTATCCCGTACTAAGCCTCCTGCACACGCCCGAACCCGGTACGGAGGTCACTAAATGTTTGACAAAGGCGCCAGTGGGGCAAGAGCCCCACGAACACGAACAAAGGGAAACAACTTCAATTCCCAACGTTCTTTGCGCCACGCCACAGCCAATCAGGCTGAGAGGCGCGAGCAAAAAGAGTGGTGGGAAACGCAGCGCGACCAAATAAAATCGAGCTGCAGGAAAAAACCACCGCATGAACGGAAAACACAAATGCAAAACTACAAGCCCCAGCATCCTGCGTGCCATGAGCGCGCAGAACGCTGTGAAAGCCGGCGTGCGAAAAATAAAATTACAAAACACGACGGGACCACAAGTCCCCAGCAGGCAGACCCGCCGGCCTTCTTTCCTGGAGCAACGAGAAGAGGGACTCCCTCTCCTCCACGCTACCCCGCCGAAGACATGGTGAGACCACCACCGGCCTCAAGGAAAGTTGAGCAGAGGTGGAAAAAAAACCCCAAAACAGCAGCAGTTCGTCAGGGGAAGCACCCTCCCTGGCGAATGACTGGCTGATGCCTTTGTACTTCCGAATACAAAAGCAACAGCCAGCAATCCAGAAGGAAGAGCTCTACCCCTTATGGATCGCTGCCTGCCGATCTCCGGTTAGGTAAGCCAGGAGAAAAAGGAGACAGAGAGGAGAGAACCATCATTAGGCAGATAGCTCTTCTCTGCCTCCTTCTCCCACGACCTACCTAACGAACCTTACCAGCCAGGGGAAGAACGGGCTGACTGCCTCCCCCTCCTTTCCCCCATTACTGCATCGAAACCAAAATTCAAAGCAGCAATGGGGAAAAGAGGAACTGACAGGCAGCTCGTTCTTCACACAAAAATACACAACAACAACAAACACCAACATTAATAAAAATAATAAAACAAAAATAAATCAATAATTTAAAAAAACCATTAATAAACAAAAAATAAACCACAAAATATACAAACAAAAACATCCACAATAACAAAAAAGCACATACAAAACACCTAACTACAACACAAAAAAACCACAGATTACACAAACAACAACTAATTACACAAATAAACAACAACAAAATAAGAAAAATTAAACAAAATCAGAAATAATCAAACCAATTAAACAAACCTAAAACTCAACCAAAACAAAAAAAGAACAAACAGAAACACTTCCCAGCCCACCACCACAAAAACAAAACAAAGAAAAACCCCAGAAGAAAGAAAACCAGACAACTCACCAGCAAGTCCTCCCTCCACGACGACCGGAACAGAAATGAAGAAACAAAGACGACTTACCGGAAGAAGCCCCACCCAGAGGCCAGGAGAGAAAAAACAGTGAAACTAAAACAAAACCACTAGCAGCCCCACCTGCAGGGCAGAATAGTAAAAACAACTCAAAAAGATACAACAGCCCCACCTAGAGGCCACAAGAGTAAAAACAAGTCAAAAACATAACAATAAATCAAAAGTTTACACAAATCACAAACATATGTCAAAAAAATAAAATAAAAAGATTTATAACATCCTGTCTTGAGTTTTAACTCAAATAAAAACCCAAAACATCTAAACACAGTTCAAAAACATTGAATGTAAAAAACATGTACTTTCACATTAAAAATATTACCTACGTACAACTATTAACAAAAAAACCAAACTAAAACATTATTTGGTTAAATAAAACAACTTGAAACAATTATATCATCCTTTGTTCTTTTTTTAATCAACAAAAAAAACCAGAAAAGCTGATCACAGTTTATAACAGCCCAGCAACGCCGGGCAACCTACGCTAGTACACTATAAAAATCAGAAGTACGATTTGTGCATTTTTATTGACTACGTGTGTGAACAAACCCCCAAGGCCAGACAAAGGCTGTTGCACTTCCAATGCTTTTTGCACTGGTGCAAAATCTATAGGCACTCTGTCCACAATGGCCAAATAGTTGGGATACCTGGGACTTGACACGTCTGGTTCTCTTCAGCACAATGTTCATTCTTGAACCCTGCTTGGGGGGAAACTGGGCATCAATGCCGAGGTCTTCAACCTCCACTTTTTCCTTAAGGTCCAAGTTTGGCTTTTGAATGCCCTACAGAATCAGAGCACAGAAGGATACCAGGTTGGTTGGATCTGGGAAGTCAAACGCTGACTTTCAAAATGAGCATCATTTCCAATGGAAAAGGTCAACACTATATTATGAATGTTATTTTGAACAAAATTATCTGAGAAAACTGAATAAAATTTATACTATATGTTTCCTGCCTAGCCAAGCAATGTTAAAAAATCCTTCTTGTGTTCGCATGTCTTCAAAGAATGCCCCCATCCTATTAAGACTGACCTCAAAAATACAAAGAAAACCTAACTAGACACAATCACACCACCATACAACATAGCCTTAAGGATTAAGCTATAAACATAATTCTCCATTGGGAAGGGGGGGGAGATACATTTTTAGTTACTGTACTGGAAAAAGTAAACACAGTATACATGTGCCTTAACCCAAAAAACCCTCTCACCATAAGGCTGACACCAGACTGGAAAAGCTCATATGGATAGAGGATCTTTTCATAGTGTGACTTCAGGAGTGATCCTGTTGCCTTTCCCGGTAAATAACCAAGTCGATTAGCAACCTTAGACCATTTCTTCTCTTTAGTGACCATTTCAAAGCCTCCTTTGCTAGCAACAATCTGAAAAAAGCAAAACAGTGAATGTTCAAACTGAAAGTTTATTATAAGCTGTTTTTTATTTTAAAAAACCTGGACAAACACCAAATATAATGCACAAAATCATCTATAAGATGATACCATACTTTTTCTAGTCTTGCATAACCAAAGCATTCATTTTCCCTCCAAAACTTGAATACATAAAAAGAAAATCTGGACACTTAATTTGAAAATCCAGCAGTTTTACAGGTGCTTGAAAGAGTAGGAATTTAGTAAAATCAGCCAGAAACACACATGCACACACCAGTTATGCCAAACTTGACTTGCAACCTTATAAACAGTATTAATTTAACCAATTACACAGCTCAGGAGCCAGAAAAACTGGAAGTCAAGACTTGTATGGCTTCACAAAGTATTTAATAAGGTGTCCTATGACAGTAGATCACAGCATCAAGAAAAACAACTTGCTTCTTCCATAGTCAAGGCTGCTGTTGTACCAATATCTGATTTTGTTCTTGCCCACTTAGACAACTAGTTCTCAAACTGGGAAGCATGTCAACCCTACAGAGGTATGCAATTCCACGGGAAAAGATGAAAGACTAACAGATGCAACAGCATTAAATTTGTTTCTTCTATTTCTTAAAATAAATACACTTTTAAAAATAAAATATTTATGTTCATTTTTAGTTTAACATAATTTTAATAATATTTAATTTTAAACTATGCATTGCATTTTAGGCTAAAATGGGTTGGATGATGGTAAAGACAAAAGTCATGATAATTTTTAAGATTAAAAAAGTGGGAAATACAGCCTCTCACCGTCACTATAAAGCAACAATTTATTTGCCTGGAAGAATAGATCTTGGAAGCAGCAAGACTACAATTGGCTACACAGTGTTTAGCATACTTCTCTCTCTAAAATTTTGACCAATGTTGTCCAATACTATAAAACAAAATACTGTACTGTCATTCAACAGGGCCCACAACCTCTGTATACCACTAGACACATGGCAGAGAAGTCACATTTTGGGAAGCAAGTAAATAAGTGTTACTAAGTGTTATTGTCTAGCTAGGATTTTTGAATGCTAGTATTTGCTTTTATTGTATTAATTAAAACCCAAAACTTTAGATTAGGTTTTAAGCCACCTCAAAAGACTAAAGAACTGGCTTTAAAAGTTTCAAGCACTGCTAAAAACAGATACAATTTGTTAATAGTATTTTAAATACATGGGCATGGTGCTATCAATAAAACTACAAATCCTTGCCTTTATGCAATTACACTGTTGTACATAGTTTAGTTTGCAAATGCTACAAAGCTTTGCTGTATAGTTAAGTAAACAAAGAATTGTCTCATACCACATGATATCATTGGTCTATTTAGCTCACTATTGTTTATGTTAACTACCAGTAGCAGCAGCTCTCTGAAGTTTCACACTGGCCTACTGTTCCTGGAGACTGCAAGCATTTGATGTGTAGTGGTTCACATAGAAACAAAAGTAGTTACCACTGAACTAGAACTCTTTTTCAAGTCCCTTGTAGCAAAACCAAAAACTAACATATTGACATCTCACAAATTAAATTATAGTTAGTTGCTGATGCAAGCTAAAATTCCAATTGTGAGTACCATCCACAGTAATAGACAATGGAAATTCTTTATACCCATATTTACATGTCACACTTACTCTATCAGTCTGGTTGAGATTAACAATTGAATTTAATGATTCTGTAAAAGCCTGTGCTACAAATCTTATTCCTTATGTGCCCAGATTAAAAAACAATGCAATTAAAATTAGGAAACAGAGTTGGGGGAAAGTATCAAAGATGATTGTGCATTGTTCAGAGTTTAAGAAGAAAAACAGAATAGTTCTTCACACAGAACTGTGTTTCCAACTGAAGTTGCGAGTGCTAGTTTGGTTAACCATCTTTGCCCTGCATAACCATTGCAGATCCCCACTCACCTTACTCAATGAATAAAGATCCAATATTTTTCTTTCTACTACAGGGATTTTTAACGTAGACCCTTGAAGTTCCCAAAATTTTGCCAACTGATCTAGGAAATCCAGCTTCACTCTAGTCATTGCCTATAAACAAAGCAAGTTACATGTATGAGACAATTTTATTTTTATTTATTTTTGAACTTATAGGTACACTGTACAGTACATGCACAAAAACACAACAAGATTGGCTCATTTGTTCTGAAGGCCTACACAATTTAAAGAACAGAAAACATTAGTTCAGATACCAGCCATCTCACTTGATGATAGATATCAACACCAAAGTACTGAAGACAACACTGAAACAAGCTTTCTAAATTCTCTCACTATAATGAATTAAAAGTGTAATGAAAAATGCTACCTTTATAAAAATGCTATGTATTTCCTCTATTCAAACCTCTTGCAAAACATGTGCATATAGTCTTGGCCAGAAAAGGGAACTTCCTTATTTCCAGAGCTCTAGGACTCTAGAAAAGCAAAATGACAGAAAGGAAACCCAAAGTGCCAAGTGGCTAAAACTCCACTTCTAGGTTTGAGAAATGAGTGTGTATACTATAAGTTCAGAGGGGCTGCGATTCATATAAACCTCACTGCTCTTGAAAGTTACCTGGAGTAGGACTTTTTAAAAAAATTCTCACACTCGAAGGAACATGAGGAAAGCTGGACACAACCAAACAGTTTGCAGGGAGTGCATTGCATACAGCCCCATGCCTGCACATTGTCCATCTCAGTTTTCAACAAACTGCACAATAAGATAAAGATACAGTATTAAACTGCAATACATGGGTTACTCTCACGACATGAAAACTAAGCAGAGTCTGAGGTCTTATTATGATGTGACATTAGTTCTGATATATCCACAATTTAGCATTATGACAATAAGCTGCAGCAAGCCTCAGCCTTGTAAATTCACCTTGCAAGAATGTTCTTTTAAATAATCAAAATGTCTTGGGTATGGATTATGCCTTGTGGGGACACAACATTTATCCTTGTAATGTTAAACTACCAACTATCTAGACCAGTGTTTCCCAACCTTTGGTTTTTGGACTACAATTCCCAGAAGCCTAAGTCAATTCCCAAAGCACTGATCAGCCAATGTACTGACCTAGGCTTCTGGAAACTGTAGTCTCCCTGTGGGGCCAGTGCCCCACATTGGGAACCAGTTATCTAGACTCTGCTATAACTGATACTAATTCCCAAATAAAAACTCAAAGAGTATTAACTGGAGGCAAATTATATTGAAATCTGAAATAAGCCCTATTTCCCAGTCTCAATTCATGCTGGCCAGATCTTACAGCTTTTCACTTTTAACAACAAACTTCTGCATCCAAGAGATTTTTCTACTAGAAAAGCCTCACCATATGAAATTTCTGGAAACCTATAGGAGTACAGTAGCCTCGCAATTGGACAGACAGGTATTCTCATGCTCTACAATCTACACCAGTGACGGTGAACCTTTTAGAGACCGAATGCCTAAACTGCAACCCAAAACCCATTTATTTATCTCAAAGTGTCAACACAGCAACAGGGGAGGAAGGAAATGCTCCTATTGGGCTGCTGTGCTGGGGAGAGGAAGTGCTCCCATTGGCCTGCTGGGTAGAGGGGCGGGGCAAACTCTATCCTGGGGAAACTGCACAGGTGCCCAGAGAGAGGGCTCCGAGTACCACCTCTGGCACGTGTGCCATAGGTTCGCCACCACTGGTCTACACTCATAAAACTGTGAATACCCAAAAAAACTACTGTGTCTAATAGTTTTGTTTCAGATACAAGTTACTAAAACAGTATGTGCCAATAAAACACAAGGCTACCCACATCAATTTAAAGTTATTTTCTTCAAAGGAAGGAAATGAAACTCATGAAAAAACAGTATGTTCTTAGGCCAACAATGGACAAACTACTGTATACTATAAGCACTGAATGATTAAGTCTAACATTTACAGATATAGGTTCATGCCAATACTTTAAAAACTCACCTCCAGTTCATTCAAGCGCTGAACTCGTGGAGTAAAACGAAAATTTTGTACATCACATGCAAAAGGAGGCTGCCAGTCCTAAGGGAAAAAACAGGAAAAGTACATGTCAAAATACAAGCCTTCAATTTAAAAAAACATGATTTCTCTTTATCTAGGAAAAAAAAATCTTTCTTGAATTATATACACCAGGAGTTCTCAACCTGCGGCCTGCGGGCCATACCCAGCCAGCAATGCCATTCCATCAGGCCCATTGCCTTCTCCCCCGCACCTTGAAGTAGAAGTGGACACGTTTATGCATTTGCAAATGCAGCCATGACTGTTGTAAATGCGTAAGTGGGCACATTTATGACAGCCATAAATGCACCCGCTTCCGCTTCCGGGGAGCATGGTCCCCAGATTAACACCCAGAGGCTTTTAGAAATCATTATGATTCATTTTAAAACTGCCATAAAGAAGCCAGAATGCCTATTCATGTGAGAAACTATTTAACTTGAAAGCCAGAGACTCAAATTCCACACTCATACAATATTAAGGTTTATGAGTAGCATAATTTAACCTCAAAGCAAGCCTCCTATTTCATCTTACTTCTGTAATAAAAACATATGAGAAACACAGGCGTGGCAAGATTACTTTTTAGAGGAAACCTAAAACTGCTATCAGTAAAACTATACTGCCAGTGCACCTGTCAGAAGTGAAGGACCCATCCCATCTCAGTTTCAAAAAAAAAAAAAAAAGCCTGGCTTAAGAACATACTGTTTTTCTTCTGTAAAGTTGTGCAACAGGATTCCAGCCAGTATGTTTTGGACACATTAACATGGTTTTGCCAATTTACTGGGTGAATCCATCTTTATTTGAAGTAGACTCAATGAGACTTATTTGAATTTACTATAAACAAATATAAAACAGGCAAACAAATACAAACCACAAGTGCTATTCTTTAAAGTAATATATAAATAGTTTGATATTTTAAAATAGAAAAGGCTAAATCCATTTGTTAGCTCCAACTAGAACAGAACAATTCAATGAACAGTGCTATTAAATCAGCAATTACATATATAAGTCCCATTTATTGAGCACCCAGAATGCACTTAACAATACTCAAGCACGTGTGTTCATGAAAACAAATACATCATGTCCAAACGTTTAATAAATTAGGATAGTTATCATTGACAGCAATTGTTACCCTACAATGTTACCTGCCCATTGTGCAACTAATAAGCAAAAAGGCATTTAAGCTGAACAATATTGCAAATTATTATTTCAGTTCCCAGCAGTTACTCCAGAAAATCTAACATATTTTATGTGGCCCTAAAGTAGCTACTTTCAGAGCAACATGCCATAAGGCCAAAGAGGTGTGTCCTAGAAGAAGGCAAAGGGGGGGGGGGGGGGGGGATAGCTACAAAATCTAATTATGTATCTTTTTCTACCTTTGGAAATGACTAGACTTGTATCACCTCAAGCATTTTTAACCTTTATTCATTGTTACCATGCTGTATTAACACTTGCATTGTTTTGTGCCTAAGAAACATGCTGCAATTTAGAAGTTATCTGCTTCACAAAATACAGCCCAACTCTCAACACTAACCAACCCAAATCTTAACTGCTGTAGTTTTGCTACCATCTAGTTTTGTCATCATATTCAAAGAATGGATTTTGTTTCAACATTTAAATTTAATAATAATCCCTTACTGCAATTTAGTGCCACTCTGAATGAAAAGATGTGAGGGGGGGGGGGGGAATAGGACAATTTAGGAACAAATTTTCTTCTTATTTCCTAGTTCCCAACAGTGAGGGTCAAATGTAATGCTCCTTCTGAAATTCCACCCATAACAAATGTCAAAAATAAATGGTAAAATAATTATAATTATAATAATGTTGTTACTAAACAATTCTAGCACTCTAAAGCAGGAGTTCGCAACCTATGGCCCATGGGCCAGATGCAGCCTGTAGCACCATTTCATGTGGCCTGCCCCCCTTGCTCCTGCCGCTGCACCACTGCCACTGCCAGAAGTGGCAGAACTGGTGAAAACAACCAAAAACGCGTTGTAAATGCACCCACCACTGCCGCTGGAAGCAGTGAAAACAGCTGAAAACAGGCTGTAAATGCACCTGCGGCTGTCGTAAATGCATTTACAACCACTGCAGATGTGTTTTATGGCAGCATTTATGGTGGGGGAACCACGTGTCTGGCCTGCACAGCTGTCTGAGGGAGCGTGGTCCGACCGATGGCAGGAAAACATTGAGAAACCCAGCTCTAAAGCATCCAATACTCAATCCCAAAATTAGGAGAGAAAAATCATTTGACCATACTAACAGATACAATAGTTAAATTTTCTTCCTACAAGTCTCCTGACTCCTACTGGATTCCTGATTTTCAAAGAACCATTATGGGACAGGGAGTCTTGCCACAGGAAAAAGTCTGGTAACTCTAGTGAAGGCTACTTCCCTCCCCATTCTTCATATTCTAGAACAGAGGAGTAAGAAGTTGAGCAAGAATAGAATGTTACTTCTCTTCATGAGAAGAAAAAGTACAGGATGAATCAAATCTTTGCCTTTCAGTACCTCACCAGAGAACATTGAAATGTTATAAAAATATAATATAGTAAACCTCTAGAGCAGTGGTTCCCAACTGCAGCAGTTGGAACCCACCCTCCAGTCTAGATATTAGAAGGGGGATTGATTCAGGCGAGTGCTAAGCAATGTAAGCTATTTGAAGGGGCTTTGTTTAAATAAAAATACTCACTACTCAAAAGTTTATATACTAAACAATATAAACAGAAAATATATACAGTACTGTATATAGATTGGCATCTGTGGTAGATCTGATTTCCAGTAGATTGGCAAGGATGTCAGACTTCCAGTGGCTTAACAAGAGTATCAACAAAATGACTGCTTCATCCTCACCCATAAATTAAACTGGTTAAATGGAGTAAATTTGAGGTACCAAAGATTATATGTCTATTTAAAAGGACTGAGTTATAATCTTTTCTGGTATGCAAAACAATTCTTGGGCGAGGAATTAATTAATCCATTTGTTTTCTCCTGAACTTTAACTGGTGAATTTAAGGCCTATATATCAAAAAGCAGAATAGATCTCACAAGTCTGAAGTCTACCCTCTCTATTATACAGTGCAGTCGCTGTGCTGGCCTTAGATAAAAAGGACAAAGAGGCAATACTAATTTACTGTATCACTCTACACGGGTAGAAACTTGAAAGGCTTCCTATCTTGAGTAGCCTAAAAAAAGGTAATATAATACAATTCTGTATAGTTAACATCAACACTGAGACCCTCTGCAGACAGATAATTAGGTGTTCTCATTATACTGAGGGCAATTACTGTATCTCACATTTCACTGCTTAATATTATGTTACAGCCCCATCCGTTCCCCCTTCTACTTTCTCTTCCTTTTCCTTTTTAAATAGCCCCCCTTTTTTTAACTTTCCAACATGTTTCAATACGCACTATTTCAAATTTAGTTGAAGTAGGTATAGTAGGTATAGTATAGCAGTGGCTCAAGTGGCTAAGATGCTGACTGGGAGGCGGAAGGTCAGCAGTTCGATTCCTGAGTACTGCAGGATGGAATGAGCTCCTGTCTTTGTCCCAGCTCCTGCCAACCTAGCAGTTTGAAAGCAAGAAATTGCAAGTAGATAAATAGGGACCACTTCAGTGGGAAGGTAACAGCGTTCCGTGCGCCCCGGTGTCTAGTCATGCCTGCCACATGACCTCGGAAACGTGTGCAGCAGACAACCCTGGCTCTTCGGCTTTGAAACAGAGATGAGCACTGAACCCTAGAGTTGGATACGACTGGCTTTCGAGCAAGGGAATCCCTTATCTTACCTTAGGTATAGTAAACTGCTTTGACCAAAGCAACTTAAAAGACCAATAATTTGCTAAAGAGGACCAAAGATTCAAACCTGTGGTCAAATTTAAAACCCAATGTAGTTTAGCTGCACTTCCACTGATCCTCCAGCCCACAGAGAAAGCAGAGCAAATTGATTGTAAGTGAGAGGCCTTTAAAGACTCCAGGAAAAATTGGGGGGGGGGGGGGGGGACATCAACCGACAGCCAAGACCAATTTAAGCATCTTTTAAAGGGCAAACGTTGCCAAGAGCGATCAGGTGTATTAAAGGAGCAGCTGGTGACATTACCGGCTTCAGTGTAATGAGATTTTTGAAGTGGTACCTGATATGTATAAATTTAATGCCATGAAGTCTCACTCTTATGTCTGAAAAAGTGGGCTTGATTCAGGAAAGCGAACATTAAGATACATCAGTCTCTTAGGTGCCACAACGTTGTTGTTTTTTCGGTCTTGTTTACTCTCTGATGTGTGTTGATGAGGATGTCTATTAAAGCCGAATAAATGACATTGTTTATTTATCAGACTAATAAAGCCGAGATCCGAACGGGGGAGGGAGGGAGAGACGACGACGCCCTCCTCCTTAACCACCACCCCTTCTCCCCCCACCCACCCACCCACCCCCATTAAGTCCCAGAGTTTCCCCCTCACCTTAGGCGGCCTAATCTTACAGATGCCCGTTTTCTCGGCCAATGGTCGGATGCGGCCGATGAAGCCGAGGGGGTTGCTGAATTCCTCCCAGCTGGGCTCGAAGACCGGACACTCGGGAGGAGGCACGAACTCGGCCACGTAGTGAGACCCACCGGGGCCGTCGTCGTCGTTCCCCGACATGGCGGCGGCGCTGCTGCTGCTACTCCTGCCGCTCCGCCACCGCCGCCTCAAACTCCGGGAAGGCAGGCAAAGGCCGGGGGGAGGTTAAAGAGAGACAAGAGGGGGGGCGAAGGGGGGCGAAGGACTTCAAGGATGGGCCGGGGGGCGGAAGGACATCGCGGTACCCAGCAAACCTGAGGTGGGGGAGGGGGGCCTTTCTCCTCATAAACTGCCACACCAGGCTCTGCTCGTCGCCGCCGCTGCAGAAGAAGGCCCGGCCGGCCGTTTGTTTTCGTGCTGCCCCCCCTTCCCCCTTCCTTGGGGGGTGGTGTGTTGTGTGTGTATTTTCCTTTATTATTTTTTCCTCTCCTTCTTTAGACTCGCCGGAAATGACGCGTTCCAGTTAAAAAATCTTTTCTAACGGAAGCGGTAACACACTAAATATCCTTCCGCCGGCAGGTCTTTTAAAAAAAAGAGTCCCGGTCGCCCTCAGTGATGTAATAAAAGCTTGTTTTCCTCTCACAAAGTGTCTGTTTCTAATCTATAAAACACGCGCGCCCCCGGTCTCTCCATGAGTTCCTCTCGCTTTCGTTGCTCGCTCTCCGAGAGGCTAAAGGAAGGAATTATGTAACGAGGGTTACCACACAGTTGGGAGTTAAATTAGGCCTTTGGATTGGCGGAGGAATGTGTTGTGTCTCCTTGGGCCGGACTACTTCCAACGGACTTCCGGTGCCGCCGACTGTCCGTTTCAGTCATGGTGGTGGTATACCTCCATGGTTTCAGTCATTCTCTGGATGTGGAAGGGCGTGCTAGGCCCCGCCCCAATGGGCACCAGTCTTCCCCTCCCCTCCCCCCTTTGGTACCTGTTCAAAACACTTCCGGCCGCAGCGTAACGGTTCGCTTTTGCCTCACAAAACACCTTGACTCCCACTCGCTCGCTTGACTGCATTATTCCTCCGCCACCCTCATTAGTCCCTTACAGTCCCCAAGAATTATCCCTCGTTTGCTTATCAGAGAAGTAAACAAAACAAAACGACAAAAGCCATTGTGGCACATTAAGGACGAACTGCTGTATTTTACAAGTAGTTAGCCCTGTTAGCCTGTGCAAGCATATCAGAGTAAACAACAAAAAGACAAAAATAGTGGCCTATTAAAGACCTCGTTTTCTGTGGTGAAAAAAACCTTCCATTAGCGTTTGCACAGTTCCCTGACCCCCTTGTAGTCCATCAGTGGATTATCATTGACCTAACTGCAGCATATGATACAGTACTGTATTCTGCTCTGTAAAATAAACAATCTTACCAAAGATAAGTTCACTAGGCTTATTTGCAGCTTCCTTCAGAACTGGAGATTCTACGTGCTTTTTTCTTTTTAATCATGTCAGAAGCACACACAGGTGTTTTCTGGGTTGAAAGGATTTTTGCTGGAAGAACTGTTCAGGGGACGCCCGAATGAGGTCATATCCCCAAGATTTTTCCCATGGAAGCAGTCCCTAGTTATCTACTTACAATTTCTTGCTTTCAAACCGCTAGGTTGGCAGAAGCTGGGCCAGAGATCAGGGGTTCCCAACCTTTTCAAGCCAGAGGCTGGGTGGTGACACTCTCTCAGCTTTGAGGGCCGGATGCCCATTTTGGCCTGCCTCCATGATGGGGGTAGCCACTTTGTCCCAACAGCTTTGAAGGGGCAGCTATTTTGTTTCTCAAATGCCCTTGCAGGGGTTGGGGCACCTGAAATGATGCCACGGTCCGGATCCTGCCTGTGGGCCTTAGGTTGGGAACCTCTGGTCTATATGGACAACACAGCAATGAGCTTTGGTGAGGTAGCTGGAAAACTTACTATAGCGCTTGAAGAATTAAGACAGTCTTACAAAATCAACCATTTGAAGCCTAATCCAAGCAAGACTCAAGTGTGTGCTTTCCACCTTCAAAACCTCACACCTAGCCCACTGAACCATTGAAAGACATTCAAATTTTCCTTCTCTTTAAACTCCTTTCAATGCTTTTAACTGTTTACCTACAGAAAGCACTTTAAATTTCCAAACATTTATGTATATATGTGTCCCTTTGCCTAGTTCAAGACAAGACACATTCAGCTAACATGAAATATATAGAAACTAGCAGGAGTTGCCCGGCGTTGCCGGGCTTTTTTCTTTTGGTTTTTTTCTAAATGAGGATTCATTTTTCTTTTAAAATATTGTTTATTTTTAACAATTTTTTTGTTTTCTGGCATGTAATTGTACATTTTGTTTGTAATGCTTTTTTAGTTTGTTACGATTTGTAGTTGTGGGTTATTTTCTTGTTGTGGTTGTTCTATTTCATATGTTTTGTCATTGTTTTTGTAATTTGTTTCATTTTGTTGTATTTGTTTGTTGTTTATTTGCTGTATTATTTCTTCTAATGTTTGTTTCTGTTGTTGTTGTTTTAATTCTGTGTCCTTTTCTTTTATGTTTTTTTGAAACTTATTTGTTGGTTGAACATTATTTTCTGTGATTTCTGTTGTTTGTTGTTTCCATGGCAAAATTTCTTTTTGTTTGGATGTTGTTTGTATTTCTTTTTTCCTCACAACTTGTACTTCTGGATTTTTAGATTCTTCCATTTCTTGTTTGTAAATTTGTTTGTTTGTGGTTGTGTTGTGGTTTTTTTCAGTTGTGTTTGCTCTGTAATTTTTGGATTCATTTGTTATTGTTTGTTTTTGATTAATTTCATCAATTATTTTCTGTGTTTCCTTTTTTCTAACTATTGTAGTGTCTTCAGTGTTAGATTTTTCTATTTCTTGGTTTTGTAATTGTTTATTTGTTGTTTTGTTTTGTTCATCTGGTCTTGTTGTGTACTGTTGGTAATCAGTTGCTGCTGTTTGTTTTTGATTAATCTTTTCAATTATTTCTTTTAGTTTTCTTTGAGAGTCTTCTGATATATATGCATATTGTGGCTCAGGATTATTATTGTAAAGATGTTCACCTGGTTTTTGCTCTTGATCTTCTTCTTCACCTTCTTCACTATCTGAGTTATATTACTACATGAAAATAATTTGAGAGTCTTTCGTTTCATACTCGATATGTGTAATAATTTTACACCATTCTTTTCCGTTTGAGTGATGGAGTATTTGTTTCGTTGCGTTTAAGGGTCCTGTTCTATAATTTTCTTTTGAAAGTTGAGCTTCCCCAAGATCGTCATTTTTGGCAGGTCTTTCGTTTGCCTTTTTCCCGTGGTTCCTTCCATTACTGTTTATTAAATGTCGCTATGAGTTTGAGTTCCGTAGGTTCAATATTCTCCCCTACTTTCCCAAGGTTCCGTGGCTGGATTGGTTTTGTTGTTTGTAGTCTGTGTGTTTTTAAGTTCTCGTTCTCGCGTTATTTTCCCTTGCTGTTTTGCGATGTTGGCGGAGCTAGCTTAGCCTCGCTGTTTTCCATGTGTGGAGGTGTGGCTCAATTTCGCGTCGCTGTTTGGCTTTTGAGTAGGCATTGCTGTAAATGAGTGCGTATTTTGGTGTTAAAGTAGGTGTGTCTATATTTGTGGGGCTTGCTTCCTATTGGAGTCGCCGTGAGTGTACTTTGGCTCGTTTTTTAAAAATGTTAGCAGCCGCGACTCTTTGGTTCCTTTCTTTATTCTTGTGCTGTACCTTTTATGTTTTGAATCTTATGTTTCTCCACTGGTGTATTCTATAAGTTGGTGTGGTGGCAATTGTTGCTGAATTTTGATTTTTCCCTCCTTACAACATAAGGATTTTGTTTCATTTTTAAATTTTCTGGCTTGGCAGAATTTGCAAATGTTGTCTAGATTTCCAATGTGTAAATTATATTGTTGTGAATAATCAGTTTCTGGATCATAGGAAAAGGCAGCCTTTTTTATGTTAATTTCTCTTCTTTACTCCTCTGTTTTCTTTTTTCTTTTTTCTCTTGTCTCTTTATTCTGTTTTAATCTATTTTCATGTCTTTTGGTAGTTTCATTTGCCCTTGAATTACTATCAATTTCTCTACATTGTGTTAACATGCTTTCATGTTCCTCAGAATTTGTTTGTTGTGCTTTTTCTGAATATGCCTTTCTACGTTTACTAAGATTTTCTTCCCTTTCTTGTGCTGTCTGTTGTGTGGTTTGCATTTTTCTTTTTAATCTTTCACTTGTTCTTTGCGCTATATTTACTCTTTTCTTTGGTGGCATTTTGATATTCAATGTAATGGATTTATTTGATTTTTATAGTATTTTAAAATAATGTGTAATATTTGTGGTATTTAATTTTCAGCAGAGTAAATGGAGTGTGCATCAGACAAAATGGAATCTGCACAGTGAATAGTTTTGATCCTTTCCTGTTTGTTGTAGTGTAATATTTTTACTCAATTAGGTTTAATTTAAAGCCTTTTGGCTTTTTAAAATCGTTTATATTATGTTCTGAAGTAGAAGGTTGCAATCTTTAAATGGGGCTGTATCTTTTAAAATGAGTGAGAACTGCTGCGTTGTTTTAAAGAAAGTGTTCTATTATTTCAATGTTTTAAAACTTGAAAAGTATTTTTGCAATGTTTTAAAACTTGAAAAGTATTTTTGAAATGTATAATATTACTGTTTATACTGTTTCTAAAATATTATGGTATGAAGTGGAAGTTTTCTGTATTTAAAGGCTGTTTTCTCTTTAAATTTGAGTGCAAAGTGCTCCCTTGTTGTTTTAAAGGAATAGTATGGTCTTGTTTAAATATTTTTAAATTATAAAAGTCTGTTTGAAATGTTCAATATGACTGTTAATATTTTTAAGATATAAATATGTTTGTTAATTTAAATGTATTTTAATTTTCCCTGGGTTATTTCTGAATTCGCTAAGGTATTCTGTTCCGTAATTGTTTTTACTTTAAACTGCTCCGTACCTTTTTTAAATGTGTGACGCTTTTCTTTTCTCTAACATTTATTTCGGATGTGTTTGGTTTATTTCAACGTGTACTAAAAGTTATTTAATTTATTTTCGATGGTTCTATTATTTTCGATGGTTTTCGGAACTTAAATGATTAATTTAGAGAATGGAGTGTGCTCCATCAATAGTTTGCTTTTCAATTGCTCCGATGCGTGACGGTTTGCGTAACGATTTGTGGTTGAGTAGGAATTGATCCGATGCATTCTGCTTATGTGAGTTGAGAATTGGTTCTGGATGTGTATTTTTAAACTATATGTGTTTTGATAGTATATTCGTAAATCAAAATTAAATAAAAAGAAATTAAAGTAAATGTAATGTAAATAAATTAAATAGTAAATGAATTGATGATAACCGTAATTGTGGTTTATGCTCAGCAAAATAAAAAACTATAAGTAATTTAAAGTAAAAGACAAACTTAAAAGTCGAAGGTAAATGTTAAATAATAAATTAATTAGAAAGAAAGAAGTAGGTTTTTCGTAGTCAAAGTTCTCTGCTCAAAGCTCGCAATTGTCTTAGCTCCGTACCAATACGCAATCGCAAAAGTACGTAACTATGAGGGGTTAGCAAGGTAATGCAGTTCCTTTTGTACCGTTCGGTGTCGCTATTTTTCATCATGTTTGACGCGTCCGCTCCAAAGCAGTTGATTGGCTATATTACTGTGAATGCGTAGGATGGTGTGATTTGTAGTGTACCTCCTTAAATGGTAAAAAGGCGATTAGGATGCTGGGATATGTATTTTTACCTCTGTTTTCAGTGTTCGTGTTTTGGCAATGTTTTAAAACGTATTTTCGTAGTCAAAGTTTTCTGCTGAAAGCTCGCAATTGTCTTAGCTCCGTACCAATACGCAATCGCAAAAGTACGTAACTATGTGGGGTTTGCAATGTAATGCAGCTCCTTTTGTACCATTTGGTCTCGCTATTTTTCGAAACGTTTGACGCGTTTGCTCCAAAGCATTTGATTGGTTATATTACTGTGAATGCGTAGGATGGTCTGATTTGTAGTTTACCTCCTTAAATGGTAATAAGGCAGATAGGACGCTGGGATATGTATTTTTACCTCTGTTTTCAGCGTTCGTGCTTCGGCAATGTTTTAAAATGTATGTTTGGATTGGCTGCGGCGCGCCTGAGAATGACTGAGAACGTTCTCTTTCTCATCATAATTGACTGCCGCTCGGCAAACCGCGGCAAACCGCAATGGTTTTGGGGTATTGAAGTTCTTTCCATTTCTTGCCGTTTGTGGGGCTGTTGCCCCCGTGTCGGTTTTCTGAAACCTTCGTTGACCTGCGGAAACACTTCGGCCGTGTGCACGAATGGTGGGTGCGGGTCAGTAGGGCGAGGCATAGCAACCTATAGCCAGTTCCAATGGTTAACCCTTGGTTTTATAGGTTAAGATAATAATAGTATGATTCATACTTCATTTTAAAGTAAAATATTCAGTTTTAGGGCTGATTTCTTTTATACACCCTGTAGTTATTTAAGCACTCCTAACAGACCTTGAAATATTGTAATCCAGGAAAAATCAAAATGAAACAAATCTGGTAAATTTTAAAGAGGCCGCATTACATTCTTCTTCGTGGTCCCGGTGAAGCCACACTAATGGGTTTTCCTGCGCATGCACAGATCAGTCTGGAAATCTTCCATAGCTTTGTAGGACTCTCAGACTCTGCCCTTCATGCCAATCAGGAGCGAGCCCGCCCCCAATCCCCAGTTCTTTCTTTGCTGCCGCAAGAGTCAGTCGTGTCTTCCAGAGCTCCCTTCGTGCCCAAGACCAACAGTTTTTCCCTCCTTTTTTTTACTGAGATCGATTTTGTAGTTCTTGCTTAATAATTCTATTTGTTAAGATTTCTTACCCACTTGTTGTTGTTGTTCAGTCGCACAGTCGACTCCGACCCTTTGCGACCCCATGGACCATTTTCCTCCAGGCGCCTCTGTCCTCCACCATCCCCCTCAGCCCTCCCAGCTCTGTGCCCATTGTGTCTATAATGCCATCTAGCCATCTCATCCTTGGCCTTCCCCTTCTTCTTTTGCCCTCCACCTTTCCCAATATCAATGCCTTCTCAAGTGAATCCTCCCTTCTCATTTGATGTCCAAAGTACTTTAGCTTCATCTTTACTATTTGACCTTCCAATGAGCAGTCAGGGTTAATTTCTTCTAAGATTGACCTATTTGTTCTCCTCGCTGTCCAGGGGACTCTCAAAACCCTCCTCCAACACCACATTTCAAAGGCATCTATTCTTCTGCGTTCAGCCTTCCTAATTGTCCAGCTCTCACATCCATACATTACTACTGGGAAAACCATTGCTTTGACTATTCTAATTTTTGTTTGCAATGTGATGTCTCTGCTTTTCACTATGTTCCCCAGGTTTCTCATTGCTTGTCTCCCAAGAATCAGTCGCCTTTTTATTTCATGGCTACAATCCCCATCTGCAGTGATCTTTGATCTTAAGAAAGTAAAATCTGTCACTGCTTCTACTTCTTCCCCGTCTATTTTTCAGGAACTGATTGGGCCTGTTGCCATTATCTTGGTTTTCTTGATATTGAGTCTCAAGCCAGCTTTTGCACTCTCCTCCTTCAGCCCAATCAAGAGATTCTTTAGGTCTTCCTCACTTTCTGCCATTAGGGTGGTATCGTCTGCATATCTCAGATTATTGATGTTTCTCCCAGCGATTTTAATCCCATATTGTGATTCCTCCATCCCTGCACTGCGCATTATGTGCTCTGTGTATAGGTTGAATAGCATGGTGACAAAATGCAGCCTTGTCTTACTCCTTTTCCTATTCCAAACCACTCTGTCATTCCATGTTCTGTCCTAACTGTTGCTTCTTGGTTCATGTACAGATTTCTCAGGAGGCATATGAGGTGCTCTGGTATTCCCATCTCTTTAATTACTTGCCACATCTTGTTGTGGTCCACACAGTCAAATGCCTTGGTGTAGTCAATAAAACAAAAGTAAACTTGTTTCTGGTATTCCTTTGTTTTCTCCATGATCCAGCTTATGTTGGCAATGTGGTCTCTAGTCCCCCTGCCTCTTCTGAAACCAGCCTGCACCTCTGGTAATTCTCTCTCCACATGTTGCTGAAGTCTATCCTGTATTATCTTGAGCATCACCTTGCTGGCATGTGGGATGAGCACGATTGTTCGATAATTTGAACATTCTTTGGCATTGCCCTTTTTTGGGATTGGGACATATACTGATCTTTTCCAATCCTGTGGCCACTGTTTTGTTTTCCAAATCTGCTGACATATTGAATGCAGTAATTTGATGCCATCAACTTTTAGCGCTTTGAAAAATTCAACTGGGATACCATAATCTCCACTAGCTTTGTTGTTTGCAGTGCTCTTTAGGGCCTTTATGACTTCGCTCTCCAGGATGTCTGGCTCAAGTTCAAATTCTTCGTCATTGTGATTAACAGGAGTATTGAGGTCCTTTTTGTAGAGTTCCTCTGTGTACTCTTTCCATCTTTTCTTAATCTCTTCTGCATCAGCTAGCTCCTTTCCGTCTTTGTCCCTTATCATGGTCATTTTTGCTTTAAATGTTCCCTTGATTTCGCCGATTTTTTTGAAAAGATCTCTGGTTCTGCCTCTTTTGTTGTTTTCCTCCATTTCTCTGCACTGTTCTTTTAGGTAGTTTTCCTTATCTCTCCTTGCTTTTCTTTGAAATTCTGTATTCAAATGATTGTATTTTTTCCTTTCTCCTTTGATTTTGGCGTTCCTTCTTTCCTCTGCTATTTTAAGAGCCTCATCAGACAACCACTTTGCTTTCTTACTCTTCTTTTCTTTTGGTATGGTTTTCTTTGCTGCTTCCTGCATGATGTCCCTCATCTCTGTCCATAATTCTTCTGGTACCCCTATGGCTCTTTATATGTCTTAAATAGTCTCTAGTAAGTTCTTAAATAATTTCTAGATAATGTTATTTACTTAGGTTTTTCTCATAAGGAGTTTATATCTTATTTATTTTCCCCATGCTATTTTTTGTTATGGCTAGTAATATTTGGATTAGCAATCTTCAGATTGATTGCCCTTAGGGGTTTTTACATTCTTAATTAATTTATTGAGTACTTTACTACGTTTCCTAAATGCCATTATCTAGTTAGATATTTTTCATCTTCAATTTATTACCTGGGCATTTTCTCTGATGTATCGGTACTACCTATTATTCCCTATAGAGAATCTACACCAATATGTCCTCTGTATACTGTTAACGTGTTACGGGATTACATTCTTCCTCCAGTGAATCTTATCACAACGCACCACAAATACATTTCACCGTCCTTCCTAGAACTTTGACTAGGATAACCTTTACTATCTATCTTAACGGCATTCTATCTAATATGCCATCTACTGAGGTCTACTTATTATATGGATTTCTTTTTTGCAACTAGGAGATAGGATAAGGACTTCCCCATATACTCCATGCATCAACCTGGTATCACATACCTCCAGGTCTGTTCCACCTCAGCTGTACAGATGTCCATATTGACTACCTCTTTGCTAATACAGTACTTAATTTCGGGGTCACAGGAACCATAGTCATACCATAACTGCTCCCAACCATTCCTCATTTTAGTCCCTATGTAACACATCTGCAGAGTCGTGAACGGTAATCTCCCCCGTAGTATGTGCCATGACACCATTTTACTCATTGTAACTGGCTTTCTACACACATCCTATCTCCCAGGTGGCATACATGTCACTCAAATGACTTATTGTACTTTCGATCTAGAAGTTAGTCCTTTCACAGGTATTTCCACATTTTCCTCCAAAGGGGTAATACAGTGTATTGTATTACCCAAAGGGATAATATTGCGTACAGACCCCCTTTTTCTTCAGGGGTCACCATACCCCCTTTCTCACATTGGGACCAACCCATCTATCATTCCTTATCCATATATAGTGTGTGGGTATATTATACGCATGAATTTCACACATGAAAAGACGCTTCATCCTCTACATTCTGGGTGGCAATTAACCTGTTATTAGGACATTAGCCAACTGAGGAGATTTTGGTTATCATTCCAATCAGAAAGGGTAAGGCTCTTTATCCCAGCTAATATTCTCACTGGACAGTGGGAACTATTGAATTATCTCGCCAATTGCTGACAAATTAGCTGCATTCACTTTACCTGTACAGAGTCTATCTCTAAGTCAGCCTACTACCTGTCAAGATTTGTTTGACACTACCATGTCAATGCCAGATGACATACTAGCTCTTGTGAGGTGTAGGGGTGGTAGCTGCGCCACGGCAGTGACAACCCGCCAGCCTGGTAGCTTTTTAATCACCCATTAGTGTGGCTTCACAGGGACCACGAAGAAGAAAGGCAGGTTGCTTACCTGTAACTGATGTTCTTCGAGTGGTCATCTGTGAAGCCACACGTTCCCGCCCATCCTCCCCACTATTGTCACTGCCAGCTGTCAGACCTTTTTTCTGCGGCGGCAACATTTTGAACTGGGGATTGGGGGCGGGCTCGCTCCTGATTGGCATAAAGGGCGGAGTCTGAGACTCCTACAAAGCTATGGAAGATTTCCGGACTGAACTGCGCATGTGCAGGAAAACCCATTAGTGTGGCTTCACAGGTGACCACTCGAAGAACATCAGTTACAGGTAAGCAACCTGCCTTTAATTTTTGTTTGTAATGCATATGCTGAAACAGACTAACACAGCTCTTTGAAAATGTCAGTTATCTAGAATCCTGTTGTTTCCCAAGGATCCCTGTTTAATATCTACGGTAAGTACTTGGACAGTTGCATGGCAACAAAGTTGATTCTTCAGATGCTCTAGTGCTAAGATTCAGAGACTTGAATGGTCAAAACCAGAACTTTGGGCAGAGTCCAGAAAAGTCAGAAATCCACTTAGAGCAGAAAGAATACCAGATCATATATTGAATTCAAACATCTCACTCTAACACTTTTTTTTTGGGGGGGGGGGGCGGGGGGCGGGAGGATGAATAAATACTATAGGTTTGGGTTCAGTTGATTCACATTTTTCCCATTGACTACATGACATAATAGGAATGTGAATCAGCCTGGAGCCCACCAGAGGCCCTTCTACTTTTAAAGGAAAGACCAAGCAAGTACATAATACACAAAAGGAGTGCTTTGACAAAGTAACTCTCCCTCACCTCTTGCTTCTCAAAAAAGGACAAGCACCTCTTCCTCTCCCTGCCCCCCACTTCACTGGTAAACACACACAAGCAGCACCAGCACTCACATCTCTCCACAAAGCCTCTTCTTTTCCAAGACACCACTTCTTTTTACAGCTGCTTCTTTAGTAGGCAGTCATGTTTGTTTGTTTATTAACAGCTTTACAAATTACCAAGATATGGAAGCAAAGCCACCTACAAGAACCAAATGCCTTGTCACTTCACAGTGAGAAAATCTGTATTACTATCCCTATCTAATTGTGCCCTAATCTTCACAGAGCAGTTTAACCACATCACTGCTTCACCTGAATTGAAAAGAGAGATTTAATATTTTGTCAGCATAACAAAGATACCTTTTCTATTCTTCGGAGGGTCTCAGCCACCAGTTTCATGAGTAAAAGGACTGCACTCCAGGAAAGCTCACAGTGAAATAAAACTGTTAGTCTTAAAGATATCATGCTTTATTTTTGTTGTTGCTATCTTTGAAAACTTGCTTCTGATTATAGTTAGACCAAGCTGAGTCACTGACCCAAATTCACCAAATGAGTTTCATGGTTCAGGGAGGACTTGAACTGAGATTCTCACATTCCAGTTGAACATACTAACCACTATACTATATCAGAAGTGTAGTTGGAGAGTGCAAGCCTAGGCAAATTTACCCAAAAGTAAATCATATTTCATATACAATAGGTAAGAGTTAATAGGATCATACATTTCCTAGTACTGCATGTGTATATACTAAAAGTGAGCTCCATTGTTTTGAATGAAGCATTGAACAAGAACCTTGCATCTCCCTCAACAGGGTAAAAGAGGAAGCAAAGGAGGAGAAGTTATCACTAAGTGAGAATAGGCTGGAGCTTTTGGATTAATCTCATACAGTATTTGTTTTTCTTTGCATGTCATTTTAGCACTTCATCACATAGCTATTGAACAGTTCCTTCAGTCTCCCATGATACCTAAAAAAATTAATTACAAGTTCAGGCAAATACATATTTCCAGCTCTTACATTTTTATTTTACTAGAACTCCTTGAATCCCCATAGCCATGGATTATAGGGTACGTGATCCAAAAAATTCACACCTCCTCTCCTGTCTGTGCACAAAGGGTCTTCCAAACGTATTAACTTTTCAGAACTAGGTGCCTGAGATAGGTAAAGGTAAGAAGCTGAGCTTGGAGACTAGAAGGTCGGTTTTCAATATCTGCGGGCTGCACAGGAACATGAAAGCCTCATGGGGGGGGGGGGGCTGAGCAGAGTTTCTCCAGCAAAAATCATTTCAACCCAGAGTAATCTCTAACACGAAATTATTATTATTACTCAGAACTCTGCTTATCAAAGGGTAAACAAAACATTTTTTTTTAAAAAAAGACAAAAACATTGTGGCACCTTAAAGACCAACTACTGTACAGTATTTATATGTGAGCTTTTGTGGATCAAGTCCACGAAAGGTAAAGGTCGCCCTTGCTCGAAATCCAGTCGTGTCCGACTCTAGGGTTCAGTGCTCATCTCTGTTTACAGCCAAAGAGCCAACGCTGTCTGTATCTGCAGACGTTTCCATGGACATGTGGCAGGCCTGCCTTAGTTTAGTGTAAGGGACCAAAGACAATGAAACAGCCGAAGGGTTGGCTTAACACAGGTTTATTGCATGATGATCCGGAGGAACATGTGGTAATGGCGGATGGGTAGCTCAATATATACAGCTGGCTATACATTTGAATGTGGCTCGTTGACAGTCTATTGGTTGCTGCCTGCGTGACGTCATAGAAGGTCACGCCCTTCTTGTCCAGGTGTAGAGGTGGCGGGAATCTTCCCGCGCTGCTGATCCAGGTGAATCTGAGCCATGAGAGCTGGACGCTCGCTATTGCCATCTAGTGGTCACTAGCTCACGTCCTCTTATAAGGGTTACAGTGATACAGCTGCAGGTTATAATGTTGCACACAGAAAGGTTACATTGTTACCACATGGCTAGGTACATTGTTAAAGGCACAGCTTTACAGAACACAACATCCCTCCCCCCTAGGATGAGACGAAGTCTCTCAGCCAAGATGGCTTATTGCACGTGCGTTTGGGCCGTGGTGTGGGCTGACCTCCCCCGTGGGCACTACTGCTTCTTTGTTCCCTGGTCCCTTGTCCTGTAATGGGAGAGGGAGACTTGTTAGTGGCTTGCCGCGGCTTGGCGGCCTTAGGGGAAGGGAAAAACTCCATCGTGGGCAGACCGGGGGCGCTCGGGGCTAACGAAAAACCCCTCTTCTCGCTTGGACGGGTGGGGGACCACTCCGAAAAACTCCCCCGGTTCTGAAAATCAAATTCTAACTCGGTTGGGGTATTCGCATTTGTGGGGGACTTCCGCGAGATATGTATGGGGTCGGGTTCCTCCTCTTCCGAAAGATCCCCCAAGATATCCTCCCTTTCTTCCTCCCCCCTTGGTGGGGACCCGCGGCCCCCTTCTCCTCCCCCTTGGGCTGAACGGGTGGGGGAGAACCCTAACGCTGATTTTTGTTCCTTTCGATCTGCGCCCTGCTCATCGGGGACCCTGCGCCGGAGCTGGTCCGCGTGCCGCCTCCACAGTAGTCCTGTACTGGTCTCCACGCGGTACGACACGGGGCCGGTTTGCTCCACCACTACGCCCGGTACCCAGGCTGGCCCCACGCTGGCGTAGTTCCTGCAATGCACGGGGGCGCCTACACTGAAACTCTTTGTGGCCTCTAGCCCAATGTTCCTTCCCTTGTCTTCTACTCTCGTGGGGTCTAGTCTAGTAAGGATGGTGGTCAGTTTCCTACGCATTAAGAGTTCTGCGGGGGAGTATCCTGACGCCAACGGGGTCAACCTGTACCCTAGCAGAAACTGACACACTTGTAGGTTTAGGTCCCCTGGGCCCATGCGCCGCAACGCGTCCTTCGTGGTGCGGACGAGGCGTTCCACTTGACCATTGGTGGCTGGGTGAAACGGAGCGGAGGTGATATGCCGAACGGCGTTAATCTCCATGAATGCCTTAAACTCGGAGGACGTGAAACAACTAGCGTTGTCGCTAATTAATGTGTCGGGTATGCCGAACGTGGAAAAGAGCCTCCGCAAATGCTTAATGGTCTGGGCCGAGGAGGTGCTCATGACTGGGATAACCTCCAACCACTTGGAGAAGGCGTCCACGACAAGAAGAAACAGGGTACCTCTGAACGGGCCCGCGAAATCAATGTGCACCCGGGACCACGGCCCCTTAGCCGCGTCCCACTCCCTGTGGGGAAGGCGGGCCTCCTCTGGTCTGGAGCATTGGCAACTTTCGCAAGTGCCGACCATGTGCTCGATGTCGGCGTCCAACTGGGGCCACCAGAAGTAGCTCCGGGCCAGCGCTTTGGATCGCACGATGCCAGGGTGGCTGACGTGCAGCAGTTTAAGCACCCGCGGCCGAAGGGATGTGGGAATCACCACCCGCTGCCCCCACATGAGGCACCCCCTCTCTAGGGACAGTTCCAACTCTTTCCGGAAAAATGGGGCAAACTCCTCCGCTGGGGAGGACGCCGGCCACCCTTTCTGTACCCAGGAGCTAACTGCCGCTAACGTCTTGTCCTTCTCTGTCGCTTTGGCGATGTCGGCGGGCACTACGTTGGGCGAATCCAGCACCTCTATCATGAGAACCTGATGGTCTCGCTCCCCCTTGCTCACTTGGCTGGGCGTCAGGGGGAGGGGGGACCTCGATAGAGCGTCCGCATGGCTGATCTCTTTCCTGGGCCGGTAGATCAACGCGTGCTGGTACGCGTTGAGAAAGATAGCCCACCGGAGCATCCTCGGGACAGGATCTGTGGCGTGGGCTTATCTGCGGTAAAAATGCCTAGCAGGGGTTTGTGGTCCGTCACAATAGTGAAGGGGCGGCCATACAGAAAATCGTGAAATTTTTTCGTCCCCGCAACTATCGCTAGCGCCTCCCTGTCTGTCTGTGCGTAATTTCTCTCCGCTTGGGACAGGGACCTGGAGTAGAATGCTATCGGGGCCTCCCTTCCGTTTTCCAGCACGTGGCACAGCACCGCCCCCACCCCCACCGGGGATGCATCACAGATTAGGACTACCGGGCATTTGGGGTTGAAATGGGTCAGTATGGCGTCAGACGCCAGGAGATTTTTTAGTTCACTAAATGCCCTCTCTTGGTCTTCGCCCCACCTCCATGCTTCATCTTTTTTAAGCAGTTTGTGTAGCGGTTCAGCCACTGCTGCCTTCCGGGGGAGGAAAGAGTGGTAAAAATTGAGCAGCCCTAGGAACGATTGCAGCTCGGGCTTGGAGGTGGGGCGAGGGGCTTTCTTAATGGCGGCCACCTTAGATTTGGATGGTTTTATCCCCTCAGGAGTCACACAAAACCCTAGGAACTCAACCTCGGTCGCGAAGAAGACGCATTTGTCTTTTCGCAGTCTCAACCCCGCTTTTTCGAATATTGCCAGAACCTTTTCCAATCTCTTGGCCAATTCGACCCGATTCCCCCCCCCCCGGTTATCAACACGTCATCAAAATAAGGCAACACCCCCTCTAGCCCCTTCAGGAGGCGTTCCACGAGTGACTGGAAAATTCCAGGCGCCGAATTTACGCCGAATTGAAGGCGCGTCACCTGGAACGCCCCCTTATGGGTGACTATGGTCTGCGCAGCAGCTGCGGCAGGGGACACCGTAAGCTGCTGGTAGGCCTGTGCTAAGTCGAGCTTAGCGAAACACTTTCCCCCGTGCAACCTGGCCAGCAGATGGCTGACTACCGGCACCGGATACGCATTAGGGCGGATCGCTTTGTTGATGGTGCACTTGTAATCGGCGCATATGCGGACCTCCCCATTGGCCTTTAGTGCTGTTACAATTGGAGTTTCCCACTCCGCAGAATCAACAGGAACAAGGATCCCCTGGCCCACCAATTTGTCCAGTTCCGCCTCTATTTTGTCCTTGAGTGCGAACGGCACCCGGCGCGGTTTGAGTCGTATCGGACGGACCTCCGGGTCCAGGTCGAATGTCACTGGGGGCCCCTTGAATTTCCCCAGTCCTTTTTTGAAAACTTCGGGGTGCGCCTCGCACACCTCCTGAACCAGGCCAGTCCCACCGGCGTGCGTCCCAACGGCGTGCACCCCCCCAATAAACAACCCCAGGGGCTGAAACCATTGAGTCCCGAGGAGGCTGCAATCTCCCCCTTTAAGCACGACTAGGGAAAGAGACGCGGCGTGCTTCTTAAATTTGACCTGAAATTCTCCAACCCCCAACACTGGAATGCTGTTCCCTTGCACGTCCCGTAGTGTGGACCTCAACGCTTTGAGCTTGGGTCGCCTGTGGGGGGCAATTCTCAGAAACTCCCTCTGGGAAATAATTGAATATGAGGACCCTGAGTCAATTTCCATTCTAATGGGAACCCCTTGTACTAGTACCTCAACAAAGTAGCGGGGGTGTCCTACGGACACGCTGAATACTGGGGCGTCGTCCTCGCTGCCGTCAGAGATGCGGCTCACGCCGTCCCGCTTCCGCGTGGCCTGAGCGCCGTCCTTGGGTCTCGTTGAGTGGTCTTGTCCCGCGGAACGGTCTGCCAAGCTCCTCCGGGCCTCGCGCCTTTTCCTGCACACCTTGGCGATGTGCCCGCGGCGGCCACAGTTGTGACACTCGGCCTTCCGGAACGGGCATTTGATGCGGTCGTGGGCCGCTCCACAGCCGTCGCACCACCGGCTCTCTTTCCGGACCCTCCGGACGTCCTCATCGTCGCTGCTCTCTGCGGACGATCTCGAAGTTCGCCGGGCTGCATGCACCGAAGTCTCTGCCTTGCTCGACTTCGGCCGCCAGTCCTGGAGTTCTTGCACCCCAGCCTTTGTAGCTTCCGCGGCCTGTGCCGCTTTGATGACCTCCTGCAACGTGGGAGGCGGCTCTTGGTTCATTAACGTGCGCTGAGTCTCGCACAGCACACAGCACACAGTCCCTGAGGGTGACTTCAGCATTCTCCCATTTGCACGGGCCGGCCGCCAGTCGCAGGGCCGCCACGAAGGCGGCGACCGTCTCCCCGGGCGCTTGGACTCGCCTCCAGAACGCACTCCGAGCGGGAAACATCGCCGTGGTGGGCCGGAAGTACTCACGCAGCATCTGCATGAGTTCTTTGACCTTGAATTCGCTCACCCTCTTCGGTGCGATCAGGTCCACCAAGGTCCTTTTGGTTTCTTGTCCGAGCATCCTGGTGAAGATGGCCCTTTTCTTTGCCTCATCCGTGACTTCGGATTCAACCAGTGCTCCCTGGAAGTCCATTTCGAAGATCTCCCAGTCTCCTGGTTTCCTGATTTCGAAAACGGCGCATGTCTTGGTCCCGTGGGCTGCCATATCCCACCTTCGTCGCCAGTTTAGTGTAAGGGACCAAAGACAATGAAACAGCCGAAGGGTTGGCTTAACACAGGTTTATTGCATGATGATCCGGAGGAACATGTGGTAATGGCGGATGGGTAGCTCAATATATACAGCTGGCTATACATTTGAATGTGGCTCGTTGACAGTCTATTGGTTGCTGCCTGCGTGACGTCATAGAAGGTCACGCCCTTCTTGTCCAGGTGTAGAAGTGGCGGGAATCTTCCCGCGCTGCTGATCCAGGTGAATCTGAGCCATGAGAGCTGGACGCTCGCTATTGCCATCTAGTGGTCACTAGCTCGCGTCCTCTTATAAGGGTTACAGTGATACAGCTGCAGGTTATAATGTTGCACACAGAAAGGTTACATTGTTACCACATGGCTAGGTACATTGTTAAAGGCACAGCTTTACAGAACACAACACTTAGCACCGGAGTGCACGGAACGCTGTTTACCATCCCACCAAAGTGGTACCTATCAATTTGCATAGCCGCCCCAAACGACGTGCGACTCTGGGCGGCGTACATAAAAATCCCCAACGTTTAAACTATAGAAACCCTTAAAATTCCTAAAAACACTGGAAAAACTACCTCCCACCTGCACCAATTAAAAATCTAGTTAAAAACTATAAAAAGCATGAGTGACCCTCCTCTAAATGAGCCAGTGGGGTGGGTTTGCTACCTTCCCACTGAAGTGGTACCTATTTATCTACTTGCAATTTCTTGCTTTCGAACTGCTAGGTTGGCAGGAGCTGGGACAAAGACGGAAGCTCACTCCGTCATGCAGCAAAAAAAAAAACCCAATCTGTGCTAAATTCGCAGCTAACCAGTGATAAACAAAAGCAAGCTCATTTAACCCAAGGGGCACTGAACTAGAAACGTAGGGTTGCGAATAGAAACGCCCGCCCACCGTTTTTTACATACGGAATCAGCGTCTCTTCCCGCTGGGACTACATTTCCCAAGTTCCCAACGAATCTTGAAAAGGGTAGAGGGTCGTGATTGGACAAAGCCTTTCGCGTCATTTGTCACGGAGATTGCGATTGGAGGGAGTGTTGAAGCCTTTTCGCTTGATTTTCCGTTGAGGAACCACAATAGCGTCTGTGGCGGGAAGGAGCAGCGGGTTGTCGCGGCGTGTGGGGGCGAGGAAGGCGAGAGCGGGCGATGCAGTAGAAGAAGAAGAACCCACCGGCAAACGGCCTTCTTTGAAGGAAGCGGGTCTGTCGGGGTGGTGGTGGTGGTGGTGGTGCGAGTGAGGGGCCGAGCACTGGCCATGTATCCTCCAATTTATGGTGGATAAGGCATGATCATCACAGTCACCCGGGATGAATGGCCAAGTTCTACACACCAAACAAGTGCCCAAGAGAAAGAAGCTTAATTTGGGTCATGATTATAGAGCAGGGGCGCCCAAGCTACGCCCTGGGGGCCAGATCCGGCCCCTGGGCCATAGTGCCGCCCCCCTGAACCACATGGCCTGAAAAGTTTGGGCACCCCTGTTATAAGAGGGTTCTCCTGCCCTCGCCAGTTTCTTGTAGCAGTTTGGTGGGGCGATAACTGTGGGAGGGTTAATCCTGAGCATTGGTGGGGCGATACTGTGGGAGGGTTAATCCTGAGCATGGTCCTAAAGTTTGGCTTGGAGAGAGTCAGCAGAGTTCAGAGTTGAAATTTTTCGAAGTGGCCGGGCGTGTTCAGTTTGTGAAAGCATATCAGAGAGTAAACAAAACCGACAACCAAAAAAAGCCAAAAAAACACAAAAAACGTTGCAGCACCTTGAAGACTGTGGGACTGCAGTGGCTCAAGTGGTTAAGACGCTGAACTCAACGACTTGAGAGCCAGTCAGAGTTCAGTTCCCGAGTACTGCACGGCAGAGTGAGTTCCCATCTCTGTCCCAGCTTCTGGCAACCTAGCAGTTCGAAAGCAAGAAATTGCAAGTAGATAAATAGGTACCACTTCAGTGGGAAGGAAGCAACCCACCCCCACCCTCCACTGGCTCATTTAGAGGAGGATCACTCATGCTTTTAATAGTTTTCAACTAGATTTTTAATTAGTGCAGGTGGGAGGTAGTTTTTCAGGTTTTTTAAGGAACTTTACGGGTTTCTATAGTTTAAACGTTGGGGATTTTTATGTACGCCACCTAGAGTCGATTGGGGCGGCTATAAAAATTGGATAAATAAATATAAAAATAAATAGTGTTCCATGCACTTCGGTGCCTGCCACATGTCCACTGAGATGTCTGCAAACTCAGACAGTGCTGGCTCTTTGGCTATAAACAGAGATGAGCACTGAACCCTAGAGTTGGATACAGATGGCTTTCGAGCAAGTGTAACCTTTACCTTTCATGGACTTGATCTACGAAAGCTCACATTTAAATACAGTAGTTGGTCTTTAAGGTGCCACAATGTTTTTTTATCTTTTTTTAAAAAAAATGTTTTGTTTACCCTCTGATAAGCAGAGTTCTGAGTAATAAATAATTTCATGTTAGAGATTACTCTGGGTTGAAATCATTTTTGCTGGAGAAACTGCTCAGGGCCCCCCGAATGAGGGTTTCATGTTCCCATGCGGCCTCAGATATCGAAACCTGACCTTCCAGTCTCCAAGCTCAGCGTTTTAACCACTACCACTTAACCACTGGGGGAGCTGCCAGAGTTCAGAGTAACTCTGGGCCACTCGTATTCCCTCACTCAAGTCAACTTCACTGGGTTGTTGGTGTTCCTCTTTCATGTCGATTAAACTTTGGGCTGCTGAAATAAAGCCACCTTCTTGACTTGAAATTAAATCTTCATCGGCATATGTTTCCAGTAGTAATTGGCAGACTAGAAAATGAGCCGGATTCTGTATCTCCACATTCACACAGTGTATTATTGCCTGCCAGCAGCCCCCACTTGAGCATGTTGGTTTTACATTTAGGCACTCCAACCCTCTGCTATTCAGGATCCTCCAGGTAATATAAAGAAGGTCAAGTTCCTCAGCCATATCTTCCTTTAATGATGTCCCTTGCCCAGTGAGCTCCTTTCTCCATCTAACTTGGTTTTGCTCTTGCATACCCTGAAGAATGTTTGTTCTTGCCATAAAGCTCTTCCTGGATTTGAGTCTGCTGACTTGGGGCTCATACCTATTCAGAGGATGTTGAGGGTTGTTCTCTTGCTTAGGTCTCTCAGTGTCTGCTGCTACAGTAAAGGTAAAGGTTTCCCTTGCTCGAAAGTCAGTCGTATCCGACTCTAGGGTGCAGTGCTCATCTCCATTTCAAAGCCAAAGAGCCAGCGCTGTCTGTTTCTGCAGACGTTTCCGTAGTCATTTGGCAGGCATGACTAGTGCACGGAACACTGTTACCTTCCCACCGAAGTGGTCCCTATTTATCTCTCTTTATCTTAGGTGGAGCAATACCAACAAGAGGGTATATTTTCTCAACTGATATAGCTTTGAGGCATTCTGTCACAATGCACATTGTTTCATTAACAGGGGTACACAGAGCCTCCTCAAAGATTGTGGATACAATTGGGCGTATCCCGGGCAAAGGCAACCTTGTTTTGCTGACCAATATTTCTCACACCAGTTCAAGGCTTGTTGGTGAGAAGAAATCACTGGTTCTACATTTGGTTGGCAAAGTCCATTTGCTAGCCCAGCAACAGATGCCCCATCACTAACAGTTGATCGTGCTCTACGTAATTTGAGCCCTCTTTTCCAATACAGTATTCTCTTTATATGTCAGTAAAGTTTCCCACCAATTACAGTTCTGGCTGGTTTATATGTGTCCTAGCCACTTTTTCTAAAGGCCTTAACTCTGACATTTCCCTGCTTCCTCTGAGTCCCTCACAGCGTCTGGCAGATAAATGGATTGGCTCAGGAACAGTGTATTCTTGCAAGATAATATACAAGGTTTTTATTTCTGCGTGGTAATTATATCTGGGAGCAATACCATATGAAACAACCATTAGATTGCCATGTTTCTCATTCCCAAGACACTCTTTTTTTAATTACTTTTTTCATTTTGAAAAAGTGGCATAAACCATAATAGAAGCCAGCCACAAAGTGGGTTGTAGATGGACATACTGTATCTACATTTGTTGTTATGTGCTATCAAGTCATAACAGATGTATAACAACACTAACATGGTGTTCAAGGATATAAGTTATTTAAGGAGTGCTTTTACCAGTTGCACTTCTCCACCCGGTGAGTTTCCATGACTGGGTGGGGATTCAAAACCAGGTACTGTATCTTAGTTCTTCATTCTACCCACTACACCAACCTATGGCCCACCTCCGCCGCACCTTGAAGTGGAAGCGGGTGCATTTACATCAGCTGTAAAATGCAAACTCACCCACGGCTGACATAAATGAGGAAGTAGGTGCATTTACAACAGTCATAAATGCACCTGCTTCCGGGGGGGCATGGTCCGGCCCTCGGCATAAAAAGGTTGGCCACCCCTGCACTACACCATACTGGGTATGTCTCTCCATAGACTGAGGTAAACTGAAGGGACAACAAAGCTAAAATAGAGGAACGAAACTTAAGGGGGTGCAAACAAACCCTCAGTGCATACCCATATGGCTTAAGTGCTAAATATCTACTGACTTGTGAAATGGTCTTAGTTTGAATTTTCTTATTATTTAGACTGGATAGTTGAGGCTAGATCCAAGTTTGGTAGCAAATGCTAGGATGAGCATAGTTACACTTTAAACAGCTTAAGAAATCCTGAGAAACCAAATTGTACAAAGGATTCAGGATGGAGTTAATTTAGTATGAATTAGATCAACTGATTTAGTGTTAGTCCCTTCAGTTTTATCTGTCAGTATATATGGAGTCATTATTCAGTGAGGAGTCCATGCATTGGTAGACGTCTCCGCAACGACATTCCGCACATGCAAACGGACCTGAGAAATTATTCACTATAGGAATAGATAACAGGAAAACAACATATGGTAATTTGTATGAAAAACACAGTAGAACTTTGATCTTTTGACTGAAAGAGCATGGCAGAGTTAAATATACATTCTGGAATGGAGAAGATTGCAAAGAAGCCTTGACTAGATGTCAAAGCAATGTATTTGTGCAGTGAAAAGTAAGGTATGAAAGAACTATCCATTCTTCCTTTGAGCTCTTGGCCATATACTTTTAATACTAGATATTTTATGTTGCAGGAATCAAGAGGGAAAACCATGACTAATTCTCCAAGAACACCCTCTGCCTCTAAACGGTATGTCAGAACTTACTGATGCTTTCATGTGACCTTGGGAGTTCCCCTTTCACTTACCTTCTAGGTTGATGTGTTTGGACTAGGTCAATGATGGTGAACTTTGGCACTCCAGATGTTCTTGGACTTCAATTACCAAAAGCCCAAGTCAGCACTCCTGCTGATCAGGGATTCTGGGAATTGAAGTTCAAGAACACCTAGAGTGCCAGGGTTCCCCATCCCTGGACTAGGTCATGTGAATCATGCTTCTTGATCTGTATATGTTTGCTATTAATCTGGAATATCTAACAAGTTCTTTTTCTACTTCATTTCCTTGCTGTAGCAGGAATCTGTTGCTCAGCAACTTTGTCATATTTTCTTAAATATAGTATCTTTTCCCCCTTCTTTCTGTTTTTGCTCAAGAGGGTCCGCTATTTCTCTTACAAAACTGTGAGATTGGAGAGGAAATTTAATTAGTGGCACAGAGGTTAAACTGCTATACTGCAGCCAAAAGGTTGTGAGTTCGATCCTGACCAGGGCTCAAGGGTGACTCAGTTTTCCATCTTTCCAAGGATAAGTGTGATTGTTTTGCTTATTTCATTTCAGACCCATATTTATTGTCCTACACAAACATGGCAGTTCTTGATATTAACCAGGTATTGAAGTTTGGCAGCTTTTATCGTTTTAATTACATATTGTAATCATCCTCCAATATTCAGGTCACCCACTAGCCGTGGCTCCCCCCAAAGTGTGAATTCACCATCATTGCATGCAAAAGATTCTACTCCTCTTCCTTCAATCAATGAGCGCTTGGCCTATCTTCGTCCCTCTCGAGAACTGCTGGAGTATTATCGGAAGAAGATCGCACAATTTGATGAAGAGCATGAAGAGCTGGTCAAAAGACTGGAAAAATACAAAGCTACATATGATGAGCAGGTGGGGAAAATCAAGTGATTAGCCAAAGTAATGCCGAGAAGGATGTTAGACAGCCTTCACAAACTTTTTGTTGCAATCTGTCAGAAGATTATATTTAGCTTTAGCTTTACCTTCATAAAAATTAAATTTCAATTTAATACTCCCATTCCTGCATCAACCAACCACTGTCACTTTGTCTATAATCCATACATGACTTGGTCATGTATTTGCAGTACATTGTCAGAGGAAGCACAGTACAATTATCTCAAAATCTTAGATAAATAAAAATGTCAGTCTTTAATGTGCTGCAACAGCTTGTTTTGTTGTTTTTATCTTTTTTATATATATATATAATTTTTTATTAAATTTTAAACAATAATAATACAACTTATAAAGTAAAACAACAATTATACATAAAAATACAGACCATTAACTTACTAACACAATATACTAACTAAATTTTTAAAAAAATAAAATATGAAAATACAGTTTAATTATGACTTAGTAGTACAATAGCTTCCCCATTCTTCCTTACATCTTTAATTAATTAATTATATTTTCAAAAAAAGAAATTTTAAATGCTTATATCATTCATAGAACTATCCTAATATACATATTCTAATTTATATATTCTTATTACTATCCCAATATACAAATTCAAACTCAATTCTTAAACTCCAAAATTTAATACATCTACTGAATCAAACTTCAAGTGCAATAATTAAATACAAATACAAAAATTAAGATACTAAACATTTTACAAAAAATATCCACCCAGTGTTTTATACAATGCCCTAGAGAGCACTGAGTCTCTCATTTATTTTCATTCTCAAAAACTCATTTGACCGGGTACTGGTCTATTCCCTTTATCCCCCTTCAATGAGTAATCCACAAAAGCTTGCCAAACATTTCAAAATCTATTCTCTTTAACTATGCCCTTTTTCTTATTTATCTCCCATGTTAACTTATCATTCAGTGCCAAATCCCACATTTCCTTGTACCATTCTTCAATTTTTAAAATTACATCATTTTTCCAATTTCTGGCGATACACTGTCTACCCATTGTCAACATTATCGACAATAACTCTTTTTTATCCTTATTTAAGTTCATACTTTCCAATTGTCAACAAAACAGTACTTGACCCCAATTTAAGTCTCATACCCATAATTTCACAAATCTTTCTCAATTTCCCCCAAAAAATCTTTTACCACATTATAACTCCACCACATGTGTTCATACATTCCCAGTGTATCCTTACATCTCCAACACATTTTATCTTTCTTATTATCTATCTGATGCAACCTCACTGGGGTCAAGTTCCATTTCCACAACATTTTATAATGTTTATGTTTATGTTTAATTGGATTTATACCCCGCTCCACTCAGCCCAAAAGGCCAACTCAGAGCGGCTTACAACACAATAATATAAGTACAATTACAACAAAAAATTAATATACATACAATTAACATACAATTATAACAATATAATAATACAAAAATACAATATAATCAAACACATCAAAATATAGACATAATATAACAGCATGAAAATACAATAGGAAAACAATAGTAATACAATACAATAAATTACACAATGAATTATACAATAGACATTTAATTATACAGTCCCTCGGCTACTAATCCCATGGCCCGCACATTATTGAATGGAGCCAAAGAAGAAGACAACCCGGCCCCAACACAGCCGAGGCCAGGAAATGGACCGGCAACTCTGGCGGTGCGGCTTTGAATGTCCCGCCGCAACAACACCAGTCAGCTGTGCTCCTACCTCCCCCACCGGCGGGGCGGGGGAGGGAGCCGTGGTGGACTGCGGCTCCGAAGGCGCTGGCGGTGCGGCTTTGAATGTCCCGCCGCAACAACGCCAGTCAGCTGTGCTCCCAACTCCCCCACCGGGGGGGCGGGGGAGGGAGCCATGGTGGACTGGCAGGTGCCGCTCGTTCCACCGGCCGGCTGCCGGTCGAAAGCCCCGCCGGGCTTGGTGGAGGCTGGGGCGGCTTTTGAGGGCGATGGAAAGCCCTCAGGTGCCGCTCGTTCCACCGGCCGGCTGCCGGTCGAAAGCCCCGCCGGGCTTGGTGGAGGCTGGGGCGGCTTTTGAGGGCGATGGAAAGCCCTCAGGTGCCGCTCGTTCCACCGGCCGGCTGCCGGTCGAAAGCCCCGCCGGGCTTGGTGGAGGCTGGGGCGGCTTTTGAGGGCGATGGAAAGCCCTCAGGTGCCGCTCGTTCCACCGGCCGGCTGCCGGTCGAAAGCCCCGCCGGGCTTGGTGGAGGCTGGGGCGGCTTTTGAGGGCGATGGAAAGCCCTCAGGTGCCGCTCGTTCCACCGGCCGGCTGCCGGTCGAAAGCCCCGCCGGGCTTGGTGGAGGCTGGGGCGGCTTTTGAGGGCGATGGAAACCCCCAACCTACCACCACTCTAACAGACATAGTTCTCATAATTATTTTCTTCCATTTATTTTTCCAAACCTCATCTGCTATCTTTATTTTCAATTCTTGTTCCCAGCTTGTTTTCAGCACCTCTTGTTGATTACCATCCTTATTTAACATTATGTAGATTTTTATCTTTTCTTTGGCCAACACACTCATAACCTTGAAAGATGATTGCGTTAGTGAAATATCACGCCTCAGCCTTATGTTTGCATTAACTGTTAGATAACCAATAACATGCCTGTTTTCTCTGTACAGCATAAATTACAGTGGGAAATGCGTCAACGAGAAGAAGAAATTACAGAGCTTCAGAAGGCTTTGAGTGACATGCAAGTTTACCTCTTCCAGGAAAGAGAGCATGTGCTGCGTCTTTATGCTGAAAATGATCGCCTGAAAATCAGGTTTGTTGTGTACAAGCAATCTAAAAAAATAGACATTTAATAAAAGAATCCCCATTGTTAGAGAATTGAATGCTAGGTTCTAGGGCCCTGGTGGCAAATATGGCATGTCAGAAGTGGCACGCAGAGGCCTTTCTTCTGGCACATGCGCCATTGAGGTGAAGCCCGGCCAGCACCGCTTTCCCACCACCCATCTCCCTCCGCGAGAGGGGAGGCTGAAATCCCAGCCAGGAGGTTGCCGCTGGGTGAAGTAAGGTGGGGAGCACACACAGATGGGGGGGACGTACCCATGGGGGTGGAGCGCCTCAAGCAACGTGCGTGTGCACACACCCATGTGACTTAGCCAGAGGTACGCCGGCGACATGACATGGGTGTGTGGGCACTTGTGCCTGCCTGCGTGCTGCCTCCTCCTTAGGCACTCAGTCTCTAAAAGGTTCTCCACTGTTCTAGGAGGTATTAATTTAAGAATAGAAAGCATCTGAAGGTGATGGAACCTGGAACATCCTTATTTTGTTTCTCTGTATCAAGAAAGATTTTTTTTTTTTTTATTTGGAGAAGGCCCATGCTAAGTTAAGACATGTAGGACTGCTCATTAGAAAAACAGCAGTAAGGCATACTGTTGGGAATGTTGCTCTTCTTGCTTCATTATTGCCCGTAATCTTTTATAATTTGTTGACATAAATCACTAGCTTTATTTGGCCACAGATAGTGGGACTGCGGTGGCTCTAGTGGTTAAGACGCTAACTGGAAGGCGGCAGGTCAGCAGTTCGAGACCTGGATACTGCACGACGGAATGTGCTCCCGTCTCTATCCCAGTTCTTGCCAACCTAGCAGTTCGAAAACAAGAAATTGCAAGTAGATAAATAGGTACCACTTTGATGGGAAGGGAAACAACATTCCATGCACTTTGGTGTCGAAGCATGCTTGCCACATGTCCACGGAAATGTCTGCAGACACAGATAGTGCTGGCTCTTTAGCTATAAACAGATATGAGCACTGAACCCTAGAGTCGGATATGACTGGCTTTCGAGCAAGGGCGACCTTTACCTATGTGACATTATTACAGATGCAGATATCCTCCTGCCACAGCTAAATTTCAGGTGTACTATCCTTTCAAGTTTTTTTATTGATATTGAGGAGGCTTTGTGAGCCAGGTTGAAATCTTTGGGGCATTATTTTCTAGGTGCTCTTGTTCCATATAGTTTTATAAATATTAATTAATAAATACTAATTGCCTTAAATTATGTGGTGTTAAACTTGGTTCTGTAACATAGTCTTTTCATATTATCATATGCTGCCACATATATGGAGATGTCTATAGATGTAGCTTTATAATGATCATGTTCAGAGTCAACATTCATATTTGTAGATGATTCCAGATTATTTTAGCACTAGTGCATTTAGGAGCACAAAACATGTTAACTGCCGTTCAATGGATTCCAGAGAATTGGAGGATAGAAAGAAGATCCAGCACCTTTTGGCTTTAGTGGGAACAGACAATGGTGAAGTTACCTATTTTCACAAAGAACCGCCTCATAAGGTAAAAATGCCTCAGTTAACATGCAGATATTTTCATTTGCCTATTGTTAAAATTTTAATATTGCTTTTTTATACTGTACTAGCAAGGGTTGCCCGGCGTTGCCGGGCCTTTTTTTTGGGTTTTTTTTTAAAAAATATGAAAATTGGTGTTGGATGATTTTTGTTGTATGTGTATTTAAATGAGTTATGTTATTTTTTAAAAATAATGTTTTTTTATACGTAGATAGTGTTTTAAACTGTTATAAAAATTTTGATTTTAAAAAGAGGAAAGGTTGATATATTTTCCCCCCCAATAATGGCATTTTAAAAAATAATGTGTTCTTATGTGGTTTTTGGTAATAGGTGTACCTTGGATAAGAATTTTTTAAAAATGTGTAAGTGTATGTTTTTTTACATTCAATGTTTTTGACTGTGTTTAGATGTTTGGTTTTTCTTTTAGTGTGTTCTTATTTATTTATGTTTGAATAATTTTTTTTGTTTGGATATTTTTGAATGTTTTTAAAACTAATTTCCCTTTTGTAAATTGTTGGAGATCAAGTTGAATTCATTGAGTGTCATTTTTCCTGTGGCCACTGGGTGGTGCTGTTGCGTAATGTTTTAATTTTGACTGTGTCCTGGGCTGTGTATTCTTCCTGTTCTTTTGTCATTTCAATTCAGGACCTCGTTGAGGCTGCACGTGTCGTGGTAAGTTGTGTGCTCTGTTTTGTTAGGGGTGGTGGTGTTGTGATTTGTGGGGGGTTGTGTTTGTCCTTGTTTGTTTTTGTTTGTTTTTGGAAGATTTTCTTTGTAATTTTTATGTTTATTATTGTTTTTGATTTTTGTTGAATGTTCTTGTTTGTGTTTTTGGTGTGGGTATTTCTGTGGGCTGGCCTCGGTGGCTGGCTGGCCCATTGAAATACCATGTGGTGGTAGGTTGGGGTTTTTTTCGCAGGCCGGCCACGTTGGAATATCCACGCCGCCGGCCCGTGGTGGGGAGGGGGGCATGGTAATTGGGGGTTAGGAAGGGTGGGCTAGGTGGTGGGGAGGGGGGCTTTATTTTGTTATGGTGCTTTGTTTGTGTGGAGTCGTGAAAGTAGATCGGGGTTTCCCCTTTAATATCAGTTGGTGGGGGTTGTTACCCCCCTCTCTGCTGGCTACCCTAGAGTTGGTAGGTTTGTGGGGAGAAAAGGGGTATTTTGCCCCCACACTTCTGGACCTAGGAGAGCAGGCAGAGTGGATCGATTCCCTCCCCCCTCCTTAAAACAACTCCGTTTTTAAAGAGAAGAAAAGACGGAGTTGTTTTAAGGAGGGGGGATCGATCCCCTCTCCCTGGTCTCCTTGCTCCAGAAGGGTTTGGGCAACATACCCCTTTTGTTCCCTCAAACCTCCCAACCTAGGGTAGTCAGCGGAGAGGGGGATTGCAACCCCCCACCCACTGATGTTAAAGGGGAAACTCCATTCGGGACCTTCAGGCGCCGCGGGTGAGGGAAAGAAAGCCGGCTGGTGTTTGCTTGCCTGTTATTTGTTTTTCTTTTTGATTTTTCGGGCGCCGGTTTCCTCAGCGTTCTGCGTGCTCATGGCGCGCAGGACGCTGGGGCTTGTAGTTATGGGTTGGTGCTTTGTGTTTGTGCTGTGTTTTTTTAAAATGCGTTTCTTTTGATTGGCTGCGGCGCATGTCCGAACGCTGCGCCGTGTGAGAGCCTCTCAGCCTGATTGGCTCTGGCGCGGCGCAGCGCAAGGAATGTTGGGAAGTGAAGTTCTTTCCCTTTCTTGCCGTTTGTGGGGCTGAGGCCCCCGTCTCGGTTTTCTAAATCCTTCGTTGACCTGCGTAGGCACTTCGGCCGTGCTCACGAAGGGTGGGTGCGGGTCAGTAGGGCGACGCATAGCAACCTATAGCCAGTTCCAACGGTTAACCCTTGGATTTATAGGTTAAGATTGAATTTGCTGTATTGCAAGTAACATTTCACGAAGTGCATTAATGTAGTACTGTACTGTATCTCAGAACGACCCTCTGTCATCTTCATTGTTTATTATGGTGATGGAGTTGCTCGCTAACGCAATAAGAGGATAAGGAACTGATTGGAATAGAAGGAATAAAAATTAGTCAATATGCAGATGCCACCTTAGTAACATTTAAAAAAACCAAAAGAGGAAAGGTATATACTCATTTAGAGGAATTTCATAAAGTAACTGGGCTCAAAGTGAATTGGGATAAGTCGGAGGCAATTTTATTCAATGAAGATGAAGAAGTACGAAAAAGCATAAAAGCAAAATTTAAAATACAAATTAGGGACAACATCAAATTCTTAGGGATAAATATATCAAATAAATATACAGTAACGAATTAAAGAAATTGAATTATGATAAGTTGGAGAAAGAATTAAAAGAAAATATATTAAGATTTAAGAAGTTAAACTTATCATGGTTTGGACTATACTGCTGAGTAAAATGAAATTGTTGCCTAAAATAAATTTTTTATTTGATACCCCATTTTGAGATTTCAAAGACCCATGTGCCTAAACCCCCAAGTTACAAGAAGTCAGCAACTGAAAAAGAAAAACCAGATAGAAACATCTGTGTCCTCTGGATGTTTTGGCCTACAATTTAGGATAGCAAACCTGAAATTTAGCTATAGCAAGAGTTTTCCATAGTCTGAGAACAGTCACTGAAAAGCTTTCTTTCATGACCTTACTAGAAATGCCTGACAGGGTAGTTGGGCTGAAAGAAGGGATTCCCACACAAAGCTTAAAACAGGAGTTCTCTACCTTTTTAAACTGGGGGCACTTCCTGATGTGGTGGAGGTGGTAGTGGGTCACATGAAATGGTGCCGTGGGCCACATCTGGCCCATGGAACGCAGGCAGTGATGGGATTCTAAATTTTGTACTACCTATACTGTAGGTATGGCCATGTACTGGGTGGGCGTAGCCAGGTGGCCGTGTGACTGGGTGGGCATGGCCATGTGACTGGGTGGGCATTTTAAAACAAAAAATGCAACAACAACAATTAAATGTTTAAAGTGGTAGCCGTGTTATTCTGCAAGCATATCTGAGAGTAAACGTCCTTCCCAGGTCGGCCAAATGAGGACCCAGCATGTTGGGGGCAAAATGCTAATTAAATTGTGAACTGCCAAGCGAATGTACTAAGTGCTATGGGGCGGTTAGTTGAGCCAGGAATGCAGCTATTTGGGGCAGGGGCCGCTGGCTCGGCCCTCCATCCACCCACCCGCCAGGCAGAGGGAGGGAGTCCAGCTCACCCTTGCCACCGACTCCTGACGCCAACTCTCCTCTCACCCCGGTGGTCACTGCCTGGCTCCCCGGTCTCCTCGCTGCCACTCAGGCTAACGTGCGAGGGAGGAGGAGCAGAGTGTGCCCCATTCCCTTAGCGCACTGGGCGAGGAGGAAGGAGAGGGAGAGAGAAGCTTGAAGTCGCTGTGTTCTTCCTCGCCCCTTTTCACTAGCGGCCAACTCCAAGCCTTTACGACGCCGGGACTGCTTTTTGCCATAGTGCGATTAAAATAGAAGAGGGAATAGGTCTTTCAGTAAACAAGTAAGCTGATACAAGCAGTGTTTAAAAACAAAGCAGATATTTGGTTTAATAGGTCTGTGGTGGTTGGTATTAATATTTATTGTCTCTGTTGGTTTATTGTTCTGTTATAAATTACTTATCTATTTTTAGTGAAACTGTGTCTGTTCTGATTCATGTTTTAAATATGCAAGCCATTATGAGTATCTCTTGAATGATAAACAGTCATCATATGATTAGAATTTGGCTCGTAGGGTGTTCCCACTGACGGACAGGAAGAATTATTTCTTCTGATTTTTCCTCACTTCAACAGTTCCTTATGCTTTCTGAAAACTTTATGTGGACAGGTGAAAAACCTTCACAGCAGCATGCAAGATGGTGCTGTGTGCTAGAAACAAGTGGACAGATAATTATCATGCATCTAGTCCTGTGCATCATTACTGCAAAAAGGACTAATCCTACCCCTTTCTGTGCATTTTCCTAAGCACAGAAACAACAACCATTTATGACTGGGGACAAAACTGGATGAAAATTGTTGAACCACTGTGAGTTCCCCTTCAAAGTTTGAGTCTAGACCCTTAGTCGAATTTGAAACTGAACTAACTTTTCATGTTGCTGTAGTTCAGGCATGCGAGGTTTTTAAGTCTTCCTTTAAAAAATATTTTCCTCCTTCCCGTTTTTTTCTTTTAATGTGTTTCTTAAAAGCAAAGGTAGAGCATACAATCCCAAGGCCTGGGTGGGCAGCAGAGGAGCCTTTGGGGGGAAGAGGTGGCTTTTACATCTGCGCTGCCCACCCCCGGGACTCTCGCCCACCCAAGACCTGGGTGGGCAGAAGAGGAGCCATTGTGGGGGAAGAGGTGGCTTTTACATCTGTGCTGCCCACCCCCGGGACTCTCACCCACCCTAGGCCTGGGTGGGCAGAAGAGGAGCCATTAGGGCCCTGTGTTTATCTTATGTCATGTAAACCACCTTGAGTTGCCCCAGGGCAAGGATGCCGGTATATAAATAAATAAATACAATGAGCAAACTGTTTTGGTTATTATAGGTCACTATACCTCAAAGATCAGCAAAGAACCAGGATTCACATGACCGAAATAAACACACTTTGAAAACAGGTAATTGCAAAATAAAATTTATGCCCAGTAATGTCAACTTCTGAAATATAGCATATCTTGAAATATTTTAAAATACTGTACATGAGTTTACTATACATATAGGTTTCTTCCCATAGATGCACATACAGTAACAGTTATTTCACCTTTCTATGTATTATGGACTAAAGCATTTCTTCATGAGTAAACCATGTTAGGTAGACAAAAATATATAAGATTTTTTTACCAATTAGACTCTGGTTTCTATTTAAGGAGTGAAAGGTTCTGTCTCAAAACCAACAACAAAGGGAGATAAACCAGAAAGTGGGGATCGATACCAAAGAGACGATCAAACACTCTTATTACAGGTAGGAACAGTCATGTATGAGATTGCAATCTGGATTTCTTTTACATTTTATTTTTAAGCAAAAGTTCTTACACTATGAAAAGTCAGCTGTGTTTCTGATTATTTTAGTCTCTTGTACGTACTTCTGTTGAAATATGTGGAGCTGAAGTTCATGGACATAAACATTTAGGTTTACCATACCAACTGTAAAACGAGTCTTCCTGTAGCAATACAGATTGGGGCAGAGGGGTCTGTCATCATTTGCCTTGACCTGCCTGCTGTTTCTGTGATAAAAAAACTGAATATATGATTGAACCAAGATGATCTAAACATGTTGTAAGCATTGCCTTTGATCCTAATTTAGGATTTTTAAAATTACTTTTATATCTTTTTTTTAGGAGAGTTTTCATTTTATGGTTGTTCATTGTATTAGAGCAGGGGTGCCCAAAGTTTTCGGACTTTGGGCCGGTCACGTGGTTCCTCCCACTGGAAGCAGAAGTAAAACACGCCCACGTGTACACATAACGCTGCCATAAATGCACCCTGACTGTAGTTTTGCCTAACACCCCTTTAGTTCTAATGTCAATCAGCAAATCAAAAAATTAGTGTCTGAATTCCAACAGCCTCTTTTATAAAAGAACTTCCTTATCTTGTGCTCTAGGTGGTGCTCTTGAGATTCAGTAGAAATTATTTATTTATTTGTCCAATTTCTATAGCCGCCCAACTCTAAACGACTCTGGGCAGCTCATAAAGTTAAAATCAAGCATCACATTCTAAACTTAAAACCCATAAAAACCCAATTAAAAGTACTACAAAAATTACCCCAACAGCTAAAAGAGCGAGAGAGCCGTATTGCTGTATCAGGCAGCCGGGTTTTATCGTGCATAAATAGGGTTTTATTGTGCATAAAGAAGCAAAAAATTCTTCCCATAACTTAGTATAGAAGTCTGTGTCCCAATTTAATCTCATCAAACTCTTGCAACTGCTTTTTTTTAAAAAAAAAAATCGAAAGACTTATCAGTGCCATCTCATGAAATGGTGCCATTGGCCGGCCACCGCCTGCAAGCTGTAGATTGGCCACCCCTGTCATAGCCAATGATAGAGTTATACTCTGTGTTCTCTGTCCAGTCCTTCCAAAGAATCTGCTCATGTTTATAATCATTACACTACCTTATGGTAATCTTATATAGTGTGTGAAATATTGCTTAATTTCAAAAGCAGCAAGACTTTTTTGACACCCTGAAAAATAACACTTATTTGGTATGAAGTTTTATGAACTGCAGTCCACCGCTATAATAATACATCTAACTCTTGTTTTTGCTGCATCAGACTAACAAGGCTATCTACTTGAAAAACTTAAAAAATGACTTTGTTTTCAAAGCCTGGTAGTGTCTATGATTTGCTCCATCATTTGATTCCCTTCTTAAACGAATTAACAGGAGTGACCAAGTATTCTTAAGGTGACTTAGTATTCAGATAAAAACTGTTATCATTTATGGCTGTTGACTCCACCTGATGTGGATTATTACTTCTCTGAATTTGCAAATTGCCGGTATTATGCAAACAACTTTACATTCGAAGTATGGGTGGCAAAATCATCCCATAGTGCAAAATGTATGACACCACTTTTGTCACATCACTAAATTAGAAACAAGTGATATCTTTTAAAAGGCAGTGGAAAAAACCAGCAGAGGATGTTGGCAGTCCTGCAAAGGAAAACGTTGTAGATCTTGACATTGCTGTGGACTATTTACCACTTTTTTGTACTGATTCAGGTAGAAGCTCTTCAGGCTCAACTGGAAGAACAGACCAAGTTGTCTAAGGAGCAGATTGAAGCCTTGCTAGAGGACAGACGAATCCGTATAGAAGAAGCTCAAGTACAACATCAGAGGGATCAGGAAAAAATTAAAGATCTTACTGAAAAGTTGGTGCAAGAAAAATGTCTTGCCTTTATGAAAATCATCTAAAAATAGGTGCTAGTTAGTAATGTCATGGCTGTGATGAAGCTTGCAGTGACTCTGATCTGATGTGGTATGGAAGTTTGCTGTTGTATCTCTATACGCAAAAATAAAGTGGTAAGAACATAAGAACTATGTTCAGTCAGACCACTAGACATTTTTTTCCATTTTTGATGAACAACATCGCACACTTTTCATGTATACACAGTCGCGAGCTCAGTCACCAGTGCTGTAGATTAAAGGAATCTTGGGTACTGCATTTGTGTGAAATTGTAGACATCATCTCTGATAAGCCATGAAAACTGTGTGCCAGTCAAAATAGGCATTACTCAACTAGGTGGACCTGTAGTCTAAAAATGTATGTTTTCCTTATGAAAACTGACCTGTGTAACTGTAAAGACATTGTTTCTTATTACTCATCTTGGTTTTTAAAAAAGATAGAGGATCTGTGAATAGATCAATTACTAATTAACTGTAATATCTCTCCAGATATCACAAAGCTCAAAATTTGCTGTATGAAAGCACTAGAGATTTTCTCCAAATGAAGTTTGGTGCACGGGCAAATGAGAAATCCTGGATAGCAGAGAAGGACCTGCTCTTGAGGAAGCTGGACAAAAGCAAAGATGGAGCAAAATGGAACAGGGTTCAGCAGAACATTGGTCAGGAACAGGAAGCGATCAATAGAAGCAGGGACAGTGGTCGAAGCTATCATGAGAGTAGCCCAGAGGAGCAAGACATTAGTCTGGATCATTGGGATAGCGGCCCATGTCAGAGTTTCAGCAGGCGAGCCTCTCCTGGCAGGAAGCTACAGAGAAAAAGAGGAGGTGCCAAGCACATTTCTCGAGAAGAGCATGAATTTCATAAACCACACAGAGCAGAACTTAAGGTAATAGCAGCTACTGTGATGTGACTGGTAATTTTTGAAGGCTCAGAAATATAACACCATGACATTTCAATATTGAGATGTAGTGTTATGCTCTACTACCAGACACGGTGGCCTGAATAGCAGTGGTGAACATAGCAAGATGGGGAAGGCAAACTGGAGAAGCTGCGGCAAGAGGTAGAAGTCCTGTAGGAGGGTGGTACAGCTTACACACACACACACACACACACACACACACACACACAGAGGATTGTTAGCTACCTACTGCTTGAGTATGGATGAGTAGTGAACTGTGCAGCCACTATTAACCACTGGATTTAGCATCTTATAGGTCAGTGGTTCCCAACTTTTGGGGCACAGATGTTCTTTGACTACAGAAATCTTGGCCAGCACAACCAATGGTGAGTTTTAGTCAAAGAACATCTTGGTCTAAAACAGGAGTTGTCAACCTTTTTAAGCCAGGGGCCGGATCATGCTCCCTCAGACAGCTTTGGGGGCCGAAGGGCCATTTTGTCCTTGGTCAACCACATGGCACTTCCAGGTATGGAGGCGGTGGGGGGGGGCACATGAAATGGCGCCATGGGCCGCAGGTTGAGAATCCCTAGTCTAAAAGGTTGGGAAACACTGCTATAATCAGTCCCTAGCTATGTTGGAATATCTGTTATAATGTTGTCCCACTTGCTATATGTTCCTAGTCCAGTGCAACAGAAAACAGAAATTAGTTCCATTTTGTACCCAATCAATCAGTCAATTTATTACAGTGAAAGACCAGAACAGAATATAGACATTTTGTACCTATGTGTCCTTTCGCGCCCTTTCAGTTGCTGGCTGTTCAACATTGACATTTTTCATCTTAAATGTACTACAACTAAGAACATTATTCTAGAATCTTGATGTCATCTCAAGCCAAATACTCTTTTTTTTAATTGAAAATTTTAATTAGAAAGTTACAAATAAAATCAAATGTCACAAAGACAATAAGGTATAAAAACAAAAGAAAAAACAAAAAGACAATCATATAGAAAGATGAGAATACTCAGTTTTCATATATATCATTAGATTTCACCAACATTCATTTGAAACATATTTCACCTTCATAATAACTTTTATAATTCATCATTGATCACCGTAATGTATGTTTCTTGATCTTGGTCTTTATTGTAATATGAGCCACTGAGTATTCAAGTATTCAAAAGCCTTGATGCTGCTTTTTGGGAAGGATGCTACTGTGCATAAAACTATTGTGGTAATCCTAGTAATATCAACTCTAGGGACTGCAGGATCAATTAACACAGGAGCAGCGATTAGCAGATATGTATCGAGATCAATGCATTTCCCTGGAAGAAGAGCTAGCTAAAATTCGGGAGGAAGGAGATGTAGGGCAAGAGATCTTCAAGGTAATGTCACAAGCTTTCTAATCATCTTGACATTTTATGATATGATATTATTGATGGGAATACCCACCTCAGATGCTGCACCTCAAATCTTGTGTTTCATATTTACAGGAACGCTCAGAAAAGATGGGTAAGCGCCTGCAGCTGATGACACGGCGCTATGAGGCATTAGAAAAAAGGCGTGTCATGGAGGTGGAAGGCTTTAAAACTGACATTAAACAACTTCGACAAAGGCTAAAGGATGTAGAGAGGCAACTTTTTAAGGTAATGGTTGTGACTACCCAAAGGACAGGAATGGTATCTAGTTAGAAGAATGTATTTTGACTGTTTATATATAAGATTCTTTTGGGATGTTGTTTTGTGGTCGGAAATCCAAAGTCCAGGAAAAACACATCTAGAAGAGCCATGTATCAGCTAAATGTCTGAAAGAAAAATGTTTTAGTGTCTAGCAGAGCTCTTCAGGGAAACCATTCAACACACAGGATGCAGCTACAAAAAACGCTCCTCTCATAGTGGCTGCCTGCCATGCTTAATTTGGACATGGCAAACTGAAAGGAACATTTGGAGAGAGGCAAGCCTTAAGGATACGAACAGCCCAAGCCAAGGTATTTGAGGGTGTCTTGGTTGTAACTAGCATTTGAGCTGAATTTCTGAGAGAGAAAAAAACAAAGAAGCTTAAATTAATAGATTTCTCTAGCTTTACTTTGAATCTGGAAACAAAGAGGCAACAGTCCAAATTGATAATTTGGCTGCAGTGATTTGCCCCAATTAAATATTTTGAAGGCTTTAAAAGGGAAGTTTGAATGTTTTCCAAGGCAGTTCGACTGTAGAGTAGCACAGCATGAAGCACTGAGACAAGATCTGTTTGTTTTCAGGTGAGGTAATGCATATTTCCTAGCTGTAGCAGGAAAAAGTGCCCTGTCATTTTTTTCTTGTTCAGGTGTCAATTAACTTTATTATTATTTTTAAATGTGTTCTAATGAAACTTTATTTAAAAGCATTTTTCATATGCCTCTTTCAGAAAACATCTAATTTCTTGCATTTCCGTATATCCACTGATTCTGTTTTGTTGTTGTTTTCCTTTCCAGGTGGCAGTGATGGTGGGACCAGACCAAGACCTCGCAATTCTGCATGAAGTTCGCCAGGGGAATAAGAGAACTAAAAAGATTCAAGGAGAACTAAAAAGTTTAAAATCAAAGATCTACAGCCTGGAAAATGATCTAAGAGTCTGCTGATAAGAATATACAAATGAGCTTCTGTAATATAGATAAAGGTCATTGTAGCAACAGCTTTCTCATACCTTTATTTTGTGCTAAAGCATGAGGCTTCCTGTAACTCTAGGACATACATTATGCTCTGTGATGTGAAGGAGCCCATGTAAGATTTGGAAATAGATTATTTTATTATTTTAAATGTGATTATATTTTTTATGTCTGTTAAAGGGGATTTGACTTCTTTGTGATGTTTGTTAAGGTACAGATTGTGCCAGAATCAAATGGTAATTTTGTGTGTTCCTACTGCAGCTGTAGATACCTTTTCACCTACTTTTAGACTGGTGCCCTATGAAGCATAAAGCAATGAAGTGAATCATGTATCAAGTAAGCCGTCCTCAATCACTCTATAAAGCAGAGTTGGAGACAGTCTGGTGTAAAGCGTATGCACTTTGCTAGTATAGGTTGGCAAAGGGAAAGAAATGGGTTCTTGATGGACTCTCGCTCCCATCAGCCCTGCCAAATATAGCTAATGATGAAATGGTAAAAGTTGCAGTCCCACAGCATACAGAGAGCCACAGTTTTACCATCTTCTCTTATAGCATGCCACCGGGACATTGTAGCTGTGTTTTCTAAATCAGAAGATACCTCTCCAACTAAGTGCCGATTTGACTTTTTAAAGACTTCTCATCCAATCTAATTTTTAAAAAGTTGTCCCACACAAAACGATTTACACTCTTAGTCTTCGAATTTTTCTTATAAAAATGCTTTCTATTAGGAAATCTTTAACATTTCAAGTCATCTGTATTTTTACTACAAGACGTTATTGGTTGTTATTTTCTACTGGATACTTAGATAATCGCACCATTGTGCTACCAACATGTAGGTGAGAGTTACAGTTGAAATAACTAGCAGCTAAGCCTTTTAGTGACAGACAAGAATAATATTTACAGTAAGCAAGAAACAACATAGAAAACAGCAAGGCAAAATGGTTTTTTTTTTGCTCATAGAAATCTGACAAAGTCAGACTAATGTCGATGAGACTGAAGGAACTATTTGCACTACAAATATAAATGTGATGTACTATCTGATTTTTCCCCTGTATTGGCAACACATACCAGACTATATTCTTATTTGGTTTCAACCAGTTTGGAACTGTTTATGAGTAGATACACAGAGTAATTGTTCCTTGATAATCACTAGGAAGTGAAATGCTTTATCGAGGTATGTTGGGGGGTGGATTGTTGGTGGATTTTTTTTTTTTTAGTTTGATGTTTTGGATTTGATTTTGATTTGATTGTTAATATCTTTATAATTGTGCCTCAATTCATTCAGGTTTTAAAACATTAAAATTAGAACTAAAATGCTTCTAAATGAAAATAACTGTCGTGTGGGTGCCTAAAAGATTAGTATTTATTGTGGCATAAGCTTACTGTCTAATCCACAGTTGATTGACACACATGTATAAAGGAAGGAAATGCAAATAATGGAGCCAAAAAGAAAAACATAAAACACAAGATTATAGTCTTTGATACTCATCTACGAAGCTCAGATGCATATGTAATGAGCAGAGAGAGACAGCTGTCCTATTCCTTTCGGGAGGAATCCAGAATAAAAATAGCATAATATCATTTATTATGACCAATTGTATAAAGCATAAGAAGCTTATTTTCCATAGATGTTTTTAGCAGTTTCAGGATACTGGAGAAGCCTCAAAATCTGAAGTTTGTAACAAGCTTTGATCAAAAAAATCACTTTTTAACCTTGTATCACAAGAATACTAATACAAAATAATAGCTTGAAACATAGTAACAGGACCTTACATTATGACCACAGCCAAGCATCCAAGAAGAGTGTTGTACAATACCTTGGAGTCATTATTTAGCGAGGTGTCCACGCATTGGTAGACATCTCCACGACGACATTCCACACAGGCAAGTGGACCCGAGAAATCAAGTCCTTTTGCATCTTTTTTTTTTTTTAGCCATTTGGATATCACGTCACCCGCTGGCTAGGAAGATCATAACGTGTGCCCTCCAGTTTCACCTTGCCCAAGGGATCTGACGGAGGACACTTAGGTGAGTTTTAGTCCTGGCCTAGCATCATTGACAAGAGATGGGCAACTGTACCTAGTTAGGCTGCTCAAGCCCCTGCGCCACAACAAGGCTCTCACCAAGTGGAGTGTGAAACATGTTAATTCAACCTGACGTTTTATGTAGGATAATCACATTAGTCTTTAAATTGGTAAAATATTCATTGCATAAGAGAAGTAATTTTCTAAAAATGCATTTCAGCCCTGGTTCTTGGATTTGCAAGAATTTTCATAAACACTCAATATGAATAAAATTCAAGATGTCAGTCCATCTTCATTAAAGTTTTCACCTTCAAAATAAAACTAATTGGTGTGTCATAATTAGCATAAACAATTCTGATCACTTTCAGAGGATAGACCAGCAATGTTACAAAAGCAGGCTTTTCAACTATTCCGTGCTTTTTAAATGTATGAAGCATAGTGGTGAAACGTTACCAGTCAGGTTTTCTATTGTCTGCACTTTTAACAACAGCCAGAAGGACACAGTAATTATTACAAAGGATAAGTGGTATTTTTCTTTGAAGCAAAAACTCTGGATAGCTCAGTGGTTTAAGGATCTGGCTGCAGAGCTCCAGGTTGGGAGTTTAATTCTCTACTGTGTTTACTTGATGGGCTGTGCTCATAATCCAGACGTTTCTGTGGACATGTGGCAGGCATGACTAGGCCGCGGAATGCATGGAACCCTGTTACCTTCCCACCAAGGTGGTCCCTATTTATCTACTTGCAATTCTTTGCCTTCGAATCGCTAGGTTGGCAGGAGCTGGGACAGAGCTGGGAACTCACTGTCCTGCAGTACTCAAGTCTCGAACTGCTGACCTGCCAATCTGGATCATCAAGCTCAGTGTCTTAACCATTAAACCACCGCAGTCCTTTTCTGATTAGCATTATTTTCTTTAGATATCTTCAATGTAACTCAAGAGTGAAACATCAGAAGTGGAAGTGATGATAGTATAGCAAAGATGCATAACATTCGCCATTTTTCACATACCAGCTTTCCAAAGCAACATTTTTACAACTACAGTACAGTATTTTTATTTCTAATGGTGTCTAATAGGACAGCATATCATGGGCCATCTGAAGTATTTGTTTAGTTTTATGCCTTCAGACTAGTACCATGATGTCTACAACTTCATGCTGAATTTCAAAGGCCAAAAACTTGAATTTCTTGGAATGGATTTATTATTTTTTGCCCATTTCTCATCTGCATTGAGCATATATTCAAATATACTGTACTACTAAATAAACTTTCTATATCTTAAGTAATGTGTTTCTTGCATAACTAAATAATTGGTAACTAAAAGCTAAATAACACCAACAATGGATTTGAAATAATGTGTATTGCTTTCAAGAACACTAATCACTAAATAACAAGTTCCTGGCAAGAATTTTCATCTTATACTACATACATTGTTTAAATAATAGATACAACATGCTTGTAAAAAACAAAACTCCAGTCCTTGGAACCTGTTAAAGACATTGCATGTTGACAAATTTGATTAGAAATTTCAACAACTATAACCATCTGTATTGATGGAATTATTCTTGCAAGAAAGTACAGACACCACTGTTATTTAGATTTGTTCATATGCAATTTTAGTCAGTTGAATTACAGTAAAACCCCGAGTTACACAAAAAGTCAGTTCCCTGGCAACCTTCGTAACTCAAGTTTTTGCGTAACTCGAGGCATGCCCATAGGGATGCATTGGGAGAAAAAAGAATTTAAAGTTATAATCCTATTTCATCTTTTTTTTTCTTTGAGAAGTCCCCAAGAACACTCAGACTCAAAAGCTTGACTTTTCATGTAAGATAGTCCTCTCTCACCTGCTATCTCTCCCTCTGAAGTATGAGGAGCTCCTGAGCTTGGTTTTGTTGTTGCTGTAGATATTCAGTTTTATGCCACCCAAAAAGATATTTTTACATGATAGAAGTTTAGGAAAGGCAGAGAGAAAATAAGTACTTTGGACATACAGTACTTGACCCTTAGAATTTTGTTCACGGATCTTATTTCTGATGGATGGAAAGTTTTCAAGGAAAATTTTTCAAGAATTGCTACATAAAGGACTGGCTAAACAGCTAGAAATTAATTGTGCAAAGCAATTAGAATTTCATTACCTGTTGGGTTGATCCTTCTGCTGACAAATTCTGAAAAGGTCTATTTTCATGTATTGTCATCAAATACTGAAGGGGGGAGGCCACTATGATACTCAAGTTAGTGTTTTAAAAGAGTAAAGAAAAACTTAGATATAATTTCAGATCTCTCTTAATTTTCTTTTCATTTTACCTTTTAAACACCTAATTTTGCTGTGTTCATTGTAAATATAGAATAAACAACCTCCTGCTTCTAACTGCAAACAAACAAACATGCTTCTTTATTGCTATGTGCATAGAGAGCACAACTGAAACTCAGAAGCGAAGCAAAGAGGCCCATAATACAAAGTTCTAATATTTCAGTCTACAAGGTTCATGTTCCTGCACAGCCTTTTTATTTAGGATCACTTACATAATTAAGGTGATTGTGATGACAAAAAAATGCATCTAAGGAAAAGTTTGGCATAAGCAGTCTTTTGAGAGTTCCACATGAGGTTTTTCATGTGCATTTATTTTGTCCCATTATATCATTCACACTCCTAACATAAACTGCCATTCTTTAAATAATAATAATAATATGGAGACTATTTGCAAGGTTTTCCAGGTAGAGAATACACGAAATGGCTTGCCATTCCCTCTTCTAGGAATATACTCTTCTGTCCCCAGGTGCAACTTGCTTAGAGTTGCCATATGTCATGGAAAACTGAGAATTTCACGTGTTGTAACTGTCCCCCCCCCAGTTCCATAAAAAATATTGAGAATTCACGGTTTTCAAACCACTTGATTTTATTTTATTTTTTTGAGGGGGAGGAATCATGCATTTTTCTTGCACTTCTATTGGAACCACCAGTAGGTGGGGGCAGCAGCAGCAGCTTGGTGAACAAGGAAGAAAGAGGGGGGACGCACCTTTTTCTTGTGGCGTCTGTAGCAGCAGCCGTTACATGAATACTGCAGGACGAAATGAGCTCCCATCTTTGTCCCAACTCCTGCAAACCTAGCAGCTGGAAAGCAAGAAATGGCAAGTAGATAAATAGGTACCACTTCGGGGGGAAGGTAAACAACGTTCTGTGCACTCCGGTGTCTAGTCATGCCTGCCACGGAAACGTTTGCAGAAGCAGATAGTGCTGGCTCTTCGGCTTTGAAACAGATGAGCACTGAATCCTAGAGTTGGATACAACTGGCTTTTGAGCAAGGGCAGCCTTTACTTCTGTCCCGTTTTTGTGGGAGGGAATTATGGTAACCCTAAACTTGCTTAAGGCAAACTGGCTCTTCCCAGGGGCACAATGAGGAATTGAACTGCCAACCTCTGGTTCCACAGCTAGATACCAACATTTATGTCACTAACCAAAAACAATTTCCAAGAAAAAGAAGGAAACACTGCAGTGTATGTGGTACAGGCATGTGTGCGTGCGAACCAATTTACATCTACAGGATTGCTTCTCAACCCATCCAATCTCTTGCAGGCACAGAGCTAATTTTCTTGCGTAATAAAGGATGAATTTATTATATACAAACTCATGCATGTGTAGT